>CM037092.1:9332429-10532429 GCA_020916435.1 Oxytropis ochrocephala
GACCCACAGAACTGAACCACCACCAAACACCAAACACAAAACCGAACCACCACCTTCCTCCATTTTCGCAGCCACCATAAACCACCACCGCCGACGTCATCGACGAAACCTCTATCGTGCTCCACTTCCATCTCCGGCGAACGCCTCACTGCGCGCCTAATCACCGCCAAACCTCCATCTATTCTTCTCCCTCACCCTCGCATGGCCTTCTCTCTCTCTCTCTCTCTCTCTTTCTCTCTCTTGAAAAAACTCTCTCACTGTTAAAACAAGCATGAAACGGCGCATGGGAAGGGATAATGGATCTAGGTTTTTCTTGTTTTAGTATACTTGGTCTGAGTATTCATGGGCTTCTTTTTATTTTTTTTTTTTTTTTTTTTTTTTTTTTTACATCTGACTGCTGTTTACACCCCCAGTATTACTAACCCAGAATCCCCCACGTTTTTTTTCTAAAAAATGCTAGTCACACTCCCTTTATCTCTGTACATCACCCATCCTTCTTGCTTTTATCTGTTTATTTCTTTTAGTTTTATTATTACTTATTGTTATTACTATTATCATCGTTACTATTTATTTCATGTTGTCATCTAATAGCATCTATTTTTGCTTATCATTTGTTATCACTATTATGATGGTTTGTGTAATTTTTAAACTAGGAATAAACACTTAAGGTATAAATATAGTTACCTAAATCCACTCTTACTCATACCATGTCCAATATTCATTTTCAAGATAGTCATTCCAAGTTACCTTATTCGAACACTTGAACCTAAAACAAAACCAATTATCATTAATGATCACTCGCGCCGTTGCCGTTTGGTTGTTAATGATAATTTCATTTTCGAAAGAGTTAGTAGTATGACCACTCTAAACCGTTGTTGTTTGGTCATCGCGAACGCTCGATCCAATTGCGAATTCCTTTTAACACGACGTTCTCTCCGATTCAAACCACGAAAAACACTTTTGAAAACAAATTTTTCAAACATCAAAATCAAAACTAATTACCACTAATGATCACTCGCGCGCGTTCTGCCGTTTGATTGTGGGTGATAATTTCATTCCGTGGGAGCTAGTAGTGTGGCCACTCTAAACCGTTGTTGTTTGGTCTTCACAAACGCTCCCCTTCAATTGCGAAAACCTTTTCAATGCTTAAAATAAAAACCGGTTTGTCATCAATAGTCACTCGCGCCGCTGCCGTTTGATTGTTGGTGGCGATCCCATTTTCAAAAAGAGTTAGTAGCGTGGCCACTCTAAGCCATTGTTGTTTGGTCATCGCGAACTTTCAACCCCTTTTCGAAAAACTCTAAAAAGATTAAAAACAAAACCTTTTTCGGGACAAACAAGAACTACGTAGCTTTGAATTCTCCATCATTTTGAGGAGATACGTAGGAGCGAGAGGTCAACTCTCTCGTCAGCGCCAAAAATAAAATTTTTCATTAAGTCTTTTCATTCCTTTTTCAATAAAGAAGCAAATTTAAGTATTTTTCAAATCAACACTTAAAACCACACATTTAATTAAAGGTTCCCTTTCGATAGAAAGGAGATGTGGGAGTGCTAATACCTTCCCATGCCTAACCGAGCCCCGAACCCAAATTTTAGGTTTCCAAAAGGCCATTCGCTTTCAAAAAGGTTTTTCTTCAATATTTTCCTTATAAAAAATATTGGTGGCGACTTCATTGTTTTAAAAAGTTGTAAACGAAGAAAGATCCCCTCAGGGACTTTTTCGGGCACAACAATATTTAAAACACACGTGACAAATATTTGTCACTAATACCTAAAAAGCAGAAATAATTGTCACTGATATATAAAAAAATACGAAATAAATATTTCTTATTGATAATCTACTATCTATCTTTTACTATCTACTATAATCTACTAATCAACTCAAATAACCAATTGAAACTATTACTGATACATAAAAAACAAACACGGGATAACTGCACTGATATATAAAAATACGGGGATAACTGCAACGATATATGTAAAACATGGGATAGCTGCACTGATATATAAAAAAATACAGGATAACAACACTGATATATAAAAAACACTATACTAACATATTAAAAACACGGGATAAATGCAAAATTATTTTAAAATGATACTTTTACATTTCTAGATTTTAATATTTATCTATTTTTTATTTGAAACTCCTTTTTTATCTACTTTAAATTTGTTTTTATTTTCACGGGATAATATTCATACTATTTAGGGGAAATTACACTCACCTCCCCTGAAGTCTAGTTAAATGCCACACACCTCCCCTCTAGTTTCCTCTTGACAATAAACTCCCCTCAAATTATTGGATTATTTCCAATCCCTAAAATTTAATACACCATTACAAAGACTTCTTCTACTCCCGTGTAATTTTCTTCATCTTTCTCCTTCATTCACAGTTTCTAGTTTTGAATAATAATTCATTTCATAAAATCTGAACATATCATTACTCAGGTAGAGGAATAAGGGAGATGGAACTAGTGCAGCTTATCGACAGTTTTGCAAAGTGTCGGGAGTCAAAATTAATTAGAGAAAGTAGCTAGTGCACAACACAAAGGGGTACAAAAGGGGAAGAGCTCTCATTTGAAATGAATGAGCTATAAGATTTAGCCTTCGATGGCCGAAGAAAATAAAGGAAATGGATGTGCAAGTATAGCACAAGTCAAGAACACATGATTATATCTTCAAATACAACTAGGACACACGCCCGTGCTATGCACGGGGAGGTGATTAACAGGCCTACAGATGTAGTTTCGAAAAAACATCAACATTTATTGGGGGGCATAAAAATACGCAACACATATATATAAGACGAAGAGGCAACAATAGCCCTTGGTGGGATGGAGTCTAGGCGTGTCCAAAAGCTCATTATATAGAGGACTCATTATACACCTGTGCGATGCACAGGACGTGGTTATAAGTTGTGGAAAAAAAATAAAAAAATAATGTATTACAAACTTAGTGGTTGATACGAATTGATAATTTACAACTAAACATAGAATAGAATTTTTATGTTAACAGGGTTGTCTTTATATATGATATATTTGCGAAGATACGAACCAATGCATGATGGTGATTTAGCATGTGAGAAATGTAATAAAAACACTATTTAACAATAATGAGGTCAAGATAGTTCAAAAAAAAATGGATGTCAACTATTGGTTAAAAAAATGGCATTGAAATTTCGTTGTAGATATTAACTAACCAACGTTTATGTTATATATAATTTAGAGCTTGTCGTATTTACCTTCCAGAAGATAGATACGAGTTCCAGCAAATTTCGCATCGTATTTATCTAGATACGATTCCCTCCCAGAAGCTTCAAAAATAGTAGGTCGTATTTACCTTCATCAAATATAAATCAATTTTTCCTTAAAAAATTGCATCGTATTTACCTTATTCTGAGATAAATAAGATTCATTTTTTTTATTTTTTATTGTCAGGGAAATCATATATAGGTAAATACGACTTGAAAAAACATAAATCGTGTTTACCTATTACAAACATAAATCTAAATGGTTCAATTTACACATGTGGGTATGTCCGTCCAAAAAATATAGAGTGGGGCACAAAAAAAAACCAAGTATGTATTTGGTAAATACGACTTGAAAAAACATAAATCGAGTTTACACAAAAAAACCAAGATAATATGTATTTAGCAATGAGGGATACATTTTGATAATAAAAAACAATGAGTGCTGGACAAAAAAAATCAAAGAGTGGGACATTAATTTTTGCTAGATTAATAATGGACTTTAATTTCTGTCAAGGGTATGCCCGTCTAAAAATATAGAGTGGGGGTATATTGGTAAACAGTGGGAGTATAAAAAAAACCAAAATAATATGTATTTAACAATGAGGGATACATTTTGATAATAAAAAACAATGAGTGCTAGACAAAAAAAAAAGAGTGGGACTTTAATTTTTGCTAGATTAATAATGGACATAAAGTTTGAATTATTTACAACTAATGTTATCAAAAAATGTCTCCCCAAATTGATTAATAAAATAGTCAGTGTAAAGTGTACCATACTATAACACATAAATGACTAAGTAACACACATAAAGAAACTTATAAAAAAATAAAAATTAAAGTAGCCAGTGTAAAGTGTACAATACTATAACACATACATGACTAAGTAACACACATAAAGGGACTTATAAAAAAAGTTTGCATTATTTACAACTAATGTTATCAAAAAATGCCTCCCCAAATTGATTAATAAAGTAGCCAGTGTAAAGTGTATCATACTATAACACATACATGACTAAATAACACACATAAATGGACTTTAAAAAAGTACATAAAGGGACTAAAAAAAGAAAAAACGCTCAAAGCGTGAGAAATCACGTTAGTGTATTAATATATAGGGATTACGTGCGATGCAGGAGGAGGTGATTAATGAGAACTTCTGGATGTAGTTTGAAAAAACATCAACATTTTATAAGGGAATATAAAAATACGCAACACATATATATAAGGCGAAGAGGCAACAATAGCCCTTGGTGGGATGAGGCAACAATGTCGATCCAAAAATATAGAGTGAGGGTATATTGGTAAACAATGGGGTACAAAATGAGGATACATTTTGATAATAAAAAGTGTTGGACAAAAAAAAAAAATTGTCGAGGGTATGTCGGTCCAAAAATATAGAGTGGGGGTATATTGGTAATAGTGAGGTACAAAATGAGGGTATATTGGTAAATGGTGGGGTACAAAATATAGAGTAGGGGGGGTCCAAAAATATAGAGTGGTATATTGGTAAACAATGGGGGTACAAATGAGGGTATATTGGTAAATGGTGGGAATAAAATTTTCCCACCAAAAGTGGATAAAAAAAAAGTGTCGGATGAAAAAAAATTTGTCGAGGGTATGTCGATCCAAAAATATAGAGTGGGGGTATATTGGAGTGGGGTACAAAATGAGGGTATATTGGTAAATGGTGCGAATAAAATTTTCCCACCAAAAGTGGATAAAAAAATAGTGTTGGACAAATAAAAATTTGTCGAAGGGTATGTCGGTCTAAAAATATATAGTGGGGGTATATTGGTAAACAGTGGGTTACAAAATGAGGGGTATATTGATAAATGGTGGGGCACAAAATATAGAGTGGGGGTATGTCGGTCCAAAAATATAGAGTGGTGGTATATTGATAAACAATGAGGTACAAAATGAGGGGTATATTGGTAAATGGTGGGGAAAATTTTTTTTCCCACCAAAATGACGTCATTGTATTATATAGTAGGATTATAAAATTGTATTTGACCAAAACTTAAGGGAGGTGAGGTGTGTGACATTTAATCAAAATTTAAGGGAGGTTATTGTTCAATTTAAAACTAGAGGAGAGGTGTGTGACATTTGACCAAATCTAAAGGGATGTGAGTGTAATTTCCCCTACTATTTAATAGTTCATTCATAGAAAGAACATGATAGCACCCGTGCGTATGTACGGGTATCCTACTAGTATCCAATAAAGACAGAAAGAATTGAATTTATCATAAAAAATTGTTGTTTTATACATTACTTAGAAGCTCCATTTGTGTTTATCTCTCTGCATTTGTCAAAAGAAATGGAGAGAATAACCCACCGTAAATTGTGGTCATCTCTATCGAAGAATTAGTCTCTGTAGTTGCGCGTTTAGAAAATCTGGTTTATACCAAAAAATCTAAATAAAGCCATTCTCCGTCATATAATACCTACGGGTTAATTTGCCTCTTCCCACGTGGTTATAATCAATTTTTTGATCTTCAATTGGACGTCATATGCCCTGTCGAAATATTTGGTTAGTTGTACGCCAAAAAAAAGTTGGAATTAGCTGTATCTGGATTTATTTCGTGTGTGGATCCAACCAAAAAGACGAAATTATCTTGCACCTGATAACTTGCCAGGTAAAGTAGTATTATATTTTGATGATGATTAACAATTTGACAGTGTTTGACGGCTAAGTCAGAGTTTACCAAAGTATAACACGGACTACCCAAAAGCACTTAGCACTTGAATGAGACAATGAGTCTGTTTGAATAAACAACTTAATTAAACGTTTATGATATGGCGATTTATCAAACAAGTGGTTATGCATAAATTTATCAAATAAGTGGTTATGCATAATTGTTTATAAAATAAATGATAAAATAATGTTAAACTATTTTTTATAAGTCGTAAGTTGTTTTCATAAGCTATCTCAGGAAGCTTATGGAAAGTAACTCAAAACGACTTAGGGTATTGCTTTCCTCACTCCCCCTCCTACTCTTTCACACCTTTTAACAAATTTTATTCTAATATAATCTCGCGTGAAACGCTGAGAGGACGTGTTAAATGACGGTTCGAATGACCTTGTTCGAACACGTTCGAACAACAGCCTACGAACGCAATTAAATTGGTGAATGTCGTGTGAGGGTCCATTATTTGTTGCCTCGGTTAACAGCATTCGAACGAAATAAAACATGGTGTTCGAACAAGGTTATGCGAACAGGTTCGAGTGACCCCATTCGAATAGGTTAAATTACGCACAAGAGGGTGTGAAGTTAATTTTTAACTCATGTGAACGATGTCGTTCGAACGGGTTTGAAGCCCCGCGTTCGAACACGTGAAAATTCTTGAAAAAAAGGACGCTTTGGCTGGCCTTTTGGTCATTTCACACCCTTATGGGGTGTGTTTTGAGTAGAGTTGTCAATTTGGGTCCGGCCCAATGGGTCGGCCCAATGGCCCGATATTTTGAGCGGGCTTGGGCTCTAAAAATAGTAGCCCAAAATCAACGGTATGTTTTTTGGCCCGGCCCGATTGGCCCGATGATGTTATTGGGCCGGCCCGTTTGTTTGTTTTTTTTAAATTTTAAAATATGACAAGTGCTATACATGCTGTTTTTACTGTTATCCAATCAAAATATGACAAGTCAATTATTTATTCCACGCCTTTTGAAGCTTAACGGATCGTCCTTCGTCTTTTCTTCAAACCGTTCTGCAACTCCATTCATAAATTCTTGAAACCATTCGACTAAAAAAAAACACCACCACCAAATACCGATCTATAACTGTTGAGATGCTTTTGTCTTCTTCTCTATTGAAATTGTCCTATTTCAAAAAAAATACCAATTTGGTATAAAGACAACCAACATCCTAATCCTAATCCTAATCCTAATTAATCACACTCAAGAAACAAATAAATTAGAGGCAAAGCAAATAAGATTTAGTAATTCAAATTTTGAGTCGGTAATATCATGAGAATTTAATCACAGTATATCAACTTTCCACCTTTTTTTCATATATATGAAATCAACTTGATATGCAAGTTCAAACATTTGTGTTTGAAGTTCTAGACATAGTGGTTGAAAATTCTAATTTTGATTTATACAAAATTTTAAAAAGTCAATGATTTGTGGCTCGTTGGGCGGGCCCATTGGCCCATGGGCTAGTGTTGGGCGGGCTTGGGCCTTACATTTTCTGTACCCATCCGAATATTACCGCCCGACCACGCCCATATACACCGTTTGGCCTCGACAGGCGCGGCGCCCAAACCCGGCCCATTGACACTCTAGTTTTGAGTAGGAGGGTGTAACACCCTCAATTTTCTATGTAATTGCTTTTACGTGTTTTCACTTGTGTGTTTTCTCATGCTAGCGCGTGTGAATTTAGCCTCAGAATTTGTTTGTGTTTTCACCAACCAGAAAAAGATATAGGACCTAATATATTATATTAGGTTGAGGTTTAATTTTAGTTCCAAAATTCCACCGGAATTTAGGCAGCGTTTGGACTGCTGGACAAAACTTAACCACTTAAAAACTCTAACCATGACCCGAATATGAAAATGTTCGACGTTAAGGTTTTAATCGACAGTTAGAATAATTTAGTTAACATCCGATGCGATGTTAGTTCCGCAAAAACACTAACTATCGCTTAACTGTATTATTATAGTATTATTTTAGTAAAATATCTAGATATTATTTTTTTAAACTTAAAGCTTGAAGTTAACTATTTGACAGCTTCACTTCATTCACCCGTGGACTCACCCTCACCACTCAACCCATGTGATCCCCTTTTATATAATTGGCTCTAGTTCTCTCTAATAATTAGTTAAAAATAAAGGATATATGTTTCATCTTTCACTCAGAACCGTAACTCTTCATTCATAAACATTTCCTTCCTTTTATTATCATATTTTATTCTACTTCCATCCAACCCCACCTCTCCTTTTTACATTTGCTACTTCACAATCATGGACCATACTTGAAGTGAGTTGTTGAAGGATCATCTCTCCTACTAATTATTCCTACTTCTAAGCTTGGTAAAGAAAACATTTCTTTCCTTTTATTTCTTTGATCACACCATATATAATTTCATCATATATATTTATATTTGTTGCCTTATTTACATGTTTTAAAATATTTTCATATGTAGGTAGTTATATGATAGTAAAAGTTATTTCAGGAACACACCATTTTGGACTGAGTTTTACAAACCAAAAGTTTTGTAGTTTTGATCTAAAAATAAATGATTTTAAGAGTAAAAGTAGTATAAAATTACTAGTTTTTCACTTAGGTTATTATTTCTAAGAAGCATCGTTTTTTTAGAAGTCAGAGGAAAAAAAATTGAGCTTGATGATAAAGCAAGATGAAGTTTTGTGAGAGTTTGAATTTTGAGTAAAGTTTAAAATTTAGAGTCATCAAAAGTTTTCGTAATTTTCTCAGAGCACTTTCGATCGTCATAAAAAATTGAATCTTTCATACAAAGGAAAAAATGTATTTTTCGATTTTCAAGTGTTCAAATGATTTTAGAAACCGGATAAGGCGTTAGGGAAAGAAATATCGGAGAACGGGACTAGTAGCTTATCACGCTCTAGTTACCACCCTTAAAGCGAGTACTAGAATTGTATGTCGAGACCTTTGGACTTTATGTTTATGCGTTGAAGGTTTCGCGACACTGGGCCGCCCTAGCTCGGATACCTCGCTACTCGGAGAACACGTTTGGTGGGAATTTTTCGCATAATGAGTTTTAACTTCATGGGTGTTGTGTGATTGCTTGAATTATCTCTTTGGATTGTTTTTGATCGATAATAATTGTAGCATTATTATGTGAGATATTATATTGAATATCTCTGTGATTGATTATTGTGAAGATGTGAATGATCGTTGTCTTTGAATTATGCGTGTGTTGGAGTCATAACTATTGTTATGACCAATTGTTTTGTAACTTGAGTTTGAATTGGACTCGAGTAGAGAAATGGTAGCAGTAAAAAAGATAAAGGAGCGTAACATTTTAGTGACAGATCATGTGAGGTTTCGAAAAGAAGAAAACTGGATTTCGAGAGTTAATAAGAAATAATCGATTTAAAACAGAATAAATATTTTAGACAGAATTAAAAAGAAACAAACTTAATGAAATAGTGTTTCAATTGTGAAAACCCGAATTTCTCCAACTGATTTACCTTAGCAAGGTGACACTTCAGAACCCCATTTTTGAAGAAATTCAGTTGGAGAAATTCGGGTTTTCACAATTGAAACGCTATTTCATAAAGTTTGTTTCTTTTTAATTCTGTCTAAAATATTTATTCTGTTTTAAATCGATTATTTCTTATTAACTCTCGAAATTCAGTTTTCTTCTTTTCGAAACCTCACATGATCTGTCACTAAAATGTTATGTTCCCTTTATCTTTTTACCGTTACCATTTCTCTACTCGAGTCCAATTCAACTCAAGTTACAAAACAATTGGTCATAACAATAGTTATGACTCCAACACACGCATAATTCAAAGACAACTATCATTCACATCTTCACAATAATCAATCACAGAGATATTCAATATAATATCTCACATAATAATACTACAATTATTATCGGTCAAAAACAATCCAGCAGACAATTCAAGCAATCACACAACACCCATGAAGCTAAAACTCATTATGCAGAAATTCCCTTACCTGAAACGTGTTCTGTCGAGTAGTGAGGTATCCGAGCTAGGGCCGATCCAGGTGTCGCGAAACCTTCAACGCATAAACATAAAGTCCAAAGGTCTCAGATCACAATACTAGTACTCGTTTTAAGGGTGGTAACTAGAGCGTGATAAGCTACTAGTCCCGTTCTCGATATTTCTTTTCCTAACGCCTTATCTGGTTTCTAAAATCATTTGAACATTTGAAAATCGAAAAATACATTTTTCCTTTGTATGAAAGATTCAATTTTTTATGACGATCGAAAGTGCTTTGAGAAAATTACGAAAACTTTTGGTGACTCTAAATTTTAAACTTTACTCAAAATTCAAACTCTCACAAAACTTCATCTTGCTTTATCATCAAGCTCATTTTTTTCCTCTGACTTCTAAAAAAACGATGCTTCTTAGAAATAATAACCTAAGTGAAAAACTAGTAATTTTATACTACTTTTACTCTTAAAATCATTTATTTTTAGATCAAAACTACAAAACTTTTGGTTTGTAAAACTCAGTCCAAAATGGTGTGTTCCTGAAATAACTTTTACTATCATATAACTACCTACATATGAAAATATTTTAAAACATGTAAATAAGGCAACAAATATAAATATATATGATGAAATTATATATGGTGTGATCAAATAAATAAAAGGAAAGAAGTGTTTTCTTTACCAAGCTTAGAAGTAGGAATGATTAGTAGGAGAGATGATCCTTCAACAACTCACTTCAAGTATGGTCCATGATTGTGAAGCAGCAAATGTAAAAAGGAGAGGTGGGGTTGAATGAAAGTAGAATAAAATATGATAATGAAAGGAAGGAAATGTTTATGAATGAAGAGTTACGGTTCTGAGTGAAAGATGAAACATATATGCTTTATTTTTAACTAATTATTAGAGAGAACTAGAGCCAAGTAAATAAAAGGGGATCACATGGGTTGAGTGGTGAGGGTGAGTCCACGGGTGAATGAAGTGAAGCTGTCAAATAGTTAACTTCAAGCTTAAGTTTAAAAAAATAATATCTAGATATTTTACTAAAATAATACTATAATAATACAGTTAAGAGATAGTTAGCGTTTTTGCGGAACTAACATCGCATCGGATGTTAACTAAATTATTCTAAATGTCGATTAAAACCTTAACGTTGAACATTTGCATATTCGGGTCATGGTTAGAGTTTTTAAGCGGTTAAGTTTTGTCCGGCAGGTCCAAAACGCGTCCAAATTCCGGTGGAATTTTGGAACGAAAATTAAAGCTCAACCTAATATAATATATTAGGTCCTATATCTACTTTCGGTTTGGTGAAAACACAAACAAATTCTGGGGCTAAATTCACACGCACTAGCGTGAGAAAACACACAAGTGAAAACACGTAAAAGCAATTACATAGGGGAGTGGGAAAAACAATGGCCACGACTTATGAACATGTCATAAGATGTTTCCATAAACCCTCTCAAACAGTCTAAGTGTTTATGCCAGTAAATAAGTTCAAACAAGCCGATCTAAATGGACCCAATAAGGGTCTCATTCAGCTTAACTTGTGGTCTTTGGACAAAAAAAACTGAACTTGTGGTCTTGTATTTGAAACCTTACCTAGGAATGCAACGATTTCAAAATTCTTGACAAGGAGTTTTGTCGGTCATATGGTTCTACCCAGCTCGAGTGAATAATCTCAAAATTTGTGATCTGAGGAGGAGGAGGATTGTCTTATGTTTCAATTGTTTAGTTTTTGTGTCAAACACTAACTTTTTGATGATGTGTCAAAAATACTTGTAATAGTCCAACTGTAGCCTATGTTCATCAAATTTAGTGTTATTCCATGGAGATGAAGAAGAAGTGTGGTTTGAATATTGGAGTCAAGCAAGCTCTTCTATAGGTTTATCATGTTTGATTTTCACTTCATCAGTATAGAGTGTCGAATAATTTTTTCGCTATATAGCGTGATTAACATTTTTTCATTAGAGGCTGTGTTAAGAGTCCCACATCGGATGTGATATGGCCTGAAAAAGAGTTTATAAGTGGGTGGCATCCCTCACCTTACAAGTCGGTTTTGTGGGGTTGAGTTAGGCCTTAAACCACATTCTAAGATGGTATTAGAGTCAATCCAAGATCTGTTGGGCCGCCCGCTATCGGGTCACTCGGGTCACGCTCCAGTTGTCCAGTCCTGGGCGTGAGGGGGGTGTGTTAAGAGTCCTACATCGGATGTGATATGGCCTGAAAAAGACTTTATAAGTGGGTGACATCCCTCACCTTACAAGCCGGTTTTGTGGGGTTGAGTTAGGCCTTAAACCACATTCTAAGAGGCTGATCAACTTCTTCGGGTTAAGCTAAATTTAGATGGGTGTTGTTCTTAGATTATTGTCCTTGTGGCCCTTATGAGCGGTAGTCGACGTATTATGTGTGTTAGATGCAACCTTGACTTGTAGAATGTTAAGTTGTACTAGGACACACGCCCGTGCTATGCACGGGGAGGTGATTAACAGGCCTACAGATGTAGTTTCGAAAAAACATCAACATTTTATAATGGGGCATAAAAATACACAACACATATATATAAGACGAAGAGGCAATAATAGCCCTTGGTGGGATGAAGTCTAGGCGTGTCCAAAAGCTCATTATATAGAGGACTCATTCTACACCTGTGCGATGCACAGGACGTGGTTATAAGTTGTGAAAAAAAAATTAAAAAATTATGTATTACAAAGTTAGTGGTTGATACGAATTGATAATTTACAACTAAACATAGAATAGAATTTTTATGTTAACAGGGTTGTCTTTATATATGATATATTTGCAAAGATACGAACCAATGCATGGTGGTGATTTAGAATGTGAGAAATGTAATAAAAACACTCTTTAACAATAATGAGGGCAAGATCGATAGTTCAAAAAAAATGGATGTCAACGATTGGTTAAAAAAATGGCATTGAAATTTCGTTGTAGATATTAACTAACCAACAGTTATGTTATATTTACCATTTTTCACTTACATACGATTTGATCAGAAATAATTTACAGCTTGTCGTATTTACCTTCTAGAAGATAGATACGAATTCCAACAAATTTCGCATCGTATTTATCTAGATACGATCCCCTCCCAGAAGCTTCAAAAATAGTAGGTCGTATTTACTTTCATCAAACATAAATCCAATTTTCCTTAAAAAATTGCATCGTATTTACCTTATTATGAGATAAATAGGATTCATTTTTTTAATTTTTTTTTGTCAGGGAAATCGTATATATAGGTAAATACGACGTGAAAAAACATAAATCGTATTTACAAACATAAATCTGATTGGTTCAATTTACATCGAGTATGTCCGCCCAAAAATATAGAGTGGGGTATATTGGAAAGCAATTGGGAGTATAAAAAAATCAAAATAATACTTATTTAACAATGAGGATACATTTTGATAATAAAAACAATGAGTCTTTGGAAAAAAAAAAAACAAAGAGTGGGACATTAATTTTTGCTAGATTAATAATGGACATAAAGTTTGTATTATTTACAACTAATGTTATCAAAAAATGTCTTCCCAAATTGATTAATAAAGTAGTCAGTGTAAAGTGTACCATACTATAACACAAACCAACGTGGTTGGCTCAGTTGGTCCTTTGGCCATGAGTCCCATCGGGGTAAATGCAGGTTTGCTCCCGGTTCGATTCATTTGGAGCAAATCACGTTGGCCACCTTGGTAGATTACCGGGGGAGCAGATTAGTCTTTCGTTGTCAGCGTTGGGACACTGCTCGGCTACGGGGTTTACCGGGGGCTTGCTCCTTCCCTTTCACCAAAAAAAAAAACCATACTATAACACATACATGACTAAGTAACATACATAAAGGGACTTATTAAAAAAAATTAAAGTAGCTAGTGTAAAGTGTACTATAGTATAACACATACATGACTAAGTAACACACATAAATGGACTTATAAAAAGAAAAAAATTGGTCAAAAAAAGGAAAAAAAAAAAAAAAAGAAAGAAAAAAAAAGAAAAAAAAAAATTGGCGCCTAAAATCATAAATATGTAGTTGTTGTCTTAATATATAGGGGATAGGGGATTTGCCCTCTAGCTAGTCTTTTTGGTTAGGCTGTAGCAATAGAATTCTAATTATCGAAAAAAAATTATATCAAACAATTTTTAAATGATAACGCAATTTTCTAATATGTTATCTAAAAAATATATATTAAAACCAAAAAAAAAAGTTTAAAAGTAAAATAATTTCCTATTAATCAGTTGTATTTTCTTACAATTTTTTTCATATATATATATATATATATATATATATATATATATATATATATATATATAAAATAAATCCATTCTTTATTTCTTTTATTTTTCCTAAACTTAATCCATTATTTATCCTCACTATAAAACGACAGCCACTCACTCAAAGTTCTGCCTGCTGGATTTGCAGAGATCACTCACACTCTCAGCTCAAGTTTTCCAACCATGGAAGCCTCAAAGATGCTACTATTTTCCCCACAACTAACCCCAAATATAGTCACAAACCATTTGAAGAGAAAGCCAATATCTCACATGAGACTCAAGATAGTGAGCATGGCAAAGGAAACAAGCGACACCAACATTGGCATAACAGAAAAAGCAGCAATAGCAAGTGGTTTAATCTCAACACCAGTAATAGCTTGGTCTCTCTACACACTCAAAACAACTGGGTGTGGTCTTCCACCAGGTCCAGGTGGATCCATTGGTGCATTAGAAGGAGTGAGTTACTTAGTAGTTGTGGGAATTGTTGGTTGGTCATTGTACACTAAAAATAAAACTGGTTCTGGACTTCCTAATGGTCCTTTTGGGTTATTAGGTGCTGTTGAAGGCTTATCTTACTTAGCATTGGTTGCTATTGTTGTTGTTTTTGGGTTGCAGTATTTTACACAGGGTTATATTCCAGGTCCTCTCCCTGCTGATCAGTGCTTTGGCTAATAGGTTCTTTGCTACTTTCCAATAGCATAATAATGTAATGTGATTTTAGCCACTAGAATTCTATCGTTGGACTTGTGGATGTGGTTGCTCCATTTCATGTATTTTAGGGTTATCATCTTCCAATGCCCCTTGCGTCTCATTTCTTTTGTTTTACTCCTTGCGTCTTATTTCTTTTGATGTTTTAGCCGGTTAATTTTGTCCCAAAAACTTTTATGATTTTACTTCAAAACTTTTGATGTTTTACAAATTCAATGTTAGTTTTGTTGGAACATCAATTTCACCATTGATGATCACACTCAAGAATCACAAATCAAAGAAGGGAGAAGAATAGAGGGAGAGAGAGAGAGAGAGAGAGAGTAGAACTCGATTATTCTCAACAGAAAAACTATTATTGCATTAACTGTGTCAACAACATTCAATTTAGGGATTATATTCCCTTTTACATGTAATGACTTTATTACCCTTATTACTAAAATGAGAAATTACAACAATGCTCAACTATTGTGTAAGGCAACTCAACTAAACTATAAAGCTAATTGTGAATTACTACTAACTCAACACCATCCCCTAATTCACATTTGGCAGTCAAAGTTACAGCGGTATAGAAATTTATACAACAGAGAAACATAACATTGAACTAAGACTCAAGCATCTTCAAATACTTCAACATTTAGGCTGTCTCTGAACTTCAGGAATAGCTCAGACTTGAGAGCTTTCGTGAATATATCAGCAACTTGGACTTGTGTATTGCAGTAACATATTTCCAGCACCTTTCTTTCAACCTGTTCACGGAGATAATGAAGTTTAGTCTCAATATGCTTGCTTCTCCCATGTGAGATTGGGTTTTTAGCAAGCATAATTGCGGACTTGTTGTCAATCAATAGTTTAATTGGATCACTATCTGCAATTCTTAGTTCAGTCATCATTGATCTCAGCCATACTGCTTGGCAAGCAGAAATAGCACCAGCAATATACTCAGCCTCGCAAGAGGAGAGAGCAACAATTGGTTGCTTCTTTGAGCACCATGAGATAGGTGCTCCATAGCACATAAACACATAGCCTGTGGTGCTCCTTCGATCTATTTTATCTCCGCACCAGTCACTATTAGAGTACCCCATCAATTTACACGTTTTTTGTTCTGGTTTTGTAGGAAATAGTATACCAGCTTTAATTGTGCCTCTCATATATCTTAGTATCCTTGTTGTAGCTTGATAATGTGTCATCTTGGGTTTCTCCATGAATCTACTGACCAATCCCACAACATAACATATATTCGGCCTTGTGTTACACAAATATCTCAGTGATCCTACAAGCTCTTATACAGAGTATGATCTATATTTTCACTGTCATCATCAGTTCCCAGTTTCTGATTCACCTCTGTAGGGGTTGCAACAGTTTTGTACTCCATCAAATTGAATCTCTTTAGAATCTCAGAAGCATATTTCTTCTGATACAGGATAATTCCTCTTGCAGTGTACTTAAACTCCATTCCTAGGAAGTAAGTTACTCTTCCTAGATCACTCATTTCAAACTCAGTCATTAGCTTCATTTTAACTGAGTTTACATCATCTTTGTTATCACCTGTCAGCAGAATATCATCCACATAGAGACAAACCAGAATCATATTGCCTCTATTGGATGTTTTCATATATATTTCATATTCCACAGTACACTTCTTAAAGCCACAATCATTGAAAAAACCATCTATCTTCTTGTTCCAAGCTCTTGGAGCTTGTTTAAGACCATACAAAGCCTTATTCAATTTATACACCATCATCTCTTTGCCTTTTATCTCAAAACAAGGAGGTTGTGTCACATACACCTCTTCTTCTAATGGACCATTTAAGAAGGCTGATTTAACATCTAGATGTAGTAAGGTCCATCCCCTACTACAAGCTAGTGCTACAACCAACCTAATTGTTTCATGTCTAGCTACATGAGCATACACCTTCTTTTGTAGAAACCCACGAGCTACCAATCTTGCTTTGTATCTAGCTATGGTTCCATCAGGGTTCAGTTTTACCTTATATACCCACTTTACTGTTATTGCCTTCTTGTTTGGAGGCAATGCAGTCAATTTCCAACTCTTGTTTCTTTCAATTGATTGTAGTTCTTCCTTCATGGCAGCCTTCCATACTTCACTCTTCACAGCTTCTGTATGACTGAGTGGCTCTATGTCAGCTAGCATTGCATAATGAATCAAATCCCCATCACTATTGACTTGATCATCACCAATCAAATCATAATTTGTAAGTCTTGCAGGTTGATTTCTCTGTCTTTGTGGCCTGTTCTGCCTCTGCACTTCACATCAGACCCTGAATCACTGTCAATATGCTGTAGAAATCCTTGTTCTTCATTCACAGCTAAGTCAGGTACCATCACATTTTCCTGCACTGGTGTTTCATCACCTTCTTCTTCTTCAATTATCACACTGTCAAATCCAATAGATGTTGCCTTATTGGAGTTCCAGTCCACCTTTCTAATTCTCTTACAATCACATCTCTGCTCAATTCAATCTTGTTTGTCAAGGGACTATAAAACTTGTATGCACCTGTGGAATGATACCCTACAAGTATCATTGGACAACTCTTATCCTCTAGCTTAGTTCTTTTGGCATTTGGTACATGCTTGTAGCACAATGCACCAAATACTTTTAAGTGAGCTACATCTGGTTTTCTACCTTTCCATACTTCAAATGGTACCTTATTCTTCAATCTTTTCGTAGGGCATCTATTCAGAATGTATGCAGTAGTAGACAGTGCCTCACCCCATAACTTATTTGGCAATTCCATCTGTTTCAAGATCATTCTATTTCTTCTCTCAGCCATTCCGTTGTGTTGAGGTGTATATGGGGTAGTAACCTCGTGTTCTATACCTTGTTCTTGGGGTAGTAACCTCGTGTTCATATTCTCGGAACCTTGTTCTTACCACTGCTTTTCTCGCATAGCACTTAAATTTTTAAACTGCTCAAGCACTTCACTCTTTTGCTTGATCAAGTAAACCCATAGCATTCTTGAATGCTCATTCACAAAGTATCTGTTACCACCTAGAGAGGTGTCTCTAGTGGTCCACATACTCGGAATGCACCATTTATAGAACACTGTGTAGCCACTAGATGGTAATTGCATTTGTAAATGGTAATTTGACACGCTTGCTTATTACAAACTTCACATGCTATGTCACTTTCACACTAGGCATACCACTTACTAGATCCTTTGATATCAATTGACCTAAACTTCTATAGTTTAGATGTCCATATTTTGTGCCACAAAGTACCATCACATTCTGTTGCACTAAGACACTCATCACTCTTTTTTCACCTTGAAAGTTCTGTTTTTTTTCCAAGTGGAGACTGAATATTTTCTTCTTGATCATACAATATCATCTCACCATCCTCCTTAGTCACAGAAACCCACTCATGAGCATTCTTGAATGCTCATCCACAAATGTTATGCCGTCACCCACTTTACAAGTACATTCCCATACCATCGCATTCAAGTATCTACCATCCGCTACCCTTATCTTAGTCTTCTTAGAACCATCAAAGTCAATCACCATTTGCTTATTCCTGTCATATGGTGGAGCACCCGTATCTATATACCATATCTCTCAATTATAGTGCCATCATCAAGTAGTGGTAACCATCAATAGCATGATTCATCATTATCATGCACTTGGCAATATTTGCTTCTTCCTTCTTCTTTGTCCTTGTTAGACCAGCACTCATCCGCAAAGTGTCCATATTTCTCACAATTAAAACACTGAATTTTTTTCTTATCAAAAGATCATTTCTTGGTAAAGTTCTTATTAGTTTTACTACTATTACTAGATGATTCAGCCTTACCACTATTGTTAACAGCACCTTTCTTGTTATTCTTTTCTAGCCAAGCTTGTTTCTTAGCCTTCCAACTAGGGTTATTTCCATTATTACCTGTCTTTACTACTTGCACTCTAAGAGCTTCCTCTGTTTCTTTCTCAACAGCCCTACTATCTAATAGTATTTCATGTGCTTCTAAACTACCTTGTAGTGTGTCAATTTTCATTGTACTAGTGTCCTTAGATTGCTCTATGGCTACTCTAAGGTGATCAAATTTAGCAGTTAAGGAACGAAGTACCTTTTCAACAATCATTTGCTCTGTGACTGTTTCACCTGAGGTCTTCATTTAGTTCGTGACTTCCATCACCTTCACAACATAGTCTGCAACCTTTTCTCCTTCTTTCATGTTCAAGTTCTCGTATTTCTTTCTCAGCGACTGTAGCTTCACTTTCTTGATCAAATCATCACCATTGTAACACCGTACCAAGATATCCCACGCAGCCTTTGCAGTTTTAGCTTCTGCAATCTTTTCAAACACTTTTACATCCACGCATTGATGAATGTAAAACAGAGCCTTTTGATCCCTTTTTCTTGTCTCACGTTGCGCGTTTCATTGAGCCTCCGTAGCACCTTCCCCCACCGGAGTATAGCCATCATCCACTAGCTCCACCATGTCTTGCGCACCAAACAGAACCCTCATTTGAATTGACCATGTTGGAACATCAATTTGAATTGACCACCGATTCCAATTGCTCCCATCGAACACTGGTAATTTGGTGTTCAATCCACTGTTTCCACCACCGTTCATCTTCTCCGATCTCTGTGATTATCACTCAAATCTCACGTTCACTCGTGTTTCCCTAACCCTGAGAATCAGAAATCTTGATTCTCTTCGATTTCGTGTTTCAATTCGATGTGAATCCAAAGACGAAGATCATGCACATGCCTCACAGATTCACTCGTGTTTCCCAAGATTGCTCTCAAAACGCAGCTCTAGATACCATGTTGGAACATCAATTTCACCATTGATGATCACACTCAAGAATCACAGATCAAAGAAGGGAGAAGAATAGAGGGGGAGAGAGAGAGTGGAACTCGGTTATTCTCAACAGAAAAACTGTTATTGCATTAACTGTGTCAACAACATTCAATTTAGGGATTATATTCTCTTTTACATGTAATGACTTTATTACCCTTATTACTAAAATGAGAAATTACAACAATGCCCAACTATTGTGTAAGGCAACTCAACTAAACTATAAAGTTAATTGTGAATTACTACTAACTTATTAGGGAAAATCCCAAGTCCCGCATAAGATAACTCAAGGGTTTATAATTAACCTCATCTTATTGGGGTTGAACTAAATACTTCTAAGATGGTATAATCATAGATCTGTCACCATTAAAAAAAAAAACAATTCTCAAAAATAAAAATAATAAATCAAGAGTTTATTGACTAGTGATATCTCAGAGGGATGAAGAGTATTTACTAGATACCAATATTCTAAGATAAAACAAGTTTAATATCTTATTCAACAATGTTTCTTAATATTTGTCAAAAAAAAAAAACAATTCTCTTAATAAATCAAGAGTTTATTATGATTGAGTATTTACTAGATACCAATACCAAAACTAATATCTCGATGTTTCCCAATCTTGGCCAAATCAACAATGCTTTACTTTTTTAACTAAACACTCTACTTCATAAGCTATTTAAGCGCACAACAATGCTTTGAAGCGTATGTAAAACTTTACTTTGCAAGACACAAGTTGAACACAACAATATTATGGATACAACTTCTTTTTTTTGGTCAATAGGATACAACTTTAAGCGCACAACAACTCCTTTGTTACCACACAACTCCTTTATACAAGTCTGTTTTCCAACTGAAAACTACTTCTCACCCTTTCTCCTCTAGGAATTCACTAACCCAATTAGTTACAACCTAGATAGTCTTTTGGTCTAACCAACCATTATTATAGTAATTAAGGACACGCAACAATCACATGTTCCTTAAAACAACAACTAAAAAACCTTGTAGTCCTAATCACCATTCTAGAAGTACTAGACTCTCATAACCTATTGTGGGTTGGTTCGGGTTCACGTTTTCCTTTTAAAATTTATTGCTCGAACAAAACAATTATGAGTTGGTTCAACTTTGACCCGAACACAAAAAGTATCTAAACCAAACATATAGATTTTGATTAGATTGTGAGTTTATTTGGATTTGCCCAAACCACTGAACACCCTAATAGTTGGAACATAATGTTCACCTTAGGGTCAATGAATTTTTGAATTGGGTTGGGAAAAACTAAAATTATCTAGGGCTCTAATCATGTGAGCTTGGCTAATGTATTATATTGGGCCAATCGAGCTAGAGATCACCTTGGCTTGGCTCATTTTTGACTCTCCTACTTGTTTTTAGTTTGATCAATTATTATCTATTTTTTTATACCTAATCATTTATATAACTATATCATATATAATTAATTAGTGAAGTAATTTATGAATATTTTACTTCTCCAAACAATATTTACAAATGGATTTGTTGGGGTTAAATATTACATTTGATCACATCACATTAGAAATAAAGCCTTTTGAAGTTTCTAATGTGTCTTATTTTTAGCTGAATTTTGTGCATGGTGTGTTTTGGTTGGTAATCCAAACAATATTACATAAATTGAGTTGTTCATGTAAAATATTACACTTGATTACATTAACAGCAAAGCCTTTTGATGTCAAAAAAAAAGGTTATTGCTTTTCCCACACCCCCTCCTACTCTAAACACACCCCATAAGGGTGTGAAAAGACCAAAAGACCTATTTTTTTTCAGGAATTTTCACCTGTTCGAACACGGGGCTTCGAACAGGTTCGAACGAGGCCGTTCGAGTGTGTTAAATATGGACAGACACCCCTTGGGCGTTTTTTCACCTGTTCGAATAGGGTCATACGAACAGGTTCGATTGTGGTCATGCGAACATGTTCGAATGTTGTTGTTCGAACAAGTGTTGCAGAATTCCTGCAGCATAGCAGGTATTGGACGCCTCAGATTCAACCGACAGTTTTAATCAACGGTTTACAATCAGTCAAATGTGTCAGATAAAGGAGTGGATGTCAATCCCTTTGGAAATTGTGCCTGAACGGATAGAATTTAAAGCGGCTCGATTTGTGATCTAAAAATGAAATCAACGGTGACATTTCACCACGCCTATTATAAAAGGGGTTCACATCCTCGGACCTTCTTCACCAAACCCTAATCGCTTCTTCCCAACCCGGTTGCTTTCTTCTTCACCAAAACCTTCTATCCTTCTTTTCCCAACCCAAATTGAAATGGAATGGCAATTGTGCTCAACCCCAAGACTAAACGACAAATTCCTAATGACCTCTTCACCATAATGGGATTGTCACCACCACCGACAAACATGGTGTTGTGTTTCGTTGTCCTAACCATGTCTTCTGCGCAGGATGAGTAAGGACATCACCTTCGCCCAATGAAGGAAAAGGCCGAGAGGAAGATTCGCCCGAGAGGAGCGTGGCGTAAAGGCGTGGAGCGTATACGTTTCAAAAAGTTCAATTGTAGAGATGATGGGACCGCCCGAAGATTGATCATGGAGATCCGAAATGACGGCGGCGTTCAGCGCAATGATGGAACATCTAGCTAATGTTCCGATGGGGCGACAGATCTTAGAGTTGTACGTGGACACAATACGAACTGCAGAAGAGGTCATTTATCTTCTGGAACAGGGACTATGAAAACACTAGTTTCTTAGTTAGTTGTTTGCTTATGTTGGTGTTCTGTATTTCGTATTTGATGTATTTCGTATTTCATGTATTTTGTATTTCATGTATTTTGTATTTCATGTATTTCGTATTTTGTAATGAAACAAAGTAGTTAAATTAAAAAACCAAATGAAACCGAATGAAACAAAGTAAAAGGAATTTCAAATAAAAAACCGAAATGAAACAAAGTAGTTAAATTATACAAAAAATCTAAACATATATCCCCCTATGACATCTCCTACTGGGTGTTGCGCCCCTCCTCCTCTCATACACATTCCCAAACCTCCTCCTAAACCCACGGAAGGGGTTGAGCAGCCTCTTGATGCGCTGAAACATGGTCCTCACTGGCTCTGGGACATGATCATCGATGGCCCCATCCATGTCATCAACCAAATCCAGCAGCTCTGGTAGCATCTGTCAACCAAATAACATAACATTATTATTTAAATAAATAGAAGATTAAGAAACATTATCAATGCAATAAACACAAAAGACACGTACCACACTGACATCAGGCTCATCTGCAAGCTGTATATAATGCTCAGGGAAGAGAAAGGGATGTGAGACCCTAGAGTACCATGGAAAGTAGCCCGGCACCGTGTTTGAGGAGTACGGCACACAAGGAGGGCCCCGCGCCACCAAGTGGTCCTCGAAGTGTGTCCACATCTCGTCACACTCGGATAGGGTACAGACGGCACTAGTAGGAGAGTGCAGGATCCTCGGAATGTCTTTGATCCGCCCAAACTGTCTGAGCACTCCATCTGGCAAATGGCGCATCATGCAGCCACCACTCCGAATGAACCCTCTGAACTTGGCCAGCTCCTCAAAGGGTTTCACCTGCCTATGGGCTGTGTAGGGGTCCCAGGTCACCTCCTCACGGTGTAGCCGGTCAAGGCATAATATGATGGTTTGTGACTTGATGGCCCCAGGGCCATCATCGCACAACCATTTCTTCGCCCGTGGGCTACTCTCATCATACTATGGGTGCTCCACCCAAGAGGAAAAGTTTGCACTCTGGAAGTGCTCAAAGATCCAAGCCTGTAATGAAGATATAATTGGTTGATTATTAATCTGAAAGTAACCCTAAAGCAAACTTAAAAGTAAATAATATGTTTTATACCTGAAGTAAAGGAAGATGACCAGCAATCTTCTTGGTCTTCTTCCTTGTAGCATCCTTCAGCTGATCATAGAGATGGGCCAGGGCCATGGCCCCCCAAGAATAGTCTCCAACAGCCTCCAAATCAATCAGCATACCAAGGTAGCCAAGCTTAACCTTGTTGCCTGACTTGTCGGCAAACAAGGTGCAACCCAAAAGATACAGCATGTAGGCCCTAGCAGCATGGTCCCACCGCCCCTCAGCTATGGCTGGGTGGTAGACCCTATCCCTCAGCCATACAAGCCCAACAGCGACCCCACACCCGGTCCGAAATGCAGGCGTTTGCATCCTCGTGGCACCCGAATAGTCAACCAAAGTTTGCTCTCCCCGCCATGAAGTCGATCGGCATGTCATAGAACCGCCGGCGATAATGGGGATGTGCGGCGGTGGGATACATCATCAAGGGTGATGCTCATCTCACCCACGGGAAGGTGGAATGATGATGTATCCCACCGCCAACGCTCTATGAATGCGTTCGCTGAAGAAAGCCTCTGTGGAGAATGGGGAAACCAAGCCCAACCAAGGAACCAACCACGAAATTTGTTAGAGTGTCCCTAATCGCACATGAAACACTGTCAGAACAGTCCATGTGGGATTGTTTGTAAATCCTACGAACTCTGCATTGAAATGACACAATAAGCCAAAAACATTCAACAACATATTAAACAAATTTACAACGACCAACTATAAAATAATAAGTTACCCGCCGAATAAAAATCGGTGAGGATATGTGCCCCGTATGTGGGCAAGACAGAACCATCTTACGGTCCACCAGAAATGGGAATGTCGCCCTAAGCAGAAGCAGCAGACCTCCCGAGGCTCGCAACCCTCCTCCTCCTCACGAGGCTCGTGACCCTCCTCCTCGTGATGCCTAGAAGATGAAGGCCTAGAAGATGAAGGAGCGGCGGATGAAGGCCCAGCAGACGAAGGCCTAGCGGATGAAGCGGTCGGCCAACTCATAGGAGGAACATCAACCCTACCCCTACCCCGCAGCACGACCCCAGCTCGGGAGGGTTCACCGCTTCTTCCTCCTTTTGCGGTTTGAAACCGTAGGAGGTGGCCGACCGCTTCGCTCGAGATGGTTGTTGCGCATGACCACCTCCGCTCCTCACCATATCTCAAATAGCAATCAACGAGAACCAATTAAATCAAATTAACAGAACCAAACAGAAAAAGGCTGAGAAAGTTTACTGTCAAACGATTGTTCGAACGGCTACATGCGAACACATTCGCGACAACCCCGCTCGAACAAGTCGATTCGATTACAAATTACAACGGTTCGAATGAGGTTGTTGAGCGGTGTTCGCGACAACCTCGTTCAACACCTTCGTTTTCACGTGTTCGAGGACCTCGTTCGAACAATTCGGCGTTTGAAAAAAAAAAAAAAAACCAAATGCGCAGAAGGGGGAGAGGGTTACCTGAATGAAAATGGAACGAATAGAGAGAGTGAGAGGAGGCGAAAATAACCCAGGTGCTCTTGAGATTGTTTGTGGAGAAGATTGAGTGAGAGTTTGGGTGAGATTGAGTGAGTTGAGAGAAAGTGAGTGAGAGGGAGAGTGAATGTTAGGGTTCGGTTGAGGGAGAGTGAGAGAAGGAGACGAGGGAGAGTGAGAAGGGAGGGGAGGGGTGTGAGTTTTTTTTTTTTTAATGGGGGTAAATATGGAATTAAAAAATTGATGGGGTGTTTTAAAGTAGGAGGGGGTGTGGGGAAAGCACAGGCCAAAAAAAATAAATAACAGTAAAGCCTTATAAATCTTATAAGGGTTTTTTTTTACCCCCACCCCTTCCCCATATACCCCCACCCAAAAGTGAAATCCCAAAATGCCCTTCTAAAAACGTATTTTTAAAAAAAATTGGTCAATCGTATATACACCTGAGCCTTACATTTGGCCATCGTATATACACCCCCAAGGCGTATATACGATTATGGTGGGGGTTTGCCAATCGTATATACGCATTGGGGGTGTATATACGATGGCCAAATGTAAAGGTCGTATATATACCCCCGGGTGTATATACGATCCTTATGGTATCCCTATGGTATTTTTTTATTTTAAGTCAAATAAAAATTAATTAAGCCCTGAAAATAGGTTTAGTGTGTAGTTCGTTAAAACAAATGATTTAGGCTAAAAAATCAGTTTTCCGGGCAACATACTCCGATCGTAATGAAACCACAACCATTAAATCCAAAAAAAATTAAGATTCAAGACTCCCCTGGAAGGGACTTCTTACGGGACTACGGCCTCAAAATCCCAAATTCCATCGTTTACTATTTTTTACAAATTTTTTAAAATTTTTCATAGTCTCCAAAAAATCTAAAAAAAAATTGTATAGCCTTATTTTGGTTTTGTTAGACTTTTAGTGATGTTTTTATAATTTTTTAGAGTTGCTTTGACTATTTAACGAATTTTTAATAGCCTTTTAGTAATAAAAATTAAAACAAATTATTAAAAAAAATAAACAACCCATTGATGAATCGTATATACACCTGGGGAGTATATATACGACCCTTACATTTGGCCATCGTATATACACCCCCCAAGGCGTATATACGATTATGGTGGGGGTTTGCCAATCGTATATACGCCTTGGGGGTGTATATACGATGGCCAAATGTAAGGGTCGTATATATACCTCCCAGGTATATATACGATTGACCAATTTTTTTTTTAAAAAAAAAAAACATACGTTTTTAGAAGGGCATTTTGGGATTTCACTTTTGGGTGGGGGTATATGGGAAAGGGGTGGAGGTAAAAAAAAAACCATCTTATAATGTGTGTTATTTTTAGCTGAATCTGTTTGCTTGGGTTGGTGAGCTATTTTTGGGCAATATGTGTTACTAGAACTATCATGTTTAAGCAAATTAAGGCCGAACAATAGTGGATCCAATGAACACCAATCAAAAAATGGCAAAAACCAATAACTGAATCAAACTAAGAAAAAGGTGGCAAAGGCAAATGCATTGATTGAGAAAGACAGAGGTCCTCCTTTGTAGGAGACCATTGAGGAAAGACAGCAACGGTAACGGTTCCTTTCGTATTACTGACTTTTTAGGGTGCAACATGTTTTCTTTTTCTTTTTGTTGAGAACCCCTGCTATTCCTTAACTCAGGTATCTCCTCTCCATAAAAAAAAAAAAACAAACAAACAAAAATATATTTCTCTTTTAGTTTCCTTTACAACATTAATAAAACACAACCTAAAATCCCAGAATCTGGGAAACCAAGTTTCATGATCAAGAATCATAGTAATAAATTGGTTTTAACTATTGAGTAGGTTAATTATATTTTGTGTGTGACAATGTACCATCATCTTAATGCATTAAGATTTTGATTTGACTATAACATACATTAATTATTTTCAGGGGTCACAACCATTGATTGAAGGTGGCGCTTCCGGCGGTGTGTTCATTTTGGACGTAAACCTTTTTGCCGGAACCCAAAAATAAAATTCTTCTTTCATATGAAATTGTGAGAAACAAAAATAAAAACAATGTCTTCTCCTAAAAATTCTTCTCCTGATGATGCCACACCCGACAATGCCACACCCGATGATGCCACACCCGACAACAGCAACAGTGGCAACTCTGATAACTCTTCGTCATCTTCATCTTCGTCTTCCTCTTCCTCTTCCTCTTCAGATTCATCACCACCCCCTCCATCAGAATCACCACCCCCGACCCCTCCATCAGAATCACCACCACCACCAACACAAAACTCCCCATCCCCGCGACCGCCTTCACAATCATCACCTTCGCCTCCATCCCCTCAATCCAACAATCCTTCCCCTCCATCAAACAATGGAGCCTCACAACCACCTCCTGCAGGTATTACAACCGAATATTCATTTGTTGTATAGAACGAAAAAAGTGATTACAAAGACAAACCATGTATAGTTTACATATAAAAGTGCATCAGCGGTTAATTAATTAACTAACTAATTTTTATATCTCTAATGTCAGGGTCTGGACATGCTCCACCAGCTCGTGGATCACAGCCACCTCCATCCAAAGCATTATCACCTCCACCACCACCCAACGGAACTTCAAATAACGAGGATAATACTGGCAATAGGGCATTAATTGGGGCAGTGCTTGGGGTTGGGAGTGTTCTTCTCATTGTGGTCATAGTTTGCGTTATTTGCTCCAGGAAGAAGAAGAAAAGAAAGGATATGTACTATTATGGCGGCGATCCATCTCATGGAAAAGGTGCCAAAATCATAACCCTTGTGACTCTATACATATTGATTGATATCATGCATAGGAATTATATAATAGCTATACATGCACATAGGAATTATTTGTATACTCAAATAATATTGCAAAGAAAATTTCTATTATTGTATTATAGACATCATGCTTATCTCATAGAGAAGAACTGATTAGCTAGGAAGGGCTTTATTAAGGGGAAAAAATCAACCACAAGTTTAAGTATTAGTTATTTTAATACATCTTGAATATTTTACCGATTATATCTATAGTTAATGTTATCGCATGTGAATTTTATCCTTTGATAGAGAGCCAAATTTATAGCCTGTTGATGATTAATTGTGTTTAAAAAATGTACACAGGGAATATGAACTATTACAACAGTGGACCAAACTCGAATTACTATGGAGGTCCACATGGGGAACATGTTGTGAGGGTACAAAATGGAATGGGTCCTAATGGTGGTGGATGGGGTGCTCCGCCACCACCTCCTCTAGGTATGAACAGTGCTGACATGAGCTCCAACTACTCGACAGGACCGCCTGCTCTGCCTCCTCCCTCACCAAGCCTTGCTCTCGGCCTCAAAGGAGGCACCTTCACTTATGAGGAACTAGCTGCTGCTACAAATGGATTCATCGATACCAACTTGATAGGACAAGGTGGTTTCGGCTATGTCCACAAGGGTGTTTTACCTAGTGGAAAAGAAGTAGCGGTTAAGAGTTTAAAATCAGGAAGTGGACAGGGAGAACGAGAGTTCCAAGCTGAAATTGATATTATCAGCAGGGTTCATCATCGTCATCTCGTCACACTTGTTGGATACTGTATTTCTGGTGGGCAAAGAATGCTCGTCTATGAATTTATTCCCAATAATACTCTAGAGTTTCATCTCCATGGTAAGTAGTACTATACATAATTTGAAAACTTATGAAACCATGATTCTGAAAGTTAAATTTTTGAATACTATATGAAAATTGCTAATGTAGTAATGCTGACCTGTAGGAAAAGGTAACCCCACCATGGATTGGTCCAGTAGAATGCGGATTGCTATTGGGTCTGCTAAGGGGCTTGCCTATCTTCATGAGGACTGTGAGATTCTCTTCACTCTTATATTCTTTATCATTTTATTTACTTTCTTCTTTTGTTATGTTTTTCATTTATTTTCCTATTTTACTTGTGCATTCAGGTCATCCTCGTATCATACATCGTGATATCAAAGCCTCTAATGTTCTTATTGATGATAGTTTTGAAGCAAAGGTTCAACTTATTTATATCTTTTTTCTATTTAATTAAGTGAATGTTTTCATATTTACCTATATGTAACAATTTTATGTTGCTGAAATCTAATTAATTATGTCAACAATGTATTTTAACCAGGTTGCTGACTTTGGACTAGCTAAGCTGACCAGTGACAATAGTACTCATGTATCTACTCGTGTTATGGGAACCTTTGGGTAAGTTTTCTTCACCAAATGCTTTTGTTTCCTATAGCAACCTCAATAAAAAATGTGACAACTATGAAAAGGTTTTTTGCTCATGATCTGTAGAACACATTGTGCTTCATACAAATGTAATGTCATATTAGCCAATCAAATTCACTGTTAACTAGAATACTCATCAAGCTTACAGAAATCGTTGACCTTTCAAAAGCTGAGGTGTTATAAATACAACATTTGTGGTTTAAAATTGACCAAACATACAATGAGAATACTTTGAAAAATGTTAGAAAAACACATCAACTAGCAAGAACAAAAACAATATGCAGAAATATTTGTTTTTAAATCAAATAAATTTAACTTGATAGTCTATATCTTTTCATGCTAACACAGGTACTTAGCCCCTGAATATGCATCAAGTGGAAAATTGACGGAGAAATCCGACGTTTTTTCATTTGGGGTTATGCTTTTGGAACTTATAAGCGGAAAGCGACCTGTGGATGTGGAAAATGCAATGGAGGACAGCTTAGTGGATTGGGTGGGTATCATGTTCATTTTCAAATCTGTCACTTATCCTAAACAATTGTTTTTCATAATTAACTTCTAGGAATTACTTGTGATATGAGCAGGCTCGACCACTACTTACTCGTGGACTAGAGGAGGACGGTATTTTCGGGGAATTGGTTGATCCCTTTTTAGAGGGAAACTATGATCCACAAGAACTGACAAGGATGGCTCACTGCGCGGCGGCTAGCATTCGCCATTCAGCCAAGAAGCGCCCTAAGATGAGCCTGGTATATATATGATTCATTTAGAGATCAAGGCATTATTAATAAATGTCATAATAAATTATATACGACACTATTGTACGGTCAAGAGTGATGAACTTATATATATTCACTTGAATTTATGTGTAGATTGTAAGAACACTGGAAGGTGATATGTCATTTGATGACTTAAAGGAAGCAGCAGTCCATAAGCCAACTAATAGTACTACCAATACCTCATCTGGGAGCTCAGAGTATGACACAATGCAATACAATGCTGATTTGCAGAAGTTCAGAAAGGCAGTGTTTACCAACAGCCAAGAATTTGGCACAAGCAGCGGCTCTAGTGGTGATCTGAGCCAAACCCCAAAAAAGTAACAACAGTTGCTCTAAGTTGTCGAATAAACAAGGCTATACATATCAATTCTCATAATATATCTGATGCTCTTATGTGATGAAAGGAATTGAAGAGGGGGAAATATCATTGCTTCTGTTTTATATTGTTTCCTTGGGGAAGTAATATTCACTTTATGAACAATTGAGCTTGATTTGTTTTAGAGTGTGTGTTTGAGGCACAAGTTTAGACCAATGTGACTTTGTTCTTTTACTTACTGTTTTATATTCTGTAATATGGTTATTGTGTACTCTGGGAGATATAGGCATACCTTGGAATGAGTGATAGCCATAACAATTACTTGTATTATACTGACTCAACTTTACATATATTGTATTTTTTTCATAAGTTGGAAGCTTTTAAAGATAGAATATTGATTTTGTTCTTGATTGATCTTTTCTTTTGTATTTTTTTTTTTGTTAATTTGAACTATACCTTCACACATTTTATGAAGAGCTTAATTTTATGTACAATTAGTGTATACTTTTTTCTACTATCATTTAATCTATTGCATTTTAAATAATGACAATATATGCATTATATTTATAATTTCTCACTAAAGACTAATTCTTTAATGAGTTGTTTCAACCATATGAGTTCACGTATAGTGAGAGGTGTAAGTAAGTTGGCATTCTGCTTCAACATTTGACTCTGTAAGTATATTTTGTTTCTTATTTTCTCGCGAGATAAGATTTTTTCTATTTTTTATTCTCAATACACTAATTCTTTTTCTTGGTAATCCTTTAATAATCTAAAAATTATTTACATTCCAATGGCCAACATAGGAAGAATTAAGGATTTGACTCACCAAACTAACAAAAATATAAATGTCTAGTATGGAAATACAATTAGATAATTTGACTTTTCTACTAATATATGACATCTAGTATTTGAGAAAGGTTCTACTTGGCTAAGAAAAAGTTAACATTTAGACACAGGAGAGTACCTACTAACTTCAACTTATCACTCTAAATTCTCCAAGTATACAAGAAAGCATCTCAATCAATCCAAGTCTTCTGTTTCAAATGCTTAATTCTAGTATAACTGTAATAATACCCTAAAAATCATGGTTTTGTGTTTAATATGTTAGTGAATGATCTGTATAAATGAAAGTGTATTATTGTGAAAATAAGTACATAGCCAACTTAATTACATCCCATTTACACAAGTTAATCAAATACAAATGAAATCTCATATCAGTATTTCCATAGTCTTGTTTTTAATTTCTTCCCCTTCCAACCTCAATCACTAAATCGTAAGCACCATCCAAGCCTTCAAGTTTTTAGCTTAACATTTCATATCTAATCTAATGCATATTAGCGCATTCAAATCAATTACAATTTTAGTTAATTAAGCTTAATTGTTTCGTTACCTAACAGTTATCAATTTTAACTGTAATTAGTTGCTAGGTTGCTCACAGCACTAGTGTATATAAACACTATGTAAAGATATCTATTCCAATTCAATAAAATGAGAATGTTCTTTCTCTGAAAATTGATAATGCAAGCCGTGATAGAACATGAAATGGCAACATAAACCAGCAATAATTTATACAGTAAATGTATCACCTGCTATCAGTTCGAAATCGGAGACATGAGTCCTCTCCTTCTCGACGGGGAGGCAGTTCGATGGTAGCGTCTTCCCCTTCCTCCCCTCTCGTTGCTTCAATCTGTTGAACGTGAACCTTCCTCTTTCATCTTCTTCCTCTGCATAAGTCTTCCCTTTCTGGATTGCGACGTAGTTCAACGGCGGCGACTGTGGTTGAGCGAGCGAATTCCATGACGGAGTGCGTGCGTTTTGGGTTTTTTCTAACTTTACAGCGGTTTGTTTAATAGTCGTTACTAAATTTTATCTTTATTTATCAATTTAGTTTTTGTAGTTTGTGCTTGAAGGACTAAATTGATAGATTGAAATTTGAAATACATTTTGAGTTTAATTTATATACACAACCTGTGTATACATATTTTACACTATCTACCAATGATGGTTTGACACATCATTAAAAATAAGTTACTCAATTAGTAACCACCTTATGTGTCATGCCTACCATGTATTGTGATTGGTTGATAGTGTAATAAGTTTTACAAAGAATGTGTATACTAATTAAACTCATACATTTTAGGCTTAAATATGTTTTTACCCCCTTTAAATATGGGGTGTTTTGCTTTTACTCCCTGCAAATTTTTTTTAAAAAAAAAAACCCTTGTAAAATCAATTTTTTTGGTTTTAGTCATTCTGTTAGATGGACGTTACAAAAAACGTCAATGTGGCATTTTTAAATACGTTTTTACCTCCTGCAAATAGGGGGTGTTTTGCTTTTACCCCCTACAACATTTTCCATTATCCTCTCTCCCCCACCTCATCTCATCTCTATCTCTCACTTCTTATCACTATATTCTTCTCCATTCAACTCTTACTTGCACAATCAAATCCCTAATATTCAATAGAACAAAATAGTTCAAACCTCAAACTTCATCTCTCTCTCTCGTTCTTCACCACCATTATTTCTTCTCATTCCAAATCTCAAAATAGAACTCATCTTCTCTTTCTCACAGAACCAACACACAGTTTAATTAAACCACACACATTTATTAAACCCATAAAACCTTGATTTTGAGATGAAGAACAATCCATAAATAACAATCCATAAAACTTGAAACAAACCCTAAAATCAGAATCGCAATAAAAGTTAATTACATGTTATGCTTATGGTTTGCTGGTTCTGTGAGAGAGAGAGAGAGAGAGAGAGAGAGAGAGAGACGAAGAAGATGAGAAGATGAGTTCTGGTTTGATATGGAAGCGTTGGTTTGTGTTGGAGATGGAAAAGTTTATATGAGGTTGGGTGGGTGCTGAGGAAGAAGAAGGGGATTTAGATTTTTTTTGCAGGGGGTAAAAGCAAAACACCCCCTATTTACAGGGGGTAAAAACGTATTTAAAAATGCTACATAGACGTTTTTGTAACGTCCATCTAACAGAAGGACTAAAACCAAAAAAGTTGATTTTGCAAGGGGTTTTTTAAAAAAAAAATTGCAGGGGGTAAAAGCAAAACAACCCCTATTTGCAGGGGGTAAAAACGTATTTAAGCCTACATTTTATGGACTATTTGAATCTATCTACTATAATATAATCTACTATAATCTACTATAAAAAGTAATAAAAAGTAGCAATCAACCCTCCACCAAATTTACTAACTTATCCTCCATTCATAAGTTATAATATTAGGGTTAAATAGTCATTTAACCACTGAAAGACAAAACTTCCCCTAAAAGACAAAACTAAAGTAAGCTTTTATTAATATTATACTCAATAATTAAATAACCTAAAATTTACTATTTACTATAATCTCTCTATTAAAACTATTAAAATCAACTAATTTAACCATTAAAAATTCTAAAAAAACTATTAAAACTAAAATCATTTTCCTTTTTCTTTTTCTTCATTTTTACTCCATCTAAAATTTACTATTTACTATAATATCTCTAATAAAACTATTAAAACTAAAATAATTTTAATCACTAAGAATTGCATAAAAAACTTTAACCACTACCAAAATTTACTAAATAACTTTTTATAATTAAATTAATATTAAATCATATAAAAAAGGAGTAAACGCGCAGCGACAAAAGTGACAATGGGAGTGTCAACAGGAGGGCCATTGAAAGAGGCAACGAGAGTGCCGATGGGAGAGCCAACAGGGGTGCATATTTTACCTTAAATCTGATTTTCCTTTTTCTTCCTTTTTCTTTTATTATATTGTAACTTTCAACGTATTTATAATTTCATAGAAAGTTATAACAAATATAGTATCACCCGTGTGTATGCACGAGTAAAATACTAGTAAATATTAATAGTTTGAGAACTATATTACAGGGAGAGTGATACTTTTTGTTAAAAAAAGTAAAAAATTGAGAGAGGATGATACTTAAATAGGACTAATACCAAATATCTTCATATTTTGGCTAGGCCATCAATTGTTGCAGAATGTTTTTCCTCTAGTATTTGCTGGTTTTGAAGACAAAGATGTGACATTAGCAACAGTCGAAAACTGGCAGCAAGATCATTGGCAATGGACTCTTCAATTCAGTTTGGATATGGATCAGAATTGTGAGGAGGAAGCGAAGATGTTGAGAAACGTTTTATGTGATATAGCATCTGCTCGTGGTCTACCATCTAGTTGGTGTTGGATATTAGAATCTCATAGATTTTTCTCGGTTCGTTCCTGTTACCAGCATATATCTCAGCTTCGGCCAGCAGTTGCTAATAATCTAGATCTCGGCACGATTTCAGCTCTATGGAAATCAACAGCTCCTTATCGAATTGTTATTTTTAGTTGGCGATTGTTTTCCAATGCTCTTCCAACTCGTGAACTCTTGTTGGCTCGCCATGTCATCAATTCTATTGAGGCTGCTGCTTGCCCGATTTGTGTTCAGCAAACCGAAGCCCAACAACACTTGTCTTTATTTGCGATCTGGATGCAAGAGTGTGGGAAAGAATTGGTCTTTGGATCGGTTGCAGTGTCCTATTGCAACTAACATTGTTGATCATTTTAAGACTTTTGGTGATGCATTCGTCGAAAAGAAAGCTAACAAGGCATAACTTGATTAGCTACTTGTTGGAGTACTTGGGTTGCTAGGAATAACTTGATTTTTAAGGGGGGAGAATCTATGTTAGACTCCATTGTATCTTATATTAAATGTATTTTCTGGAGTTGGTTTATTTACGGGGTAGGTAAACATTCTAATTACCCTGTTACTTCTTAGTGGCATAATGCCAAGCTATGTATAAATAATATGTAATTGCTTCCAACACATTTAGTGCTCTTTTTCAATGAATCATTGCTTATCGGAAAAAAATATCTTCATATTTGTAAGGACTAAAAAAATATTCAAGCCTAAAAAAATAGAACTTTAGACTTTAGTTATTCTGCGAGAGTTAAATTTTGTTTATTGAATAATGTTTGTTTATAGAGTTCAAAATAATTTTGAGAATGTTGGGGAGTTCAGGAAAGCACCAAGAGTTACACCAAGTTAATGGCCTAGACGCCACATATTCACATAAAACCTTTGAGGCATTGAGTATATGGGTCCGCTTCCTTATATCTCTTTCACTTAGCTTCATTGTCGATGTGGGACTAAACCACTCATACTTGAATGCCCAACAATCTTCCCCCTCAAGTGTGAGTCGCCCACATCACTTGCCGAATAATACCACTTGTTGGGGGAATCCAGGGAGCAACAACGAGCTAATGACATGGACCACCAAAAGACTTGAACAACACATCACCACCAAAAACCTAAAGGCATTAAGTATATGTGTCCCCTCTCTTATATCCCATTTATTTAGTTCATTCCTAGCCGATGTGAGACTAACCACTCACACTTGAATTCACAACAGAGAACAATTCTTAGCTGTTGTAAACAAATTTCAAATTTCACCCTTTACGTCAACCGAATAAACATGCAGTTGTTGCTTATTAATAACTAAGAGATCAGTTATTTTGCTTTTATATAGAAAAGGTGTTTCTATAGACCCAAAATGTTGTAGTGTGTTAACTTCCTCTAATAGACGTCAACTACTTTCGATGGGATTGTAGTACCTTCGATCATGTGTAGACCCGAGTGTGCATCCACATGCTTCCTTGTCAACACTTACATGCTTATTAGTCTGACAATACTCTTCAACAATATGTTGAAGTGCTTTCTGTGAGACAAATCCAAGCCGTAAAATGGAGTATTTTGTTGGTGCAGGTTGATGTTTTCTGAAATGAAGACTTGATATTAATGATCATATGTATCATAATCATGTTTGGTCATGACCATCTTAGTATTTCATTTGATCTAATACGAAGATAGATATTCACTGACTGCTATTTTTGTTTCATACTAGGCTCAAGTCTGCGCATTGGCAATTGAAGATGATGTTGGAGTACTTCTTCCGATTCTATTTATAAGAAAAAAACTTTTTTAAGTTAGCTATATTAGTTTTCCAATGTATTTGGTCAATATTATAGTCTAGATATATTAGTTTTCCAATTAATCTAAAAAGTATTTTTTTGTTTATAAATATTAGAGGAGACTTATGCATATATTGGGAGGTCGTGGTTGGAGTTGTAAATCAGCGCGAACAAACAGTCGCGGACATGTATTTCTATTTAGGCTCACCCTATGTTCCTTCCTATTTGTCCTCTCCTCTCTGTTTCCTTTCATTTAATAGTGCACCATAACATAAATAGTTTTCAAAGTTACATAACATAAATAGTTTAAACCTTAATCTTATCAATCAAGCATCTTGATATGGAAAAAAAAGGAGGAGATCTAATCTAATTTTAAACAGGTCAACGATTACAAATTTACATCCCATAGAATAATTTACAAATCTACAAAACACATACACAAATCAATGTCTAAAAACACACACACACTTCATGCTAAAAAATGGAGTGGTGGAGATTTCTGGGGTTGAAGGAAAGTTATTGCAAATGGGGTCGAAGGGCAGACAAGGCTCTTTTGTTTTTGATTTTTTTTCCTATTAGGGTGTTTGTTGTTGTAGGCTCAATGAAATAGTTTGATTTCATTAAGGAGTCGTTCCCGAGTAATTTTTTGAAAACTGAGTCGGACATTGAACCGCTGAGACTTCTGAGTCATAGTTCAACCGCTTAAAACCGTTCAAAACTGTTTTTAACCATGCACTGAAATAACTGAACCGTATAAGGTGTCGGGTCATGGTTTAACTGAATCAACTGCTCCAGTTGGTTCGATTTTTAAAACACTGTTCTCAATTCAATGTTGGGAAATATAGTTACTGCAATTTAGATACATAATGAGTTGCTTATCAAAAAAAAATACAAAATGAGTTTGGAAATATAACGGGTTGGCACTCGGAGCTGAATATTGTTATGCAGCTAGAAAATTGAATGGTTTAGAGCATGTTTGGTTTAGTGGTGGGAGTACCTAAAAGTACTTTTGAGATTAATTTTCGTGATTTTAGAAGAAAAAAAGATGTTTGGTTTCTGATTGTAAAATTGATTTTTCTTCTTTGAATTGATTTTCCTTGAAGCAACTATATGTAGCTTCTGTCAGAATCAATTCTGTCAAAATCAATTCTGTTTGAGTATAGTGAAGAAAGACGAAGATAATTGTGCAAATAAAATTTTACAAAAAAATAGGGTGACTAATTTTGTTATTTTGTACCTAACCCATGAGTTTGATATGAATGTAATTTTTCTATTTTACCATGGACTATATCTTACTTTCTGCTAATCAAAATGCCTTTGTAAAAAAAAAAATCTTGATTGGTAACTTTTTTTGGTACATAATTGATGACCCAGTTAAATCTTTGTAAAAGTGAGGATCAAAATTGTCCTATTCGGATACTTAAGAAAAGATAAGTTCTAAATTTTAATGTAACCTAAATTACATAGTCTATTTTTACAGTGGACTTTAGAATTACCCAAATTACATTTTCCATTTTTGAAATAATCATTTTTTGTGTATTATTGTTGTTGTTGTTGTTATTCAATATTGATGTTAAGTGTTTAGGTTTCTGAATGGAATTTGGTAAATGAAGGTGGTTCATTGAAACTGAGGAGAGATCATGGAAAGTAAAATCTTTTACCAAAGGATTGGAATTTTTTAGGATTATAGCTGATCTTGCTGAGGCTGAAGGTATATTGTGTTATTTTTTTATCTTATGTATTGATATTATTTGGAGTATAGAAAATAATATAACCAAACATGTTTATAATTCAGGTCATCATCCTGATCTTCACCTTGTTGGTTGGAATAATGTTACTATAGAGATTTGGACTCATGATGTTGGTATGAATTATTCATTTTTCAAATTCAAATTCAAGTTACTTAATTAGATTTAAGTGATTTGTGTTCATGTAGGTGGGTTAACGGAGAATGACTTCATACTTGCTGCTAAGATCAATGAACTTTATCAATGGATAACTATTTTTTCTTCAAATTCAACACTTTGTTTTTTTTTTCTTCATGTTATGTTATGTTATCAGATACAAATGGAGCTACCATTGTAGGCAACCAAAATTGGATAATAGAAGCATTCATTCCCTAATCAATATTCTTGAGTATCAATTCTATATCTCAAACGTCTGTTACTGTCTTGAACTTCCTCAACTCTTCATAAGCAAAGTACTCTTCTTATTCTGTCTTCACGACAAGCGCATCAAAGTCATCGTTAGCAGGGGCCTTAGCTTTGGATTGTGTTCCCCAAACCATTCCTCCATACCCATATTGTTGCACAACCAACACAGATGCGCGCGTACCGAAGTTGTTTGACGCCAAAATATCCCCTATAACCCCAAGTTCTGGACAATCACACCATTCCAATAAATTTGAGAAGACCCTAGAGTTCCTACAATTGCCTTGTCCAACTATATATAAATCACAGCCATTTTTTTCTAGGCCATTGAGGATTAAAGGAATATCTTCACCTGCATGGACATCTACCTCTGAGTATGATATAGACTCGTCATTGTTCACTGCTGTGAGTCTAAATGAATTAATGTACTCATCATCCAACTCTCTCTGCTTCTCACTATCCATTACAGCAGATAATACCCCTTGTGCTTCACCGTGATTTGAGGTATCCACTTCTGCAGCATCATCAAACAGAAGAATCCGCGTCACTGATAATCGAATTCCAGGATGCCCCGCCATTCTCCATGAAACAGCCAAGGCTTCACGGTCATCAGGCCCTCCGACAAAGAGCATAAGAATATGAAAGTTCATTTTTGGTAATGATCCAAGATCGCGATCAACAAAGATTCCCACAGAGCAAGGTGCACTTTGCATTATATTCAAGTTTACATCTCTGTACACACCACTAGTTACTTCGAGTGCACCTTCGGAACTTATATGTTTATGGAATGGAAGGAGAATCAAACTGGTGCGTTTCTCATTAGCCGAGTTGTATATGTCCTCATGAATGGTTGCATAGGCTGACACAACATTTAAAGTTTGAACTCTAACAGCATCATATGCCTCTCCAAATGCGTCAAAGGTGTTGCTAATGCTTTCTAGCTCTACTTGTGATTTGGTGAGATTTTGTGCTCCTCCTCCTGGTTGCCCACTAGGCTTCACCATATGAGCAGCAACAAGTGCAGCAGCACGTCCAGTGAGTTCAACAAGGTAAAGTGCAAAAACATGTATAGGGGATACTCTTGTGGCATTGAAAGATTCAATGAGGTTGATCATGGCCGTCGCGTGACGTGCATTATGAATGCATGCCAATATTCTGAGCTCTGCATCAGCTCTTAGCTTCTGTATAGTCTTTAGTTTGTTCTGCTCAAACCTCTTTCTTGGCTTGTAGATGGCATTGATGACGGGAGCCACCACGATGGTCATGAGAAGGACACTAGATGCAAGAACAGCATAGCTTGATGGAGAAAGAATCTGCAATATGACATCACATCACATTATTATAAGAAGATTAACTTGCTATATATTGCTTTCAATAAAAGTAAATATTGAATATAATACCGACCGATCTATCCCAAGCGATGTTTAGCATTATCAATGCCATGGCTCCCTTGGTATTGAGAATCAAGCCCAACGCAAAACCATCTAAGGTACGCATACCGAAAAAGAAAGTGACAAACAAAGTGGCTAAAATCTTTGGAAGACATAACAAGACTATAACCAGGATTGTTCCGAACAAACTTCTCCCGAGGGTTAAGGTTACTACCATGAGTCTCATTCCGGTACCACTAAAGAAGACTGGTGCCAGAAACCCATTACCAAAATCATCAGAAATTGAAGCTATTATGTCAGCAAATTTCCCATGGGGTAAAATTAAACCATACACAAATGCCCCAACAATTCCATGTGTGCCAAGGACATCAGTAATGAATGAACAAACAAAAAGCCCCATCACCACAAAGATTAATTGGTTATCATCCCACTCATCTCTTTCTGTCTTGCGATCAATGATCCGAACAATGAGAGGACGCACCAGAAAGACACAAATAAAAATGAATACCATGGTGCTTAGCACTGAGTATACTGCCATTCCGCCATTAAGTGAAAATGGAACAAATAATGTGAATAGAATCCAACCAAAAGTATCACCTATCATAGCTGCTGTTAATGCAGCCTTACCAAGACCAGTATAAAGAAGTTTGAGCTCAGAAAGGGTCTGAGCTATGACTGGAAAACCTGTCACGGTAAGAACTAAAGTCCAAAGTATATAAGCACTTATTGAACTATCCTCAATATCATTTTCACCACCTATATAAAAATATCGATGTATGTTGTATAAGATTGGTCCCATCACCACTGGAAATAGTATCCCTGCAATAGCAGTGTTTGCAGCCTTCTTTTTAAGATGTAAAATTGTATTCAAGTTCATCTCCAAACCACTGAGGAATGCATAGTATATTAGGCCAATGTGTGACAACACTTCAATATTAATAACACCATTTACAGGAAAAATGAAAGTAAAAATACTCGAGAATCTCCCAAGTAACGGCGGAGTTAACACAAAACCAACCTACATACATACACAAATTCTTTGGATCAGTTAACGTATTTGAATGCACTTAACCCAAATTCCTCTTTCTTCTATATATATGTTAAACCATTCTTGCATATTTGTTGTTTGTGAATGGTTCTATTTTTCCGCTCAAAAATACATTTTCTGGGTTTGAAGCCTTGATGTTCTTTAAGCTAGTTTATTACAAACAAAAAGAATCGGTGCATGTATGTATATACTTACAGAGATTTGTGAAATGATGCGAGGTAGATGGAGCGGCCTATAGAGAAAGCAGAAAAACCTATACATCAAGATATTGAAGCAAATTTGAACAGCAAGTTGAGGGAGCTCAAGTTTTAAAACATTATCAGTTTGCCATATTCGATTGGGATTAACAACTGTTAAATTAAAACATGGTCCTCGTATATCTCCCATAGTTTTTATGATGAAATGTGACTTTGAATTTGTGTTTGTTTTGTTTCTTTTTCCTATTGAACCTTTTTCATTTTTGTGACGATAACAACAAGAAATCTAGCTGAGCTTAAACGTTGTATTTGATTATATGTTCGAAGGCAACAACAACAATCAAAATATAGTACGAGAAAACAAAATTCCAACCATATTTTGTCTATTTGAGGTGGCGGTTAGCTTATTAGTTATGATTTCATACGACTAGCTTACTTGTTTCCTATATATATCCTATTCTGGTGCATCAATAACATTGACAGCTCCCAATAACTATCTTCTTTCACTTTTCGGAATATTTTTAAAGAAATTATTAAACATTATACTTGTTACACGAACGATACAATTTTCATTTGTAAAATCATTATTTGATATATTAGTTTTTTTTGTTACAAAAAGTTTAGGTCAGTGGGGCTCCGGGAGCTCACTGAGAGTCGGGACAGAGCGCTCAAGACTCTTTAAAATACATGAGAGATTTACGTGATCATCCACCAAAAAGAGGTCCTCACATTGACAAATGATAGTTGAATCCACGACTTTCAGGCGTGAAATTTAACTCCCTACCAACTGTGAGCCCAACCTTCATTGATTATTTGATATATTAGTTAATAACACATTTTTTGACCAAGTTATAGCTAATAATATAGTTTTTTTTACCAAGTAAGATAATAATATACTTTTGTGAACAACTCATTTTTAGTATTATTAACTAATTATTTTTATTATTATTATTATTATTATTATTATTATTATTATTATTATTGTTATTGTTATTGTTATTATTATTAATACACGAGATGCATGATTTAATTAAAATATGCTTTCACTATTAAGTATTGTTGCTAAATTTCCTAATTCTAATCATAGCATTGCATTGCATTTTTTGTCCCCATGAAGGTAGCTCAGTTGGCAAGCTAATAGGCATGGAATTATAAGAAGGAGGTCCAGAGTTCAAACCCCGAAAACTAACATTCATTCGCCCCCATTAACATTTGTTTATCAAAAAATAACATTGCAATTTTTATCATCACTATTTTTCCTCTATTTATTTTTTTCATGTACTTCTGCAACTCTATTTTTTAACAGAAAATGTATTTATTTAATGTGTATTGTCTAGAGTTTGTAAAATTTGTCAAATTAGTCTAAAATATTTGTCTCATTTGTTTCTATAAAAACCACTTATTAAACTTTCGGAAGTAATTTGAGCAATGTCATAATTTATACAGATTACTTATTATTTTCATATATTTTAGGAAATAAATGAAATTTGTCGTCGATATAATTGTTCAATAATGTTATGTAGTCAAAAATTTCAGCCAAAAATAGACAAAAACCAACTTACAACATGAATTAACCAAATTTTTTAGACCAGCAACCTGTTTTTTCACAGTTTTCGAGGTATTGATTAAAAACTTAGTTAATTGATCACTTGGTTAATGACCTAAAAAACTTGGTTAATTGATATTGTAAGTTGGTTTTTGTCTATTTTTGTCTAAATTTTTTTTGTCCAAATAACATTGTTGATAATTGTTTGTACATTTCATCTTTATATAGGACTTTGTTTACTACAAATTATGGTTCAAAAACATTTGTGGTATATAACACAACGACACTCGTGCATACAGTGGCGGATCCACATATACGCCGGAGGTCAACCACACACCTTAAAAAAATTAGCACAAATACCCCTACTAAAAAAGTTTGCATACACTGAAAATATTTTTTCCACCCAAGCCCCTATTTTTGCACTAGTCCAATGCACCACACTCACACAATCACTAGGCAAAGCATTTTTTGTCCCCATGAAGGTAGCTCAGTTGGCGAGCTAAATACATCACCCGAGCTAATATTGAGAGTGATGAATTTAATAAAATTGACATTGGGCTCATTATTCAACAATTTTAAAATATGAAATCATGTGGAGGACAATTATGAAATGTGTATTTTATAAAAAAATACATATTTTCCCATTTAATGCTTTTAGTCCCAAATGACTTTTAATAGTAATTTTTGGAGCATTTTAATAGCACTTCTAAGTGCTATTAAAATACACAAGGGACAAATAATATTTTCAAAGGAAAATGTGAGGAGTCAAAGTAGTGAAATTTTTTATAGGGACCAAAAAACAAAATTTTCAAATTTTATAGAGACCTAAAACATATTTAACTCTTAAAGATATCAATTTTTTATTTTACTACATTTTTAGCGATACGTGTGTTTAAAATTTTTTCACCCCTTAACACAAGGTCCTAGATCCGCCACTGCGTGCGTATGCAACTAGTTATCCCTTCACGAACCACCATAAAACTATAACAACCATATATCATCATTTTTAATGCATCTTAGCTAGGAAGCAATTTTACCTATATTTTATCTCTCTCTTTCTCTGTATATATATATATATATATATATATATATATATATATATATATATATATATATATATATATATATATATATATATAGTAGTCTCAATGCTCGTGCGAAGCACGGGGAGCGGTAGTAACGGCTCAAAATAATTACAGTAAACAACACATACAGATATTCAAAATATACGATGTTATATAAGTCAAGTGAACTCCATCAGAATGGGGAGCATTAGTGTTAACGAATATAAATACACTAAATTGGATTGCGATTAATAATCTCAATTTCAAGGTACCGAACTCGAAGATGAGAAGGCCGATAACTCATCAAACTACCACAAATACGATTGGTAGTCAGATGAAAAGAGAAACAAATGCACATAGGAAAAGATTACACACAATAAACAAGATGAAAAGAGAAATAAATGCACATAAAAAAGCTTTAGAAGATGAACAAATAAAAAATGACAAGCAATAGAAAATTACAAACCAAACATAATTAGTAATTAGAAATATGTGAGTTTGCTAGTATTTAGGAAGATAAGATCTTAACAATCCATTGGAAATCATTGTGAGTTAACATTCCATACAAAACACAAATAGGAGAGTTGAAAGATTGTAAAACACAAATACAATCATAGAACAATTGGATTCTCATTAGTAGCTCCAACAACTTCATCAGGAAAGTAATTGCCTCGACGAATTGTTTTTCCAACAACCTCTGGATGGATAACAAAATCCCAAAAATTGGTTTTTCCTTTTGATTATCACTGCAACCACAGAAACAAAAAGGCATGTAGTATTTGTTTAAGGGGGATATCGATCAACATAAGGAAAATGAAAATGTGAAATGAAATATGTGGAAAAAGTACAGCTAGCTATAGAGCAACTCAGTAAGCATAAGCATAATCTGATTCTGAAATACTATATGCACAGTAGGAGTTATAATTTATAGATAGTAAAGAACAGAGATTCCTTAGTTGTTGGACAAATATTTACGGACCCATTACAGAGATAAGCTTCATAGTTTAAATTCAATCGTAGCTTCATATGCATGTTTCTTCCAACATGGCAGTGATAGAAGATGCATGGATTAAATTGCTTATAAATATAGTGGAAATTTTAATATAGATAAGTATCCCAAAACACAAAATAAGTACCGCCATATATAAGCAATTATGAATCTAAGCATGGAAATCTCTTTTCAAAAGAAGCAAGAGCAAGGGTATGAGTGAACGTAAACTCACCACATGTCGATATTAGCTTCAGTTTCATCCATAAATTTATCAACATCTTCTATATTTATCTCACTTTGAATGGCTTTCATTACTGATCTATGCAAAGAAGTAGAAAATAAACAATCAAGATAAGATCAAGTTAACAAAAGAATATAAAAATGTCAAAGCATCCAGAAAACAAAACCCACACTTTCTATATTACTCCAATTTCTGTTGTACATAGAAAATAGAACATGGTTAATCAAGGCTAATGATTAACTAATAATTAAAACAACTAAACTAATACAGTAACAAACTACATCTAAAAATAATAGACTTGATAGTTATGATATAGCTGTAGAAAAAGAAAAATATGCAAGCAACTCATTTAATCTTTTTTCCCATACAAACTAATGCATTATGTTTCATATAAATCCTTATGGATAGATGAACAACTCAAAATGATCCCAAAACCATAAAAAATAATACTAATAATGATGATGAATGTCTTCAGCCAATTCCCACTTGTTGAAAGATAATCAGAGAAGCCTAGTTCTCATTAGTTCAATAGCTCAAAATTAAATATAATTTATGAAGTCAAATACTGAATGTCTTATTTGGTATAGTACCAACTTACCATCTATTCTCAACATCCGGCATCCAGACAGACTCCTATATCACCACTAATATTTAGCATCCGCTTCACAGCTTTCAATCCGCACCGTGCAATTGTGTAAAAATAGAGATAGAAGTTGTCAATTTATTTCTTTCCTTCGCACAAGTGATGAATAAGTGATTCTAATTCTCTATCTAGGTGTGTTTTTTAATGAGAAGTTGAACATTACAAGAATAATTGAAATTACAAGGCATAACTTTCTGGCGGATTTTTGTATTTTTTGGCGAATTTAATCCCCAAAAAGTTTCGGCGGATTTTTTTGTATTTCTGGCGGATTAAATTTTGACGAAATTTTTTCCGGCGGATTTTTGGTAGCTTCCGGGAGATTTTAAGTAGGAAAAAAAATTGGGATCCGCCAAAAAAGAGTCATTTGTGGCGGATTTTAAAAAAATGGGGGAAATTCGAATTTTGAAATCCGCCAAAAAGACATATCAATCCGCCACAAATACCATATTCGCCAAAAACACCAAAATCCGTCGGAAACGTGGTCAATCCGCCACAAATGCATATCCGCCGAAAACAACCAACAATCCGCCGCAAACGACGCGCTATCTTAATTCCGCCGCAATGTCCACCCAATCCGCCGAAAAGTGCCCAACGACTCTTTCTCTTCCTCTCCTCTCTTATATCCGATTTCTTCACTCTTTCTCACCATTTCTCTTTCTTCACCCAAATTTCTTCACTCTTCCTCTCCTCTCTTATATCTGATTTCTCTCCCTTTCTCATCCTCTCTTGTTCTTTGCAATCAATGCAAGAGCAACTGCTCTTTGCACTCTCCCACAATAAATCTGAATCCACACTCATTCTAACTCATTTTCAACTTCTCAACTTCACTCATTCTCAACTTCTTTCAAATTTCTCTCAAGGTGAAGTTCTAAAAGAGCATGGTGAAACCTGTTTAAAAACTCGTCTGATTCCATTTCTATGTTCTTCTCCACCACTTTTTGTGCTTCTACGTGTAATGGGAATCCGTTTACTACTCCCTTTATGTTTGATGATAGCATATTGTGTGTTAATAGCCTCATCTTTTCTTTTTTTTTGACCGAACCCTCATCTTTTCTAACACTTCAATTCAACACAATCTTAGTCAGCCTTACAAGTGCAGAACTACCTAAACTATATTTTACATTATATTAGATAATAGGCTTAAATATCATTTACCCCCCGCAAATATCACCATAATCCATTTACCCCCTGTAAAATAAAAAGTTTTAAAATGCCCCTTGCAAATATAAAGCTGCTTTCTGGTTACCTATTTGTTAGATTATATTGACAAGGTGTTAAGTGTATAATGGGTATAAACTGCATTTCTGATTCTCGCAAAATATAAATCGTTTGCAGTTACCTCGTAGGGGTAACAGTAAACAATTTATATTTGCAAGGGGCATCTTAAAACTTTTTATTTTACAAGGGGGTAAATGAATTATGGTGATATTTGCAGGGGGTAAATGATATTTAAGCCTAGATAATAATATAATTAATCACAATGAAAATTTCAATCACAAATATAAAAAAAAAAAAAAAAGAGGAAAGATGAACAAAACGCAAAACCAAATTGAGAGATAGTACAGGTTTCTCTCAACTTCTTTGAAAAAAAAACATTTCCGGCGGAATTTTTAGCCGTTTGCGGCGGATTTGGTTTTCTAAAAAAAAAATGTGGCGGATAAATCCGCCAAAAACACCAAAATTCCGCCACAAATTACCAGCCAAAATCCGCGAAAAATTCCCCCACAAAAATCCGCCGAAAATGACCTTAAATCCGGCGGAAATTCCGCCGGAAACACGTTGCGACGGACCATTTACCGGCGACAAAATCTGTCAAAAATGCCCGTATTTGCGGCGGAATTGGGTGTTTTTTTGCAGAAAAATCCGCCAAAAAAACCGTTTTTCTTATAGTGGAAAGTGTATTTATAGGCTCTATGAGCGAAGAGTCTTGGGCACCAAGTTTGCTTGGAGATGAAGCTAGGTTGCTTTTCCAATTGTCTCCGGACGTTGATTTGATCTTGCACCCACTAAAGAAATGGGAGTAAGGATCCTCGCAATTTCTTTGATAAATTGCGATCTCCATTCCAATTGATGTTAGATAAACACGTGGCAAAAATTAAGTTAAACGGTTGAGATTTATTCTTCTGATTTTAATTTAATTTAAAAAAAAAAACACAAACTTCATTGTCTTCAACTTCTATCGTTCTACCCAAGAGCACTTGGATGATATGGTAAGTGCCTCTCTTCCGCTTAACTTAAGGTCCAGGATCGAATCCACTCGCAGCAGGCGCAGCAGCGATGTTAAATCTCTCGAGGAGAGCCTTCGCGCCAATCGTGCCCTACCCGCCGAGGATTAATCTCACTGTAGTTGCTTGTGAGAGATAATCTTGCTTAAAAAAAAAAAAAAACTTCTATCGTTCTGTCATTGCCTTCAAACTATGATCAATGGGGTCTTATAGTAAATGGACAAATGTCCCTAAAAAGGTGCCACTTACAAACTATGATGTCTCAAGCGTGGCGCCAAAATCATCCAGAGCCACTTCTCTTGCTTTTGACGCATTTAATATACTAAAAAACTACATTTACAAAGAAACTAAATATTTCACTCAATATCCGCCACTCATCATCATCATCCATTTTGCAACCCTATTATCCGTACACTCAAAAAACGACAATTTCTTCTAAATCTCTTTATTCCATTTCTATAATCATTGCCTAATTCATTCGCTGTCTTACATTTCAGAATGGATTTTGAAACTCATAAGAATCAACCTGGAGTTTCATCACTCACCACTTCTTGCACTGCCAACAAAGGTGAATATATTTATTTGTTTGTTTCTTCGCTATTTATTGTAAAAGCAACCCTAGTTTCACCACACTTCTAAATGCCATAGTTTTATTTTTGTCAAAAAAAAAATTGCTTAGATTTGTCAATTAAGAATCGGATACCTTGCAATACAAAGGACTTGCAACCAATGACAGAGGATGTGGCGCATACTCTAATTCCACAGGTTTATGTAATTTTTGAAATAATCAATTTGGACTCATTCTGTTGGTATGATTTATTCATTATTCAAATTTAAGTTACTTAATCAGATGGTTGTTTTGTTCATGAGAAATTTAATTATTGAAAGTGTGTTATAGGCAGAACAGTCATTTATCGAAATTATATGATTTCTCCAAAACACTTTGAGCCCCTCAATTGATACCATTTTGTCTGTCATTATATATCCATTTATTGAATAAACTTTACCATACAAATATACAGTGTTTTCATAAGCTATCTCGATGAGCTTATGGAAATTAGCTGAAAACAGCTTATGAACAAGTCATAAACTGTTTAATAAACTCTCTCAAACAGTTTCATAAGTGCTTATAGCAGCAGTAGATAAGCCCAAATAAGCCGATTCAAATGGACATGTTGTGGCACCGCAAGGAAAAGAAATGCAGAATAGTAATGATCATCTTAGGTTTTATCTTTTCATCCACGACAATGTGGTTTGCTTGAGGGAAACTACTAGGAAAGAATTTTTGTGTATGTGCTAGATCACTTAAATAAACAGGTAATTAGTTTAACCAATGAGTCATTTTGTATCTAAGTAATTTTAACTAAATGCATTAAAGGGAAGTTTATCAATGGAGAACTCTTTTTTCTTCAAATTCAACACTTGTTTATCTTTTCTTCATTTTATGTTATCAGATGAAAATAGAGCTACCAACCACTGTAGGGAACCAAAATTGGATAGTCAACTCAATAGTCTCTGATGGGGTGGCAATTCTATATCTCAAACATCTGTTACTGTCTTGAAGTTGCAGGACTCTTGATAAGCAAAGTAAGCAGAGATGTTTTCATGGTATACATACAGGTTAGTTCCTCACCAACCCCTATTCTTATTCTGTCTTCACGACAAGTGAATCAAATCCATCATTAGTAGGGGCCGCAGGTTTGGCTTCCTTTCCCCAAACCATTCCTCCATACCCATACTGTTGCACAACCAACACAGATGAGCGCGTACCGAAATTGTTTGACGCCAAAATATCCCCTATAACCCCAAGTTCTGGACAATCACACCATTCCAATAAATTTGAGAAGACCCTAGAGTTCCTACAATTGCCTTGTCCAACTATGTATAAATCGCAGCCATTTTTTTCTCTGTCATTAAGGATTAAAGGAATATCTTCACTTGCATGTACATCTACCTCTGAGTATGATATAGAATCATCATTGTTCACTGCTGTGAGTCTAAATGAATTAATGTACTCATCATCCAACTCTCCCTGCTTCTCACTATCCATTACAGCAGATAATATCCCTTGTGCTTCATTGTGATTTGAGGTATCCACTTCTGCAGCATCATCAAACAGAAGAATCCGCGTCACTGATAGTCGAATTCCAGGATGCCCCGCCATTCTCCATGCAATAGCCAAGGCTTCACGGTCATCAGGCCCTCCGACAAAGAGCATAAGAATACGAAAGTTCATTTTTGGTAATGATCCAAGATCACGATCGACAAAGATTCCCACAGAGCAAGGTGCACTTTGCATTATATTCATGTTTATATCTCTGTACACACCACTAGTTACTTCGAGTGCACCTTCAGAACTTATATGTTTATGGAATGGAAGGAGAATCAAGCTGGTGCGTTTTTCATTAGCCGAGTTGTATATGTCCTCATGAATTGTTGCATAGGCTGACACAACATTTAAGGTTTGAACTCTAACAGCATCATATGCCTCTCCAAATGCATCAAAGGTGTTGCTAATGCTTTCTAGCTCTGCTTGTGATTTGGTGAGATTTTGTGCTCCAGGCTGGCCACCAGGATTCACCATATGAGCAGCAACAAGTGCAGCACCACGTCCAGTGAGTTCAACAAGGTAAAGTGCAAAAATATGTATAGGGGATAGTCTTGTGGCATTGAAAGATTCAATGAGGTTGGTCATGCCGGTGGCGTGGCGTGCATTATGAATGCATGCCAAAATTCTGAGCTCTGCATCAGCTCTTAGCTTCTGTATAGTCTTTAGTTTGTTCTGCTCAAACCTCTTTCTTGGCTTGTAGATGGCATTGATGACGGGAGCCACCACGATGGTCATGAGAAGGACGCTAGAGGTAAGAACAGCATAGGTTTGTACAGCAATAATCTGCAATAATATCACATCATATTATTATTATTACAAGACTAACTTGCTATTGATTTCAAGTAGAATAGAATAGAATAATACCGATCTATCCCAAGCGATGTTTAGCATTATCAATGCCATGGCTCCCTTGGTATTGAGAAGCAAGCCCAAGGAAAAACCATCTAAGGTACGCATACCAAAAAAGAAAGTGACAAACATAGTGCCTAAAATCTTTGGAAGACATAACAAGACTATAACCAGGATTGTTCCAAAACCACTTCTCCCTTCGATTAAGCATTGTATCATGAGTCTCATTCCGGTACCACCAAAGAACATTGGTGCCAGAATCCCATTACCGAAATCATCTGAAATTGAAGCCACTGTGTCAGCAAATTTGCCATGAGGTAAAATTAAACCATACACAAATGCCCCAACAATTCCATGTGTGCCAAGAATATCAGTAATGAATGAACAAACAAAAAGCCCCATGACCACAAAGATTAATTGGTTATCATCCCACTCATCTCTTTCTGTCTTGCGATCAATGATGCGAACAATGAGAGGACGCACCAGAATGATACAAATAAAAATGAATACCAAGGTGCTTAGCACTGAGTATATTGCATTTGTCCCATTAATTGAAAATGGAACAAGTAATGTGAATAGAAACCAACCATAAGTGTCACCTATCACAGCTGCTGTTATTGCAGCCTTACCAAGACCAGTGTAAAGAAGTTTGAGCTCAGAAAGGATCTGAGCTATGACTGGAAAACCTGTCACGGTAAGAACTAAAGTCCATAGTAAATAAGCATTCATTGTAGGTGGCTCAATTGGATCTTTACCACCTACATAAAAATATCGATATGTGCGGTATAAGATTGGTCCCATCACCGTTGGAAACAATATCCCTGCAACAGCAATGCTTGCGCCCTTCTTTTTAAGATGTAAAATTGTATCCAAGTTCATCTCCAAGCCACTGAGGAATGCATAGTACATTAGGCCAATATGTGACAAGACTTCAATATTAAGAACACCATTTATAGGAAAAAAGAAAGCAAAAATTTCCGGGAATCTCCCAAAAAGCAGCGGAGTTAATAGTAAACCAACCTACATACATACACAAATTATATATATATATTTGAATCAGTTCCAAGTTTGAAGCCTTGATCATCTTCTCTAATAATTAAGCTAACAAAAATAATTAAATATACTTACACAGATTTGTGAAATGATGCGAGGTTGATGTATCGGTTTGTAGATAAAGAAGAAACACCGATACATCAAGATGTTGAAGCAAATTTGAGCAGCGAGTAGAGGGAGCTCAACTTTTAAGACATTATCAGTTTGCCATATTCGATTGGGATTAACCATCGTTAAATTAAAACATGGTATGAACGGTGATCCCATGGTTTCTGATGAAATGTGACTTTGAATTTGTGTTCTCTTCTCTTCTTTTTCCTATTGAACCCTTTTCATCTTTGTGACTATAACAACAAGAAGAAATTAAGCTACCTGAGCTTACACGTTGTATTATTGATTGTATGTTTGACTACAACTGCAATAATCCAAATATAATTTGATGAGAAAACAAAATTCCAACCATATTTGTCTATTTTGAGGCGACAGTTAGCTCATTAGTTATGTTTTCCAACGACGAGCTTACTTGTTTCCTATATATATCCTATTCTGGTGCATCAATGACATTGACAGCTCCCAATAACTATCTTCTTTCACTTTTTGGATTATTTTTAAGGAAACTACTAAACCTTATACTTGACACTTGTTACATTACACATGCGATACAATTTTTATTTCTGAAATCATTATTATTTGATATATCAGTTAATAATACTTTTTTTTGGGACCAAGTAAGATAATAATACACTTTTGTGAACAACTCATTTTTTGTATTATTAACTAACTAACTATTATATTTACCAAAGAAACAAACTAACTAACTATTATTATTATTAATACTTAATGATACTTAAAATGCATGATTAAACAAAAATATGTTATCAATGTTAAGTACTGGTGCTAATTTTCCTGATTCTAATCATAACATTGCACTTTCTATTTGTAACATCTCTAATCTTTTAGTCGACTTCAAAGATTAATATTTACTTTCATACTGAATATCAGAGAACGCGTAAGCATTTTTGGACCGAGCAAATTAAATTTGACTCTCAAAGACTCAATAAAAACAACCTTGTGTATCCTTCCGATAGTAAACATGAAATCCTTTTTAGGAAATTGTAAGAGTTCTTCCAAATCAAAATAAAATGTGATTAAAGTCCTTCATTATCAAAAAGAAATAAAGGTCTTGAATATAACTTAGTTTACTCAAAAATATAACTTAGTTTCAAAACCAAATTATTTTCTTCAAAAGTCCGACTTTCACTGTGAATCTGAAAACCACTATTACATAAAGGGTGAGATTTCTAAGAAATCTCATTGAATTCCTAACACGTACCTCACCAATACCTCCCAAAGTTTCTATTAATGTCTTTTAATTTGTAGCATAATCCAAAAGAGACATGACAAATACATCTAATACCAATCTCAGTGGAGAACCGCCACTCAACATTTACAAGAGCACACGAACGGGATTTGGACTCGGACTCATGACTTTCGTCTCCATGTATGCTACATATCCTAGGATCATCCCATAAGTGTTTTGTAATATATAGCCATTCTTTTACCCTTTTAGGATCATTTATTAACCACATTGAGACCTTTCTCTCAACTTGTTTATTTTGTTAGTAGTTCTCTCTCGATAGATAATAGTACCCATCATATCAACCACTATCACAAATCTCATTCAAAAATATGATAGTATACTTCTATTCATATCACACTCAAGCACTAGAATCACGAGGTCAAACAATTAAGAGATAGAATAGGTTAAGGATGATTCTGGGAGTGAATTAAAGACACAATTGATGTTTGTTTATATTTGTAGATCTTTTCGTTAGCTTTCCAATGCATCCAAGAACACTCAAATCGGAGTTCTAGATCGAAATATACAAATAAAACAATCGGAACTATCGAGAAGTATCCTAACCCAAAACAAGCACGGACTGTGTGAAAGAGCCTGTTTTGCTGATTCCAAAACTCTGTTGGGCCTTTGAAGAAAAGAATTTGGTTTTGAAGAAATGTATCTAAATTTGTACTATATGTTGAAAGGATAATAAGTTCAATTTTTATGTACTCAATTTTGTCATAGCAAACCTTTTAGGCTTAAATACTACTTTTGCCCTTGCAAATATGAAGAAAATCCATTAGTGCCCCTGTAAAAAAAAAAAACTTTAAAAGAGTCATTGCAATTACGTAACGTCTCTAAATGGGCCCCTACTGTTACTTTAATCTCACACTGTTAAATTAATCTGACTTGGATGTCTAACGGGCTTATTACGTGGCTGAAGGCTTATTACGTGTCTGCTAAATTAAAACACACACAAAGACACTGAAAATTGGTCCCTACCCATGTGATATTCCCTTACCCAAAAAAATTGTTCATTTCAAGTGATAAAGTACAAAAATTAAGTGAGACCATGTGGTTTCTAAAAAAAAACTCACCTTCGTCGTCTTCTTCAAAAGGACCGAACCTTCTTCGTTATCGTTTTGCAAAACCCTCCATCGTGCCTCCGTTCTCTTCCCCTTCCTCTACGTTCTGCAAAACCCTCGTCTTCCCCTTTGTTCTTCGTCGTTTGTCGTCTCCCCTTATGCGATTTCGTTTATGATTTTCATTTCTGCAGAAACCCTAGAATTTCAATTTGGGGGTGATTTTGATTTTAGTGTTGAGAGGAAGATGAAATGTGAGAGGGAATACATGAAATGTGTGAGACGATGGAACTGAGTGTGAAATGGCACGTGTGAGATTAATTTAGCAGACACGTAATAAGCCTTCAACCACGTAATAAGCCTGGTAGACATCCAGGTCAGATTAATTTAACAGTGTGAGATTAAAGTAACAGCAGGGGCCCATTTAGAGACATTACGTAATTGCAATGACTCTTTTAATGTTTTTTTTACAGGAGCACTAATGAATTTTCTTTATATTTGCAGGAGCAAAAGTAGTATTTAAGCCAACCTTTTATATTCCAAAGAAATATTTTATGACTTCGAGATTTGAAGAATCAAGTTTGAGTATTTTGGATAGAATATGAATTTTTTTATGTATATTGAAAAGACATAGAATGCTTATACTATGTTTATACGAATATTTCAAAGAAATAGAACTGCTTATACTTTGGACCGTGCATGTTTTGCTGATTCCAAAACTCTGTTTTTTGCGTTTTTAACTCATTACCAAAGGTTTACTTCCGACCTATCCTAACTAGCATACAATCAACTTAAACATTATAAATCATCTCAATTACAATTCAAACAAACATCAATACCTCGAATGAGCTTAATTAAACACCAATACACAACAACCACCTTATATCAACAATGCATTCAACTCTAAGATCACAACTCACACATGAAATTAATTACAAGCATCAAGTTCATTTGAAGGTCATTTCAAAGATATTACTGAAAACCCTAGCTATCTAACACCCTTATTACTTGACCACGGAAATGGAGCTCCATCTCCAACTTCAGTCCTGTTCCTTTAGCTTCCTTCTACCAATACCCACTTCCTAAGCTTTGATTCCCCCACAAAGCTTCAACATGCAAGCTCTAAAACTTTAGCTTTGGCTCATATAACTCACATGCAAGGTGAAATGAGGGTGGAGTGAAATTTTCAAATTCTGATTTGTGGGAGTTTTGAGTGTGAAATTTCTGATTTTATAAATAAATAGGAAGAACAAGAGTGTTGGGATTGAAGATTTGTAAAGGGGTTTGTAGATGAAAGAGAAGAGCTGTGGTGTTACTCTCAAGCTCTCACTCTCCCTCTTCATTCTCGAGCTCTCTCTCTCTTTTCCCCCCTTTCTATGTTTTCTGTTTTTCTTTTATCTATGAATCCCTCTAACTTTCAGTTGGGGTTTCTTTTTAACACTACAACATTTTGACCCTATGGCAACGGTCGAAAACTGTTGCGTAATCCCAAAAAACCGTTGTCTTTTCCTTTGGCAACGGTTTTGAAACCGTTGTACTCGCAGGCGTTGCCTATTCTTAAGGCAACGGTTTTTCACCAGCAAAGGCAACGCCATCACAAAACCGTTGCCTTTGAGGGCACAAAGACAACGGTTTTTGAAAAACTCTATGGGAACAGTGCAAAACCGTTGCAATCAATGACAACGGTTTTAGACCGATGTCAAAAACCAAACCGTTGCCTAACCATATCATAGGCCACGCTTTGAAACCGTTGCCATAGGTAAAAAAAATTTAAAAAAATATATTAATTTGTAGATGTCCATTTCATCCATATTTTATCCATATGCAAGAGAACAAAAACTTAATATCATTCAAATTTAAAACAAAAAATTGTTAAATTACACAAACCAATAGCATTTCTTATTGAAACTACTAACCCTAAATTCCTACTTTATTTTTGGTGCAAACAACCAACATATTCACAATATATTGAGGAAAAAAGCTACTTAAATATATATCCCATCAACATAGGAAGAGATTAAGTACATGCTCATCACTTGTAAAAGCCAACATATTAACAAAACTAATAATCTTAGTTTCTATTGAAGTTGTTGCTTGTCAATCATCCTTCAATCCTTTTGAAGTTTCTACACAAAAAATAAGAGCTGTAAGCAAAATATACTCCAAAATGAAATAGAGACAAGGAATTCAAAGTTCAAACAAACAATTTGCATTTAAAACCAAATCTTGTCCATTCAATTTCCTATATGGTTTTATCAAGAAACCATTTTATAGAATAGAAAATTAATGCCATGTACGCGTCAAATTTTATATTACAACATGCATTATTTGAAAACAAGGTGCTTACTATAATTTTATCTGCACACTTAATATCTTATGGAGCTTCAGGAATTTCATTGCATATAACTAAAGCATGAAACTTTATGTATGACTTAAATTAGTTTACCACATATTATTTGAACACACCAGGGCTTTAAACCAATTTAATTTTTTTAACAATACTCCACATATTTGCATATCCAGAATTAGGTAGATGCATACAGAAGTCATGGATAACCATATAATTATAAACTTAAATAATAGGATAGTTATACTCAAGAAAAATTGTCTTTGATTTTATTTTATAACAAAAGATGGTAAATAACTTGTTAGTTAATATGTAAGAGAATAGGAAACCAGGAGCAAATAACTTGCCTCTTCATGCTCAATAGTGTGAGCCAGTGGAAAAATAATCTGACCCCCAAAACCTCCTTCTGCTTGGTCCCCTGGAAAACTACAGGGACTAGCTTTTTAATGGCAAAGAAATTGAATAGGAATCACTCTTTGGTCTCTCGCCCATTCTCGATCTGTGTGTTCCTCAAGAATTTAAGAATAGCTAGAGGGACATTCTGCAAAGACAGAGAGAGAGCATGAGCATGTGACAACTAAATACCTGGATACTATATATATGTATTAGTCAATGGAAAGGAAAAGAAAATCCTATATATGAGCATTATACATTAATCCATGTTGATGAGTACTAAAATTTCCAGTGAAGACATGCACTTGAAAATTATATGCCATGTGTCCATTTACATGCACTACTATTGTCTTTTGGCATGTGGCAGCTTATACCTCCAGAAACAAAATTTAATAAACAATGAATAACAACATTATGCTTGTGTTATTAGTATATATTGTATTCAAACAATTATGCTGTTGTAAAATCCCTATTAATATAAGCTTAATTAGTAAATCCCATTCCTATTATTCCTATTCCTATTCTTATTCCTATCCTATTAATATACATTTACAAGTTTAAGTCCTTACTAGCCTCAATACCCGTCCTCTGGACGGGTCAATACATAAATAATATTACCAGGTGTAACAAATGGGGGGTTACTTATATTTATAGGCTCTGGTGAAAAATAAGTTAATTATGCGTACGTGAAACTCCCTATAGACATAAGTTAATTATGGCTAAATTTCATCGTATAATCGAGTAATTAATTTCTTTCGAAAGAAAATTTTGTACTGGTCAACATTGAGCTTGTCAACTGTGATATAAAATCTAATAAGTAGCTTATGCCATTAGGCAAATGAAGTAACTTTGTAAAATATAAAATCTAATTCTTGTGAATAAAAAATTAAATTATAAATATTAATTAAATAAAAAATATTATAAATTTAAAATGAACTTTAATAAAGACATTTAAATTGAACATCCTTTGTAGATAAAATAAGAAGAAAAAGTCTAAAGAACTTTAATAATTATCAACATTCATTAAATACAAATTCAAAAAATGAACCCATAATAAGAGAGAAATATTGAACAAACTCCGTATATTTTTTTTCTCTCATTGTAAGGGATGGGCATCCTTTGTGCTCATTTCAATGAAATTGCTTATCGAAAAAAAAAGGACAATACAATGAAAAAGTGAAGCACTCGGGTATCATGCATAGTTGAAGGAAAACCCATGATAAAATAGGAGCGGTTATACAAAGTTGAAAAAGAATATGGAGGTTTTATTGTAAATGTGACTGAAGGTCCCGTTGAAAGAAGATGATGAAGGTTCTATTGTAAACGTGGCTGAAATTCCCACAGGGATCGAGTCAATGCAACAACACTGCATGTACTCGAATTAAAGAAAGATAAAAATATAAAAACCAATTAAAGAAAAAATTTAATACCCGTTGGTGCAAAATGACCAAAATAAAGAAGACAATAAAATAGAAAGTGAAACACGTGGTATCGTGATGGATTTGATGGAAATTATTAATAAAATAGAAGCACATAAAGAAAGTTGAAAGAGTACGATTGATGATCTATTGTAAATGCGACTGAAGTTCCCGTAGATAAAATTAAATTGAAACTATAAATTAAATAAGAAGATTATAAAATCAAAAAGAGATGGTTATTGAGGAACACACTTCGTGTATTTGAACATCTACAATTTTTTAGGGTCCTAAAGTACCCTAAAATACACTGCTAGCATCCCACTTTACGTACTTTGATTTTTTACAAACTTATTATTATATTTTACCAAACTTCTGGTATTTAAAGAGTTATTTTTTTTTCAAATCCCAGAAGTACCTCAAAACGCACTACTTAACATTTCACTTTAGACATTTTGTTACAAAATTAAAAAAAATCACGATCAAGTACACCAAACCACATTTTTTAGGATCTGACTTTACGTTGTTTTTCATGAAATGAATTTTTTTTACCGAATCGATTATTGAAGAACAAAATTTACATATTTAAGTATCTACAAATTTTAGAGACAGTAATCACTCCTTAAAATATAAGAGAAGAAAAAAACTGAAGAAAAACCAAAAAGAAACAAAACAAAATGGAAAAAAAGAAGAGAAAAAGAAAAAACTAAAACCAAAAAAAAAAAGTTGCAGATCGCAAATTTGAAAGGAACTTTAATAAAGACATTTAAATTGAACATCCTTTGTAGATAAAATAAGAAGAAAAAGTCTAAAGAACTTTAATAATTATCAACATTCATTAAATACAAATACAAAAAATGAACCCATAATAAGAAAGAAAAATTGAACATCGTCCGTATATTTTTTTCTTCTCATTGTAAGGGATGGACACTCCTTGTGCTCCTTTCAATGAAATTGTTTATTGAAAAAAAAATGACAATACAATGAAAAAGTGAAGCACTCGGGTATCGTGCATGGTTCAAGGAAAACTCATGATAAAATAAGAGCAGTTATACAAAGTTGAAAAAGAATATGGAGGTTTTATTGTAAATGTGACTGTATGTCTCGTTGAAAGAAGATGATGAAGGTTCTATTGTAAATGTGTTTGAAATCCCATTATATTTGAGCCAATGCAAAGAACACTTGCATGTACTCAAATATTAAATAAAGATAAAAATATAAAAACCAATTAAAGAAAAGATTTAAAACCCGTTGGTGCAAAATGACCAAAATGAATTTTTTTTACCGAATCGATTATTGAAGAACAAAATTTACATATTTAAGTATCTAAAAATTTTTGAGACAGTAAATCACTCCTTAAAATATAAGAGAAGAAAAAAACTGAAGAAAAACCAAAAAAAATGAAAAAAAAAGAAGAGAAAAATAACAAAAAAAACTAAAACCCAAAAAAAATTGGCAGATCGCAAAAAAAAAGGAAACCAAAAAAAAAATTGGCTCAGTTTTTTTTTTAACTATACAAAGTTTGTCCACTGCGGGAATTGAATTCAGGAGCACTAAGTCGACCCCGTTTTCCGGTGTACCTTATGGCAATGGAACAATGATGTTGATTTGTAAAATATATAACCGTGAATAAAAATTAAATTATAACTATAAATTTAATAAACTTCACCCAATTGATTATTGAAGAATAAACATCACATATTAAAATATCTTAAATTTTTTGTGACTGCAATGTACTCTTTAAAATATAAAAAAGAGGGTCCCTTAACCATTTGGTCATGGGTTCGATCACTAACTGATACGTATGAAAAACATTTGTTGAGAGAGTTCAACCCCTTAAATGGATATCTGATACCTCAAATAGATTAGTCTCCACAATCACCTAGAGGATACGTTGATTTACAAAAAAAATATAAAAAAAAAGACAAAACTTTAAAATATAAAAGATAAAAAATGGACAAAAAAGGACAAAAAACTGAAGAAAAAAAAAAGAGAAAAAGACAAAACAAAAAAACAAAAAAAAAACGGCATTAGCGGGAGCGGCGCCAATTTAATAAACTTCATCCAATTGATTATTGAAGAATAAACATCACATATTAAAATATCTTAAATTTTTTGGGACTGCAATGTACTCCTTTAAATATAAAAAAGAGGGCCCCTTAACCATTTGGTCATGGGTTCAATCACTGACTGATACGTATGAAAAAACATTTGTTGACAGAGTTCAACCCCTTAAATGGATCTCTAATACGTCAAATACATTAGTCTCCACAATCACCTGGAGAATACCTTGATTTACACAAAAATATATCAAAGAAAAAAAGACTAAACATTAAAATATAAGAGATAAAAAAAGGAAAAAAAAAAAAAAAAAAAAAAAAAACCTTGCGAGCATTGGCGGGAGTTACCGCCAAGCCGCATACAATATTAAGATTGGCCACATTACCATTTTATTTCCATCTGGAAGTTCATCATTTTCTTGTCGTCAAACAGAAGTAAAATCTATGGAAAACAGAAGATTTCTGAAATCATTAACTAGTACTTAACTATAACTATTAAATACTTAAAACTGACCTCCACACTGAATGACTTCAAATTCTTAATTTCATTTCTAGAAACTCTTATATACTCCGGTTTACATTTCTATCCTACAAAGTAAAATATATAATCAAGCCAAAAATATGCAGAAGAGTTAGGCTCCACCTGGAAATGCTTCAGTTTTCATATGCAGAACATTGTGTGAAATCAGCACAACCTGTATGCATTAAATGTATGCATTAGACGACATAAGCTACAAAAATGAAAAGTAGTACCTATACCTGCACAATATATTATATAGAAACTAATTATTATTTCAACGTTGTTGAATAAATAGTCTCAAGAGTCTTAGAATTACAACTTGAACAGAGCAATAATTACAGCCTTTACACATGATATTCAGATTTATCACTACATATTAATCATCTATCCAAAACAACCTCATTTTAAATTAATCACTAACTGAATAAGCTTAACTTCTATGATATTTTGAATTACTAGTAACAACTTGAGAGGAATATAATTACCATCGCACCAGCAACAAACAAGCAAGGAGTGTGCGCAGATTTCGGGAGAGGAATTGTCGCAAGTGCTTTTCCACAAAAGAATTCCAACACATACAAACTTTAACTATTGATAGGAATATAATTACCATCGCACCAGCAACAAACAAGCAAGGAGTGTGCGCTGAAAGAGGAAGAATAAAGAGTTCAAACGTTTACACAAAACTTCATTAAAACAAGCTAATTCTAAACATGACAGTCGTAATCGCATTCACAAAACCTAAATCTAATGCAAATAGTATCATGGAATAGAACAAACCTATTTCAAGAAAAAGACGACCTAGATTCAATCAAGTAAACACGAAATGGAAATTACAAAACAACAAACCCTAATATTTCACATTCACTACGGAAAGGTGAAGCAATGCACAAAATTAACTATTGATAAATAAACAAATCGTAAATCAAATCTCGTAGAATCTCACTTACTTGTTGAAGAGGAGAGAGAAGTGAGAGAATTTCTCGTTCTAGATCCCCAAAGGCATGGTTCGAAAATGAGTGGAGGAGAAAGGAAGAGGAAGAGGAACGAGTGAAGAACAGAGAGCAGTTTGGGTTTCTAAGGGTTTCTAAGTTGGGGTTTCGATGAAAGGAGAGCATGAGAGAGCAGTGCGGTGAAGCGGTTGGAGAATCTTTTCCAGAAGCAAATGTTAGGGTTCATATTGTTTTGATTTTTGAGGCTTGGTAGTGTTTCTCACAAATGGCAATTCACGGGGATAAATGAATTGCGTTAAATAAATTTGGGGAAAATGGAAATTACGACAACGGCTTTTTTCTATAACCTTTTATGAATCAAGAGTGATGTGTACACAACAGTTTATTAGTGTTATAGGGAACGGTTATTAGACATTGAAAAATTAGGCGTTGCTTTATGACCCAAATGTTGTAGTGTAAAAAGGCAAGGGTTGTGGTGTATATGATAGAAAGTTGACCTTTGCGTGCTATATATGGTGATTCACTCATACGCAGTGGGGATACAGAAAATTTCATTCGTGAGGCAAGTAAATGAACTATCTATAATATTTTATTGAATAAAAATAAAATGTTTTACAAAATACATAATCACCTATGTGACAAAAAAACACCAAAAAAGATAATAGTGTGATGCTTGCTCCACTTGAAGAGCTGGGGTGAAAACGACGGAAGTCGGAAGGAACGAGAGAGTCACAAAGAGGAATACAAATTAGGATTTAGTGTAACTCTGTAATTGTATGGACCATATAAAAATAGATTTGGGTCTGACCGTTTATTTTCAACAGCTGAATATTAATAGGGTCAAACCTCATTTTTATGGGAGGCAATTAACTTTTATCGGATATATTAGAAGTAATTGTTTTTCTTGTGGGGTCAAGTGCCCCCACTTCTTATATGCTGCATCCGCCACTACTCATAGGGCTTGCTTGCTTTTACTTTAATTTGCTAAGTAGTCCCTTAAGTGTGGCTATTTGTCACCTAATTATTAGAATCTAATCTATTTCAAATACTTCTCCATCTCATCTCATCTTTAACTAATATAAAGTGAAAGCACGCTAAAAAAACACACAATTAAGATAACATGACCGACCATAATCATATATTCTCATAAAACTTGTAATTTTATTTTTAAATAAAACATTAGCAATCAAGGTAGCAAAATTATCATCACTAACCTCGTTCCAATAGATCTTATTTTAGGATCTATTCTCGACCCTGTAAGTTTTGGGGTGTTACACTATTGTTACTATTTTCCCTCTATTAATTGTTTCTTCATATACTTCACTGCAACACTTTTTTTTTTTTTTTAAAAATGTATTAAATTAGGTTATTCATTTATTCATTTATCCTTTGTTAAATAAATTTTCTCTCTCATTTTTAAAAGTAGATTACACATGTTAATTTATGTCATTTTATATTTATAAGTTAGTTCAACTGTTAATTTTACCAAACATTTTAAATTCAATATGCTAGTTTATTCGCTATTGGCTCATCCATTGTAAGCTAGTTTATCAGCACAATTCACTATCTTATCCGTTATTCGCTATTTTTTCCAAACAAAGTCTAAGTTTGTAAATTTTAACTAGAAAATTTATCTCATTATTAGATTATGTAAATGACCACTTATAAAAATTTTGGTAGTAATTTGAGGAATGACATAATTTATAGAGATTACTTATCATTTTCATATATTTTAGGGACTAAATGAGATATGTCGTCGATAAAATTATTTATACATTTTATCTTTATATATGACTTTGTTTACCACAAATTATGTTTCAAAAACATTTGTGGTATATAACATGGCGACACCCATTTGGTCAAAAAAAAACACGACGACACCTCGTGCATTGCAACCAGTTTTCCCTTGAGGTACCACTAACACTATAGGAAATATTTTACCTATATTTTATTATTGCAAAAAGAGAGTTAAATGTCTCATTTCGAGATGTATTTCTTTAACTCAAAAATCCACATTTAATGATAAAATCTTAAAATTTGGGTTGGGACTAACTCAACCCACAAACCAGCTTGTAAGGTGAGGATGACTCCCACTTATATACTCTTGTTCAGGCCATATCACATCTTGATGAGAATCTAACCAATTTCATGTTAGATGAAGGATCTAATTAACCAAGTGTATTCTTGAATCAAATACCGCAAATAAAATAAAAGGAGAAAGGGGAAAGAAAGAACATACAAATGGAATTAGGCAAGAAGATTGAGAAATCGCCACATCCAAGAGGATGATAAGATCACGAGGAATCACCACAAGAGTAAGAGACTATTGATAAGATTCAAGTTTGGTTCTAGAAGGAACCCTAGAGAAGCATTCTATAGCCTCACACAATTTTGTTTTCTATCCCTTGTAACAATCATGTCAGTATTTTTTAACGATGTTAGACGGAAAATGTAAACAAGGTTAGCATTGCGAACGTTTTGAGACTTAAATGACCAAATTGAGAAGAAAAGAAGATAAAAGATCAAATCGTTACTTGAAATTAAGTTAATGAATCCCGTGAGCAATTTAGCCTTATTTTAATTATTAAAATTATTAAGTAATGAGGTGACATGTAGGTGTGGATCATTAAATGACGTGTCATAGCTGCATATCATTCAATGAATGACACATCAGTTTTTTTAAAGGCATCCAAATCAGCAAAAAATTCCTTTTAGACTAAGGGTTCGTTTGTTTTGCAAACAGTACAGTACTGGACAAAACAACACTATACAAGTTTTTGTCTTGTACATTGTTTGGTGAACAATGGCGAGCACAACAAAAAAAATGTAAATTTTACTATAATTTTCTTTCTAATATTTATAATGATTTTATATAACATATATTATATTATAATGTAATTAAAAATTATGAAGAAAAAGTATGATGGAGAAGATGGAAGAGAGAGGAGGAGAGATGAGGAAGAGAGGTCATGAGATGAGAAGATACAAGAGAGATGAGAGATAGAGAGGGGGAGAGATGAATGAGATGAGAATGTATTACAGTGGTAGAGAAAAAGATAGAGAAGTATGAGATAGGAGAGAGAGAGAGAGGAATGAGATAGAGAGAGAGGGGGAATAGAGGAGATAAAAATATTGAATAGGCAATAAAAACAATGTGTTGATATTTTTTGAGTGAGCATGAAGTTGTAATGTGAGACAAAAAGTTGTATAGTGGTTTTGTGAGGTACAAGAATTTGAGTTTTTTGTCTAGTCCCTTACCCTCATTGTTGTCCAGTATTGTGAACTATTTTCAAATCAAAGCAGTCTGACAAAGTTGTTGTCCAATTTCTCTATCGCTTAATGAATCAAACACACCCTAAATTAGTCCCAATGTCAAGAATTAATTTGTCCCCATTTTAAAAATGTAAAAGACTAATTTGTTCCGAAAAATTGTCAAGACCAATTTATTATCCTTTTAAAAATGAGTTTAATTTATATACACAATAGGTGTATGAACATTTTACATTATCTACCAATTAAAGGTTGACACATCACCAAAAACAAATTAGTCAATTGGTAACCAACTACTCCTTGAATTATGATTGGTGGTGGTTGTAAAACCTGATATGATATAGAGTATGTGTATATAAATTAAGGCCTTTACAGACCCCTTAAATTGTGATTGGACAAAAATACCACGAAAATTTACAAAAATCACATTTCACATTTCACAATTTCGGAAAAGTAAGTAAATTCGAATAAACACGATCGGAATTAAGAGGTATTTGTGTATATAAATTCAAAAACTAAAATCAATTTTTAAAAATTACATTTAAGATGGATTAAAATGGATCTTTACTCCTTAACCAAATAAAAATGTGTCCCATCATCCACGGCGCTGGCTAGCACTAGATCGTACCACGCCAGTCACCAGGCACTTGGCAGGCACAACCTTATGGGCCAATTACAACAAATGCCCTCATTCCAATTTTGAAATCCGCGTCAACACGTAGGTTTAGATTGTAAATAACGCGACTTCAGATCCACCATATAATATGAGGAGAGAGGTGCAGAGAGCATTTGATTGACCGGGGATGCCTTAGATGTCGCCCTGCTCACCCACTTCACGTGCTTATTTTTGATCATTGTTAAACATTTTGACCCATAGTAGTTGTATTTGTACATTTTTTTTTTTATGTTGCTCATTTTATATATTTTGACATATTGCTATTTAAATCATAAAGATTCGTATCGTATATTTCCAAAATAAACGCGCGTTTAAATATTAATTTAATATACAAACAAAAAAAAAAATACCACTTTAAAGTGGATTAAAATGGGTAACCAAATAAAAATTCAATTATACATTCCCGCCCAAACCCCATTCTCGAAGCCAAAAAAAAATTAAGCCAAAAAAAAATCAGAGCACTCCTTTTAATTTGTTGCTCCACTCACACAATTACTCGCCCATTATTTTTGGCGCTCCTTTCATCTTCCCAGTTTCTCTGAACTCAACTCTTCAAATCTCCCATATTCCCTTTTTACCCCTCTTCCTCTTCCTGGTACTACTGTACATCGCAACTCGCAACCCTAGCAATGCTGATTTTGTTCTTGTTTTTTTCCTCCATTCTTTAATGTTTATTTTATTTTTAGTAGTTCTGATTTCTGATTATGCTTTGCGGTTAGGGTTTGAAATGGAGGCGAAGAACAAAGTGAAGAATGAAGATCCTGCAGTAGAGTCTCCTACTTCGGTTCTGGAAGATGAGGTAAGTGTTATCATCGTTTAGCGATAGTGAAACTTTGTGTTATTCTTGTTAATCTGATCGAGGGTTATTTTTTTCTCTCTTTATTTTCGAGTAATTTGGTTTTTGATGTTTGTTACTCTTTCAAAAATGGAAAGGATGTCTGTGACAAGGAAGTGGAAGTGGTTGCAGACGATGGATCGTCTCTTGTATCAAAAACAATGGCTGAGGAGGAAGAGAAATTGCTCAGAGAACGGGCCAAGGAAGAGGAAGAACAGTGTGAAGAAGCACCTGACCTAAATGACACACAGTTCAACAAATTGGATGAGCTTTTAACGCAAACTAAACTGTATTCTGAGTTTCTTCTAGAGAAAATGGATGACATCACATTTGTATTGCTTTGTTCACCCTCTCTGTGTTTTTGTTTTGTGTTAAGTTTTTCTAATGTCAAGTTATTGGTGTTGTGTTGTGTTGTTCTCATTTATTGAAATTTTATTGCTAGACTGCGGCTGAACAAGAGAAGCAGGATGAGGAAGAGATTAAACCAGCAAAGAAGGGCCGTGGAAAAAGAAAAGCTGCTTCACAGTGCAATACTGTGAGTACATTGTGTTCTGGTGCTTCTTTATTGTTCTTATGTAACCTGGAAGGTTGGTGTATACTGGATTAGTTGCACAAGAGTTAAGAATTTAATAACATTGTTTGACTATTAGTGGTTAGTGAAAGATGTAAACTTGAGGAATGATGTTATTATCTCCAATGTACTAGAGCAATTTGGTTCGGTATTGTTTGGCCATTGGTTTTACGATGCACATTTTTCCTAACTCCTGTTAATTTGTTATGCTTGCATGTAGTTTGAGTTATTCTTATCAGTAATATGTGATTGTTTATTGAAAAAAACTTTAGGGAAAGGCAAAAAGGGCAGTTGCTGCTATGCTAACAAGATCTAAAGAAAATGAGGGGACTGGAGATATGAACTTGAGTGAGGAAGAAAGAACTGAGAAGGAGCAGAAGGAGCTTATGCCTTTACTTACTGGTGGAAAATTGAAGAATTATCAACTGAAGGGTGTGAAGTGGTTGATTTCCTTGTGGCAAAATGGACTGAATGGGATTCTTGCCGATCAAATGGGTCTTGGCAAGACAATCCAAACAATTGGATTTCTCTCTCATTTAAAATCTAAAGGTCTGGATGGGCCATACTTGATAATTGCTCCTCTGTCAACCCTCTCGAATTGGGTTAATGAGATTTCTAGGTAGATAAGATGTCTTGTTAACTATTATATATATTATTGCATCATGCTTCTCCATAGTGATCTTTTTTTTTAATGTAAATAGGTTTGCGCCATCACTCCCTGCTATTATTTACCACGGTGACAAGAAACAAAGAGATGAAATTCGAAGGAAACATATGCCTAGAATAGTTGGCCCAAAATTTCCCATAGTAATAACTTCTTATGAGATTGCTTTAAATGACGCTAAGAAGTGTTTCAGGTCATACCATTGGAAATATCTAGTCGTTGATGAGGTAATTTTTTTTATTGCTTTGAATGAATATATACATGGTTTTTACATTAAGTTGCTTGTATTAAATTAGCAGCCATTGATACTTAGAAATTTAAAGTCTGTATGTCCCTTTTCTTCTAACTATTTCTTACTAACATCTGAAGGGACACAGGCTTAAAAACTCAAAATGCCTATTAGTGAAGCATTTGAAATACCTGAATGTAGAAAATAAGCTTCTTCTAACTGGGACACCACTTCAGAATAACTTGGCAGAGCTATGGTCGTTGTTGAACTTCATTTTACCTGATATATTCTCATCTCTTGAAGAATTTGAGTCATGGTTAGTATCTATTGCTTATTTGTTATTTAAGATCATGCTTTTCTTTCCTACTGACATACTCATATGATGATGCTACTGTTTGAATCTAATGACCAGAAACATATGATGTGTTCTTTGTTTGATTATTTCCATTATATTGTTGGACAAGAAAATGCAACATAGAGAATAAATGAATGCTTTATTTATTGTGACTTGAGTTTGACATTTTTGAAGTAAATGTATGTACTTTTTGAGACAACTTTTCACTGATTATAAGATCTTTCTATAACGTAAGTATCCTTTTTCTTCGAACCTGTTGTTGGTTGTGACTCTTTATTTTCCAACATGATCATGGTCGTCTCTATGTTAGTCTTAGTCTATTGCACAATGAAACCTTGTGCATTCTTTGTTTTACTCTATAATTTATACTAAAAAGTTTTTTTGTAGGTTTAATCTGTCAGGAAAGTGCAGTAATGGAGCCAACAAGGAAGAGTTGGAAGAGAAAAGAGCCCATGTATGCATTCTAAGATTGCTTTTATTCCAGTTGTCCATTCTTTATATGAACAGAAGGCTAAAATGTCCTTGTTGCATCCACAGGTAGTGGCAAAGCTTCATGCAATTCTTCGGCCATTTCTTTTACGTAGAATGAAGACTGATGTTGAGCTGATGTTGCCACGGAAAAAGGAGATTATTATCTATGCTGGCATGACTGAGCATCAGAAGAGCTTGCAGGATCATTTAGTTAATGAGACATTGGGGAAATATCTGAATGAAAAACTATCAGTTGGTATGATTTTTCCCACATTTTTTTTGTAAGGGAAAATGCCCTTGCAACTCACTTACAACTCACTTACCCTGGCCCTCAGTTATTTGGGCTTCTCTCTAAAATTGTATGTATTGTACTTTTTAATGCAGGACGTGCTGTGACAAAGCTTAATAATTTGGTTATTCAACTTAGGAAAGTCTGTAACCATCCTGACCTCTTAGAATCAGCCTTTGATGGTTCATGTAAGTGCCATGAGATTGGATGGTTTTACTGATTTCATTACATGTGATAGTTTAACTATGCTTTGTTTTGCTTTCTTGATAGATTGCTATCCTCCTGTAAATGAGATAATCGAACAATGTGGAAAATTTCATTTGCTCGACCGGTTGCTGGAACGACTCTTTGCACGGAATCACAAAGTATGCTTTAAAGTGATGTTTTTAATGTGTTTATGCCTCTCTGCTTCCTATTTTGTTGCCAAACTGCTACTCATGTGATGTGCCCTTGCCTTTGCTATTGCTATCAGGTTCTGATCTTCAGCCAGTGGACTAAAGTGTTGGATATAATGGATTATTATTTTAGTGAAAAGGGCCTTGAAGTTTGCAGGATTGATGGTTCAGTGAAACTGGATGAGAGGAAACGGCAGGTCTGTACCAATGCATGGTTCACAACTTTTAATCAGAATTCAATTCAAATTATTTTTCTCTGTTTTTTTGTTTTAGGTTGCCAATATTTAATAATGCATAACCTCTTGTGATCTTCAATATTATAGGTTCTTTATGTCATATATGATATCTTAAGGATCTGTTAGGTTCATATTTTTTAAAATAATAGTGAAATGTATCTTTTCTAAAAATACTTTTTAAAGCTTTTATGATAATTTGAAAAGCTTTTAGTGTCTTGAAAGTTAGAAATAGTAGCTTCTGACAAAAACTATATCTTGAAATGACTTCTTTTTAAGCTTGCTTAAAAGCGCCCTAAAAGCCAATAGATGTTTTTTTAGCCATTTGGTCTGGGGTTTTGTTTATGAATTATATGCATGAATTGTTCCAGTAAGTCTGAAACACTAATGGTCATTGGTTGGGAAGCTCTGATAGTACGCAGCTTAATATATGTAGGCAAAATCTGATGTTTAAGCTTTATGTCTGTTTAAACCATGGAATTGCATTGCTGTACTCTTCTGTTTTCATCAGCTGTTCTATTTGAGAGTGTTGATCTAAATCACCAATCACAGATCGAAGAGACTAATTTAAGTATGTTCACCGGTAATTCATTTTCCCATGAGCAGATCCAGGACTTCAATGATCTAAACAGCAATTGCAAAATCTTTCTTCTTTCTACTAGGGCTGGTGGATTGGGAATTAACCTCACTGCAGCTGACACTTGCATTCTTTATGATAGTGACTGGGTACTTTTTTGGTTTTTTCCTGTTTGCATTTTTTCTGTTTGCTTTACAGTATTTAACTTGTAATCTGATATTGATTTCGTTGTACTCCAGAATCCTCAAATGGATTTACAGGCCATGGATAGATGTCACAGGATAGGTCAAACAAAGCCTGTTCATGTTTACAGGCTCTCAACTGCACAATCTGTAGAGGTACGTGGCACTATTGTATATTAAGCACAATCTGTATGGCATGTGACTGGTTGCTTGTTACATTGAGATGGATATGACATGGTCCATTTACAGGGTCGGATGTTAAAAAGAGCTTTCAGCAAGTTGAAGCTTGAGCATGTGGTGATTGAGAAAGGACAATTTCATCAAGAACGTGCAAAACCAACTACTAATATGGATGAAATGGAGGTATGTTAGCAGTAGCTTGCTGATGATTTCTTATTTCTGTTCTCCTTTGTTGATAAATGGATTTGTTGCCACTTGCCAACCTGCTCCAGCATGCCAATGGTGTTAAACACATGCTTTTTTGGTTGTCAAGTCATTATTTACGTAATGAAGTGGCCCGAAAAATTTGCCTAGAAATTAAGCATGTCTATTTTGGGTTGGCCTAACTAAATGAACATTCCAGTCTTTGAATTGACTATTCATTATTTGTTACACGCCAGACTTCAAATTGGCAAAACTCTGGTGGATTTGCTTGCCACATCATTGTACATTGCGAGATAGTTTTGCTTCTTTATTTGTTTAAGGTGAATGGATCAGCCTAACTACTAGAAATATGAAGAGGGCAATACAAAGTCTAGCACTAGCATAATTTTTATTATTCGTATATGGTTATTTATAGAATTACCTTTACGATGTTTTAACTCTGATTGTGCCTGATCTAATGTTAGGAAGAGGATGTTTTAGCATTGCTTCGAGGAGAAGAAGAAACAGCAGAGGATAAAATGATACAAACAGATATTAGCGATGAAGACCTGGAGAAGATCTTGGATCGCAGTGATCTTGTTGTCAATGGCTCAAATAATGGTAACCCTCCAAGTAGTAAGTTTGGCCTTAAAGGGCCTGGGTGGGAGGTTGTGATTCCCACTGCAACTGGGGGAATGCTTTCCACTCTCAACAGCTAACTTCTTCTTTCTGCAACAAAACTATTTAGGGCTAAATATGGTTTAAAAAATTTGCTCTTTGCAGTATTAGATGTAATTGACTTTATGAGATGATCTCAGCGATCGAATATGTCTCAATTTGACATCGTAATGTCCTGTAGGGCTTTGTCTTTGTGTCACAGGTAATGTCCTGGAGGGCATAAATTTTGTAAATTCTAGCGGAGCTACAAGTATGAAACTTTGCGGATATATTTTTGCGAGCTTTTAACAAATCATCTTCGTTTTCAATTGGAACTCTGCTTTTAGTTGAGCTGCTTGGTTTGACAATTACAGTCAAATTATATAAATTCAAAGGTTTTGGTTTCGTTTTTCTATAGGTGGCTCTTCCTTCAGTAAATAAATTATGTATATTAGTCGGAAAAATTCTTTTTTGTTTTGTTATTTCTTTTCATAATTCCTAGCAACATATTTTAGGTCTCTATTTTTACCATCTACTTCTTCCTCTCCCTCATATATATCTCTTTCCCTTTACCTTTCCTTTAGATTTTGTGTAGAATTTGAGGAGGAAATCTAATTTTGAACAAAAGGTCTAAAGAGAGATTTTGCAAAGCTCCTGATTAAACTTGTAAGCATGAGCTAATAATTAACTATTAAATTTGTTGTCTACTTTACATCATTTTATATTCTGTAACTAATTAACTCTACCATAAACATAGAACTACTAGTAGAACTACTACTAGAGGTGAGCTTTTTGGCATTGCAGAGAGGTGAGTTTTGGGGAAGAAGAATGGTGTTGCTTTAAGTAGCAACTCTATTGTCCAAAAGACAAAATTAGTTGCTACACTAGGTGCTGTAGCGTTTTGGTTCAGATGTATGGGTAGTAAGTTAATCTTAACATCTGTAAACTGGATTTGCTAAAGGGATGTGTGATACACACCCTGTGTTTCAGTTGTCTCTCTAGGTATTTCAGTGCAATCCACCTTCAATGTGTTATGCTGATTTAGAATTAGAGGTTGTCCATGTCCATGTCCATGTCCGAGTGCTACAACAGAGGAGGAATGCTCAGGAGGTGCTGATTTAGGAGTTGATAAAATAAACTCCTGCTGGAGAACAAAGACATTGCTGATTGAATGTAACCTAGAGAATCGAGCACCATGCCCTCTGAGAAAGTAAATAAAATAATAGTTATTAAGCCTCACCGGTCAGGGCACGGGGCTAGTGGTCGGAGCGACGAGTTAGTAGTTGGACCGTATGACCTAGACACTATTAAAAAATAGGCATGTTACTATGAGGTGGAGATACGTAGCAAAATCCAAGTCATTAAATGCTTTGTGTAATTTCTTGGTTACGACTTATGATACTAAGGATGTCTTTGTCAATCATCATGATGCTTTCATGAAGGTACTCATGGTCCTAGAAGATACGTAGCAAAATCCAAGTAATTAAATGCATATATATGATACGTGTATTAGAAACGATACAAACTAATTTTTTTTGACCAAGATACAAATTGATTTGGCGATACAAACTTGAAAAAATATAGGATACGATACGCCTAGGACTCGTTTATATATACAAAAAATATATTCACAAAATAATAGAAAATACATAGACACATAGACTCAAAGAAATATAGGTTAACACATTAAATCAGAGAGACACATAGAAACTAACGAAGTTGCACTTGTAAGACAAACACTGGATAATTGTTTTTTCTCTTCTATATGGATGACTTAGGTTATCTTTATTCTCGTGCTTATAAGGCGTACTGAAGGTGTCCTTATGACGTATAGGGACATTTATTTTTTAAAAAAAATAAGAAAAACATTTTAATACTATTCTGATTCTGGCATATACTCATGATATATTAGGGAAGTATCAGATAAGAATATGACAACAAAACTGAAGTATCCATGCATCTTAGCCGGTTATTGAATATGTTTCATAAATTGTAAGTGGCTAACCGCTGGTCTGCTGCCATGGTCCCTTCCATACCCATTGCTCCAACTTCTATTGAATATCATTGGAAAAGATCATAAAATCTGGTTGTATGAAGTTGCTAGCTCCAAAATAATGAGTATGTGGCCCTCCATCAGGTCTTTCAAATGTGTGTTAAGGTGCTTCTTTTGGATAAGAGATGAGTATGAATGATAAACCAACAATTATTGCTTTCTTTTGCATCACTATGATTAATTATTTTCTTGTTGTCTTCATGACTTATACTAGGTTGTGTTGAGCACTAGATAAGATGAAGCAGCTACTGCCTATTGGAGGCGGAGCTGATCCAATGCACAATCCTTTTGCATATATTTTCTAGGTAGTCACACTTTTTTACCCTTGACTCTTAAAAAACCCTCAAATTCAACACTTCTCTCAAACATCCGAAAATCGCCATAAGTCCAAACCTCTCTCTTTCATTATGGATTTAAGTCTTTGCGATAAATCTGTAGTTGACCTGAGTTTATGTGTTGATGGTTGAATGGGTTACAGATTTAAGTTTGGGGATAAATTCGTTGTTGATATAGGGTTTTGGGTTTTGGTGGATGGGTTACGAATTTAACTTTTTAACATAAGTCTGTAGTTGAATTTTGTTATATGGGTTTATGTTTTTTTTGGTCTAAGTTCTATGGGTTTATGTTAAAAAGTTAAATCCGTAGTTATTATTATTTTTTATTTTATTAATTTAAAATACTATTAATTTTACTAACTTTGGATAATTTTTTTGTCGTGCGACCTACTGTAGGTAGAGGCAAGTTCTCTCACGGTTTAGTGATCGGGTCAGATTTTACAGTTAGCTGGTCAGGACGAGACTAATGTGAGATATTTAGGTCACGCTTCTTACCGACATAGACATGATACGGAACGACGGGACAATCACTATAGAGTGGAGGACCGTAGGGAGGAGCATATTCATGTTTCACCATCAAAAATTGTTAGCTACTTTTTTATCTTTCAATGTTATTAATGAAAAACAATTTGGTAAACTAACTCACAATCTCTCTTTCTAATACAAAATTAACTACTTTTCTTAATTATCCTGTGCAATAATCTTAAACGACATATAATACGAGACGGAGGGAGTATTTTGTAGGCTAATCAATTTCATGATTTACGTGTACAAATAGGCTTCATACGGATACAATAGAATAGACCCGCGTACCCCACCCAAGGACTTGGCTCCCCATGATTCACGTGTGTGCGTTGTTAAGCCACGTACTAAATTTGTGGTACTCCCAATTATTATTAAGAAAGAAAAACAATGTATTTTTAAAAAATTATTTTATAATTTACACACCCTTTTCATTTAAAGCATTTTATAGCAAAAAAAACATGAATTTACTTTAGTAGTCTCTGATATGAAATAATAGTGATGTCAGAAGCGTCTGTGCCATCAGATTTGCTTTAAAGCCTAAATTTTTGAAATAAATCCTTAATAGTTTTCTTAAATATGCAGCTATATGAAATTAAAAATTTTATTGACATGCTCTTCATTTTTCTTTTTATCTTCATTGACATTACGCTATACAATATTAAACATTACCACTCTTTCTTTAAAATGTATCATTCCAGTTCTTTAATCTAAGATGATAACATCTCTTATATCAACCTGCTATGATATGATAAGATTGCTTTCAATTAAAATATAAATATAACTTTGTTATTGTCATTACACTTTGGACTAACGTGTCGTAATCACAACTACATTTTAATAGTTAATTTTATAACTTTTTTAAAACCAGATATCAATCTTATGCATGGCATTGGATGAATGTACACAAACTATTTTATTATACATTTTCTCCCTTCTACTTACTTTTGATTTTGCTCATTGACAAGTTTGTGTTTACACACCAGAATATCAGAGACTACTAAAGTAAATTCAATTATATCTATATTACTAACTGTATTAGTAGTCCCTACGGGGAAACATTACATTATTTCTTTGCAACTTTATCGTTTTTAATCACATGATATTTATAAAAAAAATTAATAATAAAATAATTATTTTACTTTTTAGTCATATAAAAAACATTACATATTGGCGATATACCTTGCTAAAAACATAAACTAATTCTCTTTTATTTTTGAAAAGAAATTCAGTTGTTATTAGGTTTGAAATTGAATTCAATTAGTATTCTATATACATATTCGTTGTTACACATTACACATGCGTAGAAAAGAAATAACCCGTGCGAATGCACGGGTATTCGACTAGTTATTATTAAGAAAGAAAAACAATGTATTTTTAAAAAATTATTTTATAATTTACACACCCTTTTCATTTAAAGCATTTTATATTGTAAAGATTAAGATATTAATATTTTATTTTTTTATTTAAATAAATTTATTGTTGTCCTTAATTTTTATTATAAAGAATTAGCTATATAAAAGCATGTTCATCCTTGAAATTTTGGTTGTTCGGTGCAAAATTTGAATTTTTATAAAAAAATGAAATTAATTAATTTGAATTTGGTGCCCTATTTTATAAGTCATATATATTGAAATTAATTATTTTAATACAACCTCAAGTAATTATAGCAAAAATAGTTATACATGTATCTATCAATCGAACATATAGTATTAGCACTCCACACTAGCAAGAACATCCACCTATTATTTGTTGAATATGATTCTCCTCAAAAATTTTGTTGCAAAATCATTGATAGTTCATTCATAATCATGATTCTTTAAAAAATCATTTTCAATTGAAATCAAGACAAGACTATTTATTTAATCCACTTTGCGATATTGTAGAACGCAAATAAAATTTCAACAATTTTAATTTTGAAAAACTTCTCTTAGTAGGCTTGAGGGGCACCAAACAATTTTCAATTTTGTATATGAGGGTCCAACTGTTAAGTTTGAACATTTTTTATTAGTCTAAACCATGTTTAGAAAATTGGTATGTTAATTTTTAAAAAAAATTGCTACAGAAGAGAAGAAAGAAAAAAACTAAGGTCTCACAAAAAGAATTCCTATAGCATTAGCAACTAAGCTCACAGGAGCTAAATGTCACAACAAAAAGGACAAATATTAGCCTTTTGGTAAGAATAATGAATCTGCACCTCCCACTCTTTCTTAAAATAGTCCCTTACTAACGCAATTTCATTTCCAAACTTGTGATAAAAGTGTTTGTCTCCTCTACCAAGTAAATAACTTCCAAATAATCCGTGTTACATTTATCTTTACAAAAACCTTTATCCCAACAAAGAGAAAGGCCACAAAGTAATGCCATGAGCTCCGTATGCATAATATTAGAAATACCCACCAAACCACTAAAATTGAGGATAAATTTCCATTCATGACTACAGATCAAACCATTGAATCCTGCTTGGCTTGGGTTAGTCAATGCACTACCATCAACGTTGAGGTGGTTGGTGGTTGGTGGTTGTTGGTTGTTGGTTGAAGGAGTAGTTGTTTGATATGTGAAAAAATTAAAATTATAAAATAATGTCAAATGTAAGTAATATTGTTAAGAGATGGGGATAGAAATATCAAATATCTTCCTTTTTAACCATGTTCTTCTTTGACTAATTTGGTATTTCTATCCCCATCTCTTAACAAACTTTAGAGCATCGTCGATCAGAGTTTCTTAACCTATCAAGAACTGAACTAATTTGGTACTCCTATTAGGGAAAATATAAAGGTTTTTTTTTCCACCGCTTATACCCCATACCTCTATATAGGAGTGTTCAAAACCGAACCGAACCAATAAGGAAACAACAAATCGAACCAAACCAAACCGAAAACCGCAAAAAACCGCTTTTGATTGGTTTTGTTCAGTTCTTTTTTTATTGCACTGCGCGGTTCGGTTCGGTTCGCAGTTTTGATTTCCGAAACCAAACCAAATCGCAAGTAACACTAAGGCTTGTTGAATTACAATCTTCCTTACTAACTTACTAACCCAAATGCAACTACTACCCAATCTTACTCACTTACTAGCCCTAATTCAATTAATTATTTGACTCACTTACAAACAATCCATATTGTTATGCTATATTTAAAAATTATAACAAAATATTTAATTCAAATTCTTTTAAACATTGTCTTAGCTATTTGAAAAAAATTAAAAGAGCGTGATTTATATACTACATATATTTGAGTAGATTTTTTCTTAAATATTTATGTTAGTTAATTTTAACTCCGTTTTAAATTATTTTTGTCTTACAGTTTTTTAGGTCTACATCAGTGAGACTCGTGTACGAAGGAATGTTTAATTTATGGATGAGAATATCGCCAATGCGGTTTGGATTGGTTCGGTTGGTTCGGTTTTTTCCAAGACAAAAATAATTTAAAACGGAGTTAAAATTAACTAACATAAAAAAAGCTAACATAAATCTTTAAGAAAAAATCTACTCAAATATATGTAGTACATAAATCACTCTCTTTTAATTTTTTTCAAATAGCTAAGACAATGTTTAAAAGAATTTGAATTAAATATTTTGTTGTAATTTTTAAATATAGATAACAATATGGATTGTTTGTAAGTGAGTCAAAAAATTAATTGGATTTGGGCTAGTGAGTGATATTGGGTTGTAGTTGCATTTGGGTTAGTAAGTTAGTAAGGAATGTTGTAATTCAACAAGCCTTAGTGTTACTTGCGGTTTGGTTTGGTTTCGGAAATCAAAACCGCGAACCGAACCGAACTGCGCGGTGCAATGAAAAAAAGAACCGAACAAAACCGATCAAGAGTGGTTTTTTGCGGTTTTCGGTTTGGTTTGGTTCGATTTGCGGTTTCTCGCATATTTCTCGCATATGGGTTCGAGTGTTCAGGAGCCCGCATTTCTATACTGCTGAAATTGCCAAGGCAACTAATAGTGAAAGGCAATTGAAACATGTTTTTAAAAAGTCAATTACAAATCTGTGATACCTGTGGAAGATACTCTGTCTTAGAATGTGGTTAGCTCTGATACCATATTAAAATGTGGTTTGAGTTTAATTCAATCGCACAATTAAAATGTGGTTTGAGTTTTTAAAAAGTCAATTGATAGGAAAAGATAATCCCGACAGTATGGACCACAAGAGTAGAAGATCGGTTTTCATGGTTAACAATTCACATCAGTACTGTTTTGAAAACCAAACCAGTTGCTTGGTTAAACCGGGAACCAATATCACATCTAGTACTCGGGTTCGATTTTCAGCAATAGAAACAAATTGGAGTCAGATTTTACTTATCTCCCGATCGAACTCCAGATTATTATTAGGGCCTTTTTCCCTAGACTTTAGAGCGGGGTCAAAGATCTCTAAATCAAAAATATCATCTATACGGTCATTTGAGCCGTTCCACGACTGTTTCATCTTAGATTTAACAACTTATAACTATTGAACCGTAACTTGGAAGTCTCGCCTATTTGATATCCAATTCGATTTTCAAAACATTGATTCATACCGTAATGCCCCTGCCGGACCATTAATTATTAATCATATTCGTGATTAAAGTAGGTGCTGATAAGAAGTTGGTATTATTTCAACAGTCATGTGTTGTAGATAATAATGCGCGCTTTTCTTTTCAATCATAGAAACTTTGTCTACTTGTCTGCATATCATATCATGGTGTCTCAATGAAGAAGTAGTAATAGTAATGTGGATGCAATAGAAGAATGCAAGCATTACATAATTAAAGGTAATTGGCAAAGTGAAAAGAATGCAGTTAAGTCTTGTCTTAACTAGGCAGTATAATCATTCTTTCCTTTCTTTTTCTTTTTATTGTCTTTTGAATCAATGTTACGTCTAATCGCTTCACATAAGAAATTCCTGTGTTTAAAGATGTTCTCCTTTGTCAAGGCAGCATTGGCCACTTAATAAGAAAAATGGTTAGATAAGTGATTAAATTAGGGTTTTTTTTACCCTCACCCCTTCCCTATCTAAACACACACACACACACACAACACACACACACACACTCCCACCTACCTTGCGAAAATACCACAATATCCTTAACAAATTTTTAAAACTCTAAAATATCCTCAGCTCCAAAAAAAATAGAAATCGTATATATATACCCCAAATCGTATATACTAAATGTGAGGGTATATACGATTTATATATTTATATATATATAAGTCAAATAAAAAATAATTAATTTATTTAAAAAATTAAAATTATATATTTTAAATAAAAATAAATTAGATATGAACAATTTAGGCCAAAAAATGGGTTTAGTGTGTAGTTCGTTAACACGTGACGATGTTATACGTTGAACGAGGCTAAAAAACCGGTTTTCGGGCAACCTACTCCGATCTTAATGAAACCACAACCATTAAATCCGAAATAAATCAATGACCAAGACTCCCGTAGATTTTTTATTAATTTTTTTAATTTTTCATAGTCTCCAAAAAATCTAAAAAAATTTGCATAGCCTTATTTTGGTTTTTCTAGATTTTTAGTGGTGTTTTTATAATTTTTTGATTAGTTTTGACCTCTAACGAATTTTTAGTAGCCTTTTAGTAACTTTTTTTTTTAAAAAATTTAAATAAAATACAATTTTCTTAAAATACAAATCGTATATACATATATATACGACTTTGAATATTTATAGGATCGTATATACCCCACAACACGTATATACGATGCCCTTCTAAAAATGCAATCGTATTTACGTGCAACCACAGTATAAACGACGCCTTATTTGTGTGAGGGTATAAAAAATATGTTTTTTAAAGGGTATTTTTGGGTTTTAAAATATGTAAGGGTATAAAAAAAGACCCATTAAATTACTTATAACATGTCTGGACTGGGCCATTAACCCATTCAAGACCTTGGGCCAGAACCTGACCCACTACTAAATTTCATCTAATCGCCAAATTGTCTACCACTCAATCCAATGGTCGATCCGTGCTGAGGCCAGATCCACGGTTGGCGTTGCCTCACTTGCAGGGCTATTAAGGCGCACTCTCCCAGCTCGCACCTGGCCTATAAATAGAAGTCAACCCACCAAATTAGGTACACAATCTCTCACTTTTCTAAATACTCGTTTGACTTCATCTACTAATTTGGACGTCGGAGTGCCTTTGCAGGTACCACCTCGAGCCAGATCTCACCCTGCACGCCTCCTTCGTCCACATACTACACCTACGAGGAAACGCCTACCAAGAGCTCATCACTGGAACCTTCGAGCTCTCCTTGATATGATCAGAGTAGATCCAGGCCCCCTCACCAACATACCTAAGTACAAGTTACATCATTTTTCTTATTCTAGATAATTTCTTGTGTCTCTGGTGCACGAAAGTAATTAAGGAAACTTTTTTATATAAACTATAATTGATTGATATGCTTGATATGAGTGCAATTCATATCAAGGATTCCAAAGTATTCTGAAGGGAATTCACCATTTTACTCATTTGAATCTTGTTAACATAAACTTTTGGGGGTGAACCGTACTTAAAACTTAATGTTCACACACACTTCATCATTTATTTATCCAAACATGTTCATATTCTTCTACATATTTTTCTTGTTCAAGTATTTGCAACCTATGAAGCACGGACACAGACACCAGACACGACACGGACACGGACACTCGGACACCGGTTTTATTTTGATTTTTTTTGAAAAATACAAGTAATTGAAGTGTCGGTGTCCGACACGATACGTGTCGGACACCGACACGTCTTCAACCAGAGGTGTCCGTGCTTCATAGTAGTTTGCAACGGTCTCTCACCAGATTCAACACACATTAGTTTATGATAATTTTAAATTAGGATTGATTTTACTTTGATTTCAAGAGAGTAAAATGTTGTTGCACTTGCAGTTGCACAAAGTGGCTAGAAGTGGTCAAAGGTTATGGCTCGGAAAGCAGAGCCCTTTGAAAAGCTATGATTAGTAGCAGAGAAGCTAGTTTGATTGGAGCATCGTGCGGCCACGTTTTGAGGAAGAATCGCGCGTGAGCAATGATTGAGGACCCTCTTGGTTTGCTCAACTCAATGATGAAAGGAGAGAGAGACTGCAACACTTGAACTTAGGAGCTTTTTCAGCTGATATACCATCACTACTGCTCTTTGAACTTTGAAGGTTAATTTGTTTGTTTTTGTTTTGTTCTTTCAATTGAATACACTCTGTATCAAATCAATGTCAGTGACTCAGTACAAAGACCTCGTTTGTGTCAAATATTTAAAAAGGTTGGTTGGTACCTGGTTGGTGTTGCTAGCTGTGCATTTGTGATTGTAGACCAGATACTATTATTATTGGAGTTTATGTGCTTCCTTCCCATGGGAGATGAGATCACAATAGTGTGTGAGAGATATGGGTTTCTTTCTGTCTTCTATGCTAGCTTCCAATTATTCGAGTCAAACACCTACTACTATATTGGCAGCCTTATGCAATATACATACTCCCCCTAGTTTTCTAGTATCACAATGCAGCCAAAGCTTGCTTTCATCTGTTTCTATATTTTCTTTTACAAGCAATGTTAGTGGGACTGTGGGGTGAAGGGAATATTAGTTTTTTGGGTTTAAATTTGAAACCTACTATTTGTAATCTTTTGGCGTGTTTCTTCGATAACCTTTAACTTGTCAATTGAGCTAGCTATTCAGGATGTTTCTTTATCTTTTTTATTTTGGTCTAGATGAGAAATGAAAAAACAAAGCATCAAACCTATACCGGTGATTCGGTGAAAGCCTTTAAAACTAAGATCCCTCACTAGAGAGAGGGAGGGAGAGAGAGAGAGACTTTTGAAGATTATGTTTAATTTGCAAATTAGTCGATGCACAAAGCAAAAAAGAGGTTAAGAGACAAGAAAAATTATAAATTTGTATCCCACTAAATTATGGGACAACTTTTTGTCAATAAAAAACTAAATAAAATTCAAAAGAATTATTTTCTAACTCTCTCGCTCTCTCTCTCCCTCTGTCCTTCCGAATAAACTTCATCTTGAGATTTGCTTTAGGCCTAAAACTACGACATCTCTCTCTCTCTCTCTCTCTCTCTCTCTCTCTCTCTCTCTCTCTCTCTCTCTCTCTCTCTCTCTCTATATATATATATATATATATATATAATCCTATAATGTAATAATATATATTATTAAAGGTGTTGTGATAACTTTTACATTAATTTGTCTCTTCTGTCAACTACCCACAAGATAGTAAGTATGAGGGAGATTTTTACAATAACTTTTAGGTATGTTCTATGGTATTTTGTTGTCTTAGTACTTCGATAATGCATATCAAATATACTTTTAAGATTTGTTTGATGGGAAGGATAATGAGTCAGGATATGATAAGTCTATATTATCGTGACCATCAAACGCGGTCTTAAAATTTATTTGATGGTCAAGATCGGATACGAGATATGATAAGCTTATCATATTGTGTATGAATTCAACATTTGTTGAGCTAGCATTATATGATAAGTTAAACCTGTTACTCATCATATATTGTCTTTCTAGTTAAAAATTCTATCTTGAATATGAGTTGGGTTAGAAATCAACGGAATAGATAAAGAAACAAAGTATTTATTCACTCTTATAAAATATATTTTAACGAAAAAAATAAGTTTAATAAAATATAATATTAATATTAAAAAACAAAAAAACTGAAACAAAAATTAGAATATTAATACTTAATTTTAAAATAATATATAATTTTATGGCAATGGTAATTTTATCTTTTCTGCATAGTCTTAAAATTAAAAATCTATTGAAACTAAAATATTAAATAGAATAAAAATAGGTGATCAATTTTTTTCTAAAAAAACTATCATTAAACAATATAAACAAAATATAATTTTCACTGGGTGCTTTTGTCAATAACATATTATATAAATCACATAATTATTTATTAGCTAATCTAAAATATATAATAGAATAACATATCTTTGTACCAAATAATAGGGGGTGTTTTGCTTTTACCCCCTGCAATTTTTTTTTTAAAAACCCCTTGTAAAATCAACTTTTTTGGTTTTAGTCCTTCTGTTAGATGGACGTTACAAAAACGTATATGTAGCATTTTTAAATATGTTTTTACCCCCTGCAAATAGGGGGTGTTTTGCTTTTACCCCCTGCAAAAAAAAATCTAAATCCCCTTTTTCTTCCTCTGCACCCACCCAACCTCATATCAACTTTTCCATCTCCAACACAAACCAACGCTTCCGTATCAAACCAGAACCCATCTTCTCATCTTCTTTGTCTCTCTCTCTCTCTCTCTCTCAGAACCAGCAAACCATGAGCACAACATGTAATTAACTTTTATTGCGATTCTGATTTTAGGGTTTGTTTCAAGTTTTTTGGATTGTTGTTTATGGATTGTTCTTCATCTAAAATCAAGGTTTTATGGATTTAATAAATGTATGTGGTTTAAAAAATGAGTCAATAAACAAATCAAGCTAGTACTTGATTTACAATGCAGCATCTCTGACTTTTTAAAATTCTTTGATTATGTGTTTTGCATGTTTTGCATTTTTTTCATGTTTAAATGTGTGATATGTGTGTTTATATGTTAAAATTAAAGTTTATTCTTTATCAAGGGTCAATGACTGCAGGAGAATAACAATCAAGACCCGAACTCTTATGTTCCATAAAACCTTGATTTTGAGATGAAGAACAATCCATAAAACTTGAAACAAACTCTAAAATCAGAATCGCAATAAAAGTTAATTACATGTTGTGCTCATGGTTTGCTGGTTCTGTGAGAGAGAGAGAGAGAGAGAGACGAAGAAGATGAGAAGATGTGTTCTGGTTTGATATGAAAGTGTTGGTTTGTGTTGAAGATGAAAAAGTTGATATGAGGTTGGGTTGGCGCTGAGGAAGAGAAGGAGATTTAGTTTTTTTTTTTTTTTGGGGTAAAAGCAACCTTGGGCCCTTTTCTACCTTATTAGGCTACCCAAGTGTATCTCACGGCCTTCTCTACCCCCAAGTAGAGTTTTTGCCTTCCGTGGGAATCGAACCTTGTACCCTGGGGCTCAAGTACAAGTTCAATGCATTCCCACTACCAATTGAGCTAGTCGGTCCATGGATTTTCTTTCCTTTTGTTTTCCCGCATTTCGCTCAAAGGGTTACAAAGTTTTTCATGTTGTTGATTCCTAAGCGTAGTGCTTCTTCCCTCATGCCTGCAAGGGGTAAAAACGTATTTAAAAATGCTACATAGACGTTTTTTGTAGCGTTCATCTAACAGAAAGACTAAAACCAAAAAAGTTGATTTTGCAATGAGTTTTTTAGAAAAAAAAATTTGCAGGAGGTAAAAGCAAAACACCCCCTATTTGCAGGGATAAAAACGTATTTAAACCTAATAATAATAATAATAATACAGGTTATCTTAATTATTATCAAACACATCATAGCATAATGCTTTACATACCTCTATCATATAATATCTCTATCCAACTCTACTGTATCATATGTCTCAATGCTTTATAACGTGTTTTTAAATAGATTATAGAGTTTGTAGTAGGGGTGAGTCATAACTAACCTCAATCTGATCCATAATGTCGACCAAAGTATTTTGTAGACCCCGAACTCGTTGTTAAACCCCGAGCAAACCCTATTAACTACAAGTCAAGTTAAGGTCCAAACTAATTAAAATAGGATCAAATTGTCTCAAAATCTATACTTATATATAAAGGGGATTCCAAAAAAAATTATCACTTTTGGTGTCAAATTTTTCTGACCAAAATACATTTTTTGTAAGTAAAATTTTCTAATAGACATAACCATCCACTAACACACCACCCACTAACACACCAATACCAACACATGAAAGACGAGTCCGGACCCACTAGTATAAATAATATAATTTTTAAGTAATATTATTAGTACTTAATTAAATAATTGAATCTACTTTCTATCTATACAAAACTAATGCTAGCACATTTATATTTTTAGACAATCCACTAAGCTGCCACGTGTCTCTTTTTTGGGGCATTTTAGACATTTTAGCGCTAAAAGTCAAAAATACAACAGATTTTTATAGTGACCCAAATACAGATTGATGTGACAGCTGACACGCGTTGACAGAAACCGCAGAAAAGTGAAAACTTTAACAGCAAAAAAAGACAAAACATGGACAGACAAAAAATGAATAAAAAAGCTGCAACACAAAAGAAAAAAAGAATGAAAAGCTGGCAAAAAAAAATAAAAAAAAAACCCTGCAGTGTTGGCAGAATGAAAAAAAAAACAAAAATCTAAGGAAAAAAAACTAATAGCTGACACGCCTCTGATGCGTGTCAACGGGAGTGTCAACGAGGTTGCTAACGGAATGCCCAACGGAGATGCATATTTTACCTCTATTGTCCTAATACATTATTATCGATCAATGTAATTCTAATTTTCAATCTCCTTTCATTTCTTCGACTCAATATAATTTGCATTTGTATGTTATATGCCACAATACTTATCTCTTTCCTCTTTGAATTTTAAATTATACATTTTCGACATGCAACGTCAGCAGCAACTAATATGATTTAATTAATATTAAATGAAATAAAAAATATGAGTTAACATGTGGCAACGGGAGTGACAACGAGAGACTGACAATAGGAGCTGCAACGCGACTGGCAACGAGAGTCGCAACGAGAGTGGCAACGGGAGTGACAACGAGAGTCACAATACTTATCTCTTTCCTCTTTGAATTTTAAATTATACATTTTCGACATGCAACGTCAGCAGCAACTAATATGATTTAATTAATATTAAATGAAATAAAAATATGAGTTAACATGTGGCAACGGAGTGACAACGAGAGATCGATAATAGAGAGTTTAACGCGATCGCAACGAGAGTCGCAACGAGAGCCAACGGAAGCTAACGGGGATGCATATTTTACATCTAATGTTCTAATACATTATTATCGATCAATGTAATTCTAATTGTCAACGCCTTTTCATTTCTTCGACTCAATATAATTTGCATTTGTATGTTATATGCCACAATACTTATCTCTTTACTCTTTGAATTTTAAATTATACATTTTCGACATGCAACGTTAGCAGCAACTAATATGATTTAATTAATATTAAATGAAATAAAAATATGAGTTAACATGTGGCAACGGGAGTGACAACGAGAGACCCGACAATGGGAGTCGCAACGCGATTAGCAACGAGTCATAGCAACGAGAACCAACGGGAGCTAACGGAATGCCCAACGGGGATGCATATTTTACACCTAATGTCCTAATACATTATTATCGATCAATGTAATTCTAATTGTCAATCTCTTTTCATTTCTTCGACTCAATATAATTTGCATTTGTATGTTATATGCCACAATACTTATCTTTTTTCTCTTTTAATGTCAAATTATACATTTTCGACATTGTTCACAACTTATGAATACCTTTTAAATTACTATTATAACTTCATCACAATACACCGACCATACGCACGGGTAAAATACTAGTTAAAAGTAAAGTCATATGCGTAAAATGAAAAGCTGCATTGTTATGTTTATTTAGTGTGGTAAAAATGGGTTTGAAAATCTTTTGTTTGGCTTTTGTGAAGTTTCCCATCAAATTAATTTCCAGAGGCTAATAAAATCAGATCGGGCTGTAAGGTCCACACACTAATAAATCAACGGTTGGCGCGCAATAATAATAAATTATTAAATTCTCATTTGAAAACGTCTCGTCATTCACACGTGCGGTCCCGCCACGTGGATGCATCATTTTAGCCTCGTGGTAGCAATGATTGGCCATGTTGTTTCCCACCCGCGCACGAGTGGCTGCTTTGTGATTGTTACGGGACTTTCGGTTCGCTTTCATTTTCGCGTGGTTCGTTTTTTAACTTGTTATTAAAGCACTTCATTCGGTAAAAGGCTAAAAGGTACGTTTAAACTTTGCAATTGTTAAGAAAATTTAATTTAGTTCTTGCTATTTCAAAAATTTAAAAAAAGTCTTTGTAATTACTAAACGTTATTAGTTTAATCTCCGGTGTTAGTTTAGTGTTAACACCGTTATAAATTGATGAAGTGGATACCAACAAGGATTACTAAGGGCTTATATCATCTTCCTCTTTGTTCTTCTTTCTAGAAACACTGTTCTCTATTCCATCTTCTCTCTTCGTTTTCAATCATCTCCATTTACCCAGAAACATTATTCGTTGTTTTATATTCTCCAATAGCAACAAGCAACAACGCATCTTCCAATGGTACTTCAAGGCAGGGGCGACTATTGGTGATGTGCAATTACACGTTTGCAGACACGTGTATGGGTATGTTCTGATGTGGGTGATTTTCTTACTCTCACATTCACTCTCTCATTTTCACTCTCTCATTTTCAATTTCTGAGTTTTCAACAAATCCAAAGTTAGGGTTTTTTTCTTGATTGAGAGTGTGAGTGAGAGTGTTGAAGAAGTTGAAGAAGCGACGAAGAAGACGAAATGAAGAAGAAGACGAAGTTGCCAACTGAAGTGTCGAAGCGAAGAAGAAGACGAAGTTGAGAGTGTGAGTGAGAGTCTTGAAGATTACTATATTTTGACACAAGAGGCAGCAATATGAAAATTATGCAGCTTGTATTTTGGGTTAGGATTTAATGAACCAATTTGTATTTTGGGTTAGACAATGAACCAATTATGCAGCTTTTGTCTATCAATTTGTATTTTGGATTTAATGCACCAATCTATCTAAATCTGCAAATTATGCAGCAACATTGTCTAAATATCTGTCAAGTTTATGCAGCAATGGTCTGTTATGCAGCAACATTGTGCCAACTTTGGTCTGTTATGCACCAACATAACGTGTCTGTCGAAAATGGTCTTTTATGCAGCATGATTGTGTCAAATTCAGTCTTAATTATGCACCAAATTCTGTCTTAAATTATGCACATTATTCAGGAAATTTAGTCTCAAATTAATTCTTGATTATGTCTCAAATTCAGTCTTCATTATGAACCAATATGTCCCATCAGTTTTTTACTCATTATGCAGCAAATTTAGTTTGATAAATATCAAATAAAACAACGAACAACGTTTCTGAGTAAATGGAGAAGATTGAAAACGAAGAGAGAAGATGGAAGAAGAAGAGATAAGATGGAAGAAGAAGAAGAAGAAGAGAAGATGGAATAGAGAACACTGTTTCTGGAAAGAAGAACGAAGAGGAAGATGATATAAGCCGTTAGTAATCCTTGTTGGCATCCACGTCATCAATTTATAACGGTGTTAACACTAAAGGGACTAAACTAGTAACGTTTAGTAATTGCAAGGGCTTTTTTAAATTTTTTGAAATTGCAGGGACTAAATTGGATTTTCTTGACAATTGCAGGGATTAAATGTACCTTTTAGCCTTCAGTAAAAATGTTAGAGAATGACCAAAAATTTGTTTATAGTTGATGTTATTAATCCAAACAAGAAATGCTATAACAATCCATTTTAGACACTGTCTTCGGCACTTACTTTATGATAAGTTAAAATTCATGTGTGTCACATCACTTCAGCCATTGATTCCAACTCACACCCGCTGGTCAGATTGGTTTTGGAAATTGTTGGAGAATTAATTGATGTTAGGTGGTTTCACATTCCTAGAGAATTCAATATGGCTGCCGACTTTTTAGCTTCTTTCAATTTGATCCCAAACAGTTGTTTTATTTATGATTTTGCCCCTCACCACTTTTTTTTGATAGGCAATGTTAGTGGGGGTGGAGGAATGTTAGTTTCCGAGATTTGAACACGGGACCTCCTTCTTACACTCATTTGGTGCACTTATTCACTATCCCTTAGCTCGCCAACATTTGGTGCCCCTCCCCTTCTTAATTTTGTGCTAGACATAGAGAGGGCTGAGGGTGTTGGCCCAATTGTGGCTTAGTTGTTTCTTTCTCTTGGGCTTTTGTCCTGTTTTTCCACCCAAAAAAAATTGAAGCTTTTTTTAAGTATAAGTCACTAGAAAATCGTTCAACCATTTAAATTGAGTGGTGCCAAAATAAATATGTTATACGGAGGTTTTGCATTTATTTATTTTTTAGGGGTGTAAATGACTTCTTTAGAGAAAACCTACTGATGCAAAATTCTCTCTAGAGAAAAAAACATCAAAAAGGAAAAACAATAAACACCCTAAATTTTATTGATAAAAAAGAGAGAGGAAAAAATATGGGCGACTAGGCCAATACCCATGAGTAGAAAGAACATGACAACGAAAAGGAAATAAAAAAATCTCATTAAAAGGAAACGAGTTCGAAGAATGTCTATAATGGCATGTGAAACATCGCTATAATGACTCACGTCGCAACTAGGTTGGAAGCAAAGCTATTAACAATTATTTCCAACACACCAAAAACAAAAAACCAAGAGAAAATCCATTCCATTAAACAAGAAGAAACACTATCCAAATAAAGAAATCATCAAAATCTATAACTAGACAAACTTATCTTATTCCTGGAAAAATCCTAGATCTCATCAAACAAAATCACTTATACTAGATCCATGACCAATAAGCTTATCAACGCAGACATCTCTCTCTCTCTATAAATGTGAGTGCAAACGAAGTTCATTGTCTAGCCAACACTACAAGAAATTCACGTAATACCGGGGGATTTTTTCCGCTGGTAATATTTCCGGCAGATTTTTGAACATTACCGGCGGATTTTGATAAAAAAATATATTTTTTAAAAATCAGCCGGTAAATTTTTATTTTTTTTTAAAATCCGTCGGTAATGTTCAAAAAACCGGCGGTAAATTACCGGCGGATTTTTGAACATAAACTGCGGATTTTAAAAAAAAAAATATTTTAGAAAATCCGTCGGTAATGTTTAAAAATCCGTCGGAACTGTTCAAAAATGTCTATAAATAAAATTTTCTCCTACACTCTTCTCATTCTCTTCTACATTTCCTCTTTCTTCTTCCTTCTCATTCATTCATATTTCTTTTACACTTCTTAATATTCGTTCTCATTCTCTCATATATTCTTACTTCTCATACTCTTCTTCTTTCTCATACTCTTCAATCTCCATAAATTTTCCTAAATATATCTCTTCTACATTTCCTCTTTCTTCTTTCTTCTCATTCATTCATATTTATTCTACACTTCTTCATCTTCATTCTCATTCTCTCCTATATTCTTACTTCTCATAGTCTCCTACATTCTTACTTCTCATACTCTCCTTCATTCTTATTCATTCATATTCTACTACATTTTTTTACTTACTTCTTAATAAATAAATAATTCGAATAGTTTTAAAAAAATTAAAAAAACTAATTCGAAAATAGTTTTTTTGTTGAAATAAAAATTAATAAAATAAATTAAATAAAACGATTTTTCAATTTTAAAAATATTAAAAATTCTAAAACGATTTTTTTTAAATAAATAAATAAATTACCGGCGGAAATGTTTTTATTACCGGCGGATTTGTATTAAAAAAAATTAAAAATTCAAAAACGATTTTTTTTAAATAAAATAAAATAAATTAGCGGCGGAAAATTTGTTATTACCGGCGATTTTTTATTTTTTATTTTTATTTAAAAAATTTCCGCGGAATTTTAAGTGTTTATTGTGTTTTTTTTTTTTTCCGCGCGGTAAACAAATTTATCGCGGAATTTTGTCTTTACTGCGCTTTTCCGCGGATAATCGACGTTTTTACCGGCGGATAACCGACAAAAAAATCCGCAGGTAATGACATTTTTCCTGCGGCTTTTTGTTATTACCGGCGGATTCCGGCCGCCGGTAAATCGCAAATTTCTTGTAGTGCAAGTATAAATAATTATTCCAAATATTTCTTAGTTTTTCAAGGACTACTTTGAATTTTTTTTGAAAGCAAAATCCACTAAATGAAAATCACATCCCAACTACAAAATCTTCCAACTTTTATCAAAAGCAATCTTTATAGCCAACATAGTCTCAATAATTTCAAATGAAGCGCACAACTTTTGGCAATGAAGGCAAAAAACTACCAAGAATAACAACACTTTTGTCTCTAAGTATACCATCACTTGCGGCTTGGAGAAATGGGTGATAAGGTCTGTAGGAATAAACCATATAAGTGATTATATTAAGATACAAATCTAGGTGTTTATTCTATCTTTATATATATATATATATATATAGCATGAATATCTAGGCAATTTCATCAACAACTCAAATTCTAACAAGTCATACCAAAGTGATCTTCATTATTAGGTTATTAGGGTTCAAGCTTTCAATTCATATGATGTATGGATAGTTTCACTACGCCATATTTGTCAAAAAAAAGCGCCCTATAAGCGGCGCTTTTAAGTAAAAACGCCACGGATGGCCAAAACAAGCTAACCCATACCCAGCGTTTTTAAAAAAATGCTGCCCATCGCTTTAAACGCACTAGCCATACCGGCCGCTTTTTAAAAAGCGGCGGGTATTGGGTCACACGTTCTCCCAATACCCAGCGCTTTTTAAAGCGCGCGAGTATTGGGTCACACGCGTTCTCCCAATACCCCGGCCGTTTTAAAAACGCCGGGTATTGGGTCACACGTTTCCCAATACCCAAAGCGTTTTAAAAAACGCCGAGTTTCTCTCTCACAGATTCTATCTCTCTCACACTTCCCCTCTCCTCTCTTCCACTTCGTCTTCTCCACTTCCCCCTCTCCTCTCTTCCACTTCGTCTTCTCCACTTCGTCTTCTCCACTCTCCTCTCTTCGTCTTCGTTCTCAAGTTGAAGAGAAAAAGTAGATCTAAGAGATAAGCGCCGCCTCCGACCACCGCGTGCTCGCTCCGCTCCGACAAGTCGCTAAGAACCCTTCTCGTGTGAAGGGTCGCGTTTTATGTGACCTTTGCCGTGGTCTTTGGTTTTGAGACCTCCGCCATCACCAACATTGCCGGTAACTACTAAACCTTTTCCTCTTCATCTACTTTATCATTTCTTTACTACTAGTATTATTAGTGTTAAATCTCGGATCTATTTCTTATAGCTGAAATTTTATTCTTTCTTTTCTTTGTGTTGAAGAAGCAAGATTCTTCATTTTTACTCTTTTTGAGATATGCCTCTTGCTTGAATTACTAGGTTATCGGATCGATCTCTCACTTCACAAATATTTGCACTACACTTAGATTGTTTCATTTAAAATTCTAGCTATTGTCTGGTCGATTCACTACGCAGTGTGCTGGATCTAACAATGAACTCCTTCAATTTTATATTTGTGAGTTTACTAGTTATTATGATTATGTTTAGGTGCTGAGGTTATGCTGGTATGCAAGGACAAGAATACGAAAGGTAAGAAATGGAAATTAAAATGTACAAATCATTTTTTTTGTTGATATTTGATGTCCGGATTATTGGATATATATTTGTAGATCCGATGGCGGTTTATTTGCCTGATTTTGTTTAGGTTCTGCAATTCATGGGCCTATTGGGAAGGAGTGTGCTGATCTTTGGCCTAGAATTGCAAGTGCTGCCAATGCCATTGTTTGATAGTTTACAAGATATCAACTGATTTTTTACTTTGTGAAAATTGAAATCCTTTTAAGGAGATATTGAATTTTGAGTAATTTGAGGAGGTTTTGAATTTTTGAGTAATCTGAGATATAATGGGAATTTTTGCTTTTATAACAAATAGGTATGTATCAGATTATTTTTGGTTAGCATGTAAGTTTTGGTTAGTGAGATAAGACACGTATATGAAGTTATATATTGTTGTAACAGATATATTTTAACAACAATGCTATTTTGAAAAAAAATTTCTACAAATCGACAAGTCACCAACCTACAACACCAATTAACCAAGTTTTTTAGACGATTAACCAAGCGGTCAATTAACCAAGTTTTTAATCCACGCCTCGAAAACTGTGAAAAAGCAGGTTGGCTAATCGTCTAAAAAACTTGGTTAATTGGTGTTGTAGGTTGGTGACTTGTCGATTTGTAGAAATTTTTTTTGTCAAAATAGCATTTTTGATATTTTAATGGTTAATGAGAGGCATAGTTAAAGATAACTGACTCAGTTTGGTTATTTCTGGTTTAGCAAATTTGACCAAGTCATCATACCCATTTTCGAACCCAAAAGAGGCCATGAACAAAAACAATGCAAATGAAACCATGTTAGATGGGAGAGATTCTCTAAATCTTGAAGATCAACGTCGTATTTTGCAGGTTTGGATTAACAACATCTAACATTGGATTGGATTATAGTGCAACATTTGCATGCATGATTGGTGAGAAATGAGTTGTTTTCCATGTTGTACGTCTCAAGAGAAACTCAACAAGAGGTCATTGAAGAAGAGTATTAAGGAATACCATGAAGCAAAAACTCTAAACTCATTTGCAAATATCTCTTTTAAAACTGGTAAATTTCTTAACTTCAATGCTAATCTTTCCTCCTCATTGCAAAATATCTTCTTTTTTTTCCCTTCTTGTTTGAGATGGGATCTGGGGTTCTGAATTGCAGGTTTTCTCATCATTGTATTGGATCTTTTACCTGCCAAAATTCTGCAATTTCATACATCATGTGTGGATCTTAATGTTGTTTGCTTTTATAACAAATTCTGCAGTTTTTTTATAACAAGATTAATGTTTTTCTTCCCTCTACATAACTGAAGCTACCAAGTTGGCCTCTGAAACTTCCAGCACTGAAGCAAGTCCCTCCATTGCTCCAGTCACTAGTGATATATTGAAGGAGTCCAAATTGCCTCAGACAAACAATGCCTTAGAAATCCCTCGACCCGGGAACCAAGCCGTTGGTTCAGGTATTTAAAATTGTTAATTACTCTTATTAGATGTCAGTGTAAAACTGGTTTATACCGACCAAGTAGAAGTTCATACACTAATTCAATGTTACAATTTCTTTTGTCAAAAACAGATATCAGATATCCAAGGAGATTTCAGATATCAGATATCTGAAATTTCTTGAGAAGAGAAAAGATAGGTAAGGACTAAGAAGCAATTGTTTATTTTATACCAACAATGTTCATCCGAATGTAACTCGAGCCTTGTGGATGGAAAAAAAACGTAGTTGGGAGGGGAAACCTCACTAAAAGTAGCTAATTAGGTTCTCTGACGGAGATTTGTGATCGATAAAGTCGGTTGATTCTCTGCACCAACAAAATGGCTACTAATTCAAATATTGTTTATTTTGTTGTATTTTATTTTTAAGGAATTAGTAATTTTTGTGTTGCTAAATCTTCGATTAATTAATTTGAATCTTCAATTTTCTGGGGTCATTGCGAGAGGACCTTACCAACTTAACAACCCTTTAAAGCAAGGAGGTAGTAGTAGTTCGGGAGGTGAACTCAAGCTTCATGTTCCAAGCAATTTGACCTTAACTTGTAGTGAATTTAGTTCATCGGGAGGTTATACTGAAGCTTTGTGCTCTCCTAACTATGTCATTTGTAGTGAGGCCTTTTTGCATTGTTGTGGCCTTCATATAGATTTAAGATACACACACACACACACACACACATATATATATATATATATATATATATATATATATATATATATATATATATATATATATATATATATATATATATATATATATATTGTATGTATATTTTATCCAGACCATTTGTAGTGAATTTATGATGTATGATTTAATTTTTTTTGTTGCAAATATAAAATGGAAAATACACAAAAACTGAAAAAAAATTAAAAAAAAAAATTAAACAATGGGGCGTTTTTAGGAAGCTTTGCCTATTTGAGGACGTGTTTGGGCAATGGGCAGCGCTTTTTAGGAAGGAAGCGCGCCTACTTGAGGACGTGTTTGGGCAATGGGCGTTTTTAGGAAGCGCTGCCTATTTGAGGACGTGTTTGGGCAATGGGCAAGCACTTTTTAGGAAGCGCGCCTATTTGAGGACGTGTTTGGGCAATGGGCAGCGCTTTTAGGAAGTTACGCCCATTGTTGGAGTGGAATACCCAACACACGCTCGTTAGTCACTAAAAGCGCGCTATTGATGAAAAAAACGCTGCCTATATACTAATTCTGTTGTAGTGTTTTATACTAAATTCATTTATGGTTTGTTGATTTTATTTTACACTCTTGATGTTGGCTATGAAAACTCTTATCTGAATCTCTTATTCTTGATCATAAGAATCGACTCAATTTGTAACTCGACTCAAGTTGGACATGAACATTTTTTCAGCCTGATTTAACTTGCCTCAAGCTCGAGAGCAGTTCGGTTGAGCTCTTTAGCTCAACTCACAGGAATACAAAGTTAAAAAAAAATCTCTTTTTTGTAAATCAAAAAAATCAAGATTTTTGACATTTTAAAATTACAATGTACTAGTTGTTTTGAATGAAATAATGATCTAATTGAAAATATAAATATAAATATAAGTATAAATATAAGAATAACATTTTTGTTTACATATTTCATGAGTTTAATATAAAAATATAAACCCAATAACACTTGGATCAGATGGTAGAGATTTTTTCCAGTTTACCAAAGTCCTGAATTCAAATCCAGCTTTGGGCATGCAACAGTGTTAAATCTCTTAAGGGAGAGTTTTGTCGTCCAAACACAATATGTATAACAAGATCATATATATAACAAGTGGAACTTTTCGTGGCTCAAGCTCGGCTCATTTATTTAACAAACTCAATTTTCAACACAAGTTCACCCCATTTGGTTCTTGAACCAAATTTAACAAATTATTTATCGAGTCGAGTTTCAAACTATATTTGAGTTGGTTTGGTTCATTGAGAGCCCTACATGTATTCCTATCCACATTTAAGCTAATTAAAAGTGAGGAAAGGTTTCTTGAAAGTTAGAGACATCATTCCCAGGTAGCTAGCTTCAGACTGACTGATAGTGGAACATTAGATTAAGACTTGATGAATGGTTGTGCTTGTGGTGCTACGCTATGAGCTTAACTTGAAACAGGTTGAAGTATTAGAGCCAATTATGAAGTGGTCAATGTTAGAGGCACTCAAATCGTAGGATCTTATTTATAGAGCTTCAATTGTGAAATATGAAAGACTAGATGTATTTTGAAAGAGGATTGTCTTCAGGTTTTTTAGCCACTCTTCCTCCTCTATTGCTCTTGGATGCCCGAATCTCTAAATCTACAATAATGCTATTTAGCTCAACAATTTGACAAAAAAACATACAAATGGGCCCCACGACTTCCAAAGAAATGATTTTTTTTTGTCAAATTATTGGACTAAATAGTATTATTGCTAAATCTAACCAATTTAGGATCCTACTGTGCTTCTTGCTGCTCAGCTACACCTAAACTCAGTGATCCACGACCCACGTAGCTCTCTCCACATTTAACCACCATAAAAAAGTATTTCCTCCATAATAGAATATAAACAAAAGTAAGTCAACAAAAATTAATGTATTTAGTCTAAATTTTGAACTAAGACATCAACTTTCATTTACAATGTTTTGCTTATATCCTACAGAGGGAGTACTAGGCTACATGTCTCCCATACCAGAAGCAAATGAAATTATAGAACAATAATATTAACAATCTGTTTAATAATTTAAATTTACAGCTCTTTTAAAGTAACTAGGCCAGTAATTAGCATCTAAATAAAACCTGCAGAAATAATTCAAGCCCTTTGTATCCTTGTCATATCTCCAAAAGGACAGTGATATTTTCTGCCTTTCATAGTACAAACATGTTAACACAAGACCATATCACTTTATACTTTCTACTCACCTAGTCATTTCAAAAAGAAGAAAAAAAAACACCATAAAAATGAATGAAGAAAGAATCATAGAGAAAAAGACAAAGTGTCTCTGCATGCGTTGATTGAATTTCTCTTCAAAGATCAGAACAAGGGGATGCAGAGAAGAGAAAAAAAAACACTGGCCTGCATAATGAAACAGAACAAAAGTACTAGTAGCACATAGAAATAAAATAAAATAAAAAATTAAATGAAATTAAATTTGAATCATAAACTAAAAATTAATTAGTAAAGCACACTGTTTTCCAAGTGTAAAGCCAAATTGGTTAGCTACTTTAAGGTGTTTTCACTTTAAAGACAGAAGAGAAGCTTATAAAAGGAGCCTATGAGCTTCACACTTTCATTGAAACAAACTTGCTTTCCTATTTTTATTACACAAACACCACAAAATAGAATCTCCTTTTCATCATATGTAAAAAAACCTTTTCTATTCCCTTTTTCTCATAACGTACAAATTACAATTTCTTTTGTTTTGCTTAGAACAGATACATATTCAGAGATTAGAGAAAATATGTCTGAGTCAAACTTCACCTTCTGTTCTCTTTCATCTATTCTTTCTCTTCTTCTCATCTTCATTCTCTTCAAAAGAAAACAAGCCAAACCAAAGCTTAATCTTCCCCCTGGTAAAATGGGGTGGCCTTTTCTTGGTGAAACTATTGGTTATTTGAAACCTTATTCTGCTACTACTATTGGAGAATTCATGGAACAACACATAGCAAGGTAAAATAACAATATCTTCCTTTCCTTCTTTTTTGTTACAAAGGTGTCCCCAGCTCACTAGAGTAAGGGAAGACCTCAAAACTTTTTCAGCATATTACTCACCAACGAAGTCCTCGTATTGACAATGGAATTCGAACTCACGTCTTTATGAGCTGAATCCTTACCAACTGGACCGATAAAATGAATTAAACCCTTTTGTGTGCAGGTATGGTAAAATTTACAAGTCAAAATTATTTGGGGAACCAGCAATAGTGTCAGCAGATGCAGGGTTGAATAGATTCATATTACAAAACGAAGGGAAATTGTTTGAATGTAGTTATCCAAGAAGCATTGGTGGAATACTTGGGAAATGGTCTATGTTGGTTTTAGTTGGTGACATGCATAGAGACATGAGAGCTATATCTCTCAATTTTCTAAGCCATGCTAGACTTAGAACACATCTCTTGAAAGAAGTGGAGAAACATACACGTTTAGTTTTAAGTTCTTGGAAAGAAAATTCCACTTTTCCAGCTCAAGATGAAGCAAAAAAGGTACTCATTTTTAATTGTTAGTATTATTATTATAATATTTAATTTAATAGATAAATATTACTATTATTAAACTAAAGTTTGCTTGGCTTAAATTGCAGTTCACCTTTAATTTGATGGCAGAACACATCATGAGTTTACAACCTGGTAATATAGAGACAGAGCATTTAAAGAAAGAGTATGTTACTTTTATGAAAGGAGTGGTTTCGGCACCATTGAATTTTCCTGGAACTGCATATTGGAGGGCATTAAAGGTAATTATTATAATTATAATTATATTTAGTAGTGATGAGTTTTTAAAGTTTTTATTATTTTACTATTTTATTATTATTATTACAGTCTAGGTCGATTATATTGAAGTTCATAGAAGGGAAAATGGAAGAAAGAATAAAAAGAATTCAAGAAGGAAATGAAAGTTTAGAGAAAGATGATCTTCTAAACTGGGTTTTGAAGCATTCAAATCTTTCAACAGAGCAAATTCTTGACTTGATTCTTAGTTTGCTTTTTGCTGGCCATGAAACTTCATCAGTATCTATAGCTTTAGCTATTTACTTTCTTCCTGGTTGTCCTCAAGCTATAGAGCAACTAAGGGTAAAATAGTAATCTAATATTTTCCCAGTTCAGCTTCCAACACATTAAAAATATATTTATTTATTTATTTATTTTTGTGGAAATATAATAGGAAGAACACAGAGAAATTGCAAGGGGGAAAAAGGAAGCAGGGGAAACTGAATTGACATGGGAAGACTACAAAAGAATGGAATTTACTCACTGTGTAAGTCTAAGTCATATATTGGAGGGGTCTTTTTGTCATTTTCTTTTATAAAGTAATAAACATTATTATTATTTGATAAATAAACAACAATGTTATTCGGCCAAAAAAAATTTAGTCAAAAATAGTCAAAAACCAACTTACAACACCAATTAACCAAGTTTTTTAGGTGATCAGCCAAGTAATCAAATTTTTAGTTAATAACCTCGAAAACTGTGAAAAAGTATGTTGGTTAATGGTCTAAAAAACTTGGTTAATTGATGTTGAAAGTTGATTTTTGTCTGTATTTAACTAAAACTTTTTGGCTAAATAACATTATTGATAAATAAATGAGTTAGCAGATAGTAATATTATATGGGATATGGGATGACGGAGACATTTTAAAGTTTTTACTCCAACAGAACTGCATTATTGGTTAAAAGAAAGAATAAAAAATACATAATCTTTACTTAAAAGAACTTAAATTTATTTATATATGTATATATACACACAATAATACAAGCATATAAAGTAACATTATTTAATCTTTTTTCTGTGCAGGTTGTGAATGAGACGCTTAGGTTAGGAAATGTTGTGAGGTTCCTTCACAGGAAGGCTCTCAAAGATGTTCGCTACAAAGGTAGTATATATATATATATATAGTATTATAGAAATTCTAGGGAAAGTTGCTTGAAATTGAAAGGCTTTTGATTGTTGAAAATGTGTTTGTGTTTGAAAGGTTATGACATTCCATGTGGGTGGAAAGTTCTTCCAGTGATTGCAGCGGTGCATTTAGATCCTTCACTTTATGACCAACCTCAACATTTCAATCCATGGAGATGGCAGGTCAGTTACTTATATTTTGTTTTACCATTTTATTGGTATGTCATCCATTCGTTTTACTTGTGACTAATTTATACCGACAAATCTAATTAGTCATGCGTATTTAAGATTCGAATTCAAGACTTTAGAATGAAATCTCAACTCAGTTATCGTTCAGACCAACTCTTATTAATAATTAGTTCTATATAGTATAGACAGCATGCCTAGTATAATTATTATTCATCATTTATCCTTTTCTTAAAAGCCAATGGTTAATTTAATTTAACATATAAATAAAGGAGAAGAGAATAATAATTAGAGGTCCACAAGCACTTGAATTGGTCTTGCCACTGTGGATCCCCACTTGCAGTAGTAGTACTGAGTGAGTGCCTCACGGGCTAATTATTTTTGCAATTAAGTTCAATTTAAGGGTTGAGATTTTTGCAAAATGTCAACATTTAGCTTCTTTGGTTATCTTATATATCTTTGAAAAACAGAGAACGTGATTTGTTACGTTCAGAAATCAGAATCAGACCAAACAGAACGTACAAAACGCCGCACGGCTTTGACAAAACTGAAAAGAATGCTTCATTGTTGTTTTGACTGGGTCCTTTTCTTTGCTATATAGAGCTAGCTTGTCCTAAACGTACCACACTTTATTATTCTTCATCACCAATGCACATGCTTCTATTTATAAAATTCTAACCTATAGTAGTCCTCCTAATTAAATTATTTAGTGCTGCTGTACTGGGTGAAGATTTTGATGATTAATTAATTAATTTACATCTCCCTCAACCAATGATCATTTGCTCAAGGAATGATTAGAATTCATAATAATAATTCTCTTCAAATGATGTTTGTTAACAGATGTACAAGCGTTTTGGGTACGTATTAAGTTGTCCCATGAAATTTATTTTAATCTTATCAAATGGGTCCATCTCATGCATCCAATTAAGTTAGATTTTTTTGAAGTATATAAATCGAAATCGAAACAGTTAGTTGGAACAGTAGGGGGGTTTCGAGCCACTCACTAACTACACAGTCCAATTGGTATTACTGTTATAATTACCATTTACCAACGATGTTGTCGTTTAAGATGATGAAGTGTCATGATCAGCAATGCAATGGGGATTAGGGGTACAGTTTGGTTCGGTTTTGAAACAAAAGTGAACCGAACCGCAAGGTAAAATTACATGCGGTTTGATTTGGTTCGGTTGACTTCCTAAAATAAATCCGAACCAAACCAAACCAACCCAACGCGGTTTGGATTGGTTCGGTTGGTTCGGTTTTTTCCAAGACAAAAATAATTTTAAACGGAGTTAAAATTAACTAACAAAAAAAGCTAACATAAATCTTTAAGAAAAATCTACTCTGCGTCAAAAAAAAATCTACTCAAATATATGTAGTATATAACTCACTCTCTTTTAATTTTTTTTCAAATAGCTAAGAGAATGTTTAAAAGAATTTGAATTAAATATTTTGCTGTAATTTTTAAATAGGCTTAAATATCATTTACCCCCCTGCAAATATTACCATAATCCATTTACCCCCTGTAAAATAAAAAGTTTTAAAATGCCCCTTGCAAATATAAATATTTACAGTTACCTCATTTGTTAGATTATATTGTGGTGTTAAGTGTATAATGGGTATAAACTAGTTTCTGATTTATTCCTGCAAAATATAAATCGTTTACATTTTACACCCTCAGTAGGTAGTAGTAAATATGATTATATTTGCAAGGGGCATTTTAAAACTTTTGATTTTACGGGGGGTAAATGGATTATGGTGATATTTGCAGGGGGTAAATGATATTTAAGCCTTTTAAATATAGCATAACAATATGGATTGTTTGTAAGTGAGTCAAAGAATTAATTGGATTTGGGCTAGTAAGTGAGTGAGAGTTGGGTTGTAGTTGCATTTTGGATTAGTAAGTTAGTAAGAAAGGTTGTAATTCAACAAGCCTTAGTGTTACTTGCGGTTTGGTTTGGTTTGTTTCGGTTTTAAAAATCAAAACCGCGAACCAAACCAAACCGCGCGGTGCATTGAAAAAAAGAACCGAACAAAACCGATCAAAAACAGTTTTTTACGGTTTTCAGTTTGGTTTGGTTCGGTTCGGTTTGCGGTTTCCCTATTGGTTTTGTTCGGTTTTGAGGACCCTAACGGGATGTTATGAACAGTACGGATGTAGTAGGACCCAACAGATGCGATTACAATGAACGCACGCACGCACGGGTCTTTTGTGAACGTGTGGACAGGTCCTTAGCTAGCTTCCAGGTCATTATTTATTTAATGCCCATGTGTAAGTGGGTCTCACACTTGCACGTGCATATCTGCTTTTCTTTTTTTGCTTCCTGGTCCTAACACCCTAACTCCACACCCACTTTTATTTATTTCATTAATATTCACTTTAATTGCTTAAAAAAATATTCACTTTAATTTTAAATAAACTATATAGTGTGGAATATCGAACGTGTACATGTAGCCAAGTGGGGAAAAAAGAGATCAATTTTAAGATAACAACAATATAATATGAGGTGACAAGTGTACCGTATCCCACTCCAACGGCCACATCCTCATGATGTTCTTTAAAAGAAGAGTATCGTTATTTGTTACGAAAGGTTTTTGCAATAAAAATAGAAAAATGTATAAAAATAGAATAGTGACTAATACATAAGAGAGTGGGTAGTTATAATTTGTAAGTGTTACATGCTATAGCATTTTTCTCTTTCTTTAAAAAATCTCTCGTAACATCTAGTATTTTTCTAAAAAGAATTGAGTATTCTCTACGCGACTAATCCCTTAAGTCAGGTAAGGTTATAATTTGCAATAAAGTTATTTTTCAACCAGTGGTGGATTCAGACCAGGATCAGCGGGTTCAAAATTGTGCCTTAGGTGCAATTTGATGCAAACTTAGGGATACTAGCTAGTGTGAATTTAAAATTTCAAGAGGTTAAAAAAATTATGTAGGAGAGAAAATAGATTTTTTTTCAACGAGTTCAAATGAACCCCCTCACCAATACATAGGTATGCTCGTGCTCTCAACAATTTTAACGATGTTCCCAAAGTCGTATTTGAACACAGGACCTCAAAGTAAATTGAAAGCGACTTAAGTCATCTCATTCACGCGAACTAATATATTGTATCTATTCCACTACCTTGTTTTTTATGATGATTTGAATGTGATCATTTGATATCGATATCCATTAGAAATAGACAGTTGTACAAATGAAATGGATTTTTCCCATCATTGTTCTATGTCATAACATTTTTATAAAAAATAATGTAGTAGGAGTATATTTCATATGCTACTATTATTTTAATTTGACATTGATGTTGTTGGTGCAGAATAATTATGGGAGTCGTGAAAGTTGCCCAAACTCAAACTCATCATTCAATAATAACTTCTTGCCATTCGGAGGAGGACCACGACTATGTGCAGGTTCAGAGTTAGCTAAGCTTGAAATGGCTGTTTTCATCCACCATATCATCCTCAACTACCATTGGGATTTGGTTGATAATAACGATCAAGCTTTTGCTTACCCTTTTGTTGATTTTCCTAAAGGTCTACCCATTAGAGTGAAAGCCCACTCTTTGATATAATATATGAGACACTACACCATCCTTCAATTAGTTAGCTCACCCATTTATAATAACTCCAAGCCTAGCCTATCTTGACCATATGATGCTTCCCACCAAGCTAGGGTTTTGTTTGTCTTGGATTCGGTGATCGAATCAAGAGAGTGAAGAAAAACATCATGAAGAAAAAAGAGTACTATTCCTGATTACACTTGAAAAGACTTCAAGTAGCTCACGCAAGTAGGAAGGGAAGACAAATGAAAGTACAATGGCATGCTAATAGGACCATTTGCATTCATTGTTTTCTTCTCCCTTTAGGCTGTATGAGATTTTCTCTGCCGACTACCCCACCCATATTGTACATTTTTATATTTTCTTCCCAAAAAAGGCTAGAACGAGTGAATATTTATTCATTTATATTATGAGTATTGTAATCTATCTATCTTTTTTTTTCTGTACTTACTATATAAAAATCCAATTATATGTGTATAATCTACTTGATAACCAGAATTTAAAAAAATAGATCTGAACTATTTTTGCAAGAGCTGTGGCCATCTGAGTAATGATGCCTGCTGTGGGCACGAACTGCATGCACATTTTGACTTTTCCTTAGTGTGACTAATTAAGTAGATAAATTCTTAAAGACCCCACTCACTTAAAACTCCTCCATTCATAAGCATTTACAATGTCGGGCACTCAATCTCCTCCTTCTTTCAACCTCCTATATCTTTATTTTATAAATGTTCACATGGATGCTGGACTCACAAATCCTATTATATTGAATTTCTATAATAGCTTTAAAAATTTAAAAGGAGTGACAAAAAACTGTAATCAATTATAGTAATAGTATGTTTTAGTGACTTTATTCTGAATTCAATAATTACCTATTGTTAAAGTCAACATTCAAGACTTTCAGCTCATGGGTCATTGAATCAAAACTCTGATATCGACTAGAGATATAAATTGAAATGACGTTTCTCTCATTATAAGCCAGTTTTGTAGGCTTGAATTAGGCTCAATCAACATTCCAATACCAAGCCCAATAGTGTTAACGTGATGGGTGTATTTGGAGAAACTCAAGTCTCACATTGACGAGATATAAGGTGAATCTATGTTGTGGTGAGAGGGTTAAACTTATAATTTGAACCCCTCGAAAAAAAATCTATTTTCACCTTATATAATTTTTTTTGAATCCCTTAAAATTTTAAATTAATCTGCACTAGTACATCTAAATTTACACAAAATTGCATCCAAGTCACAATTTTGAACTCCTGAGCCCCCGAATACCCCACTGATTAAATATATGGTATGGTTTCAAACAAGTATATAATGAAAGGATATCTCTCACCTTATAAGTTGATTTTATAGAGTTGAGTTATTAGTTAGGCTCGATCCAGATTCTAAGAGATGAGATATATGCTTCAATCTCAATTTCTCAAAAGCGCCAAGATCACAACCTTGTTGTTAGGTAACAGATTTTGACCTGTAGCGTCATTGTTAGGCTAACTTTCGCTTTCTGATCTTCTTTGTATTCGTCTTCGTCCTCTCAAGATTTGCGGTAGATGAAGACACACGTTGTGCATTCAAATGAAGATCCTTCGATCCAATCATAAATACGTAGTTCTCTGTACCATAAACAATAAACAAAGTTTAGAACAAAAACAAGATTTAGATAGGACTTTGAGAAAAAGTCAATAATTGACTGTTTCGTACTTCAATCATTCGTACGATAAATAAATTATTATCAAGTCATGTTCAGAAAATGATATTGATACTACTATTTGTAATTTAACAAAGGTTTACAAAATATCTAACCTACCAAAAGAAAGACGCCAACAAATTAAAATTGGTTAAAAATTAGTTATTTTCTGTTGTATACCACCAAGGCAAGCAAGGCAAGATGTTTGGAGTGTATTACCACTAAGGTAGAATGTTTGGGTGTTTTCGGGAACACGAAGAACACCTCCTAAATTCGCCTCTGAATTATATGTGTCGGATACGTACTACTCAATGCAGTTTAAACAATTTTCTATAACTCATTTTTTTATAACAATCTCTCCGATATTCATGAAGCTACTGTTCGATTAGATATCATAAATAACTTCTATATTTAGTTACAAAATGGAATGATGTGATAGTATTGATTTGAGCAAAGATTTGAAGCAAGACAGAGTCCATAATGCAAGCCATGGAGCATGACCGGATAAGCATTTTTGTTTTCACTCAACCGCATAAGCTTTAATGAATTGACATCTAAGTGATCTAACAAGTTGTGGCTATTCTTTCTTCCCTATGGTTCAATAATTCATGAAATAATTCATGACTTTCACAAAGTCTAAGGGGATACCTGGCCTGGTGCCCAACAAAATTTGATTCTCTATATTATTAATTATGACAAAAACGAAATCTAGATATGGTGCCTACAGAGTGGGATATGTGATATGTCAACCAGGACAAGATCAAAATTAGTTGATCTAAACGCACCGTTTTATAAGAATGACACTTATAATTTTGGGTTTTGCTTTTCTCACTCCCCCTCCTACTCAAAACACACCACATAAGGGTGTGAAAAGACCAAGAGGTCATTAATGAAATGGCCAAAGCGTCTTATTGTTCAAAAAAATTCACTTGTTCAAACACGGATATTCGAACACGTTCGAACAGTCCCATTCGAGTGTGTTAAATATTGGCACACACACCCTCGTGTGCGTAATTTAACCTGTTCGAATGGCACCAACCGAACAGGTTCGCATAGACGTATTCGAACACACTATTTTATTTTGTTCGTATGATGTTAACCGAGGCAACAATAATGGACCCTCACACTACATTCACCAATTTTATTGCGTTTGTATGCAGGTGTTCGAACAATGGCATTCGAACCGTCATTAAACACATCCTTCACAAGCGTTCCACGCAAGGTTATTTTGGGATTATTAAGGGGTGTGTTTGAGTAGGAGGCGGAGTGGGGAAAGTAAAACCCATAATTTTTGTATCCACTTATGAAATCATGAAAAACATCAAATTTGGGTTTTGAGAGGGCTTCATAGACAAAAAGACTTCACCAACAAAAGTTGGCCCATGCTTCAGCCAACCCCCAACTACTCATCAGACACCCCTAAATTTGGTTTAATCCCAAATTGCCCTCAGGTGAAAATCAGGTGACAGACAAAAATGCACCGTTCGGCGCACGGGCAATCGAACCAATTTGACTGGACCTCCATCGAACATTGAAAAATACATAGTTCGGTGCTACCAGATTCGATCAGGTTCGATCAACCGTGCGCCGAACCGTATGTAATTTTTTTAAAAAGATATAAAATCCAATTTTCAATTAAGGGCTTTTGGTCTTTTCACCTCATAAAAAGGGTGTCTAGTGAGTAGAAGGGGGTTGGCTGAAGCATGGGCCTAAAAGTTAGGCTTATTGGATGGTCCTTTAAATTTGCAACAAGGGTGATGGGAAATATACACCCCGTTTTTGGCTCATACACCTCTGGAGAATAAGTCTCAGATTGGATAAAATAAAGATAACTCAAACGTTGACAAATTTGCGTCTGAATATCTAGGCTTTTTGGACAAGAAAATATCTCTCAAACTTAATATGCAAACCAACTCACTCCCCCCATTGAGTTTCATTCTTCAACGGGATCCTGTAGTGCAGCCTGATCGTCCCTTTCGGTTTGAAAATGCTTGGTTGTGTGAGTCGGAAGTGGACAATGTGGTTAGTGGTGGGTGGAGTTTTGGGATTGTTGGTCATGTTCTAGGATTCCAGAAATCTAAAATTTTCTTTAGCAAAAATGTGTCATTCGAGAACAAGATACTCTTGAAGGACATCTTCGTGTGAATATTTGTTTGGGCACTGGTAAGTATTTGGGACTCCGTCAATGGTTAGTAGAAGTAAGAAATCATTGTTCAAGTTTATTAAGGATCGAGTGTGGCGCAAAATTAACTCTTTGAGTGGTAGAATGCTCACCAAGTCTGGTAAAGAGGTAATGATTAAATCGGTTTTGCAATCAATCCCTACTTACTTTATGAGTCTTTTCACATTCCATCAACTTTGATTGTTGAGATTGAGCGTATGCTTAATGGCTTTTGGTGGGGTGGTGGTGGTGCCAATAATAAAGGGATTCGGTGGGTGTCTTGGGACAAGCTTTGTGTTCCAAAGGTGTAAGGTGCTATGGGTTTCCGGAATTTAAAAGCATTCAATTTATCTCTTTTGGGAAAATAAGTGTGGCGCCTACAAACCTAATTGGAGCTTTTGGTCTCTCGGTTAAATATGGCCAAATATTTTCCTCATGGAGACATCTTGCATGCCACTAGGAAGAGTAATGGTAGCTTTGTGTGGTATAGTCTCATGAAGTCTCAAAAGCTTTTGAATGAAGGTGCTATGTGGAGCATTGGTAGTTGCACTAATATTCCATTGTTTGATAACAAATGGAGTTCGACTAGGACCCTTATTCAGCCCAGGCATCCATAGTTCTTTAACCCATTTCTCTGTGTTGATTATTTGGTAGGCCATGATCGGAAAGTTTGGAATGAGAGGTTGGGTCGGTTTTTATTGGATGTTAATTCAGCCAATGTGGTGTTGCACACTTAACTTTACCCATCTGTTGCTATGGATTCTTTGGGTTGGAGTTGTGAGCGGCCCAGTCTGTATTCTATGCGTAGTGCCTATAGATTGGCAATGCAAAGTGTCCTAAATCATTCCCACTTACATGTTGATGGTTTGTGGAGTCTATTATGGAAATTGAAATTGCCTCCCAAAGTCAAGAGTTTCTTTGGCGTTTGGGACGAATTTGCATTCCAACTCGATCCATCTTTCTTCATCATGGCATTGACGTTCCTTCTCAGTGTCCTTTTTGTGGTGATCATGAGGAAACCTCTTTACATTTATTTGTTCGGTACTTGTCTTGTTGGCGAGCTCTCGGTTTTTCCAACATTGTCATGGCCTGTGCTGCTGGTGCACAATCGGCCAACACCTTTTTTTTCTTTCTATTTTGGAACAATTGACAGGTTATGTGAGACTTGCGTGGAGTATGACTCCATGGAGCATTTGGTCAAGCCAAAATAATCTAGTTTGGAAAAATGATCGATATATTGTTGTTGTTATTATCCTTCGCGGCAGCTAGCTCCTTGCGGACTGGGTTGTTGTGTCCTTGCTGATGGTTCGGCCAGCAGCAGCTGTAGCTGCTTCGATATCTGCTGGTTCTATTTCAGTTTGGCAGCCTCCTCCCTGGGATTTTTTCAAGTGTAATGTTGACGCGGCGTTTGATGGTGACGGTAATAAGATGGGGTTTGACCTTTGTCTTCGAGATGAGTATGGAGTTTTATTGCTGCGAAAATGCATAGTTTTCATTTGGTAATTGAAGTTTGCAAAGGTGAAGCTCTTGGTCTCTTATTGGCTTTGGAATGGGTTCATGATCTACATTACCAGGACGTCATCTTTGAGCTTGATGCCAAAGTGGTAGTAGATGACTTTAATAGGTGCTCCCACATTGTATCTGATTATGGTTGTATTTTGCACACTTGTAGGGAGACTTTTAGTTTTTTTAGTTCCAACTCTCATGTGGAGTTCTCTAGGAGAGTGATTAACAATGTGGCTCACACTTTGATGGGGTAGCCTTGTTCTCAGTTTCTTCTCAAACTGTCTTTGATATTCCGACATGTATTTCCCATATTATTTATAATGAAATAAAGTAGACCCCTTTTATTAAAAACAAATAAAAATATGGTCTTTCAAAATTTCAGGAGGGTGGTGGGGAATATACACCCCGGTTTTGGGCTCATACACCTCGGGAGGTGTATCGATTTGTTGTACGAAATATATTTTCAAAAAGAGGGGTGTAACAATAATACTGGAGAATTATAAGTCTCATATTAGATAAAACTAGAGTTAAGCTCGTGCGTTGCACGGGTTTGTTTAAAATTTTTTTTTTCCTAAGTTATTATAATATTGTTTGAAATATTTTCTATCTAATTTGTTGAACGTTATTTAATGGTTTGTTTAAATTTATTTTTTTTCATTGGATAACATTGGGAAATATGTTGTATAAATAATGAATAGGTAATGTAGTATTTAGTATCCAAAATTGTAAGGTGCTATTGGAATTTGATTATAAAAGCAGAAATTTTAGTTTAAATGTTGATTTGAATTTGAAAGTTGTTTATTACAATTATTGTATGTATGCCATATATTACTTTATATATGAAAACTCAATTATAACTTAACACAATAAATAATTCTCGAGTAAAATAAATCTCTATATTATTCAAAAGTTTTATTCAACTTTAAAATTAATACAACTATATGTCAAAAAAAACATTTTTTATTTTTTCAAAGGAGTACAATTTAATTTAAATAAAGGACTCTAAAAAAAAAAAAAGTAAGCACAATATGAATACAAAAATTAATGCACTTTAACATGTGGAGTCAGAAATGGAAGATAAGAAGTTAAAATTAATAATTTTTAAATTTTTAGAAAAATGGAAGGGACAATAAACCTTTTACTTCAACTTGCCCAAAAATATCTAAAGCACTTTATTGTAAAAACCTGATATTGAAAGATTTTAGGTGAGTTAGAATTTTATTTAGAATTAAGACAATGACTCAAAAATCACAATAATATAGTGCCTAAGAATCCAAGTCTCTTTTATATATATATATATATATATATATATATATATATATATATATATATATATATATATATATATATATATATATAGTAATTAATATGAATGATACAGTTTTATATTCGCATTATACAAAGATAATTATTGATCTTATTATCGTTGTGATTTAGTGTAGTGAGAGGTACTCTCTCCTTGGTATATTTAAATATAATATCCTCTATAAATAATATATAAATTAAGTAATATATGACATAAAATTTTGTATATTTTGTTAAATTATGTCTATGTATTGAAAGATTAGAGTTGCAAATTAATACTCATATAACCTTATTTCATTGATTGTCAATAAACTCATAAGTTCGTATAATATGAGTGGAAGAGGTAGAGTTTTAATTATTTCATCATGTGTTTAAAAAAATTTCATTTAACTATTGTATTTTATTTTATATTTAACTTATGTATTTGTTTTTTTTAATTAAATATCTATATGTTTCTTTAACTTATATTCCATTAGTTTTTATATGTTTTTATATTTATTGTAATTATATAAAATAAATTTAACCTATTATATTGCCATATAATTTAATATTAATTGAACATATTTATATTTTTATTTATTGTTATCATCTCTACACAATATCTCAAATTGATCACTCTGGAATTTTGATAAAAAAAAATTGGTCGCTCTTGAATCTAATGTAATGAAATTTTTTAGAACTAAGAAATAATGAGTGAGGCTTTGAAATTATTTTTGGTGTAAATTTTATGGATTGACATGTGAGAGTTTCACACTTATATGATTCAGTGTCAATAAACTCATGTGTTAGTAAAATATAAGTGGAATAGGTATAGTTTTAATCAATTATAATAAGACAAAACTATTATTATATTTTTTTAAAAGATGATAATCTCTGGGTGTGAGATTTGTTCCATCATGAGCACTATCTCCTTTATGTATATTATCTTACTGCAGGAAACTAAAATTCTAAAAAATGTCTTTTGCAACATGAGCACTATCTCCTTTATGTATATACTTTCACAGTTTCACCTATGAGCACCATCTCCTTTTTGTATAGATCTCTTTCTCAGACATCTCACCTTTAATATCATCATTTATTAAGATGATAATCTCTGGGTGTGAGATTTGTTCCATCATAATGCAAGTTTTTCACACGATCGACCACACCCTCACACTTGCATGTAACTCATTTTAGATACCCTGACAAAGAAGATAGAAGTTAAAATGGTAGTATATACCAAAGGAGGCAAAACAGGGAAAAACTTGAAAAGAATAGTTTTATTTTTTTATAAATAAAAAGTATCATGCGATTTGCACCTTTATGCTGCAATCAACAGTGGTGTCAGTTAGATCACATCTAGAATAGTATGTTAACAACCATGATTTATCATAGAGTGGACAAAAAATATAGAGCTTAAAATAAGAGTGAGTTGATAGGGTGTGTGAGTGAGTGAGTAGGGTTTATATAGTGAATAGGAATATGACTTTTAGAGTCTTATAATTAATAGTAATAATATAATATAAATTACTATATATTTCATCAGTTTTTAATGCTTAATGACTATTAAAGTAGTGTTAATATTCATTATTTTAGAAAGCAAAAAGAAATAAGAAGATGAAGTGGAGAAAATAAAAAGAGAGTACTAAAAGAATATTCCTTCACATTAAGTTGTGTATAAAAAATTTAAACACAAATGGACATTAAAAAGGAACGACATTTATCTCATAAGACATAGAGCTAGTATTATTTAAATGAAAAAAAATGGAAGGGATAATTGGGTTTGAAAGTTTTGATCCGGAAGATGAATAACTCAACTCTTTCACTTCAACTCAACTGTTCCAACCAATTGATTGGCAGAGTTTTTATTTTTAAATGATTTGGATAGAAACTTAAGGAAGATGGAAAATAATAATCAATGTAAACACATAAAGCTTATAGTATTGTTTAAATTACAAAAAAAAATGGAAGGGATGAACCGATCGATGGAAGATGAATGAATGGGATTTTGATTGTTTTTATGTAAATAAGAATATAAAGGGTCTTTTTTTTTCTTAATAATTTAGCCTTAATATGTAATAATGAATTTAAGTCTCCTTTTATGTGCCAATTATAAAAAATATATTAATATAATTGAAAAATAAATGAAGATGATGTGGAGCATCCTAAAGCTTGGAAAAAAGCTTCATTTAGAGATTTACTAGGTGAATGCCCGTGCGATGCACGGGTTGTTATAATATTTTTTATTTAATTTAATAAAGTTTATATATTAAAACATATAATATTTTTATATAGATTATGTATACGTATATTAAAAATATAGTATTATGTACTGGCAATTTATATATAAAATTATTCATTTTAATTAGGCAACATTCTTATATAGTGTATGAAGTTTTTGATATAATTAATTGACAAAATTTTTAATGAGATTAATTTTTGAAATAAAGTTTTACAAAAGTTAAAAACTTCATTAATACTGCAATATGAAAAAAATTCTATATATATATATATATATATATATATATATATATATATTTGAAGCAAATTTTTATATAATTCTTTAAAATATTAGAATGTCAAATGTATAAAATATTTTATATTTTATTAGAGTTTCTTAACTACCTGTTTTTATTTGATTCATAAAACTTTATTAAGTGATGAAACATTTAATAGTTAAATGTAATTATATTGGAATTTATACAAAATGACTTATTTACTCCGTTTTTAGTAAGTCTATCATCGAAAAATGTTATTAATTATTTTTATTTTTTTAGTGTGCCCACATCTTAGTTATAGAAAAATGGAAATACCTCTTTGGTAGTTATTATTATTCTTTGGTTATAGAAAAATGCAAAATGACTTATTTACTCGTGTGTTAATTTTAAGCGCATCTTGCTTAATGTAGAATAGTCTGATACAAAATTTATTTTTTGTCTTCAGTGACTTAACACGGGACTTAAAAGAAAATTATGTAAGAATCATTCTATTAAATAAAATATAATAAAAGTAATAATATGATATTGAATATTTTTTTTGTCAAAAAAAGTGATATTGAATATTTTTTGAAAAATTATAGAATGATGTTACCCGATAAGAAGATAAGAAGTGTCTTTCTATAATGAATAAATAATGTTTTAAATTTTTTTTGATCTTTGGTTCTTTTTCTTATATATTTTTGCTCTCATCGTTCTTTAATTTACATTCTCAAGTTTCTCCTACCTTTTTCATTCAGAGTGACCAAATGCCCACCATCTAAAATATAGAATATGGTAAAATCTCGATGTTGGATTTAACCGTAAAATTGAGTTGGCTGGCATCGTGATGATTTAGAAAGCAAAGAATAATTCAAATTTTAGTCTTAATTAGAGGAAAATAAAAATGTAAAAATAAATAAACCAAGTTGTGTGGTTTTACCATATTTGAATCACTAACACATATTTACATGGCTTCCTTAAGAGTTGGCCGTACCATAAAAAACTCGGCCATACCATAAAAAACTAAGTTGTGTGCTAAAAAGTTTAAACTTCTTCAACTCTTAATTGTATATTATAATAAATAAATAATAAAAAAATATGAAATTTAAAGATGATTCAAGTCCTTTAAATTAGGTTACATTCTGGTTTTAGTTTCAAAAAAAAAATTCATCAACTTTTGGTCCCTCATATTTAGAAAAGTACTAAATTAGTCATTTCACTAACTTAGTCATTTCATAGTTTTGACTTGGGAAGCGGAAGCCAAATTAATCATCACATGTCAAGTTTATAATCACTTTTCGTGAGTAAAACTGCTCTCTAACATCACTAACAATCAAGTGAACACTTTTCAAAAGCCAAATTACCATCAAATATAATGGTAATTGTAAACTCATTAAAAAAATTAATACATTATTGGTCCAAAATAATATAGCTTAAATGATCAAAAATCAAATATAGATCTTTCAACACAAAAATAAAAATATGTGATGCTGTCAATTTATTGAAGAAATACCGTAAATTTGTTGAAATAGAATATCTTTTTTCACTCATGTAGATCTTTTAGAATTTCCCTTTCTTCCTTTTTTTATTACTTCCTTTTCTTGCATATTACTTGATTCTTCATCATCCTAACTCTTCCACTCATATTACACTAACTCATGAGTTTATTTTTGTAATTAAAGGAGTAAGTCATATTAATAAGAAACTCTTTCCTTTCAATGCATACTAGGGGATAACCCCGTGCGATGCACGGGTTTATTCAAATACTTTTTTAGAGGAATGTAAAGATGTAATTATTTTATATATATATATATATATATATATATATATATATATATAATTAGAAAGAAAAGATTAACAATTTTCAACATAATTTATTAAGATAGCAATATACAAATTAACCTACATATATAAAAATAAAAATTTAATTTAATATAATTTAGTTTAGTACTACTACGATGTTAAGAACTATTATAAGGACTAAAGTCTATAGCTATTGTAATGATAGAAACAAATAGAAATTTAAGGAACTCAGATTATTCATCATTTTCATACTAAGGTTTTAGAATTACAATGAATTATTAACCGCTTCTCTCATGCAATATACAAATTTGGGAAATACTTACGTTAACTAATTTAGAGCAACATGGGTATAATTTTGGCATAGTTATATAATCTAATTAATTGTTTATTTATATTATTCAAAAAATTACCCAACTTTTTTTGAGGGAAATTAGTACAAATATATATTAAAAACAACTACTTTATATTTTCAAAGGAGGATATATGCTTTCATTTAAATAAAAGTTTATAAAAAAATTAAAAAGCAAGCATAATATGAATGCAAAATATTACACAATATTAACAAACCAATAGGACCTTCACTTAACAGAATATAAACACAATTAATGATTCAATTTCTTAAAGAAAATATTACTTTATTTAAATGAGACTATGAAGACTATCTTTCATAAAATTAACTTCAATGCATAAAATATCTTAGGACAAAATATTCAGTGTTTTTAGTTACACACACAAAAAAAAAAATCTTAAAAAAAAGTTTTATATTTTCTGTTGACAACTCATTAAAAATCTTCATAAAAAAGTTGTTGAAAAAACTAAGCTTAGTTTAAAACTCAATAAACTATTCAATACATTACATCTTTTAAATATATAATTTTTATATAAATATATAATTTTTAAATATAAAGCATTATATTAAACATATGTTATTATATAAATATATTGTCACATTTTTCTTATTTAAATATATTATTATATATTATATGGTTTTTTCATATATATAATTATTAGTATTTTTATGAAGTTAGCTGTTGAAATAAAATTTTAAAAAAGTTAAATGAATTTTAGAAATACTACTAAACAATTTATTGTTGAAATGTTTTTAAAAATAATTCACTTTTAGTTTTTAGAGGAGCAAAAATATTTTTCAAGTGCAAGTTATATACTTTAAAATTATATTTTATGTGTTATTTCAAGTGTGCTATATAAATAACATAATTATAATAATTATGTCATGTAAAAATGATCATAACCATAGTTTTTACTATGATCACTCTAATAAATTTCATCTTTTCGTTTACAAATTCAGTCAATTAAATTTAGTTAGTTCCCCATTTTCATTTTTTTTTATAAGGTAAAATGTACTAAGCAAAAAAAGTAAATGTTAAATAGTTACAATATAAACTTTAAATAAGAGTAAGAAAACTACATCTATATAATATTATATTATATTTTCTAAATAAAAGAGGAAACCGATAAAATTTAGGATATGAAGGGGAAAAAGGTGAGGTACATGAGAATTAACTATCGATCAAAAAAATTGTGCAACATGCATTTGCTTTGCACCTAATTATAATTATAATATAAATTATTTTTATAAAATCTTTTGAGATTCTCTCAATTGGTTTTTGTGATGGGTACATTTAGTCCTCAAAACATCATATCAATGCGTTAGTTTTACTTTTAAGCAGCACTAATTAAGTAATAGTGATTTTTGGGCCGACCCTACACGTCATTGACAAAACAAATGTGAAATATGTCCAAGCGGTTTGGCTTCAGAAAGTTATCACAACTAAACCATATGATCACTCTAATAAATTTCATCTTTTCGTTTACAAATGCGATCAATTAAATTTAGTTAGTTCCCATTTTCATTTTTTTATAAGGTAAAATGTACTAAGCAAAAAAAGAAAATGTTAAATAGTTACAATATAAACTTTAAATAAGAGTAAGAAAACTACATCTATATAATATTATATTATATTATATTTTCTAAATAAAACAGGAAACCGATAAAATTTAGAATATGAAGGGGAAAAAGGTGAGGTACACATGAGAATTAACTATCGATCAAAAAAATTGTGCAACATGGATTTGCTTTGCACCTAATTATAATTATAATATAAATTATTTTTATAAAATCTTTTGAGATTCTCTCAATTGGTTTTTGTGATGGGTACATTTAGTCCTCAAAACATCATATCAATGTGTTAGTTTTACTTTTAAGCAGCACTAATTAAGTAATAGTGATTTTTGGGCCGACCCTACACGTCATTGGCAAAACAAATGTGAAATATGTCCAAGCAGTTTGGCTTCCGAAAGTTATCACAACTAAACCATTGAACTTGTCCATCCCAAGTCCTAATATTGGAACCTAACAAAACAATTTTATTGAAAAGAAATGAGGAAAAAATATGAGAATATACATGTTAATAGAAAGATTTTAAAAAAATTCAACTACCCCAAAGATACAAAAGGTGAATAACATGTTTTTCTCTGATACAACCTCAAAGGACTGCAACGAATGTAAGTTACACTCAGTAATGGTGATTTTTGGGATGATCCTGCACATCATTGGCGAAGGAAAACCGAAATATGCCCAAACAATTTTGCTTCCAAGTGACATCAAAACTAAACTATTGAACTTGTGCCTCAAAATCCAAATAGTAAAATCTAACAAAACAATTGAATCGAAAAGAAATAAGAAAAAAGGAGAATACACATGATATATCGAAAGATTAATTGAAATTAAAAATTCTACTACGTCAAAGATTAAAAATGTGTACAATTGCTTTTTTCTTCTACAATGTCAAAGTGAACGTTACACAACCTTAAGGAGAGTATACATATGTTTTGCTTCCAAATGTCATCACAAGTAATCATTAAACTTATGTCTCAAAGTCCAAATAGAGGAACCTACAAAACAATTGCACCAAGAAAATGAAGGAGAATATAAATGATATATTGAAAGGTTAAAAAATTCTACTACCTCCATGATACAAAAGCTGAATAATAGTGTTTTTTCTTCAAAAATCTCAATGATGAGCAACAAATGATATGCTTTATATATATAGCATCTAAAATACACCTATAGGCCTAAAAAAAGAAAGTTAAAGAAACTATCTAATCTTTTCAAATAACCTATTGCATCAGTTATAAATATTTATGATTAGTATTATTTTCCTTATTACAACAATTAATACATGGGAAGCCAATCAGCCCAAATTAATGTAACAGCTTCTCTCCCTAATAAAATTTCTATCTAAAGTTCCATTTTGTTTAATATATTTTGTTAAAAAACTTTGTTTTATTTTTATTTTTTTGTCAAAAAAAAGTTTGTTTTATATACACTGGTTTATCTTGATATATATATATATATATATATATATATATGGCTTCGTACCACTTGAATGACCTTGTTTAAAAAAAGACTTTTGATGGTCTAATTCTATAAAACAACAGTTTTGCATCAATAACACTAACGGATTGTTTAATTCTTTCTTAAGTGGTTCAGTCATTAAAAGCTTCAGTTACGCATAAAAAAAACAATGAATAAATATTATGTGGAAATTATTTAAAAAAACAATAATAAAAACATTCCACTTTCTAATTAAAAAACTATGATAAAAATTATTATTTAAATTATTATGTGAAATTATTATTAAAATTATTATGTGAAAAACTATGATAGTCATATCTTAAGTATTTTGATACTTGAAATAAAATTAAAATTTTAATTGATGGATATATAGTCTTATTTTAAGCATTTGTTTTGAAAATTAATTGATAATAATGCAAGATCATTAAGAAATTTATTTTTGATATAATATTCAAGATGCTTGATACCTAACATTTAAAATAACCAATATATATTGCTTTACTAAATAATATATTATTTAGTTTAATGATTAAATTAATTTATCAGGGTATTTCAAAAGTTTTAAAATTAAAATATTATTTATCCATTATTCATTGCTCTTAATAATGGATAAATTTTTTAAAATTAAAATTAAAAATCATGAGATTCATTGTGGAGGCTCCATTGGGGATTCCTTTACTTATATGTATAGATATTGATTAATTTAATGGGAAAAAAAGATATGAAGCTAAAGTCAATTTTTCTTAAAAAGATATGAAGCTAAAGTCTACGTTTTTTTTTTATGTTTCATGTGGTTTTTATTTTTATAAATAATAAAATAATTCTCAATTCTCCTAGTCATCAAACTTTATGTCTTTTTATTTTTATTCAACTCATATATATCAATACACTTATTGTCTTTAATTATATAATAACTGAAAAAATATAAAGGGTATTAATAATTTAGCCTTAATATGTAATCATTAATATAAGTCTCCTTATATGTGTAAATTATAAAAAGATATTAATAATAATTGAAAATCTAATTGAAAAATTAATGATGATGATGTGGAGCATCTTAGAGGCTTGGAAAAAAGCTTCCTTTAGATATTTATATAGATATGTTACACAAAAAGAATTTCAAAGACCCACTAATTTTTTTATTTCAAATAAATTTAGATTAAATATATATATATATATATATATATATATATAATAATATAATAGGCCAAGTTTGATTTGTATTATACATTTAAATTTATGAAATATAATTTAAAGAAAACATTGGCATAGTTTATTAAAATATTAATAATAAACTCTTCCCTTTCAATGCATATAGTTACACAAAAAAGAATTTCAAAGAACCCGCTATTTTTTTATTTCAAATAAATTTAGATTAAATTTTATTATAATTAATTAGAGATATTAAGTAGGGATTTAAACAATGAATAAAATAACAAATACGTTGAATAAAGAGATTATATGCAATATAAGTTAAAGAAAACGTAGGCATATTTTATTAACATATAGAAACTTTTTTTACATATTATATTATATTCTATTGTAACACAACATATAATATTCTATTATATAATACATTATATCATATTATACGTAGATATATGTCGGCAATTATTCTTATCAATTGCTATTATTTTTTGTGAAGAAAAAAAGTTCTATATTTATAAAAGAATAGCATCATTTTAATATTAATATAAAATAGTTAATTAATCTTCCACTAAGAGAATCATTTAATAAGTTAGTGGCAATTTATTTCTTTCATTAAAATTAATTATATCTGAATTATAAATTAATATTTTAATACACAAAAATCTTGAGTAAAATTGTGGAGCTTCCTTTGGGGATTCTTTTAGATGTATGTATGTATGTATAGATAGATAGATATAGATAATATATAGCTAATTCAAAGGAACATAGACATAATTTTATATAAATATAAAAAGCTTATTTTACATGAGTTTTTTATTTATATTTACCAATTATAATAGGTTAGATGAAATAAGAAATTATTAGTTGACCTTTAAAATTATTTTTCATGTTACAATTATGCATTTAAAGGGAGGGGTTTCACATAAATAATAGTTAAATACTATTTTACTAAGAGTATCATTTAATAAGTTAGTGGTTATCATGAAATGAAGTCTCATTTATGTGGAAATTATGAATAAATATTAATATAGTTAAAAATCTAATTGAAAAACAAAGGAAAGTGATGTGGAGTATCCTAGAGCTTGGAAAAAAGCTTCCTTTAGAGATTTACTAGGAGAATACTCGTGCGATGCACGAGTTGTTATATAATTTTTTTCCTTTAATTTTATATAGATTTTATACAAATATATACATAAGTTGTCGATATAAATTATGTATTTTAAAAATATAGTATTACATTAATATATTTTTTATTTATGCCATATTCTTATATAGTGTATTTTTTAATATGCACAATTGTCCAAATTTTAGTGAGCTTAATTGTTGAAAATAAAATCTTACTAAACTTCATTTTACTTAGTAATAATAAATGCCATTCTATTTAATATCTTGAATTTATGAGCATGAATTTTAATAATAAAGACATGTGAAAAATAATATAAGAATATTTTTGATATAGCATTTTTTAATATGTGTAAGACAAAGAAGAAAAATAATAATGATAATAATTGAAGATCAATACTAATGAGAATATTTTTTGATATAACATATAGCCTAAATAAACACTACGTAAAAAAATTCTTTTGTTTAAAAACAAAAATAATGGTTTAATATGTGAAAGTTTAAGGATGAAAATAATGAGATTTTATATTTCTTTTAAAACATTAGAATAAAAATAACTAAGTTATACTAAGAAAGTGATCATAATATATTGATAAACATGTTTGGAAGTGACTTACATTTGTAATAATGCGTCTCGCATTTGCTTTTCTCTTATAATGTTATTCTATTTTTATTTTCTTCTTCCAAATTTCAGTGACATCCTCTAAATATTATTATTATATTAAGCTTGGATGAGTTTAAATTAAATAAGTTCATGGTTGTGTATGAATAAATATAAATCATAGAAATTATAAAGTAACTACTCTTTATTTTATTTTTTCTTTATTTATTTCTTTGTTTATTCATCAATTAATAATTCAAAAATATTAATTAAAACAAAATTTGAAACTTAAAACAAAAGTGATAATAAGGAATTTAGATTTAATAGGAAACTTAGAAAGAAAACAATCAAAATCAAATCTTTATTTTTATTTTTTATAATGATATGAAAAATATATGGCCATTATTCACAATATGAAATGAAAGATTTATTTTATTATAATTGGTTTTTATGCAACTTATAATCTAAATAACCTACCTAAAGTGGAGAGTAAACATATAATATTTGTAAAAGAATTGAAACATTTAAATTTGAAGCTTTATTTGGTTGTTTTTACCTCAAGCACTATTTTTATTTAAAATTAACCATTTTAGATGTGAATTTGTAAATAAAAAGTATTAGATAGAATATATACTAAAGGCATTAGATATGATGATAGTTGAAGAAAATGATATTTTTTTTCCTTTGTGATATAGAGAAGAGACACCTAATGTAATTTCCTTCTTAGAAGTGACACCAAAGGTTATGAAGTTTCAAGGAACATATGCAACTCATTTAGATCTAGCAAATCATACAATTTTACAAAACTATGAAATTAAACATTTTTTTTGACAAAAAATTAAACATTTTTATAAAGAACAATATTAAAATATACATCATTTCTTAATGTCTATAACTTTACAAAAAATCGTTGCCTATTTGTCCTCTTCAAACTATCAAGAACACAAAATTCTTTACCCTTTTTGTGATTTCTACATCTTGTGAAACTTGCTCCTTTCTTCTACTCCTTGTTTTTCATATGATTATTGCACCTAATGTAATTTCTTCTTAGAAGTGACACTGAAGGTTATGAAGGCTCAAGGAACATATGCAACTCATTTAGATCTAGCACATCATACAATTTTACAAAACTATAAAATTTAATATTTTTCTAAAGAACAATATTAAACTATACATCATTTCTCAATGCCTATAACTTTACAAAAAATTGTTGTCTATTTGTCAACTTCAAACTATCAAGAACATGAAATTCTTTATCCTTTTTGCGAATTCTACATCTCGTGCAACTTGCTCCTTTCTTCTACTCCTTGTTTTCTATATGATTCTTGCACCTAATGTAATTTCCTTCTTAGAAATGACACCAAAGATTATGAAGGCTCGTGGAACATATGCAACTCATTTAGATCTAACACATCATACAATCATACAAAAAATTAAACATTTTTCTTAAGAACAATATTAAAATATACATAATTTCTCAATGTCTATAACTTTACAAAAAATCATTGCCTATTTGTCAACTTAAAACTGTTAAGAACATAAAAATCTTTACCCTTTTTGTGCATTCTACACCTTCTTGTGAAACTTGCTCCTTTCTTCTACTTCTTATTTTTTTATATGATTCTTTTTGTCAAAACCTCTACCCTAACCATCCAAAGATCTCTCATTTAAATAGTCATTTCTTGTTATAATTAGTTTAAACTCTATTTCTTCCACTCATATCCCACTAACTCATGAGTTTATTGTAAATTAAAGCAATAATTCATGTAAATGTGAAACCCTCCATTCAATGCATAATGGTTACATAAAAAGAATTTTAAAGGTCAACTTATTATTTCTTATTTCATCTAAACTATTATAATTGATAAATATATTTATTAATTCAATTAATTTAAATTTTGACCAATTCTAATAATAATATAATTTCTATGTAAATAAATATATAATTTAAAAAAACATTTAGAATAATAGTAATAAATATAAAAACAAAACAATAAAAAGTAACTAATATAAGAACATAAAATTGAGTTTAGAATGAACACATAATTGAGCTCATAAGTCTCATGAATTGAGAATGAACATTGATTAATATAAAAAAATCTTGTTTTTATATTTAATTATATATTAAAAATTAAAATCAAAGTCTCATTTATACAAAAATTATGATTAAATATAATATAATGTGTAAATTTATTACTATGTTGGAATTTATTAGTAGTAGTGGGTTGGACACAAAGGTAGGAATTAATAAATAATAAAAGAGAAGTTTTTTAATAGACAAAAATAAAAGCAAAAATTCAAGAATTATTGTGGAGGCTCCATTGGGGATTCTTTATACTTATATGTATAGAAGATATAGATAAACATTTCCCTTCATTGTGTTATGAATAATTTTATGTTTAATTCCTATTAGCAATCCATAATCGTAGGTTTTTATTCTTCTTGAGAATGCTCATAGGAATCACCAAATATTTTATTCCACTAAGAGTAGTATTTAATAATAATAATAAGTTAGTGGTAATAATGAATTTAAGTCTCATTTAATTGTAAATTATAAATAAATATTAATAAAATTAAAAAATTTATTGAAAAATAAATGGAAATGATGTGGAGCATCCTAGAGTTTGGAAAAAAGCTTCCTTTAGATATTTATATAGATATAGATATAGATAAAGATAACCCAAATGTTGAGAATTTTGAGTCGAATATTTAGACTCCATTTTCGAGTCAAATCAACTAATTAAATGCTAATAGGGTCTTACAAGAAAATAAATTAATAGGGTAATTAAATAATTTTGAGGGAAATGTACAATCCCAAAAACAACAAAAAATACACATAAAAAGGGCAAGTCTCAATTAGGCTCCTAGTTGAACTTGAAGGAAATATTGGAGAATAAGTCTCACATTGAATAAAATAAATACATGTGTATAGGTGAGAATCTTGAGTTTAAATTGTCTAGACATTTTAGACAACCAAAGTTTTTTTTTGACAAGCAATAGCTAATGTTCTTTATTCACAATAAAGTCCAAAATACATGAGAGAATATCATAGTAAAATTTGAGAACCGACTCAAAATAAAGCGACCTAGTAAGTGTCCTAGAAAGCTCAACATAAGAGTTGCTAAACAGAATAAATCCTTACAAACTCTCTACCTAAACACTCAAATTCATAATTAGAGACATGAAGTTTTGCATCTAATTCAAAGATCACATCCTTATACCCCAACTCTCTAATCCACTTGACTATGAGATATAAGCTCATGGTTTCACCATGGTTTCACCAAGAATCACTTCCGAAATCGGAGTATACCAATGAGTTTGTAGTCAAAAGAATTTCTGGTAGCATCATGAATGCATATTCCAATATGCACCTTATTGCTGATCATGACTTGGAAAAGAAGCATTTTTTTTATATAAATCGAGTATCCTTTGCGCGCAACTGCAGAGAATAATCCCTCGAGCCGGGTATTATCATAATGGGCGACAAATCTATCTCTCAAGAGATTTAACACCACTGCATGTCCAAGACTGGATTGAAAAAGAGGCATTTTTGATCCAACCAACCGATGCGAGCCATCACGAATGCATATTCCAATATGCACCTTATTGCACATCCAATTTTTTTTAAATTTTTTTTCAACATGCAGATTTTAAAAAAGTTATCAAAAATCTAATCAATATTTTCCTTCTTCCCAACTCTCATCCTTTCCTCCGTCCTGTATTCTTATTTTTCTTTCACTGAAAATTATGTGTTGTGAATTGTGATCATCAAAAAATGTATACATTAGAAAGTTGGCATAAGCGCGTAATTGTTATTTATTTCGTTAACTTGAGAAGCAGCATTTTTTTATTATTGACACAGGAATGAAGCTAATTAGAGCCAAGATGATGAGTAACTAAGTAAGCGCTTGCATCTCACAAGCATTAGTGATGTCTAAACTAAATGCAGCAACAACAGAAAAACTAAAATAATGGGTGTAATTAGTTTTTTTAAGGAAAATCATTTTTTTTGACAACACAATAATGAAAGGCCCATGCTTCAGTGAACCCCCCAACTACTCACCAGACACCCCAAATTTGCTTAATCCCAAATGACCCTCACGTGAAAATCAGGTGACAGGCAAAAATGCATCATTCAGCGCACGGTTAATCGAACCAGTTCGACTGGACCTCCATCGAACATTGAATAATACACGGTTCGACACTACCAACTTCGATCAGGTTCAATCAACCGTGCGCCGAACCGTATGTAATTTTGGTCTTTTCACCCCATAAAGGGGTGTCTAGTGAGTAAGCATGGCAATGTAACCCGAACCCGCAGGTACCCACCCGCCCCCGCCCCGAGTTTGAGGGGGAAAACCTGCGTTGACCGGGGACAGGGCGGGTTTCGGGAATGTCGTTACCCACCCCGTCCCCGCCCCGAACCCGCTCAACAAAACATAAATTAATTATTTTATTTTATGCATATTTACTCATTCATGTTGATTCATAAATTTTGTTTATTTTTAATTTTGATCTATTTCTTATAGAAAAGTCTATTTTAATACTTTTAACTTTATTTTATCATTGTATAATTATTATGATTTTATTTTATTAATTCTTATAAATATATTTTTGTATTTTTCCTATAAATTTGTAGCGGAAACGGGTACCCGCGGAGAATCGTCCCCATTTTGGATGGGGATGGGGAATGCAAAACCCGACCCCGATAAAGATAGGGGCGGGGGACAGGGGATGCAAAACCCGCACCCGTCCCGACCCCGTTGTCATACCTACTAGTGAGTAGCAGGGGGTTGGCTGAAGCATCCATTTAAGGAAAATCATAGTAGTTTGGTCCAATTGATAGTATTTGAGTCTGTATCGTTTTTGGTCCAAAAGGCAATGGCTGTAAAATAACTTTTGGACCATCATGTTATTTGGGTCAATCACAAGCAAAATTTGGGTTTTACTTTCCCCACTCCCCCTCCTACTCAAACACACCCTTTAACAAATTTTATTCTTAAAATAATCTCGCGTTGAACGTTGTGGAGGACGTGTTTAATGACGGTTCAAACGCCCTTGTTCGAACACGTTTGAACACCTGCATACGAACGCAATAAAATTGGTGAATGTGCGGTGTGATGGTCCATTATTGTTACCTCGGTTAACATCATACGAACAAAATACAATGGGGTGTTCGAACAAGGTTATTCGAACATGTTTGAGTGACCCCATTCGAACAGGTGAAATTACGCACAATAGGGTGTGTCTCAATATTTAACACACTCGAACGACTTTATTCGAACGTGTTCGAATACCCGTGTTCGAACAGGTGAAATTTCTTGAAAAAAAACATTTTGGCTGGCCTTTTTTGGTCTTTTCCCACCCTTATGGGATGTCTTTTGAGTAGGAGGGGGAGTGGGAAAAGCAAAATCCCAAATTTTTCATTCTACCGACAAGGAGAAAAAAAATAACACAACAGGGTTTAATTCTTACACCCACTTTTTCTTATACACCTTCCTTCCGCAACAACTGTTCCCCCCCCCCCCCCCCAATACCTCTTTGAGGAATTTTTTGTATTGTGAAATGTAGTTCAAAAGTAAATTTATGTAGCCAATAAATATTTCAAAAATCACATTCCAAAATGCACAAAAGGGAGAGATTTAACGTGTTTGGTGCGGTATGTAAATGCATAATGCTTGTGTTTTGCCTATTTTTGTATCCATCTCTTTCACCTATTATTTTATATCTTATCTTTCTTTCTCCAAAAATAGCCTAAAATTGTCAAAGCTATGGACTATCAAAGGCACCTAATTTTTGAAAGGATATGTCATCTCTATGATAGGTAGATAAGTTATCACCAAAGCAGTGGTGCAAGCTATACCTACTTATTGCATATGTATGTACCTTATTACTCGACTTTCGATGATAATATTCAAAGGATGGTGAACTCCTTTCTTTTGGGGATTCAGACAATTCTGGTAGCATCAACTAAATAAATTAGGAAAAATGATATATTCCTAAGAAAGAGGGATGGTTGGGAGTGAAGAATATTTATGCCTTTATCATTGTCATGTTGGCCAAACAAACATGATTTTCAGAATTCAGAAACTCACGATTTGAGAATTTACGAGACTAGATATATTCCAAATTATGATTTTTTGGAGTCTTCCTTTGGCTATAACCCATCATATACTTACACGAGTTTTGGCCTTACTCGGGTAATTTTTAGTTTGATCATAAATCAATGGTAGACTATGTTGCACATATAGGGTTTATGGGTCTGGATTTGGTTCCATCATTTAAGAGTCTTTATCTCTCCTCAATCTTCTTCAAACCTTAGTGTGAGTTTTATTAGGAAGCAAGTCAACGAGAGTGCCCATAGTTCATTTTGGGTAGCCCTTTTATCTCTAGCTCTCGTGAATTTCAAAATTCTCCTGATTGTATTTTAGCTTTAATTGATGATGAAATGAAGTAACGAAGGGTTTAATACTTTGGCCTTTATTTTTGGTACCCCCCTCAACATCAACCACACCCCCATATTTCAAAAAATGCCAATAATACCCCTGCGTTTAAAAAAAAAAATTAAAATTTCGGAATTACCTCTAAAAAAGGTAATTCCGGTTCATAAATCATGAAAAATTTCGGAATTACCTCAAAAAAAGGTAATTCCGAAATTTTTAATTTTTAATTTTTTTTAAAAAGTTTATATTTTGGTCTTAAGATTTAAACGCGTTTTATTGGAAATATGATACGAACGATTTACGATTTAATAACAATACGTCAAAATATATAAAATGACCAACATAAAATAGGAGTACAAATACAATTATGGGTCCAAAATGTCTAAAAATGACTGAAAATAAGCACGTGAAGTAGGTGAGCAGGCGACATCTAAGGCATCCCGAGCCAATCCAGACGGGCCGGCAATGCGTATATATACGATTTGTTTTAATTTTTATTACTAAAAGGCTACTAAAAATAGTCAAAACTACTCTAAAGAAATATAAAAACACCACTAAAAATCTAACAAAACCAAAATAAGACTATACAATTTTTTTTAGATTTTTTGGAGACTATGAAAAATTAAAAAAAATCGTAAAAAATAGTAAACGATGGAATTTGGGATTTTGAGGCCGTAGTCCCGTAAGAAGTCCCTTCTAATGGAGTCTTGATTCTTGATTTTTTTCGCTTCTAATGGCTGTGGTTTCATTACGATCAGAGTATGTTGTCCGAAAACCGATTTTTTAGCCTAAATTATTCGTTCGAAATAAAAAAATTGTAATTTTCGGAATTACCTCAGAAATAGGTAATTCCGGTTCACAAATGTGAACCGGAATTACCTCATTTATGAGGTAATTCCTAAAATCTGCAGACTTCATTTATGTGAACCGGTTTCTTTGGTTCATATAAGATTGCATTGGATCAAAGATGTAATTGCTGATGGCAAGGTGCAAGTTCACAAGGTGCATACTTCTCAGAATCCTGCAGACTTTATTACTAAAGTGGTACCATTGTCAAAGTTCAAGCATTGCTTGAATTTGCTCAATGTGGATCAAGGTTAGTCAAGGAGGTATTGGGTTATGCAGATCGGGTATTTTTTGGTTCATTGACATTGGTTTTTTGCTTGAGTTGCCAAGGTGGAGATTGTTGTTGATGTGGCAACTCACTAGTGTGATGGTGTGTGAAATAAGCATGTGCAAGTATACACAGTCACAAACAAGTAATAAAGAGTAAGTAAAGATCGTTCCCACGAGGATTGACTAATTTTTAATGTGTTTGTTTAGCATAGGTAAACTAGTGTGTCTACAACTATTCAGAGATTTGTGGTTGGTTTTTGGAATATAGAAAAACAGAATTTAAATACCTGTAGAGGATGTAATTTAAGAGAGAGTTGAGATGCTTTTACCATATGAGTTCCTTGTGAGAATGTTGTGCTGTCTTTCGGTGCTTGAGCACCTGGTGCTTGATCACTTAGTGTAGATACATCAGATTAAGGGTGACTGTACAAGCTCAATAAACCCTTGTTTTTTTGCAAAGAAAGGGCAAGTGTGTCAAACTCCCTCGCCTCCTTTCAAGTGGTTCAAGTTGCTAAATACTTTCCTTAGTAAAACCCCACACATGAACAAAGACTATGCTAATTACTTTTGAATTAGCATGGAATTACTAAAGTCGACTTTGTGGAAAACAAATTTCTCATCAAAGACTTAAATAAACACTTGCCTTTGCTTCTAGTTCTTGAGATCTAGTTGTAAGTCAATCTCTTGTAAATACAACTCCCCCTTGTTCTAAGTTAACCTTAAAACAAGTTTAATTCAAGTACAAGAACTAGTAAGTGAGGGCACCTTTTGGACAACACAATAGTTCTCACGAGTTCATCATATGACTAGAGCATCCCAACTAAGGAATTTAGCTCATCATCGTCCACATAAAGTAATTAAACAAAGCAAGTAAAGAAAGCATTGTAAATAACTTGGAAATGTAAATTGCTTAAAAGTAAATTGCTTGAATGGACAAGTCTTGCAAGAAAGTAAATTGCTTGATTGGACAAGTCTTGCAAGAAATTAAATAACAAGAAAATAAATAAAGAGTAAGATGAAGAACATGAAATAAGAACTTAATATTAATGAAGAACACTTGATTCTCAACTAGGAAGAAGTGAAGAATAGAGATGTCAATTCCTTCTTACCTTCCTCTTAAGTTTAGAGTAATCAAAGTGAAGTAAAAAGACTTGGAAATAAAATGAAGAACAAGATGAACTTTAATCTAAAACTACTATTGTATCTATATGGTATTGGTCGTATATCTATATATATTCTTTACAAGAGATGAAAGAGTCCTATTTATAGATGTAGGAGATTTCCTTCCATGGAGGGTTTTCTTTGTCTTCAAGTATTTGATTTCTTGCTTGCTTGTGAAGTATTCTTTGACCATCATGTGACTTATCCTAGTTATTTTGCAGGTGTCAATTGTTGTCACTTTGAATGGGAAACATTCCTTTGAGTGGGAAACATTCCTTTTGAAGGGTCCAATTAGTTGATGACATTTGGCTTGGTGTAATGATGATGTTTGTTGTTTTCATCCTATAGATGACTTCTTTGGTAACTTGATAATTGATTCCATGTGATCACCGAGCTAGTAGGAGGCCAAGAAGGCTCTTTAGAACGAAATCAAATTGAGGTGCTTCCAATGTGGGGTCTTGTGCTACTTGCTTCATTTGCATGCTTTGGTGCTTAAACACTCGATGCTTAAGCACTTAATGCAAAATCACAAAATCTGCAAAAGTACTCAACAAACATATCAAACATACCAATTTGTATATAAATTGAACTTCTATCTCCTTGATAATGTATTTTATGATTTTCATCTCTTTTTATTGTATTTACAAGTTTATTGCATTGGTTTCAAACATTTATCTAAGTAAAAGACTATGAATAACTCTATATAAAATAGAGTTATCATGTGACTAAGCTTCTACCTTATCCTACGTGGCATGCTTCTACAAGTGAAACAATTCAAAGCTAGTTTTTAAGGAAAGTTAGTTATTTTCGGTTACTATGTGTAAAGATCATGTAATTGATTGTAACAGCATATAAATAGCACCTAGAGCTAGGATCAGAAAAGTGAATCATTTCTGGGCTTGTGTGGAGTGAAAAACACTGGGATTCAAGGGTAAAGGGAAGTGAGGGGGAAACACATTTGGGTCACCATTGTTGTAATCTTCATAACTCTTTCAAGAATCAATGAAAATGGATCAATACGGTTTGTATGATCCCGCAGATGTAGGTATCCATCCGGATGCCGAACTGCGTCAACAATTCTGAGTGTTTGTGTTTTAATTCATGCAATTCGGTAATTCCCAATTTCTAGGGTTTAATTGTGCGTTTTCTTAATCGGCTTCAATTCTGCAAATTCAAGTTTAATTGGTATTCGAATTCGTTGTATAAACTTGGTGCGCATCTTGTTCTTCAAGATAAAGTCGATTTTAGCGCGTTGTTAAGATCAAAATTGAATTCGTTGTTGTTTCGGTTTTTCTTTGGTTTTATCGGTCAATAATCGATAAGGTTCTTGTTGCATTGGTGAAGCAACAACAAGATGATCTAAATCTCAACAATCAAGTATCGCATTAGCTTTGTTGAGGCAAAAGATAAATGGAAATGGCTAAGTTCAATATTGAGAAGTTCAATGGCAAGAATGATTTTGGGCTATGGAAGATGAAGATGGAAGCAATACTCACGCAACAAGGTCTTGAAGATGCATTGGAAGGAGAGAGTAAACTCCCTGATACATTGAGTGATAAAGAAAAGAAAGAAAAGATGAAGAAAGCATATAGTGCTATAATCTTGTGCCTAGGTGATAAAGTCTTGAGAGAGATTTCAAAGGAGAAATCGGCTTCTTTATCTGGACCAAACTTGAAAGTTTGTACATGACAAAATCCTTTGCAAATCGGTTATATCTCAAGCAAAAACTCTACACTTTCAAGATGCACCAAGGTACGTCTATAAGTGATCACATTGATGAGTATAATAAACCGATTCTAGACCACAGAGAACATTGATGTGAAAATAGAGGATGAAGACCAAGCCCCGTTGTTGATTAGATCATTGTCTAGTGAATATGATATTCTAGCAGATACTTTGATATATGGGAGAGAATCAATAACCTTTGATGAAGTTCAAAGTGCATTGATGTCCAAAGAACTCCATAGAAGGTCGGAAACAAGGATCAAGATCAAGGGAAAGTCTTGTAGCTAGGGAAGAAATAATATGAGAGATGAGAAAGGAAAAGGTAGGGCTAGATCTAAATCGAAAACAAAGTATAAATGTTATATCCATCATAAACCCGCCACTATAAGAAAGAAGCGTCCCGATAGGAAAAATAAGAAAACCAATGGTTCAAATGATAATGGTGATGCTTCATTTGCATCGGATGGATATGATAGTTGTGAAGTATTAGTTGCTTCTCGCAAGTGAATGTGAGGAAGTGGTGATAAGGATAATAAGACCGTAGAGGATGATTGGGCTATGGACTCTGCATGTTCCTATCATATGTGCCCTTGGAGAGATTGGTTCATTGAGTATAAAGCCTATTCGGTGGGCAAGTGACTATGGGAAATAATGGTAAGTGTAAGGTGATTGGCATTGCACTTTGTGATGTTAAGACTAGCTGATGGAACATTGAAGAAGCTTACAAATGTAAGGCATGTGATAGGTCTCAAAAGACCTCTGATTTCTCTAGGAATGTTAGAGAAGAGTGGTTTCAGTTTCAAAGGAGAAAATTCTACTTTAAAGGTTATGAAGGGATCCAGGGTGGTGATGAAGGGAACAAGGCAAGGTAATTGTCTTTACATTCTTCAAGGAGGAGTTGCAAAAGATGAAGCTTCTGTTGCTGAGAAATCTAGCAGTAAATCACTCCTATGGCATCAAAGACTTGGCCATATGAGTGAGAAAGGTTTGAAAGAACTTGAGAAACAAGGAGTGCTATGTGGAGACAAGATTCACAAGCTTGATTTCTGTGAACATTGTGTAGTAGGCAAGCAGACTCGTGTCAAATTTGCTACTGGTAAGCACAAAACAGAAGAAAAACTTGGATATGTTCATTCAGATCTTTGGGGGCCATCCAGAACTCCAACACATGGAGGTAACAAGTATTTCATTACTTTTACTGATGATTATAGTAGAAAGGTTTGGATTTATTTGTTAAAATCAAAAGATGAGGCCTTTAAAACCTTTGTGGAATGGAAAAAGAAAGTTGAAACTCAAAGCGGCCTTCATGTCAAAGCTCTAAGGCGATAATGGCTTAGAGTTTTGTAATGAAGAGTTCAACAAATTGTAAAGATCATGGAATTTTTGAAACCGACCGTGTGAGAGGTACCCTCAATGAGAATGGTTTGGGTGAAAGATTGAATAGAACCTTGTTGGAAAAGGTTAGATGTATGTTGTCTTGTGCTAGATTGCCTAAAACTTTGCGGGAGAGGCAAGACATCTAATGCATGCTATTTGATAAATAGGAGTCCCTCCACGACTCTTGAATTTAAAACTCCTCAAGAGATGTGGCATGGTAAACCTCGATCGATCGCAGAATTTAAAGGTATTTGGTTGCCCGACTTACTTCCATGTGAGTGAAGGAAAGCTTGAACCAAGGGCAAAGAAAGGTTACTTCATGGGATATCCCGATGGAGTTAAAGGCACAGAATCCTGGTCTATCAATGATAAGAAATGTATCATTAGTAGAGATGTTACTTTTAATGAATCCAAGTTGATTGATCTCGGTCAAGACGGTGAAACTCTTGATGAGAAATTGCCTAACAAGGACACTCAGTTGAGGTGGAGCTTGAGGAAAAGCAACATGAGAATCAAATTGGAGATGATGAAATAGACCAAGGTAATGAACAAGGTGTGGTTGATGGTACATGACTCGAGAAAGTGAAGTTGAGGAGAATGAACGACTACCTATTATGCAGAGTCGAGAGAAAGAAGGGTAAGCAAACCACCAGATAGATTTGGCTATGAATCTATGACTGCATATGCCCTGAATACATCTGCAAGTGTGATCTATGAAGAACCAATAACATATGATCAAGCAATGAGTAGCAAGGATCAAGATAAATGGAATCAAGCTATGAAAGAAGAGATGTCTTCTCTGCAGAAAAACCAGACCTGGAAACTTGTGAAGAAACCTGCTGGAGTAAAACTAGTAGGTTGCAAGTGGATCTACAAAGTAAAGGAAGGGAACACAGATAGTGATCCACCTAGGTTCAAAGCTAGGCTCGTAGCTAAAGGCTACACACAGAGGGAAGGTGTGGATTTCAATGAAATATTCTCACCTGTTGTGAAACACACTTCAATAAGAGTGCTCTTAGCACTTGTTTCAAAATTTGACTTATGTCTTGAACAGATGGATGTTAAGACAGCTTTTCTTCATGGTGTTCTGGAAGAAAAGATCTACATGACACAACCTAAGGGATTTGAGGAACAAGAGAAAAAGGACCATGTGTGTTTGCTACAAAGATCACTGTATGGATTGAAACAATCCCCTAGACAGTGGTACAAACGATTTGACAGCTACATGATCAACATCAAATACAAAAGAAGTTCATGTGATAGTTGTGTGTATTACAAAGAGTTAAAGGAAGGAAGTTTTGTCTACTTACTTCTCTATGTTGATGACATGCTTATTGCAAGTAAAGATAAGCAGGAAATCTCAAAACTCAAAGCTCTTCTCCAAAAGGAATTTGAAATGAAAGACTTGGGACAAGCAAGGAAAATTCTGGGAATGGAGATAAAGAGGAAAGGGGGTTCATCTGAATTGGTAGTCAATCAAGAGGGTTATGCTATGAAGGTACTTAGCAGGTTTAATATGAATTCTGCAAAAACTACTAAGATACCTATAGGAGCTCAGTTCAAACTGTCTGCCACTGATTTCCCTACAACAGATGAAGAAAAGAAGGATATGGCTAACATACCTTATGCTAGTGCTGTTGGTAGCTTGATGTACTCAATGGTGTGCACTAGACCTGACCTAGCTTATGCTTTAAGCTTGGTTAGCGGATACTTGTCTAATCCTGGAAAACAGCATTGGAGTGCTGTAAAACAGATTCTGAGGTACTTAAATGGAACTACAAAATTGGGATTGAAATACAAAGAAGAGGCTCATGATTCAGGTGGAGTTGTGGGATATGTAGATTCTGATTTTGCAGGTGATAGGGATAAGAGAAGATCCCTAACTGGTTATGTATTTACCTTGTTTGGTAACACTATAAGTTGGAAAGCTTCACTCCAACATGTAGTGGCACTTTCAACCACTGAGGCAGAATACATTGGCATAACAGAGGCCTTCAAGGAAGCTCTATGGTTAAAAGAGTTGGTAAATGAGCTTGGTGTGGAGCAAGAGAGTGTAAAGGTGTATTGTGACAACCAAAGTGCAATACACTTATGCAAAAACAACTCATTTCACGAGAGAACAAAGCACATAGACATAAGATTGCATTGGATCAAAGATGTAATTGTTGATGGCAAGGTGCAAGTTCACAAGGTGCATACTTCTCAGAATCCTGCAGACTTTATTACTAAAGTGGTACCATTGTCAAAGTTCAAGCATTGCTTGAATTTGCTCAATGTGGATCAAGGTTAGTCAAGGAGGTATTGGGTTATGCAGATCGGGTATTTTTTGGTTCATTGACATTGGTTTTTTGCTTGAGTTGCCAAGGTGGAGATTGTTGTTGATGTGGCAACTCACTAGTGTGACTAAGCTTCTACCTTATCCTACGTGGCATGCTTCTACAAGTGAAACAATTCAAAGCTAGTTTTGGGCGGGAAAGTTAGTTATTTTCGGTTACTATGTGTAAAGATCATGTAATTGATTGTAACAGCATATAAATAGCACCTAGAGCTAGGATCAGAAAAGTGAATCATTTCTGGGCTTGTGTGGAGTGAAAAACACTGGGATTCAAGGGTAAAGGGAAGTGAGGGGGAAACACATTTGGGTCACCATTGTTGTAATCTTCATAACTCTTTCAAGAATCAATGAAAATGGATCAATACGGTTTGTATGATCCCGCAGATGTAGGTATCCAATCTGGATGCTGAACTGCGTCAACAATTCTGAGTGTTTGTGTTTTAATTCATGCAATTCGGTAATTCCCAATTTCTAGGGTTTAATTGTGCGTTTTCTTAATCGGCTTCAATTCTGCAAATTCAAGTTTAATTGGTATTCGAATTCGTTGTATAAACTTGGTGCGCATCTTGTTCTTCAAGATAAAGTCGATTTCGCGCGTTGTTAAGATCAAAATTGAATTCGTTGTTGTTCTGGTTTTTTGCTGGTTTTATCAGTCAATAACTGATAAGGTTACTGTTGCATTGGTGAAGCAACAACAGTAACAGTCTAAATCTCAACAGTATACACATTATGTGTAAAGCTTATTACACTATCCACCAATAACAATAAATGGTAGGCATGACACATCAGGTGGTTACTAATTGAGTAACTTCTTTTTAATGACTTGTCAAACTATCATTGGTAGATAGTGTAAAATATGTATACACAGTTTGTGTATCTAATATCTATTTATACTAATACACTACCTTTGAACTTCCAAATAAAACCTCCATCTTTGATTGACACCTATACTACCTTTTACATGCAAAAAAGGTACAACGGTCATTTTATGGGAAAAAATTCATTAAGAGGGAAACCATTTTGAATTAAAGTGACCTTTCACGATCAACTCCCTTCATCTCTCTCTGCTTCTCGAAAGTTTCTCTTTCTCTCTCACAATCAACTCCCTTCATCTCTCTTCTCTACTCACCTCATCTTCCTTCTTTCTCCTTCTCCATTGCTCACAAGAAACGAAGCCAAACTAACCGAAAGAGAAGAAGAAAAACGGGCAACATTGAAGATCAAAAACCTGTGAGAAAACCTCTGGTCATACCCATCTATCTTCTCCCCTCTTCATTTCTGACTTCAAATTGCTCACAAGTAAACTTTTCTTTTTCCCTTTCATTTACGTTTTCCTTCTTCAAAGCATGAAACATAGCATTTTTCGTTTTACTTTCATTTTTGTTTTTCATTTCCGTTTCCCCTTTCATTTTCGTTTTACTATTAATCTGCAATTTTAGGTTTGGGATTTTAGGGTTTTGTTTGTCTAGGCTATTTCCAGATTATTGAGATTTTAGGGTTTTGTTTATCTAGGTTTTTTTTCCAGATTATGTGCATCTTAGTCTTGCAATGAAACTATAGTAAAATCTTACTTACATTTTCTCCATTTTTTCCCTATTTTGTTTTCCTATTCAGTATTTTTTTTTCTTTTCACCCATTTTCCATTTTTGGGGATTTTTCGGTTTCCTATTCTGGAACTGTTGGAGGCTATTGTTTGAGTTTAGGTGAGGTTTATTTGTATAAATAGTAAATAGATTAGATTACAAGGATATAGCTACTTTTATTCTTCTTACATAGTTCCAGAATTCTATTTTATTAGATTGCAAGGGAGGGTGTGATAGGTACTGTGAAGAAGGCAAAAATCCACATATAATATTTTCCTAAGAAATCCAAGTTACCCCCTTCAAATTGTATCTACAAGAGAATAGACTGTAGCTTCAGGATCCTCTTTCACTAATCTAACTGCTACTTGAATTTTATATGATACAGAAAGGACTCTACAAATCTGACATATGTGACTCATAAACTACATTCTTATGGCTCATATTGGAACTATATTATGTCACATTCTTAATATTGTTTGTTCATAATCCCACATATAAGACATCTAAATTTTCAGGCAATAGAAAACTTCAAACCAACATATATAATACAAAACCTAAGACAATCTTGCAGGGTTGCTTGCTTTCACCCCATTTGAGTGACATATGACATTACGGGTTTGTAATTTCTGCCTATTCTTTGTAACGGATTTACAGGCTCATTTCCTTGATCAACTGCATAGATCTTTGATTCTCAAAGGATTATTGCTTGAGTTAATGGCTGATTCCCCTTTCAATGTGAGTTTTACATATCTTTCTATTCCTAATTTAGATTTAGATATCTAAAAACAACAATTATTATGCAATATGAAGTAAAGTGCTAATGGGCAAAACAATGCACTAACATCAGTTTTAATTTTTTTCTTTTTTTCAGAGCTCAGTTTAAAATGCACTGAAGTTTCTTTTTTGATTTTTTATTGTTGTGATAATAAAATGCTAATTGCTATACTTTTGTGCCAAGTATTACAATGGACTCCTAATGCTATGTTTTTGTCGTAGGTGCGAGGTGTTGATAATGCCACCTAAGAAGTTGATTTTATCATTATCAAATTTTGGTTTTATACCATGAAAACTTGATTATGTGCATACAATGCCTTAAATTTTCTTTTTTCTAATACCATGGCCTTTAGCTTGATCGGACCTGCTTCCTCATGTCTGATCTGTTGCATAAAATAACAGTCATTTTGGCTCATACTGCTGATGATTTTTCTCCTGCAACTGAGAGACCAAAAGAGTGGGTGCTATCCATTTTGGATTACTTAGGAAACCAAGCTGCTGGAGTTATCTACTCGTGTGCTATCGTCAGGTGCTGGTTGCTGATTTTCATGGTTATCAGGTGTGTTGCATGGCAGTCTGGGCTCTTGGCAGATACAAAATTCAAGCTACCTTGCTGCTTTCAGATTCAAAAATCTGTATGTGCATACAATGCCATTAAGTTATGGACCAACTAGAAAAAAATAAATATGACAAATTTTGAGCATATTGTATATTTTTGTTCTTGCATTTGGCACCTGTTGAATTTTTACATGTTTTTGGAAACTTTATGATTAGATATACTATTTGTTCATATAGTGCATCATTTTTAATCATAATTTCTTTAGCTTATTTTAGTCATTCTACATGAAACTATACATTTTGGCCTTGATTGGGCACAGGTGAAAAGGTTCTAGATGATTGCAAGTAAATCAAAGGTTGTTCACTGCTTATGCAACAAACTTGAACTCTAACGAGGAAAAGGTAGAAACCCAGGCAACTAATTCTGTATCAGCTTCTCTTTTATTGTATTCATGGCTTATTTTCAATGTGTCACCATAATGTTCTCTTTTAGTTCATGCTTTTGTCAACAATGTTGAGTTCAAAATAGAGTAGCCATGTCTTCCCTATTTTCAGATGTGACCCCAAAAACCATTTTGGTTAACTTCTCTTTTGCATATATTTTCTTCGTCATTCTTTTTGCAACTCCCACTTTATGTTCGCTTCTTAGTTGTACTCCCTAATTCCATTTTTTAGACATGTGAGCTCAAAATGGAGATTTAGACTGAATTCCAGACATTTTGTTGTGATCTATGAAGCCCCGATACGAGATACGATACGGGATACGATACGACACGATACGTGGATACGAGAAAATTTAGAAAATCAAGATACGATACGGCAGGGATACTTTAATAAAAAATTAAATTAAAAGTTAAAAATATAAAATATAAAGATACATATCACAAAAGTAAAGTAGGGAGTTAAGACTCGTGTAGTAGTAAGTAGTTTCTTAGTTGTACTCAATTGTATTACTATTTCTTTGACATGTTAGTTTAGTTGTGTACAGGACAAAAATTCACATTATTAATGGTTAACTGATTGAATCCTTCATTTTTTTTTCTGTTTATTATTGACTAACTTGAAAATATGGTGAGAATGGAGAATAGCTTCAGGTTCTTCACTACGAGGTTGGGCAGAAATATGAGCCTCATTATGATTACTTCCTTGATGAGTTTAACACTAAGAATGGAGACCAACATGTTGCTATAATTTTTAATTTGTCTGACACAATCTTTGCGCCAAGCTGTCCTATTCATTCCCAAGGTGAGGTGAATGCAACTCCACTCCCTTGACTTTCCATATTAATTTGTCAAATTTACTCTATGTGACCACCTCAATAAGCCACTTTGAAACTTGCCTGTAGCAGATGTTTTTCTTGCCTTATATTTACATAGTAATTGACCCACTAATATAGCTTATGGACATTATATCCAATCAGCAGTGTCAGGTTATAAAAAGAAGGGTAAAATATGTTTTTAGTCCCTACAAAATTCGAATCTTTTAATTTAGTCCCTACATTATAGAAATAGGCGTTTTGGTCCCCAACTTATTTTTCTGTTTTCATTATTAGTCCATGCTGTTAAATCATGCTGACAATGCTAACGGAAAACTGAGTTGGCTTTTACACGTGTATTTTTTTTAATCTACGTGGCAAATCAGTTAACACATTTGTTTTTTTTAATTATCCAAGTGGCTTTTTAGTTTTTTTTTACCAAAATTTCTATTTTATTAAATTTTATTTTTTGTTAAAAAAATTGATCTTCTTCCTCTCCTTCGACAGCAGAGGTGCGCAGCAGAGATGAGCTCCGGCACGGTGGTCGCCGGTGAAGGGTACTCCGATGGCAAAAAATTTTGAGGGCTTTGCGAGAGGATGACGTGAGGAACCTGAATATCAAACTCACTTTTTGATTGAAGGTCCATGGTTGCCGAAAAATAAGGAAGAAGGTGGCGGTTTCGTACTGATGATCGTGAAGGTGGTAGATTTGTTACTCCGACTAAAAGAGTTTCACTTCAGAGCATAACTCATACATGACTTCAGAATTCACAGCAACCCAACAAAGATGAACAAAAATATCAACATTTAAAAGATTTGAATTCTACTGGATAAATGTAATTATCATTGACAATGTCACTGTTAGATGGTTTACAGTTACATGCTAGATTTCTACTTGGAGTGTATTTTGGATCAGATTTATATGCATATATGTAGTATTTATTAACTTTGCTTTGTTTTATATCGAGCTCCCCCCAGTGGTATTGCCTAACTTTAAAATGGTTTTTCATACCTGAAATATTAGTCAGGTATGATACCCATTGAACTATAGTCAAATTTAAAGTGTCTTCCAATTGATCTCAGCTGTAATGGTTAAATAAAAAACAAATTTTTAATTTAATATTTGAACCAATACCACCTCTCCTAACTGATTTTTAGGCAAGTATATCCACTATAGCCATGTGATTCTGATTAAATAAATTATTTTATTGTTAAAGTTACAACTGAAGAATACTGATATTAGATTTTGTTTTAAATTTTTCCTCAGAATCAACATTGTTCAGGCCAATTTTTTTTTTTTCACGGGGCAAATGTTTGTCGTCAATGAGTTAAAAGATGGTCTTTTATAGGCCAATTATTTAAAAGGCAGTCTTTCAGATTAGTAATTCTAAATAAGTTATTTAAAAGATGGTCTTTAAATACTATCTCCAGCTCATATAATTATAAGCCATTCGTTTTATTTATGATCTTCATTTTAATTACATTCATTTACCTGTCTTTCTTATTACCTGACCTTTCGAAGTTTGAATTTGAATTTGAGTACTAAACGTACCACGTAACGTGATCAACCCGTGCATCCGCACGGGTATGTTACTAGTATAAATTAAACTCTAAAGAAGAACACCACTTTATTATCAAAAATCAAAAATAAAAATAAAGACGAACACGTGAAAACATTAGTGAAAGGATGCAATCCAAAATCCAAATGATCGAGTTACCATTAAATCATTAATCAAAGTCAAATTAGATGCGTCCCCCCAACTTCCGAGCGACGTGTTTCGAATTAAACCATTAACATTAATACCCTTCTGCTTCATGACGCTGCCTCAAAACATAGAGCGGACAACGCTCAATATATAAAAAGAGAAGTCCAGTTACAACAAAAAAAAAAATTGGTATAACAGGGCAAAGGAAGGCACACGCTCATAGAGTTAGAATCACCAATCGAAAAACAAACCCAACTCTGTAGAAAGAGCTTCAGTGAGGTGCAGAAATGTGGCGGTGCGTCGCTCGTGGACTTCGCTTACCATCTTCTTCTTCTAACAGATCCATTCCCCTTGGATCTCACACTTCTAGATTCTTCTCTGTAAGATTCCACTCTCTACTCATCACCGATCAACTTTTTTCATCGCTTTCCCTTTCCTTCAATTTTTTATTAATTATTTAACATTCTGACGAAAACAATAGTTGAATCCGAGTTGTTGATTTGAAGTATTTTTTGTTTCTATCGAAAAAAATTGACTGATGTGATTTTTTTATTCATTTGAATTGAATTTGCCTTGTTTTTATAGGGTTGTGTGTTTTTGTGTTTTTGTTTGTTGTGCAGAGTGGGGTAAACCCTTCGTATACCGTTGTGGATCATACTTACGATGCAATTGTCGTAGGTGCTGGTGGCGCTGGTTTGAGAGCTGCTATTGGACTCTCTGAACATGGTTTCAATACTGCTTGTATTACCAAGCTCTTCCCTACTCGTTCACATACGGTTGCAGCTCAGGTATTTGAGATATTCCTGTTTTACTTACTTAGGGTATGTTTGTTTGATTAGCTTTTTAAAAACAGAAAACTATTTTTGAAAAGTATAATCAAGCAAGCCTTTACACTTTTTTGATTTTTTTCTTATGCATGTGTATAAGGAAAGAACTCTATCATATTGATACTTTTGCAATATAGATAATAGTTCTTGATTCTGCATGTTGCTACTGGGACTTTTGGATGTTATGATATAATATGATATAACTACTTAACTAGTATGCTTGTATAGAAAATAATTATCCCCTTGGTGACTTTCTTTCGATTTTTGTTTATCTCTGATGATTATATTTGGCAGATTTTAATGACTTTGATGTTGGAAGAAACCTTCAGTTTTGTTATAAATTTTATGAATTGTTAGTCATTTGTTGTAGTAGGTGACCATTGTAGTTGTAGCCAACCCCACGTAATGAGAAAAGGCTTTGGTATTGTAGTTGTTTGTTGTATTTGTCAATCAGTACAGACTTAGGTTCACCTTAACACCATCTCAAGCTCAGCTTTACCTCGTTAATCATCCTTGTTTGAGACTTCATTATTACTTTGGAGATGTGAAACTTTAAACCTGGAAATATATGCTGTTGTTTTTCTGACAACAGATAGGATTTAATCGGCTCTCTGTCAACTCTATGTTTTGGAAAAATATTGAGTTTGATATTATCGCATAGCCTTTTGTTCTTATCTGCTCATACAGTTAGTTGTGATATGAAAAATACTAGACATCACACCAAAATATATCAAGTTCACATAATCAGGATAGCTTTCTTCTTTTCCTGAATATGCTAGCGGTTCTTACTCATGAGAATGAACATTCTGTATAGGGTGGCATAAATGCTGCACTGGGAAATATGACTGAAGATGACTGGAGGTGGCACATGTATGACACTGTCAAAGGAAGTGATTGGCTAGGTATAAATTCAACCAAATTTTTTTATTTTTTTTAATTATATCCTAAATTATATAATAATTTATAAGTATAGTTGTTCATTGTGACATTGTTACAAATATCCTTGCTTGAGGAGATTCATTTTCCTTTAAGAATATTTACCTCCGATGAACAAGAATATGCCCTGTGGCTGTTTACCTAAAAACAAAAGAAGAAACTTATCAGTTATCAGCTTTCTATCTAAAAAGAAGCGCTAGGGATTTGATGAAAATCTAAAGAAACACTAGTACTGTGCAGCAGCCATGAGCAGTTGAGCAAAGCATCTATGAACTGAATTTTTTTCCTTTCATGTTTATAATGCAACCTCTATGATCTGCAGGAGATCAGGATGCCATCCAATATATGTGTAGGGAAGCACCAAAAGCGGTCATTGAGCTAGAGAATTATGGATTACCATTTTCCCGAACAGAAGATGGAAAAATATATCAGCGCGCATTTGGTGGTCAAAGCTTAAACTTTGGAAAAGGTATTTACAGGTTTTGGAATAGGGTTGTCTGCTTTTTCTTTTGAGAACAATTCTGATCTTGGCCTTCATTTGTCGCTACAATACAGGTGGTCAAGCTTACCGCTGTGCCTGCGCTGCTGATCGAACTGGGCATGCTTTATTGCACACTCTATATGGCCAGGCTATGAGACACAATACACAGTTTTTTGTGGAATATTTTGCCTTGGATCTTTTGATGAATAGTGATGGTAAGTTGTTGCAGTAAACAGTTTGCTTTTTCTTAAAAAGAAATCAATTACTCTAACTGGGTGTGAGCATTTAAACAAGCAATTTCTTCACGTAAATAGCAATTTTTATTGTCTACGTTATAAATGGTATCTCTCTGTCATACCATTTGCTTTATGAAACAAGTTACAGTAGTGAAAAGGAGGAAAAGAAAATATTTGTCTGTCATAGTTAATGATTATGTTAACTATTTTCCATATTGGATATGTAGGCACTTGCCAAGGAGTCATTGCCTTAAATATGGAGGATGGAACACTACATCGTTTCCAAGCTGCTTCAACAATTTTGGCCACAGGGGTAGCACGACTTTCTTGTGAATGTTTGACATTGAAACTTTTGTTGTACTTCCCTTGTTATGGATTAGTAAGATCTTTTATTTTGCACCAGGGTTATGGTAGAGCTTATTTTTCTGCAACCTCAGCACATACATGCACTGGAGATGGCAGTGCCATGGTTGCACGTGCCGGGATCCCCCTTGAGGTCTTTTACTTATTTTGGTTCTTTTTAATAGGATATGCTATGGAGTAAGTATTTTATATTCACATGCTTTTGTCTTAAATTTTGTAGGATTTAGAATTCGTGCAATTTCATCCAACAGGTATATATGGAGCAGGTTGCCTTATCACAGAAGGTTGGTAGTTTAAGTTATATTTTCAATCCGGGCTTTCCTTTGGTTGCACCTATATGGTTTTTCATTTTATATTTTGGACCTTTTAGGTTCTCGTGGTGAGGGTGGAATTCTCAGGAATAGCGAGGGAGAGCGGTTTATGGAACGATATGCTCCTACTGCAAAGGACCTTGCATCCAGAGATGTAGTTTCAAGATCGATGACTATGGAGATTCGGGAAGGTCGTGGTGTAGGTATGTTGGTTTTTCATTGATATACCATGTTTTTGTATAAAGTTTATGTTCACATATAAGAAGTCAGAATGCTACCAGATGACCAATGTTTGAGCTATGTAACTTGTATGTCAAGTTTTCTTTTCGAGAGAACTTCAATATTTTTTTAATCCTTGAAATGAATGAATATCTAATCTTGACGAGATGATGACCTTTAATCCTCGAAATGAATGAATAGCTAATCAGTTGGTTCATGTACCCATATCTGAGCCTACCTAGAGAGAAGGAAAATGTTTTGATAATGAGAGAAATGACCTCTCTTTTTACTACATAAGATTTTTTTTTTTAAAAAGTTGTTTGCCCAGCCTAGCTGGACAAATTGATATTTTTATTTTAATGTAAGCTAGCATTAATCATGGTAACCATTTGCAGGTCCCCTGAAAGATCACATTTATCTACATTTGAATCACCTACCCCCAGATGTGCTCAAGGAGAGACTTCCTGGTATCTCTGAAACTGCTGCTATTTTTGCTGGCGTGGATGTTACTAAAGAACCCATTCCTGTTTTGCCAACTGTGCATTATAACATGGGTGGTATTCCCACAAATCATCATGGAGAGGTACTAAGTGAAAACAATCACTTTGAAGTAAAACATTAAACAGAAAGACTTAAAAAATATAAAGTTAATAAAGAAAAGAAGAAAAACCTAGGATGATTAGTTACACCATCCTGGTTAAGTATAATCTCTATTATGGAAACTGTTAACTGCTATTGATTACTTGATTAATCAGTGCTCCATGCTTACTTTTCTCTAATTTCCATTTACACTCTGCACAGCTCTGTTCAGGTATAATATTTGAGCAAGAGCATTTACATCATAAATAGTAGTGATTATTTGGATTTGCTTCAAATGATTATTATCTAATATTATTCTACAAACAAAATACCATGATGACAAGACGGGTACATTTTGGATTTAACTAGGAAAGAATTATCATGTCAGAAAGCTGCAAATATAAGACTTACCATGATGTCAGTTACTGCCCCAAATTTATAGTATCGCTGACATTGTGTTCTCTGTAACCATCAACTTCACATCACAAATAGTAAACTTGACTGGTTTGGATTAATGGGTTCCTATCATGCGTGCAGTAAGAACAGAAATTGCACTCTTCTTTTATGTGTGTGTGTATTTTTCATTGACGAAAAAAATGAAAAACTATAAACTCATGCCACTTCATTATCCAGGTGGTAACCATTAAAGGTGACAATCCAGATGCAATAATTCCTGGATTGATGGCTGCTGGGGAAACAGCGTGTGCATCAGTTCACGGCGCCAACAGGCTTGGTGCAAATTCACTTCTGGATATTGTTGTTTTCGGTAGAGCTTGTGCAAATAGAGTTGCAGAAACTAGTAGGCCAGGCAAGATTCTTTTCCAGAAATTAATAGGCCAGGCAAGATTCTTTTCCATTTTCAGTGATAAAAATGCATCCATTATCCATTTTGCAGGAGAGAAACAAAAGCCTTTAGAGAAGGATGCTGGCCAGAAAACGATTGCATGGCTGGACAAATTGAGAAATTCAAATGGTTCATTGCCTACTTCAAAAATTCGGCTGAATATGCAACGAATAATGCAAAACAACGCTGCTGTATTCCGCACACAAGAAACATTAGAAGAAGGTTGCTAGTATTACTTTATCTTCCTACCGTTTTCTTTTTCATTTACGAGTTGTGTGTTTCATTTTTTCCGATTCTGTAAGCAGGCTGTCAATTAATCGATAAAGTATGGGAGAGCTTCAACGATGTGAAGGTGGAGGACCGGACTTTAATATGGTAAATCCTTTTTAGCTAATTTTGAATATCCCTGATATTTCAAGGAAGCTGCTTGTTTGTTTTTAAAGTTTAATGGCTGTATATTTATAGGAATTCTGACTTGATTGAGACTATTGAGTTGGAGAATCTTTTGATAAATGCCTGCATCACAATGCACTCAGCTGAAGCTAGGAAAGAGAGTAGAGGAGCTCATGCCCGTGAGGACTTCACGGTTAGTTTTTTTTGGCTCTTAATGTGCAAATTTCATACCATTGATTTGAACAATGTAATTGAATTTGCTGTGTTGGATTATGCAGACAAGAGATGATGAGAATTGGATGAAACACACTTTGGGGTAAGTCATGTTTCGATAATACAGTTATTACTTTCAGTTTACTTTTTACAAAGTGGACACTTGACTTGTAGATTTGAAGTTGAGTTGCATATTTCGAGCGGGAAACTTGATCCTTTTAGGTCACGTTTGGTTTGATGGAATGGAAAAGGAAATGGGAATGAAATGAAAATGAATGTTCTCATTCCTATTTTTCATTTGGTGTAGATAGGAATGAAATGATGACTCTTTCCGAATTATTTTACGATCAAATAGGTGTGGTTTGACCCAATTTGTGCCAATCAGTTATTGGGCCTGTCTGGGATAAGCCTCAGTTGGTGCAGGTTGCCTAAAAAACCCAATGGTGAAGGCGAATAGGTGGATCAGTGAAATGGAATGGGGATTCTATCATTTTTTGTCCTAGAATAACTATTCTCAAAATTGTAAGAATGCTAATACCCTTAGAAATGCTCATTCCAACTGCAATCATTGAACCACACATGGGAGGGAACGACTCATTCCACTTCCTTTCCCTACAACCAAGCATGCACTTTAGTGTATGTAAGCCTATGGCTGCTTAAGAGTAGCATGACTCTTGACTCAATGATAGACCTGTAAGAAAATGGTATATTCTAGCCTATTAGAGATGTTGAAAAGCTTAGTGCATTAATTTGGTGAGAGGGAGTCTTTCTCACAATAAGCTCAGTAAATGACTAAGGGGGTAGGAGAGAGAGAGAGAGAGAATAAAGAGCGATTTTCTATTGTTTGTTTAGGAGAGAAATAGAGAGGATTAGTTTAGTATTATTTTACACTAAGTGTGTTTGCTTGAAAAGAAAGAGGGGAGAGAGAAAGAGAGAAGAGTGTACGGTGTACCAAACAATAGATATAGGGAAGAGAGAAGAAGTTCTCTCTTCCTTTTTTCTCTTCTACCAAACAGACCCTATTATAAATATGCTTAGTTAAAATTGGAGGCCCGAGAATGATTAATACTTTAACATGTTCTCTTTGGATTTAAATACGGGGCCATATAGGATCAAACAATTTTACCATGATCCATAAAAAAGGCTTTGATTCAAAATCAAGAAACCAGCAATTTTAAAAGATTAAGTAGTTTGGTGGAGCTAACACCAAAGAGATGATTTTGATTCAGGTGTTAAAGTGACTATTGAGAAGTTATTACAAGTTGCTTAATTTAGCTAAACTTTTGTGCATTAATTTGCAGATTCTGGGAGAACGAAAAGGTCCGATTGGATTACAGGCCGGTGCATTTGAATACATTGGATGATGAGGTTGAATCATTCCCTCCTAAGGCTCGTGTGTATTAATTTAGTTACTTATGGATGGCTAAGGCACAATGTTTCCACTTGTGCAAGTGAAAAAAGATGCAATAAATGTTTTAGATGTAGCATATTGATTTGATGATGATAATTGTTGCATTCGTCATCATTGTTAACTAATATTCCCAACATCCTCAAATAATACTCTGTATTTGCAGCAGAGAATAATAGCAATACAACTTTTTCGATTGTTTGTATGTTGGTAAGTTTCTACGTGTAGTTGTGTTCACTGTATGCTAAGTTACGCCTCTGCACGTTTATACTTTTCATTTTACTAATACAGCATTGGCATTGCTATTTAGCCCAAACAAAACTTACACGAAATCTGCATGAAAGATTAAATAACCAATAGGGGACTGATAACCATTGGCATTCCTTGAGCGAATTGGTTTGGATGAAATTGGTGTGTGCCTCTCTCTGCTTCCTTTTTTTCTTCTATATTTTAGAACAAATCATTCTTGGGATGACTGAATTTGCTGCATCTAATGACTCAGATCCATGTGAGTGCACATAATGGTACATGATCCATAAAACAATTGCTGCATCTAAAATAAAAGTCATGTGCTAAACTCGGGTATCTCAACCACTTTGGATCCTCTCGTTTTCACTCTCCTACATCTCCCTCTATCTTCTTAATTTCACACTCTCTCATCATTATTTATAATTTTTTATTGATGAGAGAAAGTGAAATTAAGTGAGATAGAATGGATGAAGGGAGATGTATGTGGGAAGGAGATGATCTATATCGGTAGTTGTGCATTATGAGAAAGTTGAGTTTCTATCAAGATTGTGTTAAATGGCTGAGATTAAAATTGGGTACATGCTAGTGGGTGAACCTATATATGCCTTATTTGCAAGATTGGTGTTATTGGTAAGTTGTGAAGGTTATGTAATAAACAAAGTTTATCATTAATAAAATTTGACTTAATTTGATAAATTATGATTACCAAAATTAGGTTCCTAATATAGGTGATAAAACACAGTAAAAGTGGAAATACAAATAACTAGCGTCTGTTACACGGGGTCAAAGCTTTATTGAATACATAATTATTGTAATACTAAAATTTGTTGGGTGGATTGAAAATTATCACACAAATTAAAGGGAGTTAGAAACCATCATCACGAAATCAAAGGCACAAAAGCATAATATTACAAATCAAAAGTAGAAATTCAAGGAAAACATAATATTAAGATATTTTATTTAATGAAATTTTAGGAGTTTGTTTTTGTCAAAAAAAAAAATCTATAATCAAAATAAAATTTATTCAAAAACGTTTAAATGAGATGGTTCAAGTCTCTTTCAACTTAACCAATATCCCGAATTCAAATTTAGCTTTAATAGTTTAGCAACATTATTGAGAAAGCTCTATCACCCATTTTAGTCCTATTCGATTCAAAAAATTAATATCTACAATTACACAGAGATGATACTTTGTTAAAAAAAAGTTTTTTGGTGTATAAACTGATAATCCTCTATACGCAACGACAGAGTCTAATCTCATGAGTCGAGGAGGACCACAATAAATATGTCTAAAGCTGAATTTAAATTCAAGACATTGATTAAACTGAAAGAGACCCTATCATTGTGCTCTTGAGTAATGTTTTAGAAATAAACTCTTTCATAAACTTTTTCGTAACGTTCACCACAATGTAAAATAAACTCCTTCAAAAATATACATTAAAGGGCTCTAACCCTATGTTTAGATTGAGCCTTTTTAAGAGGTAATGTAATTTTTGAGGAGAATTCAAATATTTTAGTTCAAATTTTTTCAAAAGTTACATTACCTCCTAAAATGCTCCATCCGCAACTGATTTGCTTTATCAATTATCATACCTGTATTATAATTTCATACATTGTTTACAACTTTTTTTATTTGACAAAAAAATTCATTGTTTAAACTGTTCATTGCTTTTATGTGATATTTTTTTCCTTCTTTTTCTTCCATGGTAGTGAAGTAGCTGAATAATCCTGTGAAAATCAGTAAAGAAAATTATCTATTTTGCTTTATTTATTTAAATTTAAACTTAAATCAAAAACAAAAAAGACAAAAGAGAAAGCAAGAAACAAAATCTCAAGAACTCTTCCTACTGCAAATACACGCATATATATTATTGCATAAACCGCTACACATAAAACAACTAAGCGTTGGCGCTGGTCTGGTGCCTCGAATTTTCCTTCTCCTTCACCTCACTTCCCTGCGTCTTGTCATAATCTTCAAAAGAAACACAAATTGTCTTAATTAGGTTTATTAAGGGAAAAAAATAAGAAACAAACAAGGTACTAATTAATCACGTGTGATAAGCAAATTAATTAACCTGGGTGATTTTCATGAACGGTCTTATCTTTCTGAGCTGTGGGAAGGGATTGGTTTCCACTATATGTTCCACCAAATCCTTCTTCATCAGACCTCGTAGCATAACCTTCCCCAAACGAATGAGACATCACATCCCTTAATCACAATATTAATTAGTATTAATCATTAACCTCACTATACATAACTAAATAAAAATGAAAGAAAAAGCACTATATAACATAATTTAAGCTCACCCATGAGTGGTTTTCTCAGTAGGCTTCTGAGCCTTATTTTCCATCTTATGATCAGTGTCGGGTTTGGTGCAAAACCTAATAGTGGAAGTTTCACGACAAAGGTTAGAAGAGAGAGAGCGTGAGAATGAAGTTGCTGGTGGATAGGCTAAAACTGATTTTATTGTGTGAAGCATATTTCTTTGCAAACTTGTAGCGGAATTAGAGTGGTAATCCTATGATGTAGAGGATGATAGAAAGGTTAAGATCCATAACACAGCAGCATTAAAATCCTATTCCACTGGGGAACTTGCTAGATGCTATGTCTATAGGACATGTGTCTTCCACATAAACCATTGCGTGTCACACGTTGGGGTTATTCAGATTTATTTATGCATTTTGCAAACTTTGAAGACATGTGGAAACAGAGCAAACCAAACACCTGTCCTCGTCTACAAGCCTGTTGAATAGCTTAATTGGAGATAAGATTCAACACCGTCGTACATATATAATATAACTTAAAGAATTTAACTGGTGAGAAGAAATACAATATGACTCATTTTAGCCTATGTAAGTGGTGAGAAGAAATACAAAAGTGAAGCCCAAATACTTGAAAGATTATGAGACCTACTAAATGACTCTATTTTATATTTTCTGCTTTCTTTTATTATGTAAGAAAGATCTAGTGAATCCAACTGTCCTTTTCATTCTTATCCTTTGATGATTCATGGGTAGATCTTTTTATAATTGTGTGAGTCACTATTTGACAGCTGTAATATATAGTACCATCGATGGTACTATAGAGGAATGAATAATACAAGCATAAAATTGAAGTTTATTTTTATTTTGTTAAGGAGGTGCTCCCCTATAAGGAGAACTAGACGAAGCTCCCGTCCTACGGATGGAGGCGCATTAATTATTATGGATTTCGCATAATTAGTTTCACATGGTTAGCATAACTTTTACAATATTATTCACTAAAAATTGAATAATGGGTGACTGATTTGAAAACTAAGTGAAGGTGACTAAGGGCATTTTTGGAATGATATATTAGAGGGAATTAAAAGTAGGGAAAGTTGCTTATATTTTAGAACAAAAATGAATTTTTTGCTGCTAATAATCGAGTCCGGAGGTAGTATTTGGTTTAAAATTTGGATCAGAAACATCAACTTTCTTTAATGAGGTTTTGCTTATATTATGTAACGGAACGGTGAGTATAATATGAAATGAAGTCAGTATCTATAAACAAAAGGCAGTGAACATAATGATTATCAAACTTAAGTAAAACTTGTTTCAGTTAATTTTATTTTCATTGCTTTGCTCACATCACATGGTCTAAATATGTTACTTAAAAGGGTTGAAATCCAAGAGGTGCACCAATAAATTGAGATAATACTGTTATTGATGGAGCTTCCAAAGGACCTCTACTCTACACAAAAAGAGCTATACATCTCAATTTCCAAACAATTCAATTACTTCATACACCTCCATAACATATTCAAATCCACTATGATGATCTTCTATCAAAACAAATATAATAAATAACAAATTACTTAAGATGAAGAGTCCACTCTGCTATCAAGTGGATCATCAAGTCAATCAGCTGCTATAAGTCAGAATGAGTTGATCAACAACTAACAGACATGTTGCAACCATCGTGAGCGTCGTGTCGCAGCCGCAGCTCCGTCTGCTTCTCCGATTCTGATTTTTGCTTTTTGCTCTTCCTCCCCCTTCTTCGTTTAGGGTTTCTCTTTCTCTCTTTGTATTCGCGTGTATGATTTTTTTTGAAACCATTCTACAAAATTACAGATAAGAAGAAGAAGAAGAAAGGAATTTGAGAGGAGGAGTTGGAAGACTGAAGGTGGTGAAGGGAGAAGAAGAGAGAAAGAGGGGCGCGTGGGGGATGAGGGATTGGATCAAATGAGAGAGAAGAAGAGAAGCTGATGAGAGAGAGGAAGAAGAAGAGGACCATTTGAAAGAGAAGAAAAGGAAGAGGAGAGGATAAGAGAGAAGAAGAGGTAGAGAAAAGTGTCTGTCATAGTGTCAGATACTTTTTTGTTGAAGTAGAAGTGGGTCACGTGATAATGCATATGACTTACCAATTATTTACCAATGTGCCACTAATTTTTTTTACGTACAACGTAAAATGTTGTATGTTTGTCGCTTCTAATACACGTAAAATAGCATATTTTTGATCTTCTGGTATATGAGGGCGATATGTTATTTTGTGCTTGTTAGACCTTACACTGGTGCTTTCATTGAGAGATGAGATCCTTTTCAAGCTGCGTCAATCGGGAACGGTGAAGGAATACCAGGCTGAGTTTGAATCGCTGGCGAATCGATATTTGGGTCTAACTTTCATTCCTTTGGGCTTTACTTGATTGGATCATTACAAATTTTGACTTAATAAAATGAATAGAATTGTGTTTGGTAACTTGGTATGGCGTTATACATTTTGTACATATATCCTGATATGACTAAGTTCGATTGCTTTAAATTAATTTTAAGGCATAATTTAAACGATATGGGTCCGTTTGGATTGACTTATTTGGACTATCTAATGACATAAGCACTTGTGAAATAGTTTGGGAGAGCTTATTGAAACAACTTATGTCATGTTCATCAGCTGTTTTCAACTAATTTTCATAAGCTTCCTGTAATAGTTTATGGAAAGAACTTATAGCTTATGAAAAAATAGTTTCACATTATTTTATTTTTTACTATAAAAACAGATTATGCATAAACTCTTATATGATAAGCGCTTATGCTATAAACTCTTATATGATAAGCATTTATGCTATAAACACATAATTAAATTGTTTATCCAAACGGACCTATATATTTTTTTGACTAAAACACATTGTTTACATAATCTAATTTACTTTTGCAAGATAAAACTCATTAACTATAAATGCATCAAAATACTTATTAAAATCTTGTGTTATTTTTTAAATATTACTTACTACTATATTATAGGGTCAAATATGTTATTGTCCCTATAAAATTTCACAATTATATTTTTAATCTCTATAAAAAATTTGTCAACTTTTAGTCCTCACAATACTTTTTGTCAGCGGTCTTAGTCCTATAAAATATCAACTCAAGCATACTTAATAAAGTATGATTTTAACTGTATGGTATGAATACATCGTGGTTGTTTTATGAACTCCACGAATTTTAAATCTATTGCTAAATATATTGTTGGAGGTTATTATTTTTTAGTCTAAAACTAAAAACCTCATATATTATGTTAACTGTGTACCTGTTTTGCATATTTGTTTAATTGAAATTTGGTATCTATCTATTTTTAGATAATTAGCTATATGTGCGTACTATGTTGACAATGATCATTTTAGCCTATGTACACATTCGTTGACAGATATAAACAAAATCTTTGTGGGTTGACAAGCAGATGTACTTCATTCCTTGAAGCAAAGCAACTTATCAACCCTTGTGTCATATTGTAATTAATCTTTTATCTTGGGCTCTTTTGTAATTATGCCTAAGTATTGTATACTAGTTTATAATATGTTAGTTTTCAATTTGTACCTAAAAAGGAGTTTGTTAGAACAAACTCTATAGGCTGTTATGATTAGTTGATTAGATCCTAACTAGTATATATGTAGTTTTCTGCACTACCTTGAATATAGATCAGAATTCTTTTTCCTCCAATTCAAAGTGTCAATGGAATTCTTTTGTTCATCTCTTTCAATACGTTGATATGGTATCAGAAGATTTTATGCATTCTTGCGTTTTCTTCAATCACTTCTGCAACTCAATCATCGTCTTTTCTTCTCATTGATTCCATTCCTTGCTTCAATTCTGGTTTATCGCTACCAACCTGAATCACTTCATTGATTCAATTCTTGGTCCGATTTGCTTTTAGTAGAACCCTAAATTCCCAATTCGCGTTTTACCGTCGCTCTCTCCGTCAATGGCGTCAGAAATCACTGTACCGGCAACTCAGACACCACAGGTCACGGCACAGCACACCAATCCTTATTCCAACCCGTACCATATCGGCAACTCAGACAACCCAGGTACGGTTCTTGTTTCTCATCTTCTCACTGGTGAAGACAATTACTCTTCATGGCAGCGTTCCATGAAGATTGCTCTGCAGGCCAAGAATAAATTTGGCTTCATTGATGGCTCTATTGCCACTCCCTCTGAAGATCATGCCATGTACCAATCTTGGCACCAAAATAACAGTGTTGTATGTTCTTGGCTGCTCAACTCAATTTCCAAAGACTTGGTTGCCAATGTCATATACTCTTCATCGCTTTATGGATATGTGGAAGATCCTGAAAGATCAATATCACCAGCCAAATGGCCCTCGAATTTACCAACTCCGGCGAGACTTGGCTAGTTGTACGCAAGGAGACCTCTCAATTGCCGGCTACTTTGCCAAGATACAAGCTCTTTGGAAGGAACTTCAAGAAATTGATCCTGATTCATCATGTTCCTGCACCACCTGCACTTGCAAAACCAAATCCCAAAAAGAACTCGTTATGACATTCTTAATGGGCCTCAACGAGTCATTTAACTAAATTCGAGGACAAATATTGCTCATGGAACCCGTTCCTAATGTGAACAAGGTTTATGCTATGATTTTGCAAGAAGCAAAACAACAAGAAATTGGTCATACTCAACAGGCTGCAACAACTCAGAATTTGGCTTGTGCCGTTCGCAATCCTGACAACAAACACAAAGGCAATACCAAGAAAGAGAGACCTCTGTGCACTCATTGTGGATTGCTCGGCCACACTGCTGAGAAATGCTTCAAACTTCACGGTTACCCACCTGGCTACAAGAAGAATCAGCCAGCAAAATCCACACATGCTGCCAATAATGTCAACATTCCTGCATCTCAATACCAACAGATGATAACCTACCTACAGCAGCAAATGGAGAAGGCTGCCACCTAGCTCGGATTCACCAAACTTGGGTATGATCTTCTCTAGCTTCTTTCTATATGTGCTCTCTAATCCTTATATGTGGATTATAGATTCAGGTGCATCTACACATATATGTCATTCTAGGTGTGTATGTTTTATGCATATACTCCTCTATCCAATAAGTTTGTAACCTTACCAAATCACACTAGAGTTCCTGTTCTTGGCATAGGCTCCATTCAATTGACTCCTTTCTTTACCATTCACAATGTCTTGCATATACCCTCCTTTAGAGTTAATCTTTTATCTGTTGGTGTCATAATAGCAGAAGCAAAATTCTCTGTTTTATTTGATGACTTCACTTGTACCATACAGGACAAGCTGTCACTGAGGGTGATTGGCAAGAGCAAACTAAATGAAGGCTTGTTCCTATATGAGGCACAACGTATTACTCATACTTCATTCACTAGGCATTCTTGTACTGATAAAAACTCTCAGGTTTACACTTGTAATACTTCTTTTGCTTGTAATTCCATAGATGCCACCACTTTATGGCATAATAGACTTGGACACCTATCTGATAAGGTGCTCCATTCCATTAGTCAAAAAATTCCTTTTCATATGCCAAACACTTATAGTAGTCATAATTGTAATGTGTGCCCTATATCAAAATTCAAACGTCTTCCTTTTGTCTCTCATAATCACTTCTCTAGTCATATGTTTGATATTGTTCATTGTGATATATGGGGACCATTTCATCAACAAACTCATAATGGTTACTCCTATTTCTTAACTATAGTAGATGACTTTAGTAGATTTACTTGGATTGTTTTATTGAAGCATAAATCTGAGGCTACTAACCATTTGAAAAAGTTTGTTGCTTATGTTAACACCCAATTTCAAGTTACTATCAAGACTTTTCGTAGTGACAATGCTAGGGAGCTTGCTTTGACTGATTTTCTTCAAGAAAAAGGCATCATGCATCAGCTTTCATGCCCATATCGCCCTCAACAAAATTCTGTTGTCGAGCGCAAGCATCAACATCTATTGAATGTGGCACGATCACTCATGTTTCAAGCAGCCATTCCTCTCAAATTTTGGGGAATTTGCATCTCTACAGCTGCTTATATCATAAATAGGACACCTGCTGAAAACTTGAGGTTCAAATCTCCTTATGAATTACTTATGAAGAAGTCTCCAGATTACTCTGTCATCAAAACTCTTGGGTGCCTTTGTTATGTCTCCACAATACCCACCCAAAGAACCAAGTTTAGCCCTCGATCCACTCCTTGCATCTTCATGGGTTACCTAAGTGGATACAAAGGTTTCAACTGCTACAATCCTATGACAAATAAATTCATTGTCTCACGAGATGTTGTGTTCCACGAAGACACATTCCCCTTCAAAACAATTAACCCTCACTCCACCCAATTCTTGACATTATTTCCTGAATCCCTCACACCTATACAGAGCAACCAAAATTCAGAATCAACCTCTCCTATCACCATTCCCGTACCTATAGTTCCTGATGAAAATCCAGCCACATTGAATAACCAACCTCCTGCTCCAACACAGACAGTTTCTGACCTGATCATTCAACCTACACCCGAGACAGTTTCTGAATCGATTATTCAACCTGCACTTGAGATACCAAACCTTCGTAGATCTTCAAGAACATCTAAACCACCTGCATACCTATCAGAATATACTTGCAGTGTTGAATACCCCATAGATAAGATGCTGTTATATCAGAAACTTTCTCCTATATACAAACACTTCATCCATCAAGTCTCTCATGTTGTGGAACCAGAATTTTATCATCAAGCCGTTCGTTTCCCTGAATGGAGGCTTGCCATGGCAGAGGAAATTGCTGCCCTTGAAGGCAACAACACATGGTCCATTGTTCCTTTACCAAAGGACAAAACTCCCATCAGTTGTAAATGGTTATATAGGGTCAAATTTCGAGCAAATGGAACTGTTGATAGATATAAAGCACGTCTGGTTGCTCGTGGTTTCACCCAACAAGCAGGCGTAGATTTTGTTGATACGTTCTCTCCAGTGGCCAAGCTAACAACTGTCCGTATATTACTCACCTTGGCAGCTCAACGTCATTGGCATTTGCTCCAACTCGATATAAACAACGCTTTTCTAGACGGTGATCTAGCTGAAGACGTTTACATGAAGGTTCCTCTTGGTTGTACATGATAAAAATCTGGTGTGTAAGCTTCACAAGTCACTATACGGGCTTCGTCAAGCTTCAAGACAATGGTATGCAAAATTTTCATCCACTTTGCAATTATGTGGTTTCCTAAAATGCACAGTGTAATACCCCAATTTTGTCCGTCCCTTAACTTAAGCCAATTTCAATCATCGAACTCAACTAAATCGAAATACCGTTGTTTAAATTAAGCAGGCACGCGAATGATCAATCTTTTCGTGCGTTCTTCAATTTAATCTTCGCATTTGGGTTTAGTCGTACATAAGTAGTGTTTTTAGTTAATGAGCTCATTTCTTCTATTTGAGTCTCGTTTTAGCGTATTCGCCTCAAGTCCGCGTTCTCGTCTTTGTGTTTGGCCAGACTCTTTTTATTATTATTATTCTTTTTTGTGCAGTTAATTTATTTTGAGAATATATATGGAGTCCAAAATGTCAAGAAATTCTATTTAGTTTTATTTACAATTTAAAAGTGTTTAATAGTCCAAAAATGTCAAAAAAAATACTATTTAATTTTTATTACAACTTAGGAGAGTCCAAATGTCCAAATGTCCAAAAAAATACAAAAAATAATAACACAAAATATACAAAAATAAATAAATTCGAAAATGCAAAAATAATAGATAGCAAAGAAAGAATAAAGCAGCAGATTTGGGGTTCCAACAATTTGCTTCTCCAAGTCTCTGGCTTGATCCAGACTGAAAAAGGGTCAAAACCCAGTCAAAACAATTAATGACTAAACCTAGAATTTTAATATAAAAAGGACAGTCAACAGCAGCAGAAAGGTACACGAATTTCGAGGTAAACAGCACCCAAAAAAACGATTAGGGTTTTACACTGAAACCCTAATCACACAAACACGGTTTTTAGATCTGAGCAGTTAAAAGATAAACAGTAGCAGTCAAGAGAGGATAACGAAACAGCAACAATAGAGACACCACGATCAGTTAACGATGGCGATCAAGAGGAAAGATCGAATCCCGGTGTTGGTGAAATAACTCTCGGGATCTAGTTGAGTTTTCTTTCGTTGTTGTTGTTCATAAATAAACTTGCTCTAATGTGGTGATCCATACAAACCGGATCGTTTCTTTTTGTAAAAACAGAATAAGAATATGTCAAATAATTCGTAGGTCTGAGGTTTGGAAAATACAGTGAGGATTAGAGATTAAAAACGAAGTTAGGATTAAGTTAAACATCAGTTAAGAACCAGATGTGTGGTCCCAAAATTTTCGTTTAGACGTGAGAACTGGTTTAAAAAGAGAAGGGAGGGAAACCGAAGAGAAGGGACAGAGAATCGGAGAAGAGGGTGAAAAATAGATAAAAACGAACTGTTGATCTTTGCCTCCGACGACGGTACGCGCGCGTAGTGGACTCCACCTTCTCCGACGTTTCCGGCGAGCTTCGTCATACCCTCGGTTCGCGCTCCATTCTCCTTCTTCGCGTCATCTCCTCTCTCCCTTTCGTCCGATCTCTCTCCATTTCCCTCGATCCACGTCGCTGATCTCTCCATCGCCGTAAAACGCCGTAAATCGCCGCGGTAATATCTCCCTCTCGCGGCGCCGCTAGGAATGGGGGGAAGGGAAGGAGTTGTTTTTAGGTTTAGGTTTTCGGTTTTTGGCTCTTATAGTGTTTTTTTTTTTTTTTTTTTTTTTTTTTGTTGTTCAGATCACTACACACACCCCCAAATTATCGCGCGCGCCTCACTCACTTAAGCCGGGCCGCATATTGGGCCTCCTATGCGAACCGGGCTTCTTTGCTTACATCCTCTGTCTAGTTATACCACTCCCCGTAACTAATGACACCCCCATTTTGCAATTTTTCACCTTTTTCTCGTTTTAATTCTTTTTCAACTCAAATAATTTCTCAATAAATCAAAAAACTTTGTTAATGATTTTGCGAAGCCTCTGCTTGCATAATCATTAACAATGGGGAACTAGTGGTGATCACTTGGAGCCTTTGCTCAATTGATCATCATGAATGCCTAATTTTTCTAAATACTTTCGATAAATCAAAAAAAAACTTTGTTAATGGTTTTGCGAAGCCTCTGCTTGCATAATCATTAACAATGAGGAACTAGTGATGATCACTTGGAGCCTTTGCTCAATTGATCATCATGAATGCCTAATTCTCCTAAAAAACTTTTCATTAAATCAAAAAAAACTTTGTTAATGGTTTTGTGAAGCCTCTTCTTGCATAATCATTAATAATGAGGAACTAGTGATGATCACTTGGAGCCTTTGCTCAATTGATCATCATGAATGCCTAATTCTCCTAAAAAACTTTTCATTAAATCAAAAAACTTTGTTATTGGTCTGCGAAGCCTTTGCTTGCATGATTGTTAACAATGGAGTGCTAATGGTGGTCACTTGGAGCCTTTGCTCAATTGATCATCATGAAAGCTCAGTTTTCACAATTAAACAAAATAAAAACCAAAAACCTAGAACTACGTAGCTTTGATTTCTCCATCGCACTTTGGAGATACGTAGGAGCGGATCCTCCGTCAAGCACAATAAACTAAAAACATTTTTCCCTTCAAAAAAACCCAAACCGGCTAACTCTCGCCGAGCGCGCAAATAAAACTTTCATTAAATCAAGAGGCAAACTTAAGTATTTTTCAAATCAACACTTAAAATCACGCGTTTAATTAAAGGTTCCCTTTCAGTAGAAAGAAGGTGTGGGGCGCTAATACCTTCCCCATGCCTAACCGACCCCCGAACCCAAATCTTTAAGTTTTCCAAAAGACCATATGCCTTCCCAAAAAGGTTTTTCTTCAATATTTTCCTTATAAAAAATATTGGTGGCGACTTCATTGTTTTAAAAGGTTGTAAACGAAGAAAAACCCCTCGGGGACTTTTTCGGGCGCAACAGCTGGCGACTTCACTGGGGACTAAATTTTTTTAAGAGGGTCGAGCCTAATTAATTAAATATGTGATTTGTGTGTTTGATTTGAATATTTTGTTTTTGCCTCTATTCTTCTTCTTCTTTCTCATACAAGCATTGTTGCATCCATATGCATTCGCCTCTTCCTCTTCTATGATGGTTTCATATCTACTTGATCGCATCTTTGCAATTCCACTGCATTCTCATATTGTCATGTTATATTCATGTGTATTTATTCTTCTTCTATGTTCGCTTCTTGCTTAAAATTGTGGATAGTCCCTCCTCTTATTCTCTCTGCTTATATGCTTCCTCCTTTCATGCATTCCCCCCAATCTAATCATGCTCCCTCTTCTTTGCTCCCTTTCTTAAGGTAAGCAATGCAATTAGTCGTTGCTAAAACCATAGGCTGGCTTATTTGATATTAAACCCTAGGGTAGACAACATGTTCTTATTTGCCTTTGTCTGGACTGTCTGGGTTTTCATTTGCAGGTGGGGGAAGGGTAGTTATTGCTAAGTATTATGCCCTCAACACACACTTCACACCCTATACTTGTGAGCGCTGAGTGGGGCCTAAAACCCAAGGTCTGAAAAAACCTAGGAGAGTGGGAACGACTAGTGACTGCCATTCGTAGACCTTTGTCTGTATGGCTCTCATGAAAGTTCCGCCCAAGAGTACGCTTTGTCATGATGCCTCACACTCGGTAGCTTTCTACGATTGTGGGTGTTATCATGAGGAAGACTTTAGCTCTTGGTTGCCATTGTGAGGAAGTGATTAGAACTTACATGAGAGGATTACCCTTTTCGTCGACTTTAGACCCCAGGACTCCCACCATTCGTAGGACACGGGGGCACGCCTTTGTTTGTTGCATTTAGCTTAAGCATTCCTTTTTCCCAAACATTATTTCGAAAGTTGTAAATTTTCTTTCATAAACACCTACATGAGGTGGCATACAGCGTGTATCTTCGAAAATGTTCAAAGTACCACCAATTAAACCTCATTTTATTACTATTTTACCATGTCATCCACATCATTTCGCATTTACATCATTTTGCACCATTGCATTTGCATCTAACAAAATCGTGAAAATTCATCATTTGCATTCTTCATGCATTAAAGTTTGTTTCTTGGGAGATCGCAACATAACACCCGAACCGTTGTCATAGGTGTGTAAGAAGCAACATGAAATCAAAAGGCAAAACTACATTCAATTCAAGGTTTCCCAATGTAAAGAAGATTGATGTAACTAGTCTGAAGGAGTATGCTTCTTTGTTAGGTCCTATTGAGCTTCTGTCCTTCGACAAGACTTATGGGAACATCCGCAGGTTATTACAACTAGAGTACAAGAGAGTGCCATCGCTGCCTTAAGTTGGTTCTATGATTCAGAGATTAGGTGTTTTCTTCTCAAGAACTTCCAAATGGCGCCTACCTTAGAAGAGTATGAGAAGATTCTGGGTTTTGACCGCTCCGAGGTTAGACCTTACCAGTATCAGAGGCAATATTATTCAGATGAGAAGCTCGCTTCCTTGTTGCAAATCAGTGTAGAAGAAGTGCGGTCCCATAAAGTTGAGCGTAACAAGATATCTGGGTTTCCACAAGGTTACTTTGAGAGTTTGATGGCTAGTCATGCAGTATCAAAGAATTGGGCTTCTTTCAAGCAAATATTAGCTTTGACCATCTTTGGCATCGCCCTTTTCCTCGATTGAGAAACATATAGATGAGGCCATTGTTGGGGTGTTCACGGCTTTCAAGAGTGCAAAAAGCCCCATCAATCCGGTTCTCGCTATTCTCGCCGAGACCTATCGTGCCTTCACTCGCCATCATGAGTTAGAAAGGATAAGATGTGTTGTTCCTTCCCCTGTGCTATACGCTTGGTTGATCAATCATGTATGTGTTAACAAAAGTGATGTTGGGGATCTGCTATCCTATGCCTTGGGTTGTGATCCGAAGACTATGAGCCATCGGGAATGGAAGGATACTTTTAAGAACCTTGATGCTCTTCAGATTCGATGGTTCTCACACAAGTGTTGGGAGGACAAACCCTCGATAATATTCCAATGTGGTAGTTTTCAGAATGTTCTCTCATGGGAACACAGGGGTGCATCAACTATAACACATCTTTGACCTTAAGGCAACTCGGGTACCCTATGCGAGATTCACCCTCCAAAGCTATGTTGTTCTGTTTTTACCTCCGTGCGGGGATCCCTAAAGACGAGGACTTACTTCGGCGAGTCTCGCAAGCTTGGGAAACCGTAGTGCGGAGAGACAAAGGTGAGTTATCTAAAAGGACCACTACTATATCCTTCACCCAATGGCTCGAAAAGAGGATTAAAGAAACTCGATCATCCAATCAAGAGGGCCATCACTTCAAGAGAAAAACCCGAGCCTCACGTTCCCCTCATTGAAGAGCTAGAAGAAGTTAAGTTGGCATTGTCTAAAGCGGAAGAAGAGAAAAGGACCTTGCAAAACAAGTTGGGAAAAGTGATGCAAGACAAGCGGAAGCTAGAGAACGAAAATGCTCTTCTGCCGCAACTATTGAAGCGACCAACAGAAACTTGTGATAGAAGAAGAAAGCAAGAGGAGGTTGAGAAACATTTGAAAGGTGCTAAAGAGGAAATAAAGAGGTGTACCTCAAAGATGAATGAAGCTACGCAGGGCGTATGAATGGAAGGAACTATATGACAAGTCATGGAAGAAGGAGAAAATGGTCAAAGATGCACTAGCTAAGTCAAGAAAAGAATTCCAAGTAATGAAGTTCGAATTGGGGACCAAATAGAAAGCATCAGGCAAGATAGAGAGTCTATCACGGGGATCTTGAAGGAGTACTAACAAGCTTTAAGGTTTGAACAAGGAAGGTCGATTTAATTGAAGAGAAATCTTAGATGCCAGAGGAATCTTATGAGCAAGTGCAAGTAGAAAGCGTCAGATTGGGAGCAACGTTTCATGGCCTTAATTGGCGAATAGAGGACCAAGAGATTATCAAGGAGCTAAAGGGTGAGGTTCACTTTGGAGGAGTAAATTTTCAAAGCTAGTAGGGCTAGCCAACCAAGTCGTGAGGATGTTCCCCGGGAAGCTAAAAAGAAAGTGGCAGAAATGAATCCTTCCAACACTCCGGCCAAGGTGTACGAATTTGTCGAGTCACTGCAAGACCCTAATGAGAAGAACTCATGGAGAAAGCCAAAAAGGGCGTGAGAGCAAGAAGAGAAAGAGGAGGAGAAGCTGAAAGCTATTTGCCTTTGAATTCCACTTTAGAGTATTATAATAGTCCTTAGGAAATTGTAAACTTTCTCTAAAAAAGTTGTGATTTTCTTTGGAATATAGTACTTTTCTGTGAAAAACATTTGTTCTCAGAATATTGTATTTTTCCTTCGAGTTTGAAGTTGTAGTATTCTATCCTTTCGAATGAAGTGTGTTTGTTTTGCCTATTGCGTCCAACCTCGTCGCATCCAAATTAAAAATATAAACACAAAAATAAAATAAAAAGAGAGTGTTAGAGCTTTAAATTCACACGCCTATGACAACGCGAGGTGTATTACGATTCCCGGCGCCAAAGCAAATATAAAATCATACATATCGCATTGCATTATATTCATTTATTCATTCTCGTGTTCATAAGTGTGTTTCGTCAACAGAAAAAGGCAAGCTGGTTCGCCAACATCGATACCTGACTCGTCTACAAGCAAGGTTCATGGCAATGCAACGAGAATGACTCGGACCGCCCTATTATCGAAGACCTAGGAACCTGGTGAATCGGCCGTGATACCCCAATCGCGACTTTCCGATCCGAGCAATTGGTTCAGGAGAATCGAGAGTTGAGAACGAAAATGGGGGCAATGGAAGCACAGATGACTGAAATGATGGCGATACTACAAGCCTTGAGGAACGGAACTGCCGTTGAAAGTCCCGCCGTCGCTACCGAAGGCCTCTTTGTCGCTCTTCCTCGAGACCGTCACCTTCGCTCATACTTCGAGGGCCAACAACCAGAGCCAACCCGGTCATGCATGGGATGCCTTGGGGACTCCCACCCGGATACACACCTCCAGGAGCTGAGGCTAACGCAGGAAGTAATCCCCCTAGGGTTGCAGAGCAAGTCCAACCCATCTCAACCGCAAACAATGGAGGAACGGGAACGCCTCAGGCCCAAATTCAGATTCCTATTCCGCGAGGAACTCCGTTTTGGCTTTCATTCACCAAAGAATGGTCCATCCCCAAGTTCGGGGACCCATCGCCGGGAATACAGTTCACTCACGTGACCCACACGTGAACCCGGTACCCGTAGTGACGATGAATAATCCTCGTTACGGTGTGAATGTTTTCCTCAAACTACCCTACCGAAACCGTAAGTCGATGATCGGATGCTGAGGAGAGACTAAGAGCCGTAGGCGAGCGAGTTCACGGGCGTAAATGCCCACGAGCCGTGTTTGGTCCCTAATCTAGTCTTGCCTCCTAAATTCAAAGCGCCAATTTTTGATAAATACAGAGGGACGACTTGCCCAGTCAGTCATGTGACAATGTACTGTCGGAAAATGACTGCCTATGCCCGGGACGATAACCTGATGATGCACTGCTTTCAGTAAAGTTTAGTTTGGGGCTCCTCGACCGGTACATGCAATTGGAGCCAACCAATATCCATTCTTTGGAAGGACATGGCGAATGCTTTTATGCGTCAATACCGATTACAACAATGATTTGGCTCGGATAGGACTCAACTACAATGCATGTCTAAGAGAGATAACGAGTCGTTCAAGGAATACGCTCGGAGGTGGAGGAACCTCATTTTGCTCAAGTGAAACCCCCCTCTTGGACAAAGAAATGGTCCACATGTTTATGGATACCCTCTCCTGCGGTGTATTATGATAGGTTGGTTGGCGGCGTAGCCTCAAATTTCTCTCGAGATGGTGGTCACGGGGAAAGAGTAGAGAATGGTATGCGCGTGGAAGAATAACTCATGGCCCAAAGACCTCCTTCCAAATCGAGAAAAAACCTTTTTCGGACCCTACAAGAAGAAAGAGGTGAAACCAATGCGGTTATCGAGCGGTGGTCCGTCACACACGGCAATCCTCCGCAAGCTATTCCATTCCCTTCTCAAGCACCACACCAGCACAACCATTTCAATCAAACTATCGCACAGGAACTATAATGAAAGGAAGCTCGTTGTCTTTGATCCTATTCCCATGTCCTACACGGACTTGTTTAATTATCTCATCACCAACAAAATAATCAACACTCGCCGATGATGAAGCCGTACTCAACCTCCCTATCCTAGGATACAACGCAAATGCTACCGCGCTTTCATTGCGGGGCGTGAGGTCGTGTGGTGGAGGATTGTAAAGCATTCAAGTATGTGGTGCAAGAATTACTTGATGCAAAGACTATATCATTTCAACAACCTAATGTGGCCACCAATCCGTTACCAGGGCATGGAGGACCTGCTGTTAATGCCGTTGACCATCGGGGGTCTGTTATGCGTTAGAAAAGTTGATTGCATTCGGATGCCTTTGAATTTTATCCATCTTTGAATTATGTCGTTTTGGTGTCATCAAAGAAGGGTGTGCTAGGAAAGAGCGCATGTGATAATCCTCATTTGCATCGGGGCATGTGAAGGCTTTAAGCCAATTCTCCAGGATATCTTGGACAGACACCTGGTCCAAGTGGGAATCCAAGAAAAAGAAGAAAATGTATCTACTTTGCAATCATGCAATGGAGGCTTCAGGGGACCGATTGAAATTCCTGCAGAACTCGAATTCGGCCGGTGTGATGAGACCCTCGACCATTGTTATTCGATTACTGCTGCTACCCCCTAGTAGAGAGACTAGGATGACTCCATGGAGCGCAATGTGCAAATGCAGCAGAGGTCCCTAAAGGCACTTTGGATATAACAAACATTCTTTGGAGGTAGTGGTATCACAAGGAGTGGAAGGGTGTATGCTCCTGAAAATCTTAGGGAGAGCAGTCAAAAACAGATGAAGAAAGGGCCTGTAAGGGAAAAGACAAGGAAACGGTAGAAGTCAGAAAGGTATCAGACAAAGAGGCTCAAGAATTCGAAAGTAATGAAGCGAGTGAATATCGTGGTAGACCGGTTAAATCAAACTCCATCCAAGATCTCGATGCTCTCTTTGTTGCTTAGTTGAGGCGCATCGTCTTTTGATCTTTGAAAATCTTGAACGAAGCCCACGTCTCCCATGACATCACGGTAAACGAACTTGCGGTATTGTTGGCAACATTGTAGCATCCAACTACTTGACCTTCTCGGACACCGAGCTTCCTCCGTGCGGAAAGAATCATAATCAAGCTCTTCACATCTCGATCAAGTGTGGGGACTATATGCTCGCCAGAGTGCTCATTGATAATGGCTCATCCTTGAATGTGATGCCTAAGTCCACCATGAATAAAGTGAATGTAGATCGCTCATATCCGGCCAGAGTTCTACCTTGGTCGAGCATTTGATGGGTCGATGAAGGAAGTTTTCGGAGAAGTAGAAGTGCCGCGCAGTAGGCCCAGAAGTGTTCTATGTTGTCTTCCAAGTGATGGACATCGCCTCCTATAGGCGCCGCTGCTAGGACGTCCTTGGATACATCTTTGCCGCCGGGCAAAGTGCCATCCTCGCTTCATCGAAACTCAAGTTTGTGGCGAGGAAAGGCGATAGTGATCCACGGAGAAGAAGAAACATCGATAAGCAGATCACCACCGAATGTTACGTGGAGGCGCAGAAGAGTCCTCGAGGCGCCTTCCAAGGGTTGGAGATCTCAAATGTCGTCTTCGTTGAAAGTGAGCCTCTGCAGGAAGCCTAAGTGGTCCAAGGTCGACATGATGATCGCAAAGGTAATGCTAGGGCATGGGTATCGTCGGCAAAGGCCTAGGAAAAAGTCGCTCGAGGATTGTAACACCCGGTCCGGTTGAGGGAAACATTGAAAAGTTCGGTGTTGGGTACATCCCAAGTTTTCTTGACGGGAAAGGCTAGCATCGACAAGAGGAGAAATGGCTTGCCAAACTCGGAGGAGGAACACCCAATCGGGGAGGATGATCATCGCTAACCTCAAGAACAACTTCCGAGAGTCTTTGGCATCTTTGAACCACGACTGAGTTAATGTGGTTGAAGAAGGATCAAGCTCAGTGGTCGTGTTGTTCGGCTTAGTCTTATTTCTTTGTCTTTGTTGGAGAGAAGGCTGCGAGCCCCGGGAGACCATGGATTTCCGTGTTTTTCAATTTAAAGTAATTTTCATTGTGATGTAGATTCCTCGGCTCGCTCAAGGCCTTGGAACATTTCATTTGGGCACACATGTTTTTGTCAAGACTCATCAATCAATAAAATGTTATTTTGAATTTTCAATAAAAATTTGTCTTCATCTCTCGTTTGTGTGTCTTTTCTTTGTCTTTATTCGCGCTCCATTTTAATGCGGATCGAAAATAGTCTCTCGAAAATAATAATGCCCATAACTCATCATCTTGTGACTTTGATTACCAGGTTAATCAAGCCGAGGAAGATGTTGAGGACGATTGGGATACTCCTCCGGAAATCATGAGAATGGTAGAGCAAGAAGAAAAAGTCATTGAGCCCCATGGGAATCCACGAAAATGATCAACTGAGTACCGAAAGACGGGAAAGAGGTCAAGGTTGGTATCGCAATGGAGGATGAATAAGCGCAAAAGTTGATTCACACGCTGACTACGCTGACGTATTCGCATGGACTTATCGGGACATGCCGGGGTTGGAGCAGATATTGTTGAGCACGCATTGCCGATGAAGATCGAATGTCCCCCAGAAAGCAGTCGAGCGAGGCGAATGAAGCTGAAATGTCTTTGAAAATCAGGGATGAGGTCAAGAAACAGTTTGACGCAGGATTCTTAGTTGTGGCAAAATACCCTGAGTGGGTAGCAAACATCGTTTCGGTCCCCAAGAAAGATGGAAAGGTTCGAATGTGTGTCGACTACCGTGATTTGAACAGAGCAAGCCCTAAAGATGATTTCCCCCTACCCCACATTGATGTCTTGGTAGATAGTACTGCTCAACATTCGATGTTCTCCTTCATGGATGGGTATTCAGGCTATAACCGGATCAAAATGGCTCCGGAGGATATGGAAAACCACCTTCATAACCCCTTTGGGGACTTTCTCATTACAAGGTCATGCCTTTCGGGTTGAAGAATGCCGGGCAACCTATCAAAGAGCGATGGTAACCTATTCCATGACATGATGCATAAGGAGATTGAAGTACATGTGGATGACATGATCGCCAAATCAAAAGCGATGAAGAGCATGTGGTTAACTCGCAGGAAGGCCGTTCGGCGTCTCGAGAAAATACAAACTCGAGTTGAACCCGCTAAGTGCACTTCGGGGTTAGGTCGAGAAGTTGTTGGGTTTCATTGTTGCCGAAGGAATTGAGGTGGACCGGACAAAGTGCGAGAAATTTCGGAGATGCCAGCGCCTAAAAGCAGAGAAAGAAGTCCGTGGTTTCTGGGAAGGCGAATTACATCTCTCGATTCTTCTTTCGATTGATCGCAACTTGCGAACCAATTTTCAAGCTGTTGTGCAAAAACCAAGAGATGAAGTGGAATGGTAAATGTCAAGAAGCATTTGAGAAAATCAAGGTGTACCTCCAAAATCCACCACCCTAATGCCACACGTATGCCGCGGGCCTCTTATCCTATACCTCACCGTGCTAGACAATTCTACGGGGCCGCGTCTTCGGGCGACATGATGATTCAGAAAGAAAGAACACGCGATCTACTACGAGCAAGAAATTCACAGATCGTGAGACAAGGTATTCACCATTTAGAAGACTTGTTGTGTTTCAGCACTGGCCGCGATCGATCGAGACAAGTATATGCCGAGTCACACTACGGTTGGTATCCAAAATGGATCCAATCAAGTACATATTTGAGAAACTCGCGCTCACGGTAGAATTGCTCGTTGGCAAATGCTTACGTCGAGTATGACCTCGTGCACGTAACTCGTAAAGCAATTAAAGGTAGCTTGGCGGCAGATACCCGCACATCAACCGGTTGAGGATTACCAATCAATGCAATGTGAATTCCCGGATGAGGACATTATGGCATTATTTGACGGGCGGAAATCTCAAGATGATGAAAGGTGGAGGATGTTGTTTGGCGGTGCCTCTAACATGTGGGGGCACGGAGTCGGAGCAGTGTTGATCTCTCCTGATAACCGCTTCATACCATTTCTTTCGCCAGGCTAAGTTTTCTATGTCACAAACAATATTGCGAGTATGGCGTGTATCCCGGGTATTCAGTGACTCTCTAGATTGGAAAGTCAAGAGGCTCGACGTGTACGGTGATTCAACTCTAGTTGTCCACCGGTAAAGGGGATTGGGAAACAAAAATCGACTTGATCCCTACCGTGACTATATTCAAGAGTTAATCAAGCCCTTTGAGGAAATCACTTTCCAACACATACCCCGCAGTGAGAATCAGTTGGCAGATGCTTTGGCAACTTTGTCTGCTATGTTCAACGTCAGCTGTGACAAAAGTTTGACGACCGTCGAATCCAAAGACGAGAGGTTCACCCGCTTATCACTCTCGTATGGCGATCGAAGGGGAATCGATAGTAAGCCTTGGTACCATGACATCAAGCAAGACGTCACAAATAGAGAGTATCCTCCCGAGCTACAGAGAATGACAAGAGAACACGCCGGAGGACTATCAGCGAGGTTTCTTCTTGAGTGGAGGCGTCCTTTACAAGAGAAACTATGACTTGGTACTCCTCGTGTGTAAATCAAGAGAGAGAGTCGATAAAGATTATGCGAGATGTTCATGAGGTTCATTTGGGGTTCATTCCGGTGGGCACACAATGGCTAGAAAAATCACGAGAGCCTGGTTACTACTGGTTGCGGATGGAGTCGATTATTCTGATTTTGTGAGAAGATGCCATAAATGTCAAATCTATGCGAGATCACACTCATGTACCTCCGACTTCTCTCGAATGTTTTGAGCGCACCATGGCCATTCTCAATGTGGGGCATGGACATCATTGGTCCCATTGAACCCAAAGCTTCAAATGGTCACCGTTTCATTTTGGTTGCTATTGACTACTTCACCAAGTGGGTAGAGGTCGCTTCTTATCCCAAGGTAACAAGCTCGGTGATTGCTAAGTTCATCAAGAAAGATTTGGTTTGCCGCTACGGCTCTCCCAAACAAGATTATCACAGCATAACAATGAGTAATTTGAGCAATGAGAATGATGAAGGACACGTGTGAAAACTTCAAAATACAAAGATCACAATTCTTCTCCTTACCGCCCAAAGATGAATGGGGCGGTTGAGGCACTAACAAAAACATCAAGAAGATTGTGCAAAAGATGGTGGTAACATACAAGGATTGGCATGAAATGCTCCCTTTTGCCCTCGCATGGTTACGAGAACCCCTCGGCGCACACCTCAGCCCGGCAACCCCTATTCATCGGGTTTATGGGTCGGAGGCGATCCTCCCATTGAGGTTGAAATACCATCATCCCGCGGGTGTTGATGGAGACAAAACTTGATGAAGCGAGAATGGGTTGATCCGTCTTGACCGATTGAACCTCATTGACGAGAAACGGGTGGCCGTGAATGTGTCATGGGCAGTTGTACCAACAGAGGATGATAAGTGGCTTTTGACAAAAGAGTTCGTCCTCGTGAATTCCAAGAGGGAGATCTCGTGCTCAAGCAGATCTTGCCGATCCGCACGGACCCGAGGGCAAATGGACTCCCAAATATGAAGGACCTTATGTGGTGAAGAAGGCATTCTCGGGAGGAGCTCTAATCTCGCGAACATGGACGGAGATGAGATTCCAAATCCAGTGAACTCGGATGTGGTCAAGAAGTACTATGCCTAGAAAAATAGACGAAAAAGAGAAAGATAAGCCAAGAAAAATTAGCTCGCTAAAGGTGAAAACCCGCAGCGGCGCCTAGGCAAATCAGAGCGACGGTGGATTGAAAACTCGCAAAGAGGCGATCCAGGCAAAAATTAGGGTCGAAAACTTGGGCTTGAGAAAAGAAAAGGCAATCAAGACTCCCAAAGGTTTGGATAAGAGGGTGATCGAGTTATGAGTATGGGACGGCGGACACCGTTATTTCGTAGATGAAATCACAAGATCATTCCTTTCTCTTGTATTTTCTCGTTTAAAAGAAAGATCAGTAATGCACTTTCAATTGGCGTGACTTTCTGCACGTCCAATTTCTATATCAATAAAAGTCCAACTCTTCTTTCATATGTGTGCCTTTCGTGTCACTGCTTTCATCTATTCAGTCTCTTTCAAAATGATAATTTTTATGATTGATGAAATTGATTTGCAAAACATGTGCACATTCAAGAGCATTACAGGATCATTACGAAATCTTTGAAAAATACAGAAAGAAATGATTTCCCAAGTGAGTAAAGTTGCAAAAAAAAAAGAAGAAAAAGACAAAACAGGCATAACAAATCAGTGCGTAATCCTCACGTGATCATCGTCCCAGGACAGCCTCCGTCCGGCAGATCGACTTAACCAGCAAAAAAAAGAGCGCCAAAAAAAAAAGAGGCGGAACACCACAGGACACAACATCTTCATATCATTCATCATTCTCATGTCATCCATACCATTCATCACTCCATGGCATCAAACAGTAGTGCATTACACTTTCAAATTCGCATCTCAGGAGAGCAAAAGAATAATCAAACAGAAGAAACATCCCACCAAAATCAATCATTGCATCCATGTGCACCCAAATACCCAAACGCATGCATTTCACGCACCATTCAAAAGAAAAGTTACTTCGGACCCGAGAGTCCCAAAAATCCCGTTTTTAGAAAATCACCATCAGCACAGAGTTCGTAAACTCCATCAGCCCAGAGTTCGTAAACTCCATCAACCCAGAGTTAGTGAACTCCCACAGAGTTAGTGAACTCCTTCCACAGATCACAACATCGTGTACGAGCACGCGATGGATCCATCGGACCGTTAAGTCCTTCGGATTAGTTGTGCCAGCCTAAGGCACAGCGTAGATCCATTGATCAAATCAGTTCCGGACCTGATATTGATCGGCCGCTCGAAAAGGCCACCCCCAGAGTTCGTAAACTCCATCGATCCAGAGTTCATAAACTCCATCAACCCAGAGTTAGTGAACTCCTTCAGAGTTAGTGAACTCCTTCCACAGATCACAACATCGCGCACGAGCACGCGATGGATCCATCGAACCGTTAAGTCCTTCGGATTAGTTGTGTCGTCACCTAAGGCACAGCGTAAATCCATTGATCAAATCGGGCCGGACTTGATATTGATCGGCCGCTCGAAAAGGCCACCCTGAGCTCGTGACTCGACAAGAGTCCGTTAAAAGGTTTTAGGCAACCTCCGAATTTCCAATTTACCGCTTTTCCCAATTTCATCGCTTTTTCCAATTTATTGCTTTCTCGTTAACGCGACGAGTGTTAACCCTCAAAAGGAAAATAACAAAAAGATTTGAACTTTTTCAGGCGGACAAAATTAGTATTATTTCTATATCTTTATTTCCATTTCACCAACAAATATGAAAAGGCCAATTCATATTTTTGGCGAAATGTGAAATAAAGAGAGCAAATTGTAATACCCCAATTTTGTCCGTCCCCTTAACTTAAGCCAATTTCAATCATCGAACTCAACTAAATCGAAATACCGTTGTTTAAATTAGCGAACGCGCGAATGATCAATCTTTTCGCATGCGTTCTTCAATTTAATCTTCGATTTGGGTTTAGTCGTATATAAGTAGTGTTTTTAGTTAATGAGCTCATTTCTTCTATTTGAGTCTCGTTTTAGCGTATTCGCCTAGTCCGCCCCGCTCGTCTTTGTGTGTTTGGCGGACTCTTTTTATTATTATTATTATTCTTTTTGTGCGCTTAATTTATTTTGAGAATATATATGGAGTCCAAAATGTCAAGAAATTCTATTTAGTTTTATTTACAATTTAAAAGTGTTTAATAGTCCAAAATGTCAAAAAAATACTATTTAATTTTTATTACAACTTAGGAGAGTCCAAATGTCCAAATGTCCAAAAAAATACAAAAAATAATAACACAAAATATACAAAAATAAATAAATTTGAAAATACAAAAAATAATAGAAAGAAAGAATAAAGCAGATTTGGGGTTCAACACCGCTCTCCAAGTCTTGGGCTTGATCCAGACCTGAAAATGGTCAAAACCCAGTCAAAACAATTAATGACTAAACCTAGAATTTTAATATAAAAAGGACAGTCAACAGCAGCAGAAAGGTACACGAATTTCGAGGTAAACAGCACCAAAAAAAACGATTAGGGTTTTACACTGAAACCCTAATCACACAAACACTGATTTTTAGATCGAAGCGGTAAAAGATAAATAAGCGATGTGATCAAGAGAGGATAACGAAACAAAGAACAATAGAGCCACGAAATGATTAACGATGAGCGATCAAGAGGAAAGATCGAATCACAGGTTGGTGAAATAACTCTCAGGATCTCTAGTTGAGTTTTCTTTCGTTGTTGTTGTTCATAAATAAACTTGCTCTAATGTGACTGATCCATACAAACCAGATCGTTTCTTTTTGTAAAAACAGAATAAGAATATGTCAAATAATTCGTAGGTCTGAGGTTTGGAAAATACAGTGAGGATTAGAGATTAAAAACGAAGTTAGGATTAAGTTAAACATCAGTTAAGAACTAGATGTGTGGTCCCAAAATTTTCGTTTAGACGTGAGAACTGGTTTAAAAAGAGAAGGGAGGGAAACCGAAGAGAAGGGACAGAGAATCGGAGAAGAGGGTGAAAAATAGATAAAAAACGAACCTGTTGATGCTGCCTCCGATGAAAGCGCCGCCGTGGACTCCACCTTCTTCGACGTTTCCGGCGAGCTTCGTCATACCCTCGGTTCGCGCTCCATTCTCCTTCTTCGCGTCATCTCCTCTCTCCCTTTCGTTCGATCTCTCTCCATTTCCCTCGATCCACGCCGCTGATCTCTCCCTCGCCGTAAAAACCGGCGAAACTGCCGCCGGTAATATCTCCCTCTCGCGGCGCCGCTAGGAATGGGGGGAAGGGAAGGAGTTGTTTTTAGGTTTAGGTTTTCTGTTTTTGGCTCTTATAGTGTTTTTTTATTTATTTATTTATTTTTTTTTTTTTGTTGTTCAGATCACTACACACACACCCCAAATTACTGCGCGCGCCCCCACCTCACTTAAGCCCAGTTTCGCATATTGGGCCCTCCTATGCGAACTGGGCTTGCTGTTTACACCCTCTGTCTAGTTATACCACTCCCCGTAACTAATGACACCCCCATTTTGCAATTTTTCACCTTTTTCTCGTTTTAATTCTTTTTCAACTCAAATAATTTCTCAATAAATCAAAAAACTTTGTTAATGATTTTGCGAAGCCTCTGCTTGCATAATCATTAACAATGGGGAACTAGTGGTGATCACTTGGAGCCTTTGCTCAATTGATCATCATGAATGCCTAATTTTTCTAAATACTTTCGATAAATCAAAAAAAAACTTTGTTAATGGTTTTGCGAAGCCTCTGCTTGCATAATCATTAACAATGAGGAACTAGTGATGATCACTTGGAGCCTTTGCTCAATTGATCATCATGAATGCCTAATTCTCCTAAAAAACTTTTCATTAAATCAAAAAAAACTTTGTTAATGGTTTTGCGAAGCCTCTGCTTGCATAATCATTAACAATGAGGAACTAGTGATGATCACTTGGAGCCTTTGCTCAATTGATCATCATGAATGCCTAATTCTCCTAAAAAACTTTTCATTAAATCAAAAAACTTTGTTATTGGTCCTGCGAAGCCTTTGCTTGCATGATTGTTAACAATGGAGTGCTAATGGTGGTCACTTGGAGCCTTTGCTCAATTGATCATCATGAAAGCTCAGTTTTCACAATTAAACAAAATAAAAACCAAAAACCTAGAACTACGTAGCTTTGATTTCTCCATCGCACCTGGAGATACGTAGGAGCGGATCCCCTCCGTCAAGCACAATAAACTAAAAACATTTTTCCCTTCAAAAAACCCAAAGCGGCTAACTCTCGTCGAGCGCCGCAAATAAAACTTTCATTAAATCAAGAGGCAAACTTAAGTATTTTTCAAATCAACACTTAAAATCACGCGTTTAATTAAAGGTTCCCTCGATAGAGAGAAAGGAGGTGTGGGCGCTAATACCTTCCCCATGCCTAACCGAATTCTCAACCCAAATCTTTAAGTTTTCCATAAGACCATCTGCCTTCCCAAAAAGGTTTTTCTTCAATATTTTCCTTATAAAAAATATTGGTGGCGACTTCATTGTTTTAAAAGGTTGTAAACGAAGAAAAACCCCTCGGGGACTTTTTCGGCCCGCCGCCATAATTTTATTTGATTTGTATTGATTTGCCATTAAATCAATAATTTTAACAATTATCTATATGTTATATACTATTTTTTGTAACAATTATCACAAACTTCAGATGACCGAGTGGTAAGGCATGTGCAACGCCAATACATTATCACGGGTTCGATTGTACAATCTCTTGATTGTATATACTTATGATTTGCAATTTGTATATTGATATTTCTACCTTATGATATATTGATATTTTTAATGTTAATGTTCATTTTTTAAGTAAATTTGTTTATTGGTATTTACATTCATTGTTAGTTTGGTTGAGATATTTTTACGATGATCATTATGATGACTTTCATATTGGTTGACATATGTTTTCAACAAATTAACAAAATAAAGTACTCCCCTTGTTCCAAATTATTTATTATTTTAGCAAAATTAATTTGTCCCAAATTGATTGTCGTTTTAGATCTTCAATAAAACTTTTAATGTTCTTTTACACTTGTACCCCCTACTAATTATGACAACATTTTACCTCTAATAAAAGATTTACATTTATCTAGGTATAGAGATCAATGGTTAAACAGGAAATTAGACAATAAATTTTAAAGAATCTAGATTTCTATTTATTTTTCTTAAAAGATGTGACAAAACTTTAAACTAAAAAAAATAGGACGGAGGGAGTACAGTAAATTATGTATGATTTTAACTATATAGTAAATCTATTTAGTCTGTGCATTCCACGAGTGCATGCCTAGTAGTTATTAATTGTTTCTAGAAAGAACACAAGAAATAGTAGAGGGTTAGTGGAATGGTTCATTTTTTTTTTATACAAGTGGAATGGTACTTTTGTATATATTTTTTTAATGCATTTTTAATTGGCTTCCTTGCGTGTTATTAAAAAAAACTAATTTTTTGAATATTTGTTTGTCACAAATGATTCTCCCTCCGTTTCATATTCATGTTTTGTTTGGAATTTTTCTTTGTCTTAAATTAACTGTCAACAATACCCTTACTTTAAAATATTAATAATTTTGTCTTTACTCCAATCGAAAAAAATATAAGGGTAATTTAATCTTACCATATTTGTCCAACATAAAATTTAATAGGGTATTATTTTTCGTACCCCCCTCATTCCCTCCCACACCCCCATTTTTCCATAAATGCCAATAATACCCCTGTGTTTTTAAAAAAAAAAAAATTTAAAATTTTCGGAATTACCTCAAAATAAGGTAATTCCGGTTCATAAAAATTTCGGAATTACCTCTAAAAAATGGTAATTCCGAAATTTGTATTTTTTTTTTGTTTGTATATTAAATTAATATTTAAACGCGTTTTATTTTGGAAATATGATACGAACGGTTTATGATTTAAATAAGAATATGTCAAAATATATAAAATGAAAGCAACATAAAAAAATATAATGTACAAATACAACTACTATGGGCCCAAAATGTTTAACAACGAGTGAAAATAAGCACGTGAAGTGGGTGAACGGCGACATCTAAGGCATCCCGGTCAATGCAATGCTTTCCGCACCTCTCCTCATATGTCTCTCTGGGACAAGCAGGCTCCTCGATGATATGGTGGATCCCGAGTGTTTGTGGGCTCGCTCGCGCGTGGGTGCACCGAGTAAGACGCACTCGGTTACTCCGATCGTACTCAAGGAAGGTAATCGGGATCGCACTCTCCGTGGTAGCCCGCCAATCTACTAGCCCGCCAAAATGTCCGCGCTCGAATCGATACATCAAGAACCCTCGTATGATCTCGTCTCGCAGAGGAGCATTACCGAAATGGGTGCTCAGTGGATCCTCTCAGAAGCCGCTCGAATCGCCAACGCACTGCGCTCGCATGTAGGAAAGCGGCGTCATCGCTAAAGCAACCTGCACCGCAAATGATATGTTCGACAAAGGAACATACCGCTCGTGGTCATCATAAGGGTGAGGATGACATCCCCAGTGCAGAGCATCTATCCGCGCCCTAAAGTCCACCAACTTTACTTTATCCAACTTCTTGTTCTCACCGGTGGTGCACGTGGTGATGCGTCTAGCTAACACTTTCCGACCAACGATCGTGGGAAAGTGCTCGTAGATCCAAAGATCGCAATAGTTAAATTAAAAATAATCGCTTATTAATATATGTTAAATTTAATTAAAAGTTTTAAATTAAAAAAATAAATAAATGATTACCGGAGGAGTGTCAGTATCCGCCGAACCGCTTGGTCGTATAAAAGACCGCTGCAATCGGTGGGTGTAGAGGTAACTAAGAGCGGCTATACCCAGAGACCAGACCACGCCACACCGCCAAGATCCCGGCAGATACATCCACCTCACCGCACTAATGTGTGACTCTTGTCACCCGTAATGGTGGTGCTATCAGAAGAGCATGTAGCACCGCGTACCGCTTTCATAAGCACCGTGCCATGTTCGCCTTGTAGGCGTCCTCACACAGAGATCCTCGACATCGCCTCGTTATCCCTAAGCTCTCGGATGACGTGAGCTCGATCCATGCCCAAACGATCCACGACCATGTGAAGAGCCTCAACAGAATCAAAATCGCTGTGGTCCAATGGGGTGCCATCCGGTAAGCAGGTGGACTATCATCTCCCAAAGGGCATGTGGAATGAAGCAGTCTCGGGATGCCACCTCTCCACAAAAGCGTATATCAACTCATGGTTGATTCCCTCGCAGTGTGATGTCCAACTCGTAAAGCTTAGCCGACGCAACCAAAGGTGCTCTACACGTGGGTGGTGGTCGATGAGTAGGTCTAATTTTAGAAAACTTCTGGCCGTGAGATACAACCTTTAGTTTCCGAGGCTGAAAAAATTCAAATTAAACCAAACGTTATTAAAAATAAGTAATTAATTGTTGTTAAGTAAAATTAAAATAAAAATTAAAATATTACCTCGCCTCTATCTATCCAAGACGCGCAGCGGTCGTATCCCAAAGTGTAAATATAAGGGTGTGTGCTCCACACCGCGCAGTCGAACCTCCCCTCCTCAACCTCCTCCTGAACCTCCCCCTCCTCAACCTCCTCCTCCTCAACCTCCTCCTCCTGAACCTCCTCCAAAGCCTCCCAACCGTCATGATACATCTCTGGGTGCTCCTGCTGGTGCCGCATATGGTACTCATAATCGGGGTGGTCTTCATCCATTGCCGCCCATACCGGGCCGAGGCTGCTGAGGCTCGTGCTCGGGCTCAACCATCTCTACCACTGCGCACGGGCTCTCTCGCGCTCGACGCCGTAAGCATGCCCAGCAGACTCGAGCCTCGTAAAGTGTCCGGAGAAGGAGTACTCTACACACGCTCTCCCGAGAATCGCGTGCTCGCCGTAACCGCGCGGTCGCTTGCTCCGAAGACTCGCCGCTTCTACGTTGTTCGATCGTCTACTCGCCTAAAAAAATAAATGTAATTAGAAATAGAAAATATTAAAAATTGAAAAAAATTAGTTTTTCGGATTATTAGGTAATTAGAAAGAATTTTGAATACCTATAAGTAAGGTAATTCAGGTTCATAACCTAATTACCTCACTCGGCGATTTTCGAATTTTTTCTAATTACCTAGTAATTCCGAAAATCTCATTCGAATTTACTTACTATTTCCGAAATTGTGAAATGTGAAATGTGAAATGTGATTTTTGTAAATTTTCAAGGGTATTTTTATCCAATTGAAAAATTATGGGGGTGTGGTAGGGAATTTGGGGGGTACGAAAAATAATACCCAATTTAATATATCCAATAATTTTTTTAATATCCACGCAATTTTAAATGACACTTAACGGGGATGGAGAGACTATTAAACGATTATCATGCCACTTTGTACCGGAACAACTTTGGACGTAAAGATCACGCAACGTTGAATTGTTCAATGGCCATCGCATCATCATGAGCCCCATGACCCACTTTATTTATTTTACAGAAATGTCCTTCACCAACAACCTATCGCCTCGCACATTCAACGTGCCGTAACCAGCGTTACACGTTACCAAATCTAAACCGTGCACAAATGTAATCTCAGCCGTCCGTTTTACAAAATTCTTTTATAAAAGGGGTTAGGGTTATCATCATTTCTGTCATTCAAAGCCTGCAAGGTTCTCTTCTCTTTTCCGTTCTCTCTTCTTTCAATATCAGATCTCGTTCTTATCCCATCCCTGCAACATTTATGGTATCCCGATCTGTATGGATCTGATACCGATCTACAAGCCGATGGCGGTTTTGGACAGGTATGATCAGTTAATCGTTTTACCTTTCAAATATGCTTGTTTGTCGTTGTTAGGGTTTTGATTTTGTTATTTTGATATTATCATGAAGATTTTCAACAGATCTGAAACGTGATGCCTCATATCTACGGTTAAGAGGTGCGCGCTAAATGTTCGGGTTGCTTTTGGAACCAATTTCGTGGAAAGTGGTTTAGTCTTCCCTATATGCAGACTCTTGAAGAACTTCTTTGCAGGTATGGCAGATGATCGTTGAGCATAACGTAGATCCAGTGCTGAATTCTGCTGCTACAACGTTCTTGATTGATAAAGATGCTATCGACTCGGATTTATCGATTGTTTTCATGTAGATCGGCGCGTCTATTGCTGTTTCAAAGATAAGATTCAGTTCTTGTGGATATTGTAATTTAGTGTATGATGAGAAGCTGAGGGGGGAAATTATATGGATGTAGGAGAATTCGGGATGAAATTTCTTGAAACGCTAAGCGTTTTGAGTTTTGATTCTCGATCTTGTCATCCGACCTTTGCCATGACAGGTGCGCTTGCTTGGCAGGTCAAAAAATTTAATAAAAAAAAAGATTTATTGGTTTTGGGGGAGATCGCACGGGTATTGCCCGGGATCTCTCCCTCGTGTGGTGTGCTCTGCTCCTTTTCTTGTGTCTCTATTTTATTACTTATCGTTGCTCTGCACTCCGTATTACGATTCTGCAACCAACGGATACATCGAAGATTTGCATCAACTCAATAGCCAGGTATTATCAGTTTTCAGTCGGTTTCCAATATCTTAGAATTATTATGCGGATAAAACATCAAGAATATGGTTTAATTGCAAAAACAGATTAGAACCTATTGGTAAACTATTAACTGGAATTATATTAATTTAGTCGTTTTGGTAATGTTATTGACAGCAATTGCTTAATGGAAGGCTTCGATAATAATTATTTATAAGGTAAAAATATGTTGCTTAATAAATCTTGTAGAATTCATAGTATTTTAATCATCATTATCAACATATCACACGGGTTGCTTGGTATTCGAGTTTGGATATAATTGTTGCTCAGCGCCACTTGTACCAATTGTTAATTTTCGTTTATGTTTCTCTGCACATAGACTTGGTACACAACAGATAGATTTGTACGCCATATGTTACAACATTGAAGTTCAATTGTAATTATGTCATGTTAGATTTATTGCAAGGAATATCAGTGATGTATTGTCAGGAATATAGCTTTTAAAATGATTCGATCTTATGCTCAAATGAGAGGAATCTGTAATGCATAGCCAAGGCTTGAAGCAACAATATCGTGTGCGTGGGCACAGAGTAGTTTACATAGTGAAAGCGTGGAATAGTTGGCATAGCAGAGGCTCAAGCATGGAATCTAGGAAGCTTCTGCTTTATACGATGAAATGAAGGTGAAAGCGTCCTCTTCAATTATTAAGGTTAAAGTGTCTCCGGTTTTTTTTATCATGTTAAGCAATGAATTTTTTCTTGGTTTATATAGTAATTCAGTCGTACATATAAAACAGTACTATTTCTTCAGTAAATATACAGTGAGATATCCATGCATCTATTTTATTGAGCACCTCGGGATTTATTAATTGTTGAAGAGATGGAACTCAGACGCCAATGTTCGAAGTTTATATTCGTTTGAATGTAAGAATTGATTATGCACTTGTCAATAATTTTACCGAATTATCAATGATTGATTGTTGAAATTATGGTTGATTTTGAATTCTTTATTTTCTATGGATGTGTAATATTATGCGTTTGATAGAATACCTCCTCAATATACTGTGATTGTTGCAATTCTTTGTATTGGATAGCTGTCTAGTAAACCTGTTTTTTATTTAAATAAATGTTTTTATTTAAATAAATCCCTTCTTAGATGATACTGTAGTTATTTTAAAAAATAGTTATCCATGTCTTAAATAAACCCAAGATCATTTGCAGAGGCTGCTTAAATCATATTTGAAAATTTATTTCAGTTTTTCCTCATAGAATTGGAAAACACTTTTAAAACTTAAATTTAGGGTATATTTAGCCTGCTTTGGAATGAATCTGTTTTTAATTTTACTAAACCTGAAAAACAAGACTCTTTGGACTTGTTTGACTCAGATTTTTTAAGTTTGAAAAAAAATCGGGGTCTTTATTTGTAATTAACTGATTTTCTTATCGATGTACCAGTTAAAATTGATCTAAGATATAAACTCTAAATTGTTAGGAATGATTGACATTTTTTTCTTAGTTTTGTCTCTACAAATGTTGTTTTATAATTTGTTAGTATAATAATATTAATAATTTATTTTTTCTGTCAATTTGATTTTTACAATGGTGGTGTACCTGATCTCATCGTAGGATATTGCTTGAAAAACTGCCATTTTTTCAGAGCCGCTATTATTTTGATTTTTCAGTTTTGAAGAAACTGTGTGCACAACAATTTTGTGGTGGCAATAAAGGGCAATTTTGCATGAGAAACAGTTTTTCAATACATGGAAATCTAGTCTTAATTTTCTTTTGTGGAATTGATTTACATAGTCTTCATAGAATTTGCTGTCGTAGTGACGTTGTGATGTGTCGTATTGACGCATAAAACTGAACTTGGGTGAGGTGAATGATAAAGATGAGAAAATGAGGTTTTAATTAATACTCCCTCTGTCTCAATGTTTTAGCAAAATTAATTTGTCCCAAATTGATTGTTCTTTTAGATTTTCAATGAAATTTTTAATGTTCTTTTACACTTATACCCTTATTAATAATCATTACAACTTTTTACTCTAATAAAAGTTTCACATTTATCTAGGTAGAGAGATAAATGGTTAAATGGTAAATTAAACAATACTTTTTAAAGTATCTATACTCTTAATCACTTTTCTTAAAAGTGTGTCAAAATATTAAACTGTAAACAAAATGTGACGGAGTAAGTACATGGCTAGATGGATGGAAAGTTAACTGATCGAGTCACTTTCCTATTTGGATTGCTGTGGTTAAGATGTCTTGTAGTTTGCTAATTTTGTTTTTCTCATTCTGAAGAGAGTTCACCAAACACGAAGGAATTGTTTTTTCTCATTGCGTCATTGGTAGATCTTATTTTTTTCCCCTGTTCTATGAATACATAGCAATCCAAAATTCTACTTTCTAATTCTAATTTCCACTAGCTTGATTAATTTCTTCGACACTCTTTTAGACTTTTTCTAATTAAATAGTTATATAATAGTTGGGAATAATAGATCTGTAAGCTCAAAACGGTAGAGCGCTCAGAGCTTGGTTGTTCCATCTCTGGGAGGATGGTGGTTCGAATCCACCCGGATCTGCAATTAGTTGTTTTTTAGGTCTTTCTCAACTTTTAAAGATCAATAGAATCGTATCAGTAATCTGTAGTTGAACACTTATATCATGTTGTATGCTCTTTTTATCAGTATGTGTTTGTAAGTTGTGTTACAATGTGGATTGCGGCAATAAAGACATTAATTTAGTTTTCAGGAGTCGTCATTAAGCTCTCGAGTTGGTTATGTACAATAGTAAGAACCAACATTCAATTATAATAGAGTCCTTATGCATTTGTCATAAAACAGTAATCTTAAATTTAATTGTGTCTATCTTGCTACCAAAAAAAATTGTGTTATCATAATAACTGTGTTTAAATGAGTGGTGGTGTATTCACTATCTGTCATTATTTGTTGTGTGCGATGTTAAATTTATGATATCTTATTTAGTTATTATGTGCGTATCAAATACGTGTCTAGCTACTATCCCACTTGTTTTTATCATATTGTCTATTCTATGATGTCCCTATCATATTTTATGCACTAAACATGTCTTTATAGTAGTATACGACACCCAACGATGCTAATGTCCATGGAAGCTCTGTTAGGATATGCATCTTGTAGCTGGTTCTATTACACGGGATTTTCTCAAAATAGAATAGTGGGTGGAGGACATGTTTTAGTTCAAGAAGTTAATCATTGAAATAGAGTAGGGAGTTTGGTTTAGAAAAGTATACGAGATCCTCATTAGTACAAAAACTAATACCTTGTTTGGTTCACCAAAGACAGTAAGAGGAAAGAAGGGTATAGGAAAGGAAAGTAATAGGAAAGGAAGAGAGCAATAAGTGAGACAGTTTTGGAGTTGTTTGGTTTAAGTGAAAGGAATGAAGGAAGAAGTTTTATCTTCCTTTGTTTGATAGGATAAAAAGTGAGGAGGAGGAAAATTATATGGGTATAAAATGACAAAAGCAACTTTAATTCACAATTGAACTAGATCTTGCTCCCATGCGATGCACGGAATTTCTTTATGAAAAAATATATGGTATAATACATTTTTCAATTTGTTACGTACTTGAACTATTTGATAAATAAAATTATGTGATGAAACAAATTCATGATATATATATATATATATAAACACACACCGAGGTTGAATTTTAAAATGGAAAAAATTTCAAAGAAAAAACTAAAATTATTATTAAGAATCTTTGAACTATTTTAAATTCAACTCTATAATTATTTCCCTCCCGTTTTAACAACTTTCTTATTGATAATTTGTGATGGTCTTCTAAAGCACATAGAAGTTTGTTGAAGAAGGAGTTTGTGATAGGTACCTAAATTTTTCCAAACCCTTAAAATACCCAAACACACTAATAAGGGTCGCGCTTTACATGTTTTGTCACAAAATTAATTTTTATTTGCGTAAATCTGTTATTGAGGGTCAAACTTGGCATATTTAAACCGTTAAAATTTTATCCAAACCCTAAAATACCCTAAAACACACTATTTAGCGTCGTACTTTACATATTTTGTCACGTATTATTTTTTTTTACCAAATCGGTTATCAATACAAACTTTGTGTATTCAAATAGTTAGAAGATTTTTTTTCCGAAACTTAAAGTACCCCAAAAACATTGCTTATGATCGCACTTTCATATTTTGTTGAGAAATTAAGTTTTTCACCAAACTGGTAATTAAGGAACGAACTTTGTGTATATAAACACATATTTTCTGGATTCTAAAGTTCCTCATAACACATTGTTTAGCGAGAAACGAACTTCGCATATTTGAACATCTAATATATTCTCGGACCCTAAACCCCAAGACACAATGTTTAGCGCCGCACTTTACATATTTTATCACGAAGTCAATTTTATTTTTCACAAAACTGATTATCGAGGAACGAATTTGCCTATTTGAACAGTTAAAACTTTTTTGAGTCGTAAAGTACTCGAAAAAACACTGTTTAATTAAGCACGCACTTTACGCATTTTGTCACGAAACTAATTTTATTTTTCACCAATTCTTGTTTAGCATAAATTTTTCCTTCCGATTAAAAAATGATGGCAATAAAAAATATATTTTACAATAGTGGGTCCCAACCAAGACACATGCATTTTTCTTGCAAATTGAATATTCTATTGTAGGACTCACTAAAATAATTGTGGAGTCCACCTAAAAATTGGCTCTAAAACACCACTACTAATTTTGTGTACATTTAAATTGGCAAGAATTACTAAATTGATATCGTGAGCTTTTTGAATAAATGTTTATTTTGTTTCTATGTTTTTTTTTTCTGTCTCTTCTGTTTCACAGAAACTAAAAAAGTTTAAAGCCATATATGTTAAAAAATTTCAGATAATTCATCTTGAATATTCCAACTTTCAAGAATGATAGTTCTGTATAGATTTGCGAAGTGATGTGCTAAAGTCTTGTGCATGGGTGATTATCTTAGTATGTGAATGAGTCTTGATATCACAACCTCAGCGTTCAGTTGTAAGCCATGCGTTAACTGACCAATAAGACACAAGACGTGGTTATTATTATGCCTCCAAGTTGAGAATTATTTGCGTAGTACTCTTTCCGGTTCTTATTATAAGAAAATTTTTGGTGCATTTTTTGTTCCTTATTATAAAAAAAAATACACTTTTCAAATCATATTAATTTCTAAAAATTCTTTTATACCCTTATTTAATATGAGACATAAGTTTACTAAAAAGTTACATATTGAGAATAAAGATTTAATATTAGGGATATATTTGGAATAAAGATTTAAATTGCACCACATTTATCCTCATTGGTCTTTGTGATTTTTGTATTTTTCTCTTATAATAAGGACCGGAGGGAGTATATCTGAACCTGAGCAATTCACAGCTTCCTAGATGAAATTGCATGCAATGCTAAAATCCATGATTTTCTATTGGACAAATTGCACTACAAGAAAAAGCCTCATTTGCCACCAAAATTAGCCACGGAGCCCTGTCCGTCGCTAATTTGCCACGAATTTGCGACGGCATGTGTAAAAATTGAGAGCGCGAAATTTCCCGCTGGTGTTTGCCACGGGTTTGCCACGGACATGTGAAATGCCAAAATTTGCGACGGAGATGCCGTGGCAAGTCCGTGACAATCCAATTATGAAAATAAAACACCCATCCCTAAATCTCTTTTTTCACGTTCTCCTTCACGTTCTCCTTCTCTCCACGGAAACTCCTCACCCTCTTGCTCTCCTCCCTACAACCCGCCTCCCTCACTCCCAATCACCACCACCTCACCTCCACCCACACTCCTCCCCACCGTCGTGCTCCTGCTCCATCATTCTCCTCAACTTCGACGAAACCCTAACCTCACACTAGAAACTCTCGTTCTCTCACTCAAATTTGTTCTCAGCCCTCTCCCTCTCTTCCTTCCTTTTCGTTCTCATCCCTCTCCCTCTCATCGCTTCCGTTCTCATCTCACTCACGAAGTTGTTTCCCTCTCAACTCGCTCACGAACGACTATTGAAGTAGCTTGATAGGGTTTGTTCTCTCTTGGTTCGTTCGTTCTCACTCTCTCTCGGTTTGTTCTCTCGCTATCTCTCTCTGCTCTCGGTTGATACAGTTTGTGGTGTTTAGGGTTTTGTTACATATGTTGTGGATTTGTTGATTTTGTGTATTTAGGGTTTTGTTGCATATGTTTTCTCAGTTGATTTTGTGTATTTGGGGTTTTTTTTACAATTGTTTCGCTGTATAATAATTGATTATTTGATTCCCTATTTCTTCGAAAATCTAGGTCAGTGAAGCTTGGTTGAGTGAGACTTGAAGCAGTGGTGGAAGGTGTTTGCAAAATCTACTCAGGTGTGTTATTTGCTTCTTGTTTTGATATACTTCAGTAGAATATGACTTTGGTTGGGTTGCTGTTATAGTAGAATCTGTCTCATAATCATTTTAAGGGTTATTTTTCATGGTTCTATGATATTCTATATCACCTACTTGTGGTAATGATTTGTTCAAGCTTCTAGCAATTTTGGTGCTGCGATTTTCGTTTTTGAGGTTTGTTCTTTGTGATTACGGTTTGTTCTTTGCGATTTGAGGTCCGTTTCTTTGCGATTCTAGTTCTCGTTTTTGTTTTCGTGTTTTGTAATGTGAAAAGCTTAATGTAATGTGTTTTGTAATGTGAAAAGCATGTTTCTGTGATTGCAAAAATGTCTCTGTGTTAGCTTCATTGGTGATTTGATGCTTATTTATGTTACTTTTTGCTAGCTTATTTGTAATGTCTCTGGGTTAGCTTCATTGTAATGTGAAAAGCTTGATTTGGTGCTTATTTATTCTTGATGCTTGGTTTGGCTTGTTTAGGTGCTTATTTGTAATGTCTCTGTGTTAGCTTCATTGTAATGTGAAAAGCTTGATATATCTAAAGATTTTGAATTGATTGTTGATGTGCAGGAAGTGTTTGATACTATGAAGGGTATTTGAATTTTATGGGGAATGAATTCGGCCATCCCGTAAGCTTATTTATTGAGAGAATTTGATACTTTGAGCGGTTGTTGGATTTGATGTTATCAAGTCGATGATAAATTTGTTAAATGTTAATTTATTGTTTTTCGCTCGAGTGGATTGATTTTCCGAGGGTGATCAACATCTTCCTCTTTGGTGTAGTAGTTCTGGGAATAACAATGATTATGATAAATGCAAAGCAGATTTGACTTGGTAAATATGTGGTTCCTACATTCACAACTCGCAATCACTACTTAATATTCCCACTTCGTTTGTGGTTATGGGGTTTCAATACTTCTCTATATGATGGGCAGATCCATTTCTTGCATGAGTTTTGTGGTTTGAGCAAGAGCTTACCAATGGTACAAAGCAGACTTCGACTTTTTAGGTATGCAGATTTTGAGTGATACAAGTTTACACACAATACCGGCTATTATGTAGTCTGTTTTCTCCAATTTTTTCGTAAGTGATTGCTATTGTGTGATTGCATTCCTTGTAATTACTTTAGCAGAGTTTGGCTTCATTTCTTAAGTTTGCTCATCTATTTTCTCGATTAGCATTGTGATTGAACATCTCAAACACTGCGTACTTTTTTGGTGTTTAATGGTGGAGGCATGCCCTTACTTTTATATTTTGATACTAAATAACATTGATCTTTAAACTATGACAAAATACTTGTTCACGAAGATTTGATATCTTTCTTTTTTGTTTCTAAAGGCAACTTTTTATGTGTAGTTATTGATAGCCTTGTTTAAATCAATTGCTTTAATTTTATAGAAAATTTGTTTGGTACAAGCTAAAGACTTTGACATATGTAAGCGATACCAAACTCATCCCGAATTCTTGATCACCTTTTCATTTTGAATGTTTGTAGGGATTTGATGAATGAGGGCATCTTTGGCATTGTCATCGATATCTTGCAAAGTGAAGACAAGAAGCTTGTGCTTCATCGGGTATTGTTATCCACCCCTTTGTCACTTTGATTATATATGCTTTTTGTTTATTCCGATTTTACATTCATTATGATTAATTCTTTGAGAAGGAATTGTTGTTATGGTTGCGTAACGAGATATTGTCATTCTCTTCTTGAATCAGATCCTAATCTTCTCAGGTCCTACGTTGTTGGCAAGCAAGAAGGAATCACACTCCTTGGGTTGTTGGTAAGTTTCTTCTATACAAAAGTGGCGAGATCTTTTTTGTAGATTATGTGCACGTGTGAAGAAATAGTTGAAATCAAATAACAATGGTGTGTGATTGTGTATGTGTATAACACATTGTGTGTAGCTATGTATTTTTGATAGGTATGGAATTCTTGATGGATGATGCCTTGTTTAGACTCATTACTTAGGATATATATTGCACAAGCGAATACAATATATGTATAGGAACTAAATAATGTAAATGAATTTCATTATTTCCTCTCCTTGTTTCGCCTTGATTCGTACATAGTACACAAATGATTTGTCATTCGTTTTGGTTCACTTACTGAATCTGGTTTAACAATTCGATTTTTGAACCGTGTTTAACAATGCGATTCGATTCAAGAACTATGACTCGATTCGATTCGTTATAATCCGATTCGGTTTGGTTCTTAAATTCGATTCTTTTTAGTTTATTTGACCAATCCTAGGTGTTATAGTTTTCATCAAGTCTACCACAGTAAAATGAGTCTATAGATGTAACAAAGAACTCATCCTCGTGTTCACGAGATATGAAACACTTTGTTTATTGCGAGAAAATGTTGAGTTTCTCTCGACTCTCTGTCCCTATATTTTCTTTAGATCTCTCGGCCAGTTGCTCGCTTCTTTCACAAGGAATTGCGGAAGGAATGAGTTCGAGTTTTTAGCATTTTTGTTAAAATTGTTTTGCAATGTACTGAGTTAGAGGAATGATTACACTTTTCGGAGATGACATGCATGCCGAGTTTCTCGAGATTCTTCGCGATCTATTGGACTCCTTCACATTATCCGGAGCGCAGTTCAATTATCTATTTTCGCTTTTCCGACCAAATGCTTTCGCATTTAGTTTCTTTTGTTTGTAATTTTAATTAATTTCGTGATGGGACAGATCCATTTATTTCAAGACTTGCTCTACCGCATGGTTATGCAACTTATTTTTAAAATTTTATTAGAGTGGTGATAGTATTGAACCTAGGTTCGTTATTCCCAATGGGTAAGCAATTAACGAAATTTTTAAAGCAAACGATTAAGGAAAATTAATCGTATTTACCTTTGATGCGATTCATGACTTTCGAGCACCAAAGATATTTCACGAGAAAAATGAAGGTGACAGAGTTATAATCTTCGAAAGGGGAAACACGGTTTTTGTATTCAATTTTCATTGGACCAACAACTATTTTGATTACAGAGTAAGTTGCTTTCATTGCCGAGAAGTATAAGGTATTAATATGTGTATTATTACTTTTCGTCAAAAGGAAGGAAAAAGTGCATTATTACTCTCGCAAGACTAAAGTAAAAATGATAAGTCCTTTGTGTAACAATGCAAAGTTACCACTGTTATTTCATCCTAAGAAACATCCTTTTCATCACTTATCCGGTTGTCTCGTAACCTTGACCCCTATTCAGAAAGCGTAATATTTGGATGGAGTAGTTCCAAATTTCCAATCATAAAACCTTCAAAGTGAACCATGTTGAATCTTCTTTCTTAATGTGGAGGCAAAATGCATATTAATATTGAATTGTTTTGCTCTAGAGAGCATATCTGCTTTTGATACAAGACTGCTACTGACAGTGGATGTTAATTATTGCAACATGATCAATACCGATTTTCTTTTCCAAAGTTTGTGAATATCTTTAATCCTCGGATTGATTATACTTTTGCTTTTCCAGCATTGCCTTGGAGTCGGATGATATATTTTGCAATACAAAGATCAATTCATGTAATTATCATTATACATACTTTGGATTTTCTTCAAAACTATTAGTAGTGAAACTTATATGATTGCATATATGAATTAAGACTATTACTTTGTTTGATGGACTATATATGTCTTGGAAGGATTTAATTTTGACTTCTTGACAATGAATGGTATGAGCCTTATTCTATGAAAAGAATTAGTTGGTTAGGCACTTCGTATAAACGTTGATAAAAAATGGACAATATGTACGAACTATGATACTACTAAGTTTTGGTATGAAGTGAAGTACTTTAATTACACGTGTATTCTGACTTTGTTTACTTTTTCTGGCCTTAATCGGAGTTTTTGATTGCCCGTGTTCATTCTTTTATTGTATGTTTTGAGATGAATGGATGAGGTTGCAGAATATAACCATATGATTCTATGATATTACAGGAATTGATCGCAAGGGAAGGCGAATCCACCGCATAACTGTTTTGCTCGGTGGATTGTTGTAAAATGTTGTACCGCAATCATTAGTCAAGTAACTTATGATACCCGATCCAGTTTCGTACAAACTATCCGGTATTGGGATAGTTTACTTTAAATAAGCATGGATATTTCCTAAAAAAATTGTAAATCGTTTCTCTCAAGTCCAAGCTTTTGTAATGTCTTTCGTGGGTGTATGTAGGGTGGTTAAATCTTTGATTGTGAGTCATTTTTTGATGCATAAAACCACATTTTGGCTAGCATAAATATAATGATGTAATTAACTTATACACATGTCATTCAGGTTCATTGCCTATTGTAACTTCTGGTTTCCCTGTTAATCTATGTAGCACCCACACTTGAGACGTGTTTGGTGTCCCACACTAGTCGTGTCGGACACCGATATTTCAATTACTTTTATTTTCTCAAATTATTATAAGTTTATAACAATGTCAAATTATTTACTAGTATTTTGCAATTATTGTTTACTATCTACTGTTGATACCAAATTGGATATGAAAATTGTACTTATTTACTAAAGTTTAAAATCTTGATGAATATGTAGTTTATACTAGTGTTATTAAACCCGGACCGACCCGGTCGGTCGGACCGGTCGAACCGTGACCCGGTGATAGAACCGATTCGGGTTGCTCATCAGATCACATATGCAATCGACTCGGTGTGACCCGCTTCAACCCGGTCGGTTTCTACGTTGGCCCGGTGTAACCCGATTCAACCCGGTCGGTTTATATATATTAAAAAGTTAGCCTGAGGGAATCGAACCCAGGCCAAAGACAATATATCAAGACACTTTACCACTAGGCTACTGTCATGTTTTGATAATAAGTGCTGATGCAAATTTATCTATTCATTATCTTGTTTTGAAAACAATAATCAATGCTTTTTTATGAGTTTTTTTTTACAAAGCTTTATTTTATGAGTTAATCCTCCATTATAGCATAAATGTTGACACAAACATCTTAAAAAATATATTTTGAAACAAAGTAAATCTTGATACAAATACTTTTAAACAAAATAACTTAATTAAATCTTTAAAAATATACTTGTAAATTTGTAATTCTTGAAATGTTATATTAAAAAATATATATATTTTTATTTTTAAAACTTATGTATGAATGTCTATCTTAAACTTGAAATTTGAAATCAAAAATAAGATTAAAAATATTTTTTGAGTATTTTTAAGGTATGAAAAAATTCATAGCTCTTAAATGTGTGAATTTACACATGGTTTGCCTATTTTTATCAATTTTTAGAAGCGTTACGAGTCATGCCGGCCAACTAGTGACCCTTCGGTCCGCCCATTGATCCAGTGACCCAGTGACCTGACCGGGCCGATCACTGAGTCGGTTTTAATAACATTGGTTTATACCATTTAATTGTATGAGTTAACACTTGCTATCATAGTTATGGTTATTTATTTGGTTACAAACAAGATTGAAAGATAACTCAATTTGTGAAGAAGTTGGAGTAGTAGGAAACTACTGCTCCATTTTTTTTTAAAATTTTTTTAAAAAAATTTATGATTTGATTTGCGGTTAAATTTTGCGGATTTGCGATTTAAACTTTGCCACGGCTTTGCGACGGAAAAATTTGCCACGGATTTGCGACGGAAAAATTTGCCACGGATTTGCGACGGAAACATTTGCCACGGAAATTCCGTGGCAAACGATTTGCGACGAGCGTCTTTGCCACCAATTTTTGTCCGTGGCAAATCCGTGGCAAATGTTGTTTTGCCACGAAAATTTGTGCATTTGCGACGGAAATGTCCGTGGCAAATCAGCGATTTTCTTGTAGTGTTGGACTAGGGACGGATCCAGGAATTTTCATTAGTGGAGACAAAAAAATATCCTTTAGTATTGTCTTATATGAATATTGTAAAGTTTTACAAAATATATAATTTCATTATAGAGAAATGTCCAGATATCTAAATTTCTACAAATTACATAGCTAAAAAAGTAAAATTAGTACCAATTTATTTTCTTTTTTATTTATCTCTGGTAACTTTCTACATCTAATTTATCGTATGGGGGCAACCCTTATTTTTTTATGGAGGTAAAATAAATTTATTATATATATTTATTATATATATTTCCAACCAAAATAATTTTTTAAGTGGTGGCAAATGCCCCCAATTTAGAACAAGTAGATTCGTCCCTGAATTGGACGGCTCCATCATATATTCGTATAATAATGATATTTGGACACAAGTTTAATTTTCAGCTAAATGTAACTAAAGAACCAACCTACAACACTAATTAACTAAATTTTTTAGACTATTAACCAAATAATCAATTAACTAAGTTTTTAGTCAATTACCTAGAAAACTATGAAAATAAAGGTTGATTAATGAACAAAAATTTAATAAATTAGTGTTGTAAGTTGGTTTTTGGTTATTTTGGCCGGAGATATTTGGTTAAATAACATTACTAATATTCATATTGAATATTGATTCTTGGAAAATACTCAAATGCCTACAATCATTACAATCCGTTATCTCACTCAACAAATTAAATATAAATGAAATCCTAAACCAATTGTTAGATAGATGGTACTCTTATTGTAATGCAGTAAACGATGCAACTAATAAAATGAAAAAACCAATACCAAAACCATTCAGGTTCTAAATGCCACTTGGAATAAAGCGCACAACATCCCACATAAATACTACTATCAAGGTAATTTTTTTACCCATGAGATCAAATACACCCCCAACCTTTATGAAAATATCGGATTACCCTCAATTTTTTATCGAAACCGACTTATCTTTTAAATAGATAATCCGTTGTGAAAAGTTAGACAACAGATTTATCTATTTGTTAGATAAATCTGTTGTGAAATTAACACAATGGATTTACCTGCCAAATAGATAAATTCGTTGGCTAAAATTAACACAACGATTTTATCAATTTTTTAGGTGAATCCGGTTGGTCCAAAAAAACTTAAAAACAGAATTACCAATTAAACTAACGGAATTATCACTTGAAGTTGACGGATATAATCATAGTTTCATTTTGCAAATAAATCAACAACAGAATTAACTTTCATTATGTAATTCCTTTTCAAATTATTTTAATCCAAAATGGATTTATCTACTAAATAAGTAAATTTGTTTTAGAAAAATTGAAGAGTAAAATTGGAAGAAAAATGTTAAATCGATCGGGATATTTGGAATCATAGTGGAAGTGAAAAAAAAATTACCCTAAACATTAATGCATGGTAATTCCGTTAGATTAATTGGTAATTCTGTTTTTAAGTTTTTGTATACGTATAATTTTTTTTGTCTATTTACATTTTAAGATAGGATTAAATGAATTAAAATGTAAATAGACTTTAAAATATTAATAAGTCACAATTAACCACTAGAATGATATGGTAAGATTTTGTGATGATTGGTTACGTGTCTCATTTTATTGTTTCCTCTACTATTTTTTTTAAATGACTGTAATGCTTTCTTTGTTTTCCGCTTTGGCTACAGATACACCACTATATATATATATATATATATATATATATATATATATATATATATATATATATATATATATATATATATATATATATATATATATATATATATGTATGTCTAGATGATGAGCATTAGATAAGGATGATCGATTGACGTGGATACTAAGGAGTAGTTGCATGTTGATTATCATTTAGTTTTGATGCAACATGTACTTGATAAAGTTCTAAGACATGTGACATCAAGGGTTGGGATTTTATGCTTTTGAAAGTTTTGACATGGCTTCACTATTTCATTTGCTAAAGACTTTATAAACTCATATTTCACATGATTTTCCTACTTTTGAATGCATTTCAGAATCTAATTTGTGTAGTACAAGAGTTCCCTATCTATTGTCTAAACTCACAACCATTGAAAGCCAAAAAGTGACTCTTTGAAATACAAGAAATAAGTTCCTACTATTATTTAATTATCAAATATAGTGTTATGTGCCTAGAAAATAAACATAAGAATAAATTCCTACTAGTCATCATAATGACCTAGAAAGTCTTTAAAACCGACAAAGTAAATTTGACAAAACAGAAGTACACCTTAACTTATTCCAACTAAATAAAATATGAAAATAGAAAATAAAAATAGGAAAAATTGCATGGCCCATGAATGCATATTGATTATGTGAGGCTTCTCCAAATTGATGTCTTCAAGTTAGGCTTCAAGCTCAAAGCATCTTTATAAATAGTAAGAATCTAACCGAATTTAATGGCCGCTCATGTATGGTACTCTTCTTTTTCTTCAATCTCTAGGAGGATTTTTTTTCGTACCCCCTCATCTTCTGCACCCCATAAATACCATTCTAGACAAAAAAGCCCCCATCATCTCAAATATTCCTGGAATTACCTACGGTTCATGGTAAATTCGGATGGGGGTTTGAAGGTTTCTGGATTTACAAGAAATTGCAGGTAAATCCGGTTCATAAAATGTGAACCGAATTTACTGCAATTTTTGGTAAATTCGGATTCCTTCAAACCCCCATTCGGATTTACCATGAATCGTAGGTAATTTCGGGAAAAAAAATAAAATTATTAAAAAACAAATTAAAATTAATTAAAAGAAGCGTTTTACAACGATTTTAATGACGAAACGAAACAATACATGAAATTGATGGAAAAAAAACATAACGCAACAACAAACAAAATAAAAATACGGTAAACACTACTGAGATGGTGGTTTGAAACGATGAAGGACCTCAGCAACGGTTCTTCTGGTTTCGATATACAACTGCAAATGACTCCTCCGCATCTGAAAGATGTCATGCCTGTCCATCATTGCTCGGACGTCATCGTTGTTCTTCACATCCATGGTGGACCACTGAACACGATTATTATCGCCCATAGTGGGGTAGCGATAAATGATCCGAGTGACTTCTTGCTCGTCACCCTCCAGCTGCACCTTCCTTGTTATTTTTTCTTTCAGAACTTCAAAGGTGATGTTGTCTTTAAGCCTACATAAAATGGGTTGTGGACTCTCGAAATGGACACCATTTTCTCTGTTGGTGATTGTGCCCTGATGGGTGAAGGGCAGTGAGTGCGGAATCACGAGAGTATTGTGTATTCAGAGGTTGCACGGTGCTACATGCTCTTCTTGTTGGGCACCACCATTCTTGCCGACAAGAGTCACACATTAGGGACACTGAAGTGGATCTATCTGATTCAGGATCTTGAGCAGTGTGGCCAGTGGGCTTGGGCCTGGCTGCTCTCACTGTCCTCTACACTGAGTTGACGGAAGCGGTCTTTCATACGACCAAGCAGTTTGGCGGATACACGACACTGCTCCAGGTAATCAATTATTTATTTTTTAATTTAAGCTTTTAATTAAATTACTCATATATAAATAATTGATTATTTATTAATTTAATTATTTCAGACCTGGATATACGAGCATTTTCCCACCGTCGTTGATTAGAAAGAGTTTGATAAGACACATCAGCCACGTGCCACCAACTGTGGGAACAAGAAGCTAGACTTTATAAAGTTGAAGGACTTTAGGGAGCGGATAAATGCCTTGCAGCTGGAGGATGTCATTCTCACCCCTTATTCAGACCACAGACAGTTTGTTCTGTTATCGAACCTATCTGTTTACAGAGGCTGGTTGACTTGGGGCGGTGAGACGGTCCCCTACATGCCAGACAAGGTTCGTTGGCAGTTCAGACAGCTCCAGAAGATCCCTGGTCCACCCCTTTCGGGAAATCCTTTATCTGCGCGCAGGACCATACAGGGGTTGCCGATGTATCAGACTCGGGCGCAGACTTTTAGGCAGGGTAGTAGACAGGCAGCCTTCCACGGCGAGTGCGATCTTGATTACCTACCTTGGTACAGTCAGGTATCCAGGGTCCGTCTTAGTCTGACACCAGTTGCTGAGCCACAGCCAGATGATGAGGCAGCTGCTGCAGATCAGGAGCCATTTGTCTCAGAGACTGTAGAGGAGAGGATGTAGAGAGCATCTGCAGTGGTCCGAGATGCGCTAGACGTGGACCGTTCACCTACTACTTCACGTCACATTTTTTCTACACTTTTAGGGATTTTGGACCCATAGTTGTATTTTACTTATTCCTTTTACGTATTTGTACTCGTAATTCATATTCGGTATTTTATATATTTAGACGTATTTTAGATCATATATGACGTATTTTTACTATCGTAACACGTTTGTATTGTTATTTTAATCGTAAAGCGTTCGTATCGTATTTTAAAAAGTAAAAAGCGTGTATCATTTTAAAAAAACAATTTTATTTAGGAATTTTTAAAAAAAAAATACAATTTTTGGAAAAAGAAAAGGGGGGGGGGGTTCGGATTTACCTCATACGCAGGTAAATTCAGTTCACAAATATGAATCAGATTTACCTGCGTATGCGGTAAATCTGGAAATCCCCACAGAGGATCCCAGACCTCCATTTTTATGAACCGAATTTATCATAAATTGAGATAAATCTGGAAAACTGGTTTTTTTTAATAAAAAATTAGGGGTATTTCTGGGTTTTTGGACAAAATGGGGGTGTGAGAGAGAAGGATGGGGGTACGAAAAAAAATCCTCTCTAGGATTAGACCTTTGTAAAGGTTGTTTCCCCCTTTTAGTCTTGTACCTAGTCACAAGACATCCAATCCCATGAAAAGGATCTTAAATCTGTTGATTACATCTCTATCCAAACCATTTGTAATGTGCCCTGTATGCCTTATTATTGTTCAAAATGTAGACATTTTCTTTAGGTTTTTATGGTTTGTGATGTTGTTCAAGCATTAGATGTTACCTTAGAAATGTTAGTTTTCTAGTCATTTATTGATAACACCCTTCTAGGAAAGGGAGATGCTTAAATTATGATGATTTAATTAGGAAATTGTAGATATAGGGTATGTTTGGATAAACAACTTAAAATTACCGCTTATGGCATAAACACTTATCATATAAGTGTTATAAGTTGTTTATATAATGAAAGATGAAATAATGTTAAACTATATTTTTATAAGCTATAAGTAGTTTTCGTAAGCTATCTTTTGGAGCTTATGGAAATTAGGTGCAAACAGTTTATAAACATGTCATAAGTTGTTTCCATAAACTCACCCAAATGCTTATACTAATAGATAAACCAAAATAAGTCGATCCAAACGGGTTGATAGTGTAGAATTAAGACTTAAAGCAGCTTTGTTATTAGGAAGTACCTAGTTGAAAATAAATCTTAAAAATATTCTCATCTATTAAGACAAAAATAGATGGCTTAAATATATTTTTACCCCCTGTAAATATGAGGTGTTTTGCTTTTACCCCCTAGAATTTTTTTTTAAAAAACCCTTGCAAAATCAACTTTTTTGGTTTTAGTCCTTCTGTTAGATGGACGTTACAAAAAACGTCTATATGGCATTTTTAAATATGTTTTAGTCCTTCTACATCGAATATATATACAAATTTAATTGAATATGGGATCAATTTGTGTCCGATTTCATAATAGAACTCGGCTTGACCTGGTCTGATAGCCACCGCTAATGACTGACGCTCATGCGCTGTCTAATGCGTCTTATTATCTTCATTAGGGTTATTCACCAAGGGTTACAGAGATCAGTAAACCAACGCTTCTCCCTCTCCAGACTCAAGCCATGATCCAGTTACAGACAACAGAATGAGACTGGGAGTTCGATTTCCTTTATGACTTTCGCCTTGCACCTTACACTAAACTGAATCTCTTGCACGCGGGTGTTTTGCTTTTACCCCCTGCAAAAAATTTCATTATCCTCTCCCCCACCTCCCGTTTCATTCATCTCTTCCACAAATTCCTCCATTATCCTCTCTCCCCCATCTCATCTCATCTCTATCTCTCACTTCTTATCACTATATTCTTCTCCATTCAACTCTTACTTCCACAATCAAATCTCTAATATTCAACAAAACAAAATGGTCCAAACCTCAAACTTCATCTCTCTCTCTCTCTCTCTCGTTCTTCACCACCATTATTTCTTCTCATTCCAAATCTCAAACAAGAACTCATCTTCTCTTTCTCACTTTAACCAAAGACACGTTTAATTAAACCACACACATTTATTAAACCCATAAAACCTTGATTTTGAGATGAAGAATAATCCATAAAACTTGAAACAAACCCTAAAATCAGAATCGCAATAAAAGTTAATTACATGTTGTGCTCATGATTTGTTGGTTATGTGAGAGAGAGAGAGAGAGAGAGACGAAGATGAGAAGATGCGTTCTGGTTTGATATGGAAACGTTGGTTTGTGTTGGAGATAGAAAAGTTGATATGAGGTTGGGTGGAGTCTTTGAGGGAAAAAAAGGGATTTAGTCTTTTTTTCAGAGGGGTAAAAGCAAACACCCCTTTTTGCAGTGGGTAAAAACGTATTTAAAAATACTACATATGACGTTTTTGTAACGCCCATCTAACAGAACGACTAAAACCAAAAAGTTAATTTTGCGAGGGTTTTTAAAAAAAATTTTTGAATGCAAAAAAGAAACACCCCATATTTCATATGTAAAAACATATTTAAGCCAAAATAGATATACAACAACAAAGATGAACTGTTCACCAAAAAAAAAAGATGAATTATTGAATTTAGTAAGAAAAAATTTTAGATGAAATAAATTGTTCATTAAATCTAATCCATGTGTTAAATTCTGCACATAAAGAATGATATCTAATTTTCATCCATAAATGAATGCCAAATACAAATATATGCAATAAAGAGAAGCAGATCACAAACTCAGGCCTTGGATTTTAATCACATGAGACACAGAAACTTAGATAAAAGAATGAGTCACCACCCCTGAATTGGCCACCGTCTCTGTGGATCTGGAAGCCAAGAAGAGCGTTTTTCCTCTTTGTTCACCGCCGCCATCTCCGCCGTCTTAGACCCATCATCGGAAGTTGAAATTCTGGTACAGTTTAAGACTTTACTAAGAAACTCAATACCCCTTTTACGCTTCTTGTGTTGATCATTGAAATTGTCTTCTCTATTTAGCCTTTCAGATTGTGAAAGTCTTTCATAGCCAGCGATTTTAGACACAGATTCAGATGAAAGTAGTATGTGTTGTGACCTTGACAACCTAAAATTTCTGCTAAATTCCATTAACCTCAATTTAAGGGTTGTTCTGTCTCTTGTCTTGTGTGGTGTTAGAAAATAAACAAGATTCTAAATGGAAATGTTAATAATGATTAGTTATATTAACATGGAGCCGACGGTCAACTACTGATGGATGGTTATTCAATTGGTTGTCTTATGGTTTGTTATTATCATGCGTGACGTGGTGTGGTTAATTGAGAGTGACATCAGTACTATATTAAAAATGAGCATAAAATATTTGGAATTTTTAATGCATATCCATTTACTATTATTTTTTAATTTTTTTTTGTTTAGAAATGTTTTTGACTTTGCTCCGCGTTGAAGAATTCAACGATCAAAATACCTTAAGACAGAATAAGCAAGTCAATGAAGGTTGAGTGGAGGTAACGAACCTGCTGAAGTCCTGAAAATTCTTGATTTTTATATTTTTTGAGATTGTCTTAGTTTGTTGAAGTTTAGGCGAGTTCGATTTTAAAGCTCACCAGAGTTAGAAGAAGTCTCAAGACTCATTGAAATTTGAACTCACATTCTTGTGAAATGTGAGTTAAATTCTTACTAACTAGATCGACCTTTATTAATTCTCACCAGAGTTCTTTTTTAATTCTAAAAACTTCTAAAATTAGTTTAATTTTTAATATTTCTTTCGTCTCTAAATATTGACAACTTATTGTAATATCCTAAGCGCTAATTAAAAAATGTAAATTTTTACCAAAAAAATAATATCAAGCCACTATATTTACCTAAAAAGTACACAAATATTAAGCTGACTTCAAACAATATCATTTTCATCAAAGGGTGCATCACAAGAATGTTAAAAGTTGAAGTTGTAAGAATGGATAAAATGAAAGCTTAACTTCATTGATTTGTTGCCAATGGCATATATACAGATTCAAATACAGATTGAGTTAGCTTAGCTCTAACGAATGGAAAAACAAAATGTAACCGACTAACTAGCTACAGGTAACCGTAGTAAATAAACTTAACTCTAGTTAAAGAGGCTAACTAAAATTAAAAATCAATTAATATTATAAGATGTAAATATATATCTAATAAATTCTCGTTTGGAGCATGAATATTTTTTGATTCAAACTTGGAAAGCAAAGTAGAAAATCGTGAAGGATGCAAAGGCTCAGATAAATATCGCAATCGATCCTTGGTAGAAATTGGCATAAGATGAATGACCCCTACTTGCACCTTGTCACGAATGAATGACAATCTAGTTCAATGTGTTTTACGCTCATGAAAAATTAACTATGAGATTGTCTTAATAATAACTAATGAAGGAAAAATTAAAATTATCCATTTTGTGATGAGAAATTTGAGTAATGTGGAGAGATAAGCTTTCTTTTTTTTGTTACCATGTTATAGCCAAGGCGTCGCCCAATCAAGATCAGTATTATTGAATTTGTAATGTGATGATTCAAGTGAATGTGATTCTCAACTTGTGCACGCATAAGAGATGTTCTAGTGTTAGTAAGATAGATCAACCGTCTGGTAGGATAGGGAATTTGGTGCTCAATTTTAAACTCGGCAAAATATAGTGTTGACACAACTCAAAGCCAAAGATCTTTGGGAAAGCACAAGACCAGTATGATGTGATAGTGCAACCTCTAAGCCAAGGAAAAATTTTAGAGTGCCAAGGTCTTTAATTTTGAATTTATCATCAAGGATAGTCTTAACTGTAATTTATCTCACCAAGTCATTACTAAAGTGAGAACAATATCATCTACATAGATGAGTAGTATGGTTAAGAGGGAACCGTGTGTGCTTCACCATAAGAGAGTAATCATGCTTAGACCGAGTATATCCAAGAGACAAAAGTAAGGAAACAAGGGTGGAATTCCATTGTCTACTAGCTTGTTTCAAGCCACAGAGACTTATGGAGTCTACATACTTGCTTCTTGGATTGGACACATAAAATCCGGAGGAACCTTCATGTACACCTCTTCATGAAGGTCACCATGAAGAAAAGCGTTGTTAACATCCATTCATTGAAGGTGCCAATTATTGGCAGAGGCCAAAGCAAGAACAAGTCTAATCAGAGTAATCTTTAAGAGTTCCATCGGACTTCGCTTACTTTATAAACCCACCTACAACCAATAGGTTTCTTGCCACAAGGAGACTCGGTGAGTGACCAAGTGTTGTTTAATTCTAGTGCTTTTAGTTCCAAGTCCATGGCATCTCTCCAACATTGATGTTGGGCGGCTTTGTTGATAAGATGTAGGTTCAACAAGGCTAGAAACACTAGCAACATAGGAAGAGTGGGAGGTAGACAAATTATCATATGACAAGACAAGAGATAATGGATAAAGCATACCCAAGATGATGAGGAATCACTAGAGAGAGAGAAACCATACCACAATGATAGTCTTGCAAGTAGGAAGGGGTTTTGGGTTCTAGTTGAGTGTCTAGTGGGGGTGGCTCATGAACAGAATCAAGAGATGGAAGATTCAACAATGGGGTTATTGTCGAATGTCATTTGGTGGTAAGTGGTGATGTTGAGGTTTCAAGGTTACTAGTAGGACTAGTAGTATTGTTTGGAGGAGCAATGAGAGTATTGGTTGGAGGTGTAGAGAGTAGTAGTATCACCACAAGTGGAAATGCAAATAAGGTGGTGAGGTTGACTCTGTAAGGAATGGTGTGGAGAGATGGGGGTGTTTTAGAGTTTGTAGAATTTTGTTGGTAAGGAAAAATGTGTTCATATGAGGTGACATTTCTAGAGAGAAAATTTCATGGTTTTGGAGGTCTAAGAGAGGAATGAGTATGTCCAAGGTGAATACATTTTCTAGCTCGAGGTTGAAACTTGGCACGATGATGAGAGAGGAGAGTGGTAGCATAGCATAAAGAGCCAAATACCCTTAGGGTGGTTATATCGGGATGGGTGTTATGAAGAATGAAATAGGAGATTTAAAGTCAATGGAACGGGAGGGTAATTGATTGATAATGTGTGTGGCATGAGATATAGAAAAATCCCAAAAAGGTAGGGGAGGTTGGATTGAAACATATGGATCGAGCAACATTTAAGATATGTTGGTGCTTCCTTTCAACAATTCCATTTTGTTGAGGTGTTTCTATGCAAGTTCTTTGGTGTATGATGCCTTTTGGAGGTAAAAGTCGGGGAATATAAATTCTTTGCCATTGTCGATCAATGGTTTTAACTTGGGTATGGAATTGAGTTTGCACATAGGCTACAAAATGTAAGCGGTCGGTCTAGTTTCGATTTGTTTTTAAGTAGTTTAACCCAAGTAAATCTAGACTTATCATCTACAATGGTGAGAAAGTATCTATTACCATTAATGGATGGGGTAGCTAGAGGCCCCAAATGTCAACATGAATAATATCAAACAATTTTGAGATAAAGAGTGACTAATAGGAAAAGGTAACTTCTTTTGTTTTGCAAATTGACATATATCACAAGCATCATGTACCAAATGTGGCAAATTACAATGCAATTTTCTAACTAAGTTGTAACTAGAACTAGATGGATGTCCTAGTCTAAGATGCCACAAGTCTATGTTATTTGATGTAAGAGAAACAGAGTTACGATAAAGAAAAGGGTAAGAAGCAGGTAAGATCCATCGCGAGAGACCATCAAGTGGTAGAGTCTTCCGTTAAACTTAGCGCGCCTAATCATCCTCTTCGATGGGATATCCCGCAACAAAATGCCATCAAATATTGATACATTGGCTAGTCTCACCAATTGTCCTACAGAAAAATTAGACTTGAATCCAAGAACATAAAAGACATTTTGCTAGAGAAATATGTAATGGAAATGGAGTTTTCAATGAGATACATATCGTCTCTAATGAAATTACCTTCCTGTGATAACCAAGCAGACTATGTGATGTGCACTAACCATGTTAGTGGATATGGTGGCCGAGGTGCACCGGAAGGAATGAGGACAAAAGGCTTTGAATTTGTTCCGTAGGAGGCGCAAGATAGGATTGCTCGTGAATCATCGTAATTAGAGTCCAGAGCAACATGATTAACCGATTTCTTGGTCTTAAAACCGATAGATAACCATGCTTCAAGTTAAGCGTGTCCACGGTGTGGTTCGCTCGATTGCAAAATGTACAAAGACGACACCACGGAGGCTTGCCTTTGCCACGCCACGCCGGCGAGGGACTAGAGTATAACGTTGGCAACCGATGAATCAGTGTGACGAAGGACCAATTTGGCGTTTCTTGCCGAACGATCATGGAGTACACCTTAGATAATGAAGGCAATGGTTCCATGAGTAAGATTTGAGAACGCATGCACGCATAGTTCTCATTGTCCTTGCAGAAGCTCATAACAGAGTCACAACGACACGCGATGAATTCGGTGCCAAGTATCACAAAGAACAACCGTAGAAGAATTGCACATAGGAATTGGAATGAAATTAGAGAGTTCATCCCACAACACACACGATTTTAGTGAAGTAAGTACTAACCGAAAGATCCACTTGCTTCGAGCAGAGAATATCTCTTGTTGGAGATGGTAGATGCGAGTGTTGTCGCTGAGAAAAACGATTTCGAGTTCCTTCCAAACATTGTATGCCCTGATCCATAAAATGCCTGGAGGAAATCAGAGAAACCGAATGATTGATCCAAGCCGTAACAAGCATATTGCAGCGCTTCCACTTCTGGAAAGATCGGACGGAGACGAGAGAGGTTTTGCAATCGAGCCATCGACAAACACATATTTGTTCTTCATTTCCAATGCCATTGTCATAGCTTGAATCCAACAATGATAATTGTTACCTTCAAGAACCAGAGTAACCAGCTTCAACGATGGATTTTCGTTATTGTGGATGAAGTATGGATCTGAGGCGCCATCGCGTGGCGTGATGAGGAAGCGGCGTGCGTGGAGGAGAAGGAGAACGCGATTCGTAAGAACCAGATGATTTTGAATCGGGAAGCCATTAAAGGTGAAGAGAAGAAGCAATCAAGATCGATTACTCTAGTTAAAGAGGCTAACTAAAATTGAAAATCAATTAATATTATAAGATGTAAATATATATCTAACAGAAGTCAATGTTTAATCCAAGTCAAACAAATAGGGCTGGCTGCCACATCCACATGGCTGCTGAGTCAACATCTCAGTTTACTTACTCTTGTAATTTCTTTTCTTTCATTGTAATTGCTTTTGTAGCTTTCATTTGGCATCTCAAGTATGAGTGTGAGCCCTCTATTCGAATTGTATAAATTCCTCTCAATGAAAGCTCTAACTGATTCACTCATTTGATCACATTTCGGTTACAACCGTTTTCCTCTCTAAAGTGTGTGTGTGTGTGAAACTCTGAGAGCATCTCAACAGCATATTGACCAAAGATCTTATTGCTCGTAGAGAGAGTCATGGAATCAAGGCTTGAGAGCATCTCCAATGGGAAAATTTATAGAGTACTCGTCCTATAAGCAGTGGCACCTATTTGGTACCCCCACTGTGAAAAAAAGTTTGAATGCCTATAGATCAAAGGTACCTCTACAAGCCCTTGTATCTGGCAACCCAAGAACCAAGTGACCAAACACTTTCCAAACCAAGAGAATGAAAGTTTTGTAGTTTGGACAAATTGTAGAGAATATTTAACCACAATAAAGAACATATTAATATTTATATAAATATGACAGTAAGTTATAGAAAGTGCAGTACTTGATGTTATAGTATGCTTACTCTGCCCCTCAAATTGCAAAGCTTGTCATGAAATTTTGCTGATGCATGTTATGTAGTTAAAGATACAAAAAGTGACAAAACCATTTCTAACATTAATTTACATACATACACACCAAATGCTAAACATGGTGTGAGGTTGAGAAGAGGAGGGAAAATAAATCCTATGAAAAACCAAAGAGCTAAAACTTCTGCAAAGGTAAATTCAACTGACAACTCAAAACATAGTTACTGGGCAGGCATGTGTGCTTGTTCACAGTTCATTGGAGTAGATACACTCATCCACAAGCTGGCGAAGATTTGGATTCTCCAAGGCTGCAGCAATTCTTTCTTTATCATTTAATTGCTTATTAACTGCATAAAGAAAATTTGTAACATTATTAGAAGGTCATGTTGCAGGAAGACAGGAATACAAAGGAAACTGTAGTTTTTCAATGTGATGCAAGCAAGGGTAGAAGTAAAAGATTTCCATGGTGTGGCTGAGCATGGTTGTTTGTGGTAATAAGATTTGTTAGAATTTCGGTTGTGTCTAACTCAACCCCACAGAACCGACTTGTAGAGTGAGGGATATCTCCCACTTATAAACTTTGTTTTAGGTCATATCACATTCAATGTGTGACTGACTCTCAACACACACCCTTCACGCTTAGGACTAGACAACTGAAGTGTGACTCGGGTGGCCTGATAGCAGGTGGCCCAATAGATAATGGGTTGTGCCTAACTAAACCCTACAAAATCGGATTGTAGAGTGAGAGTTGTCTCCCACTTATAAACTCATCTTCAGGTCATATCACATTGATGTGAGACTCACAACTAGGTCATTTAAAAAAATTTATTGTTTCAGATGGAGTTTCCCTTTGTGCTGATTGTAAACCAAAGAAAGGAAGAGGGAAAGGGGAAAGGCCTAGTCTGAAATGTTATTGTTTTAGCACATGTTTAAACTTTACCTGATTCTTCATCAGCATGAGATCCTGGAGACACTTTGATGTCCACCTGCAAAGAAGAATTTGAGTAACAGATGATATAACAACCAGACAGAAGAGAATTATACTATGATGTAAGCAGTATGGGATTGAAATTTCAGCATTGATAAACAGAATTGCAATTCACCAGAAAAGAAAGAAAGAAAACCTGCGTAAGTTGCATACCACATACCAAATTTGAATGAATGAAATTACAAACAGGCACCATGAATGACAGGGGAAGAATATTAAACAATGTATATATAGGTAGAACAAGAAAGTAATGCCACAAACTCAGTTTGCCATCAAAATATGCTTTTAACGGTGACCTCAACAGAGACACTAGGTACTTCCACACACGGGATTGATGTTGATACATTAAACCACACTTAAGAAGCTTCGTTCAGCATGTGTTTGGTTTCGCGTTTCAAACTTCAAACTCGTGTCGTTGCCTAATTTCACCGCAGTTTATAGAACCCTCAACAGCAAGCAAGCTTGTGTCACTGAAAAAGTGGCCGCGATTTTGAGTTGCCGTGGAAAAGGCACCGGAGCACCGCTACTCATCCAAACAAGTGCTCAATGATTATCTTTACTAAATGGTACATGGTGCAAGCATCACATTATGAGGAGTTATAAGTGCAGCAGATTTGATAATATGGAAACATAGTTTAATTTTTGTTTATGACTAGACATACCCTTTCTATTAAGAAATAGATAGATATATCTCCAAGTTTAAGAAATTATACCCATTCTTTCACTTAATGTTTCTCCTATTCTTTCTCTTACTTGATCTCATCTTATCTATTTTCATATTTTCTTTAAAATTTTAATTTACACAAAATTTGGTATGGAATTGACTTTCACTTAAGAATAAAAAATCTTAAAACAAGAATCAGGGAAAATTACTATCTCTAACTAATCTACAACTTCTCCTCTCTTTCAAAAAAAAATGTTATTTTCACATTAGAAATTGATGAAACTCCTACTCATACTCAATCTCCACAGGTATCAGTCGATTTCTGAGAACCAATTGCCATACAAGAAAATACTGTAACAAAGCAATATATGAGAAAGTTAGAAAACTATATAATTTATGAAACAAAAGGGTTAAGAGGCAACAAACTTTGTAATGAGGAGGGAAATAGTGCTTTAGCTTAACTCTGAGACAAAGACCGATAATTGTGGCCATGCTGCAGTGCTGAACGGTCGGCGTAAATGTTATCCTACACAAAAACAAGTGCAAATTCATAATTGAATAAATTAATTACTTTTATTTAATTAATTAATTAATCCAAAAACGAGAAAGAGAGTTAAAACTCACAGAATCCGGCTTAATTTATCATCGACGGTGATAGATTCCTCGGAGAGAACACTAAGCTGTTCCAAGGAATAAGGATGTTCGGGATCCCTAATATCCCTCACGAAATTTGTCAAATCAAAGTCAAGGGGATCACAAAAATATAGAAGAAAAAAAATGAAAAAAATAATAATAATAATAATAATGATTGAAAAAGAAGGATATCATAAATATCGAGGGGATCAAGTGGATAATCGGTGTGAGGAGGATGTTGGGAACGAGGGATTCTGTCTTTCTTGGCATGAACAACGGGATTGGCATTGATCAAACCCAGCGTCATATCTCTTTCTTTCTGTTTCCACTTCACTTCGCTGCTGCTTATGAGGAAGGAAAGATGTGATGTGATATACTTCGGTCCGCATCATTTCAATTGGTTTACTTATATATGATGATGAATGAATATGGATATGTTTGGTTGAAGAGCTTAATTATTGGTTTTGTCAAAAAAATGAGTTTAATATTAGTTACGGATAGCTATGGATTTCTTCTATTGTCAAAAAGAAATTTATAGAATCGTTAGTTATCTGCTAAAAAAAAAAAATAGTTTGTTATCAATTGACTAATTTTTTGTAATAAAGTGTTAACTTAGAATTGATAGATAATGTAAATTTTTATACATATATTGTATATATAAATTAAATCTAAAATTTTGTATACAATTAAAATGATCATCGATGTCGTTAGGAGAAAATTAAACTATTTCTAATGACATGGTGAATTGAAATTGATTGGTAGTGTCTCTTTGTTCAAAGGTAAGTATCAGAGAATTCATTTATCGCATTTGCTGATAGAATTAAGGCTAAGTTATCCTTTTGGGAATGTTCATTATAATCCAACATGGGTAGAATTCAACTAGTTAACTCTATCTTTCTAAGCATGTTGATTTACAACTTTCGTATTAATGATTGGCCTGCTAACCTCCTCAATACTCTTGACACTTCGATTAGAAATTTTGTTTGGAATGGGGACATTAATTCCATAAAAATTGTCACTGTTGTTTGGAGTAAGGTATGCAAGTCGTTTTAAGAAGGTGGCTTGAGTCTAAGATCTATCAAAGCTATCGATAGAGCTTACATGTTAAAGTTTGGGTGGCATTTCTTATCTACGAACTTACAATGAGCTCTTCTTCTGAAAGCATGAGTCTATACAAATAATAAACCAGTGAATTATGATGTGTCATCTTCTATTTGACTTGGTTTTAAATCTTTTTTTTTTGTGATTATTGAGCATTCGACTTGGATGCTTTGAATGGTGTCGAGATAAAGTTTTGGACTGATTATTGGCTCTCTAGGCCTATCGTGGATATTACGGGTCGGGCATACCTTTTAGTTTGCATAGGGACCTTAAAGTTACTTTGAGTGACTTTATAGTGAACGATAAATGGTCCATCCCTACGGATCTCGTTACTCATTTCCCCCAACTTTATTTTGAAATTCAAAAGATCATTGTTAATTCCCGCTACTCCGATTGGATCAAGTGATGTGAGATTGTTCTAAATTTGGTGATTTGACTTTTAGATATTCTTTTCCCTTCCAAAACCGTGTTGATCAAGTTGTTACTTGGTCCAAAATTGTTTGGAAGAAGTTATTCACCTACTAAATCCTTTATGCTTTGGAGGGCTCTCCATAATAAAATCTCTACTGATGATCATATTTAGATTACAGGCTGCACCGTTGTTTCTATGTGTAGTCTTTGTAGTAGTGCTTCATAGACTTCTCAACACCTCTTCCTTGATTTCTCTTTTGCCAAATATATTTGAAATTGACTTGCAGGTATCTTGAGCATCCATATTGATACTTCATCTATTTAAAGCATTTAATCATTGACCTCTCCGAGTTGGAGTTCCCAATTGAGTAATATTATCTTTGTTTGAATTATGTTTGATTTGATAATCATGCGATCCCCTTTACACTCGACTTTCAATTTAATTATTTCTAATGTTTTTCTTCGGATAAGCTAATTATTTCCAATGTGACTTTAAAGAGAAAAAAGAAATTACCTATGATATTGAAGGTCTCCCTAACAAAAGGAATTGCTTCTTCTTCTTTTTCATGAGTTTATAATTTTTTTTTGAACAACTGAGTTTATAATTTTAACTACCATCCAAATACGTTAGTAAACAAGGAACAAGATTAGGTGATTGTCGTTGTCAAAAAAAAAAAAATTAGGTGATTGCTTTTCTCACGCCCCTCCTACTCAAAACACACTCCATAAGGTGTGAAATGATCAAAAGGTCAGCCAAAACCTATTTTTTTAACAAATTTCACCTGTTCGAACACGGGCCTTCGAACAGGTTCGAACGACATCGTTCGAGTGTGTTAAATATTGACTTCACACTCTCTTGTGCGCAATTTCACCTGTTCGAATGGGTCACTCGAACCAGTTTGCATAACCTTGTTCGAACACCTTATTTTATTACAAAAAATGGACCCTCACACCACATTCATCAGTTTTATAGTGTTCGCATGATGTTGTTCGAACGTGTTCGAACAAGGTCATTCGAACCGTCATCACACGAGGGTATCTTTAGAATAAAATTTGTTAAGGAATGTGAAAGAGTAGGAGGGGGTGTGGGAAAAGCAAACGCCCAAAATTATTCACAAACAAGTAGTGGGTTGACAGAGCTGGACCGCAATAGTTTCGATTCAGCATTATGATAATTTTACTCGCAAGATTTGACGTAAAATGAAATAAATAATTTCAAATCTGTAGTTTAATAAACTGGTCCCGTAGCTCAGTTGGTTAGAGCGTTGGTCTTATGAGCCGAAGGTCGCGGGTTCGAGCCCCGCCGGGACCAATTTTTGCTAAAAAAAATATTTTCATCTTTCGCCTTTTTCTTTTTTTTTTTTGGCATTTTTTTTTCCAGTTGAAGTCACCGTTTTGGTTTCAAGGAGTAAGCTTCGAGTCCATCAAAGTAAAATGGTACACAGCGCGTACGATTGTCTGGAACTCGTTCGCGATATCCCTTGGAAGATCGATGCGATCGAATCCTACGGTTCGAAGCTCCTAATCGGTTGCTCCGATGGATCCCTTCGAATTTACTCGCCGGAAACTGAATCCTCCGATCGGTCAAGGCCTTACGTTCTGGAGAAGAACCTCGTTGGATTTTCGAAGAAGCCAGTTGTCTCAATGGAAGTGGTTGAATCCAGGGAGCTACTTCTATCACTTTCCGAATCCATCGCCTTCCACAGACTCCCTACTTTGGAAACCATAGCAGTTATAACGAAAGCTAAAGGTGCTAACGTCTTTTGCTGGGACGATCGAAGAGGTTTCCTTTGCTTCGCGAGACAAAAGCGTGTTTGCATTTTCAGACATGACGGTAATACTTCATTCTCTCACTTAAATTCCACCATTGATATATTAGATAGCACATTGTTAACTGATTTAGATTGAAATTGAAATTAAAATTAAAATAGCATTAACTGATTGAAATTGAAGTTGAATTTTAATTTGGAATTGAAAATTGTGAATGTAGGTGGTAGAGGATTTGTGGAGGTGAAAGAGTTTGGTGTACCGGATGCGGTGAAGTCCATGTGTTGGTGTGGGGAGAATATATGTTTAGGGATTAGAAGAGAATATGTGATTTTGAATACTGCAAATGGTGCTTTGTCTGAGGTATTTACTTCTGGGAGACTAGCGCCGCCTTTAGTAGTCTCTCTTCCCTCTGGAGAGCTTCTTCTTGGGAAGGTATTATGCTGCTCTTCTTAGGAATGTTGATTTGTCTTCATTGCTTGTTTTTTTAGGTTAGAGGAGGTAATTTCTTTGGTTGATATTACTGATACATTTTTTTAGGAGAACATTTGGGTCTTTGTGGACCAAAATGGGAAACTTCTTCCAGAAGGTAGGATTTGTTGGTCAGAGGCCCCTGTGGAAGTTGTGATTCAGAAGCCATATGCTATAGCATTGCTGCCCAGATTCGTCGAGGTAACTCACTGTTGAAAATAGATTTCTAGCTATTTATATCTGTGAAGCTGTTTATGGATCTTTGTGCTTTATATGGCTTTCGTTTTGCAGATTCGATCTCTCCGCGATCCTTATCCACTGATACAAACTATTGTGCTTCGTAACGCTCGCCATCTTTGCCAAAGCAATAATTCTGTGATACTGGCTTTGGATAATTCTATTCATGGCCTCTTCCCTGTTCCTCTTGGAGCCCAGGTATTGAAAATATCATTAAATGATAGACACATTTTTTCCGTCTCCTATTTTTGGATTCTAATGCAAATGGAAGAGCAGTTAATTATGTCATTTCATTTTACTGTACCAAGTTGTCAAATTCTGCACTTGTGCTGTTGTGCATCATAGTTCAAATTAGAAGTTAAGTAATTTGAAATTTCATTACAGATTGTCCAATTAACGGCTTCTGGAAACTTTGATGAAGCCTTGTCATTGTGCAAGCTTCTGCCACCTGAAGAATCAAGTCTCCGTGCTGCCAAGGAGGGATCAATTCACATAAGGTTATTTGCCATTATGAGATTATTCCTCTTAAAAAACAAACTAGGCAATTTTCCCCTGTTGTATTGAATACCTTTGATTTTTAAGTTCATACTATTCTTGAGCACATATAGCTGGTAGATTATGCCTAGACTATTTGTTGATCTGGACTTTGTTTCAATATTATCATGATAGATAATGTAAACCAGAAAAGAAATTTCTAATTGTTGTTACATTCACTAGTAAATAGTCATTGTAAAAGTTTACCTTAAACGTGTTTTTAGATATTAGCTTAAGTCGGGATGTGCTTTGTATATCATTTAATATTAATGTTTAATAAAATTATTGGTAATAGTTGCCAATTTGTTTTCCCCAATATTAGAGAAATATATTTCCTTCTTTATCGGTGCATAAAAGACTAACATGCTAACAAAAAGGTCTTGGATTATGTATCCTATAACTAGACTGTGGTCTGTGCAATATATTGGAAGAAATATAATCCAATATTTAAGTTAGCTACTTAGCTTAGTAAAACGAGGGAAAGAAATTGATCATAGTGTTGGTCTATGCGATGTGTAAAAAATATTATATTTTGAAAGAAATGGCCCAAACTGTATGTTTTTTGATCATGGTTCACAAATTTAAAGAGGGGATAAAAGTAAATAGGGTAAAGAAAATGATAGTCAAATGATAATAGGATTTGAATGATATCTACATTGAATTTATTGCTGTCTAATTTAATAGCAATTGTTAAATTAAGTTTTTATGAGTTGTAGTTTAATTGTGTGTGTGTGTGTGTGTGTGTGTGTATATATATATATATTTATGCAATAATATTTCATGATATTTGCATCATTAAATAGTTATTTATTATGATCAAAGTCTTTACACTCTATGATTGATTATTGAATAGTTAGTAGTAATAATTATACAAACTAAACTTTTATAAAAAGTCACATTTTAAATTTATATTAAAAAGTTATAATATCATCACGTTTCATGAAATTAGAGTCTATGTTTTGGCTTTATATATTTGAAAAAAGAATCAAGATATTGAAATACGAGACTAAGTATGTGAGCTCATTTAATGATGTGTTGAAGCCCTATAATATCGGAGTACATATAGTTAATGGGCCACTAATATGGGTTAATTGACGCCTATAATTGTGATAATCATAATGATAACTTCGTTTAGTTAAAGATTTTTCCTTTCATGCATTTGTATTTGGTAGTCTTTCTAAATTACATAAAGCTCAACATTGTAATCATTGCTTGCTTTGCATTTTGTCTGAAAGTGCTGTTGAATGTGTTTGTATCATGTTGTTACAGATATGCCCACTATCTTTTTGACAATGGGAGCTATGAGGAGGCTATGGAACATTTTTTGGCATCTCATGTAGATATAACTTATGTGCTTTCTCTTTATCCATTTGTTATCCTTCCAAAGACGAATATTGTTCATGAGCCAGAGAAGTTGGACATATATGGGGATGCATCCCATCTCTTAAGAGGTTCTTCAGGTGTATCAGATGATATGGAACCCTCATCAACATCTCATATGTCAGAATCAGATGAGAATGCAGCACTTCAATCCAAAAAGATGAACCATAATATGCTTATGGCTCTTATAAAATATTTACAGAAGAAGAGAAGTAGTTTAATTGAGAAGGCCACTGCAGAGGGAACTGAAGAAGTTGTTTTAGATGCAGTTGGGAATAACTTTGCATCCTACAATAGGATTAAGAAATCAAACAAGGTGAAACAAACTAGTTTTTCCTTTTTCTTTCGCTGGTTTTCTGCCTTATTTAATACATTACATCTCCAATGTGTGATGACAATGATTAAGGGTTAAATTTGCTAAAACTTACAAACTACACCTTTCAGTTGGAGGCTAACTAGGTGATTGTTATGATTATATAAAGGCATATTGAAAAAAAAACACACAGGCGCAAGCGCGCACACACTATTGATTTATTTATAAAACATATTGCAGGATTGATGAAGCTACAGGAAACATGTTAATCTTTTTTTAAGATGTCTAACCAGTTTAATCGTAGTAATTTATCACAGCTGTTAGTGAAGTTATCATTTTGAAATCATCGGTGTCAGGGACGTGGTAGTATATCTGTTGGTTCAGAAGCTCGGGAGATGGCTTCAATATTAGATACTGCTCTTCTCCAAGCATTTCTTCTTACTGGGCAATCTTCAGCGACTTTAGAATTACTGACGGGTGTTAACTACTGTGATTTGAAAATATCTGAAGAAATACTTCGAAAAGAAAACCATAATGTTGCTTTATTAGAACTTTACAAGTGCAACTCGTTGCACCGGCAAGCTCTTGAACTTCTTCAGAAGTTTGTGGAAGAGTCGAGATCCAGTCAGTCTGAAATGACACAAAGGTTCAAGCCTGAGGACATTGTTGAGTATCTCAAGGTAACTGTTTTAAATATTAAATACTGACATTGCTAAAGTTGATACTGCCTTAAAGTCTTAAATAACTGATTTAGGATGGTGCTTAGGAGTTAGGAAGCAGTAGTGTCTGAATATATGACATTCTATAATCTGGAATAGATAGTAACTCTACACTTCACAATTTTTTTGGCATCTTTGCTAGGCCCAATTTTATTGACATTAGGCTCTTGTGTTAATGGAGCTTACGTGAAGGTATCAGTCTTTTGCTTAATTTGATTGTCTAGATCAGATAAAATTTTGTCATTTAACAAATGAATTTTTATTGTGTCACTGATATGCTAACAACAATTGTTTTAGGTTTTTCCCATTTTAGCTAACTAGTTATTTTCCTTTGCATCTTCATATCCTGGGAAATGTTGATTCACTTACAGATTAGTTAGAAAAAGTATTCAATTTCCATAATAATGTGCTTAAGTTTCCAAAAGACTCATATTCTCCACATCAATGAAGTTTCTGATTCTCAGTTTTTGATTTGGTGGGTTTCTGATGCAGCCGCTATGTGGGACAGACCCCATACTTGTTCTAGAGTTCTCAATGCTTGTTCTTGAAAGCTGTCCATCCCAAACTATTGAGCTCTTTCTGTCCGGAAACATTCCAGCAGATATGGTGAACTCATATTTGAAGCAGCATTCTCCAAACATGCAAGCTAAGTACTTGGAGCTCATGCTTGCAATGAATGAGAGTGCCATCTCTGGCAATTTGCAAAATGAAATGGTGAGGAGACCTCTTGCATCTTATTCGAAGCCTCTAAGAAATGAATCAGTTCTACGTTTTCTTTTGGTTGAGGAGGGGGGTTGGCGGATTTCATGAAAATAGCTTTTGCCTTTTCAAAGTTTTGTAAAAGCGTCTTGGTGATGTTTGTGCAAGCCCAGTTGCTTTATCGTCAGCATTTTTTTTATATATGATTGATAATAAGAGAATTTCTGTGTTTGCTTACAGTATTCTGTAATGTAGGTAAACATCTATCTATCTGACGTACTTGATTGGCATGCCGATTTAAGTGCTCAACAAAATTGGGATGAGAAAACTTATTCCCCAACTAGGAAAAAATTATTGTCTGCTTTAGAAGGTATATCAGGATACAATCCAGAGGCTCTGCTGAAACGTCTTCCACCAGATGCTTTATATGAAGAGCGTGCAATCTTGTTGGGAAAAATGAACCAACATGAGCTGGCGTTATCTTTGTATGTTCATAAGGTATATCAAGTATATATATATATATATATATATATATAACAATATATATTTAATCTGATGGGGAGTTTCACTGACAGTCATTTTCTGATATCCCAATTGTACTTAAGTTCATTCTATAACTGTCATTTTCTGATACAAGTGTGTCACTGTCATATAAATCACTTTTTAAAACTGATTAATACCATGGGAATAAATTAGTGTACTTTTCATTTGTAGCTTCATATTCCAGAATTGGCGTTGTCTTATTGCGATCGGGTGTACGAGTCTACACAACAGCCATCCGTAAAAAATTCCAGCAACATATACCTATTGCTTCTGCAGATCTATTTGAATCCTCAAAGGACCACAGCAAGCTTTGAAAAGAGAATTACAAATCTATTATCCCTGCAGAATACACCTATTTCAAAAGTTGGTGTAACAACATCTGTAAAAAGTAAAGGGGGCCGAGGATCAAAGAAAATTGCTGAGATAGAGGGTGCAGAGGACACAAAAATTAGTTTGAGCAGCACCGATAGTAGCAGAAGTGATGGCGATGTGGATGAATTTAGTGAGAGTGGTTCTACTATCATGCTTGACGAGGTCCTTGATTTGTTGAGCCGCAGATGGGATAGAATAAATGGAGCTCAGGCCCTTAAACTTTTACCAAGAGAGACCAAGTTACAGGTAACCGTTGTTGGTGCACCATAACTAAACACCACAGTTAACTGTTTTTAATTTTTACTGGTCTAACTTTTGTTCTTAGGAATTTCATTCTGTTGGGAGGAACTTTATAGTTTATCAAACGTTTTTTAGTTTCTTCAATCTGGTAAGAATTGTACCTATAATCTGCAGGATTTACTTTCATTTCTTGGACCACTTTTGAGGAAATCTAGTGAAATGTACCGTAACTGTTCGGTGATCAAGAGCTTGAGACAGAGCGAGAACCTTCAGGTAAGCATACCCCTGAATGAAAATTTTATCTGTTTGATATTCTAGGAGGAACTTGTACGAGCAGCTTCTATAGCTGAGCCGGAGCGGATACCAGTTAGTCTCTTGCTCATGAATGGATACACCATATGATATCATTAGCTCTTATTATGTTGTGCCTGTGTTGTAGCGTGGCAGGGCCAATGAGCCACACGCTCATGCGTATTCCGAATTTCAAATCTTCTGTTTAGTTAGTATTTAGCAACTAGCATGATTCAATTTGTTTTTGTACAGGTGAAAGATGAACTTTATAGTCAAAGGAAAGCAGTTGTGAAGATAGCCAGCGATAGCATGTGTTCTCTGTGCCATAAGAAATTAGGGACTAGTGTTTTTGCTGTCTACCCCAACGGGAGCACTCTTGTGCACTTCGGCTGTTTTAAAGATTCTCAAAATATGAAAGCAGTGGCAAAAGGGTCTCAATTGAGGAAGCGATTATGAAACTGAAAAGTTTGTACCAATTGGTTGGTGGATTATGATGACAATTGCACACTGTAATTTGTCTTCCGAAGTCTTTCCAGTTTGTTTGTGTAAATGTGAGAAGTGAGATTTGACAAGTATAGAGCATGATGTGTTTCTCCCGGTGTTTTAAAAATTGAACCAACAGAACTGTTCGAACCAATCAAACGGTTCAACCAATTAAATCATGACCCGACACTTCTTTGGTTCAGTTAGTTGAGTGGATCGACTGTGGTTTCATTCGGGTTGTGGGCGGTTTAAAACGATTAAACTGTGACTCGGAGATCTCACTGGTTTAGTTTTCAAAACATTGGTTTCTCCTTTGTTTGTTTTTTTCGTGATTGTAAATATTGGGTTACAAGGTCAGACTTTAATTTTTGGCATTGAGAGGGAGCTGATTTTCCCCTTTTCCTACTGTGTTGTAGTATTATTATCTTTCTACAGAAAGTGCTGTATTATTATTCTGCTCGATGATATCACAGTTAAAGTTCGATATTCATTATCAAACTAAATATCAATGATAGATTGTAACTTATTATTACTCTTCTCTGATACTATGATATCTACCCGCCAAACCTCCCCTCTCCCTTTATTTAATTAATTTTTTTATTTTTTCATTTTTTGTTCTTTATATTTTAATGGTTTTACTTTTTTTTTTTTCTAATTTTTTAGTATATTAGTAATTTACTTTCAACACATTTTTTATGACCCTTATTTTGGTCATGAGCTTTTTCTATTTCCTTTACTAATTTCACTACTTTAAAACATCAATTTATAGTTATACTTCTTATATTTTTTAGAACTAAATTTTTTAATCTAAAATATCTATTTAATTAATTTAGTTTGACCAATGACAAATCACAGAAAAAGATAAATTAAATGAAAAATGCTAATAACACTCATTTAAACACTCTCTCAAACACTCACTCCCACCACTTTGGAAAAAATAGCCATTAATTTACAAACGTTAATCATATATGTTTTTCTTGAATATCTCTCAACATGCATTAATTCAATACACGTGTTTATTAGATAAACCAAATAACAGACAAACAATGTATTGGTTTATCTTTTGACTTAATTTTATTAACTCAAGACACTATTTATATTTTTTATTTAAAATTATTGCTCGATAGTTTTGGAGGATCTAAATCTGGTCAACGCATCACACGAGACTAGGGCAAGTATATTGTAGTCAAATAGTGAGTGATGCGGTGTTTTTGTAATTTTGATAAAGTGACAATTCTTTTACGTGTTTATTTTTGTTTCATGTGTGATGTACATCGATGTTGAACACCTCTTAGTCACTAGTCTAGAATCAGATTTAAGAAGGGTAAAAAAAAGAAGAGTATTTTGTTATAAAAAATATAAAGAGAATTTTGTATAATTTTTATTGGATAAAAACAAAAAAAAACTTGGAAACCAATAAAATTAAGTGTGAGACATTGGACTTAATTTTGTATAGAGTGAGAGACAATAGATGCCTTCAACAAAAGAAGAGTATTTTGTTATAGAGTGAGAGACAATAGATTTCTCTTCTTGGATTTAATTTTGTACAGAGTAAGAGACAATAGATGCCTTCAAAAAAAATTGCATTGAAAGAGTACTATTGTCCATTTAAGTATGTTTTTCCGCCAAAAAGGTGGAAACTACAAGTCCCTTTCATTATGTTATTTAATATTAAAGCAGTAGCGTTAATAAATTGGTCCCATGGTCTAGTGGTCAGGACATTGGACTCTGAATCCAGTAACCCGAGTTCAAGTCTCGGTGGGACCTTAATTCTTATTTTTTGTATTGAACGTAGAATTTCTAATCTGCAATCTTTGTTGCTGTGCTGATTTTAAAAAAGAGTTCCTGTGTTTTGAACGTAACCAATTTTTCTTCTGGTGTTTTGAATGAAACCGTCTACTTTTTATCATAATAATAATAATAATTTACACATGTGACATGTAAGAAAAACTGTACAATAATTTAACCATATCAAATTATAATCATAATAAACTTTTCTCAATATCCTATATATAAAATCAATCAATTCTTATGAATGGAGTTTCATCTGTTGAATGGAGTGTACTTATGATATTCACATGTGAAGAGGCAATATGAGATACTTGTAGAGGACATTAAAAACATTGAATCATGCAAAGTCACTAGCTTACTTTACAGGAGAAATAATGGTTTCTGATGTAACAAAGTAAACACCAGCCAAGCAAATTAGAGGTAACAGATCTCATTCCATCAGTAACAATATCGTGGAATCAAATTCTATTTTGAACTCTCTACATAAACAGAATTATTTTTCTCTCAGTGAAACTAACACTTTCCGATCAATATATAACTTCACTGCTTAATGTTATACCACATTTTTCCAAATTATGGGACCCCTGCACTGGAATGGTTTAATCCTTCACTTCCTAAGAATATGAATGAGAATTCCGGTTCATAACAAGGAAATCTAGGATATTAAATGATAAAGACAAAATTGAGATATAGTAAAATTACAAGATTATTTTATAATGTGTTTTTGGCAAGTGCTTCTTCGGTTTCTTAGTAAAATTTGGTTGCCTACTTCATCTCTTAAACTATGCCAAAACTTTGAGGATATAGAAGATGCAATGAACTTGACAATAGAACTTCAAACATGACAATGAAGTGTATGCTGAAGAATAATGATTGGAAGTTAAGTTCAAATCCAAGAATTGGCCTATCCCTAGCAAAGAAGGATATGTGAGCCACAACGAGGACAACACACCATATATAAGTGACACTAGGTCTGTTCAAATGAACTGTCGAACCGAACTGAACCGAACTGTTACAAACCAAACTTTTAGTAAAAGTTCCGAACCGAACTGACTTTATTCAACATGGTTCACTAATTGAACCGTTAAACCCAGCTCAGTTAGCGAACTGAACGAACTATTTCATCTAAACTGTGAACTGATACATTTGAGATTTGGATTCAAATTTCAAATCAATGATCTGCAACCCCATTACAATTCTTCTGTTCTTTCTCAGGAGATATCAAAATAATGGGCTTCAAATTGGACATCATCGAAGACCCTTTTGTTCCAAGTGCTGGCATAGACAGAAACAATAGTACAGAGCATAACATAGAGATTCTGACCTCTATATATAGGTGAAGCATTGTGTATATATATATATATATATATATATATATATATATATATATATATATATAGATGTCAATAATCATTCATTCTTCTATTTAAGGGAACCAAAGGATCAATGTTTGCCGCCCCATAGAATCAATTGAGACTGACTAGTGATTGAATCTTATTGTTCCATTGACCTTTGAGTTCCACAACAAAAACCAATGTGTAAAAATTCATCTTCATTTGTTTTAGACTGATCTAACAGTGCTTCTACCACAAAGTAGAGATCATCAGCTTTGATAGGTCTCTCATCAATGGTAAATTCTCATTCTTACTTACGGCCAGTTGAATTTCTTCTTTTACCAAACAATATTTGTGGGATACATGTATCAGATTGTGAGTGAATACATATAAGATTAAGTGAGTTACCCACATTTCTTCAAATACAACCTTTACCTAGGCCTTACCTTGAAGGTAACATAGATCATAGATGCATAAATCATAGATGCAAGTAAATCAAATATCTTGAGGTCACAGAATATACTATAAACTTTCACAATACGCCAGTCAAGCAAGTCAACTACTGAAAATTCACAAAAGCCTTTTACTTGCTTGTAGATGAATGAAGGGGCACAGGGTTTTCACCTCCATTGGTGCTTTCACTGTTTTTTCCAAATATCTTTGATGCCTTGAATATCTGTTTCAAACAATATATACAATGTGGACAGGAGTATAAACAAGAGACTTCATAGATGCATAAATAAATATCCAGAGTAGAAATTTTACCTTATGAATTGTGTTTCTCAAGCATGTCTTGTGTTCATCAACAGATGCATGAATAAATTCATGAAAGTGATTTCTTAATTTAGACACGAAACTCCCATTCTGTGACTTGTTTCTTTGACAGAATGTGACCTTTGGTGCTGAGTTCACTATTACTTTCTCACTGTTGGAACTCATTATTGTCAATACCTGCCACAAAGTTAATCAAAACGCCATAATTAGAAGCCACACCTGTGAATTTCATGCTGATTAGAAGCTTAATTAACAACATTAACAATTAAGCATTTTCATGAGCTCTTTAAAAGAATTGGATGCACGTAAGTTAATAAACACAAATCCGGCAAAAAACCCTAATAATTTGTTGATAACGAATGATAACAGTACGAACCTTTGAAAGAGGAATGAACAAAACTTTGCGGCCGAATCAGAGGATCGTATACAAATGGGAAGAAGCAGAAAATCAAGTTCGGAATAAGAAGAAAAATATAGGAAAAAGAAATAAACACAGTGAATTTATTAACAGGGTAAGAGAGAGTTTGCAGTAAGAAAGGCGATGAACTTGCAGTAAAACGTTTAAAGGGGTGGGTTATGAGCGAAAATGCCAGAACACAAGAGTTTCAGAAATCAAATTTGTGTTTGGGTCGTGAGAAGAAAGGGGGACTAACCAACATGATGTGACACAATCGTTACATATTTGAGTCCCTTAATTATTTAATTCTAGGTTCGATTCTTGACCGGTGCGTATCGAGAGAGTCAACCTCTTTAATGCATTTTCGATACTTAGAATGATTAGTTTCCACCGTCGCTCCGGAAGATACATTGGTTTGTTTTGGTCTGATAGTCGGACTGACAAGTGGCAAGACCTAATACACACTTAAATGGGAAAATCAATGTTCGACACCCAACAACCGAGTGCTCATAAACGAAATTTCTGCCGCTGCAACAAATCAGAGCTAAATTAATCCCGAGATCATATTAAATATTTTTTTTGACAGGATTAAATATCTAAGGGGGTGTTTGTTTGGGAGATATAAAGAGGGTTCCAAGGAATATTGGTTGGGAATGAAAGATTCTCATGTTTGGTATGAGAAAAAAGAAAAGTGCATTCCAATGAATTGTGTTTAGTCTGGAAACTATTTTCCCATTTAGGTTGGAATCTGATGCCTCCCATAATTGGTGGTAATCTTCCATTCCAATGTAGAGTGATTTCACTTTTTAGCACAAATTTACATTATTAACCCTCAAACATATCATATATATATATATATATATATATATATATATATATATATATATATATATATATATATATATATATATATATATATATATATATATATATATATATATATATAAATGAAATAATAATGTTATGGCATTGTGTAAAAGGAGACAGGAGTCATTAACACAAGGAATATTTTCATTCCCAATCATAACGTTATATATGAAATATGGCATAACGATTTTACATAGTTTAACATCATCACAATGATAAATGAAATTATAATGTTCGAATTTCATAAATTTCCTTTTACAAAATATTACTGTTAAAAAAAATTATAAGTAAATAATCACTTTAGTTTATATTTCAATTTCACCTTTAGTTATTTAGAAAGCTAAAATAAGATGTCATATATAATCAGGGGTATTTCGATAATTAAAATGTTTATTCCCAGGAATGTATAGTACGAACCAAACAAATTTATAAATTATTCCAAAGAATTGGATTCCCGAGCTTGCAACTAACCAAACGCGTTTTAGGAAATACTCAGGAATCACATTCCTAGTCATCAGATTCCTGAGGATGCGATTTCTTGGAATGTAATTTGTATCCGGGAAACAAACGCACCCTAAAACTATACATCTTGACGTAGTCTCCATGTGGGACCTACATCAAGAATTCCCTCCAAAATTCCCCCCTCCCCTCCCTTTGGCGCCAAACCCCCCTCCCCCCCCCCCTTTTTTTCCTTCTCCAAACTTTCTCTCCCCCTTTTTTTTTCTCCTTCATATTTTTATTCCCATTTTCTCCTCTCTCACTCTCTTCTTTCATGTTTTATATTTTAGTGGTACTTTACGATTAAATGGAAAATGTACCTCCATAATCAAATTTTTGGAATCGAACATTAATTTCGTAACAAATTATATAAAGTGTAACGTTATACAATGTACCTTTTGGGTACTTTAGTGTCTGAAAAAATTTAATTGTTTAAATATGCGAAATTTATTTCTTAGTAACGGAATCGAACATTAATTTCGTAACAAATTATATAAAGTGTAACACTATGCAGCATACTTTTTGGGTACTTTAGTATCTGAAAAAACTTAACTGTTTAAATATGCGAAGTTTATTCATTTATAACGAATTTTATTTAAGAAAAGTTAATTTTGTAACAAAATTTTAAACTAATTTTGAGCCAAAATATGTAAAGTGTGACGCTAAGTAGTGTTTTTTTGGTTCACTTAGGATTCAGAAATAAATTTAGATTGTACAAATATACGGAGTTTGTTTCTAAGTACCTGGTTTGGTCAGACCAAAAAATAATTTACTGTCAAAAAATGTAACACAAATTTACTTCGAAAATATTGTTTAATATGGACTAACCATTTACACTAATTTTAACACAAATTATTTTTTGTTCGACAATTTGTTGTCCATTGTCCTACAACGAAACACTTTCATCTTTGCAAATATATGCTCATATTTTTTTGTACAACCTGACTTAAACAACATCTCAATAACTTCTATCCCCGTTCTAAAATTTTCCATAAAATAACAAAACTATTACAATCTTTATAGTCTATAACTATTTTTACATGTATGTCATTTGAAATTTTGATTTTAGTTTCATAATAATCATGTCACATAACTTAAGTTTTGTCTTTAATATAACCTAAACCATTGCTCTACTCTCTCTATAGAACCCAAGCTCCATCGATTTGGTCACCACACTAGTATTTTTAACTCGATAATATTATAAGTTTGCATCTTTAGTTTTTAAAATACATGTTTTTTCTTTTATATTGTGTACCGGAAAGAGTAGTAAAGTTTGACAAAATACATGTCTTTTCAAGATTAAAACTTATATATTTGGTGTTTGAAAAAAAAAACTTGTATCTTAACTAAAGTTTGACATCAAAAAAAAATAAAATTGGTGTTTTCATTATTTTTTTTTGGTAAATAGTGTTTTTCATTATTAATATTTAATAAATTTTTCATCAATTTTTCTCTCCACTTATATTTTGGTTTGCACTTTTAATCTCAAACAATACTGGATGTTTTTTTTTTCACCCCCCTACTTGTCACCCATACTCCTTATTTTGCACTTTTGGACAAAAACACCCTTAAAACTCCCAACAAAAGGCACAGCTTGCTAAATTCGGTTCAATTTGTGATATTTCTGGAAAACCATCCGAATTTATCACATAAATTCGGTTCAATTTGGCTTTTTTTTCACTTTGGCATTTTTTTTCTCGAATTTACACCTAAATCCGGTTCGTAAATTGCTAACCAAATTTACCTAAATTCATGGTAAATCTGTGAATCCCCAAAACACCTCCCAGATTTACCAAAATAAGAAATTGGATTCCCGAATTTACCTCATAAGTAGGTAAATCCGGTTCGTAATTATGAACCGGATTTACCTGCGTATGAGGTAAATCCAAAATCCCCAAACTTAAAATCAAAACCCCCATTTTATGAACCGGATTTACCATAAATTGAGGTAAATCTGGGAATCTTCAATTTTTTTAAACTAATTTTGAGCCAAAATATGTAAAGTGTGACGCTAAGTAGTGTTTTTTTGGTTCACTTAGGATTCAGAAATAAATTTAGATTGTACAAATATACGGAGTTTGTTTCTAAGTACCTGGTTTGGTCAGACCAAAAAATAATTTACTGTCAAAAAATGTAACACAAATTTACTTCGAAAATATTGTTTAATATGGACTTTACACTAATTTTAACACAAATTATTTTTTGTTCGACAATTTGTTGTCCATTGTCCTACAACGAAACACTTTCATCTTTGCAAATATATGCTCATATTTTTTTGTACAACCTGACTTAAACAACATCTCAATAACTTCTATCCCCGTTCTAAAATTTTCCATAAAATAACAAAACTATTACAATCTTTATAGTCTATAACTATTTTTACATGTATGTCATTTGAAATTTTGATTTTAGTTTCATAATAATCATGTCACATAACTTAAGTTTTGTCTTTAATATAACCTAAACCATTGCCTACTCTCTCTATAGAACCTGAAGCTCCATCAGACGGGTCACCACACTAGTATTTTTAACTCGATAATATTATAAGTTTGCATCTTTAGTTTTTAAAATACATGTTTTTTCTTTTATATTGTGTACCAGAAAGAGTAGTAAAGTTTGACAAAATACATGTCTTTTCAAGATTAAAACTTATATATTTGGTGTTTGAAAAAAAAAACTTGTATCTTAACTAAAGTTTGACATCAAAAAAAAATAAAATTGGTGTTTTCATTATTTTTTTTTGGTAAATAGTGTTTTTCATTATTAATATTTAATAAATTTTTCATCAATTTTTCTCTCCACTTATATTTTGGTTTGCACTTTTAATCTCAAACAATACTGGATGTTTTTTTTTTCACCCCCCTACTTGTCACCCATACCCCTTATTTTGCACTTTTGGACAAAAACACCCTTAAAACTCCCAACAAAAGGCACAGCTTGCTAAATTCGGTTCAATTTGTGATATTTCTGGAAAACCATCCGAATTTATCACATAAATTCGGTTCAATTTGGCTTTTTTTTCACTTTGGCATTTTTTTTCTCGAATTTACACCTAAATCCGGTTCGTAAATTGCTAACCAAATTTACCTAAATTCATGGTAAATCTGTGAATCCCCAAAACACCTCCCAGATTTACCAAAATAAGAAATTGGATTCCCGAATTTACCTCATAAGTAGGTAAATCCGGTTCGTAATTATGAACCGGATTTACTCACAGATGAGGTAAATCCAAAATCCCCAAACTTAAAATCAAAACCCCCATTTTATGAACCGGATTTACCATAAATTGAGGTAAAGCTGGGAATCTTCAATTTTTTTATTTTATTTTTTAAAAATTTCAGAGGTATTTCTGAGTTTTAGGGTTTATGGAGGTCTGGAGAGAATGAGGGGGTGAAAAAAAAAACCCTAAGTTAATATTCAATTGGCTAAAGGACTGTAGAATGTAGATGGCTAATAGAGTGTCATGGTGGCTAATGAATCAACAATCTTGACAATAAACTTTTTTCTTGCACCCCAGACCTCGGGGTTGGGTGGTGATTGTAGGGAGCTTCTCCGAGATGATTTTAAGGGGTCTGATGGGTCTTCAGATAGTTCCATTCTGGTTGTCAATGGTGGCAAGAGTCTTTCAAGATTTGCACACAACGGTTTTGGTTAGATTCTCGACGGTTTCTATCAATTGCAGTTTTTACCAAAACAAAATTAGTTTGCTCCTAGAAATTCTGTTCATGTAAATATTTTTCTCACCACTTCATAATTAAATTACAGATTAGCAGCAGTCAAGTTTTGCCAGACACCCTATCACATGACGGGTACCTATTGGCTGTGATGAAATTAAAACAGTAATTTTATGCAGCTTAGAGTATAAGTAAACCAGTGCTAGAATACAAATAAGAATGCTGATAAAACAACAATGACCGGTGCTGTTTTACTGTTCTCCTAAAATGCACATACATCCATCTGAACAATACAATGAAGAAATCGAAAGTTACCAAATCATTTTCAATACAAGTGTCTTGAAGACATATGCAATGGGAAAACAAAGCCTTATTCTTTGGCAAGAAGCATTCAAAAGCAAAGAAGAGTCATATCAACGCCGGCCAATAGAGGGTACAGTATGCCGTCTTTTCGCCAATGACAGTGTGTTATAAACTATCTTCATACTATGCCAGTGAGATCTAACTAGCTTAACTATCTCATGTCGTACCAGAATGTATCTAACTCAACTTATTTAATGTGCTTTTTTGGTATACATACACTTACACCTTTGTTTCCATCATGAACTGCAGTTGTACTTCGAAGTCTCTGATGAGTGTGAAACGTGTAAGATTAAATTAAATGCAAACTGCAATTAAAAATTGAGATCAACTACTCCACTGGTCCACTTGGTGCTACTTCCTCATCCTCAGCATCCATTTCTTGTTCCACCCCTTTGACCTGTAAAAGCAGATTTAGAGAATGTATCTCAATATTATATAATTGAATAATTAATAGTATAAATAAGAATTCAACCTATTAACGCTTACAAACTTCTATATAATAGAAAATACAAGCTAAAAGATACAATCCCCAATGACAAATAGGCACGTTTAATCCAAAGTTCGCAACTTACATGCAATCAATCATGTAAGACAAATGCCAATTATAATTCAATGGAGTGCATTCGGCAAATCTTACAAGTTAATTGGTTTCTTAAGCTTATCCATGTGTGCCTGTTTGAATAGAATTTTTCCTACTGCAAACAGCAAAACTTGGCTTCCCTAGGTGATTTTTTCAAAAGCTTGTATCTTGCTCCTTCTAAGGGAGGTTACTATAGCTATTCAGGTGAAAACAATTTAAAACAAACATCTATAATATGCGCTCAAAATCAACTCAAGAATATTCATAGAAAAGGAAATATTACTTCAATAGGGAAGGAAGATAATGATGAGGATTCTAATACCATGAAATGATATAAATGGAAATAACAAATGCATTAGTTTGATCATAAAATAACATAGCCAAACTTGTTACCTCAGGTACATAATGCATCAGCATATTCTCAATGCCCGATTTCAGAGTCACCGATGAACTTGGGCAGCCACTACATGCTCCTTGCAATTGAAGTTTTACTATTCCAGTATCACTAGAGAAAACCACAAAACAAAAACAACCAAGTAAAAGTCATTCTATAATGTATATACTGTCATTTATTTTTTCTTTTTCCAATAAATATTAGTATAAAAATGTAGCATAATTTGTTATCTGATATATGCATTCATTTTTATTATTCATTCTTTAACACAGCCTGAAAAGAAAAGAAATGAAGTTGAACTCAGCGAATAATGGCAACCAGTGACTTGTAGAGGTTCAGTGGAACTTCTGTTTTTAAAGAGCACGGGTTCTTCCTTAAGGTTTCATGAAAGTGCTTTGAAACCAAAATAACAAAGAAGAGGAAAGAACTTACGGGTCAAAACCTCGATATACAATGTCTCCACCATCATCTTGTACCGCCGGTCGAATTCGAGTCTCTAACAATTCCTTGATCATCGCAACTATTTCAGAATCATCCTGTATACAAACAGGTAAGCATGCCACTTAGTGTTGCCCTCTCAAATGTGGCATATGCAAGACAAATCTCACACTCTAGGGTACACTACCAAGTCTAAAAAATGTTTAGGAGAAACCTATGGGAAAGGATTTGGCATCTGGGACTGAGAGACACAAGAGAGTGCCAAACCATGTTTAAATTGAAGTCTGATATAATTCATTGCTTAAAAGTGTGATATACAAGGACCCCAACCAAGAGAAAAACACAACATGGGATAGAACAAAAATGACAGGAGCATAGATAAGCATGAAACACGGGTTTCTTAATTGTAAAAGTTAGAACAGGAGAAATGAGGGCAGAGGCAAATGATATGAGTGTCATTTGTAGTTATACATGAATACCATGAACTCAGGGAAATGCTTAACGGTTAATGCTGTTAACTAAGCTTCTAACTAGCATACAAGCACATCAGAAAGGCGGAATCAGTTGATAAAAATCATAATTTATCAGATTTAAAGAAAAGGTCAAATGTTTAAAATGGGGGTATATGTAGCAATTAAAATTGCATAAAAATGATGGAAAGTAAACAGAGGAAACATACTTCGTGAATAGCTGTGTCCATGGAGGCGGCAGCTTGAGAGTCTAGAAAGAGCGGCTGACCAGAAGAGTAGAAGTCCATGATGGCAGCAAAGATTTCAGGTTTGAGGAATTCCCACGAAGCATCCTCCGATTTGGTAACGGTGACGAAATCCGATCCAAAGAATACACGAGTAATTCCTGGAAGGGAAAAAATTAAATAAATAAAAAGAATCTGAAAATAACAACAAAAAGTGAAAGGAGTAAGAATGAGAGTGGAAAAGAGGAGAGGAGGTACCGTCAACAGCGAAGAGTGATTTGGCAAGGGGGGAATTCATGGCAGAACGAGGGTTGGGGAAGTCGGCGCTTCCAACTTCCATGACAGGCTTCCCAGGATGAAACATCAGAGACTCTGGATTCGGGGTTGCTTGCGTTTGGATGAACATACTCCTCCTTTGCCCTATCAATGTTCATGTTCATGTTCATGTTCAAGCCCAATTCAATTCAAAATTCGAACAAGCAGAAGAATAAGAGAAAAGGAACAGAAACAAACCTGTGGAGAACGGTGGAGATGGAAATGAAGAGGCGGAGGAAGAGAAAGCATTGTGGTTGTGGTTGTGAGGGAGAAACGACGGCGTTGCGCCCAAGCAGTGGCGAGGTGTAAACACAACACAACTTTTATTTATATTACTTTCTGTCGTATTCAAGGATTTAATGAGTTGTAGTCGTCTACCCAATCGCCCAACGCTACCTCTCATCATGTTTCCTGATTTGATCATTTTTCTCTGTTTGTGTTTCCCTATTACTATTTGCTTCCTCCTGTTGTTATGCCGTGGCCTAATCCCCCAAAGCTTCCTTCACCTATCGCCGCTTCCTTCGGCTCTTGTTAGATAATACTGAAAAACAGGTGCAAGTTAAGAAAATGAGAAGCACTATAGTGAAATGAGTAAAAGTTATAAAAGATAACACACATATTCAATTTATTCACACCATTGTAGTTAATCCCGGAAAGTCTAAGATAATTGAACCACTACATTAAGCCTGTGTAATATTAGCATAAAACATTCTTAACACACATATTTGCGGCATTGTGGTTAATCCTGGAAATTCTAAGATAACGGAACCATTCCATTAAGCCCACGGAATTAGAATAAAACATTCTTAAGTAATAAAAGATAACACACATGCTCACAACATTATAGTTAATCCCAGAAAGTCTAAGATAACAAATCCACTACATTAAGCCTATGTAGTACTGGCATATAACATTCTTATCGAATAACACTAAGGATATGTTCGAAAGGGGTATTTAGGAGGACTAAACTTATATATTGATATATATTTGAGATTTACATAATAAATGATCGTATAAGATTTCAATTACACTTTATTTATTCCTACAGACAGTTCATAATTTTAGAAGATAAAAAAACTTCTCCCTCTACTTAGGCATGGCAACGGAGCAAGGACGGTTTTTGCAATGCCCATCCTTGCACCCGGCTCCCTGAAAAAATCCACGAACCCACCCCCGATCCCTGACGCGGGTGAAAAATAGATACCCGTCGATTCCCCCAATAGGGGTCAGGTTTACCCGCTCCTCCCCGTCCAAAAAACTGTAAGAAAATACAGATAATAAAAACAAAATGTTGTTTCACAAGTTACAACATTACATCAAGCATTTCATTCCAGCTTATAACCATGTGCACAATGACAGGCATACAACATCTTATCAGATTTATCAAGACAAAAAGAATAATAATATCTGCACGACCTATCAAGATAGACAAAAAAAACAACAACAAATAAAAGCATTGAAGTTTAACCTGAAAGTAATCATAAAAATAGCTTGTATTTTAAAGGTGGCTTGGCTAGCTTCACTTGCATTCTTCACTTTTTAAATCAATTAATTTCTATTTTATTAATTTAATGAATACTTATTTGAAGCTCCTCCTTTAGTAATGAGGTCATCATGAGTCATGAATCGTTTAACTTCAAAAGTTCTAAACAGATTACTGGTAATAACTAATAAGTGTCATTCTCATTCCATCAAAAGGTATAATCTTGCATTGTAACCACTAAATTGGGCAAGGCTGCATATTGAGAATCCCTTAATCAATCACACACAGACATAACAATAATGATATATTTGCATGCATTTGGTTCTCATTCCAGGGGATTACGAATTGATAGGGGCAATAAGTTTAAAAACATTAGCCAAGGCACTCTCACCTTCATTGTACTCATTCATAAATTTATATTCAAATTAAATAGCAACGAAAACAACAGCAAGAACACCTTTATATCAATTTTCCGAATCCCCTCTCAATCAGACACAGAAATTCATAGAGTGATTGCCCAACATATGTCACAAAAATCTAATTTAATCTATAAAGCTACAGACGAGTAATCTGATATGGCTCTGCTCTAATTCAAACATACCCTAATCTGATATGGAAGAAATCACTAGCTTCTATTGGGGCTTGTTGATGGATCCCATCGTCACCACTTTGTGCTGCAAGAATAGATATCAATTCGTTTCTAGCAAAATACCAACGACGTCGTATGTGCGATTTCCGGCGGGTTCTTATTTTACTGGCGCGCCGCACACGGGTATTGAGCCCTTCTCAAATGTCTATGGATCTTCGCGGCGGTTGGCTTTTCTTCACCGTACCCATTTTTTTAAGACGATTCCTTATGTAGGGGGTTATATCCGGGATGACAATTTCTACTCGCAAGTGAGGATCCCGGGACTTGGGGCCCTCTGGGAGGGGGATTTTTCTCCGTAGGAATGGGGATGGGATCATACCCCCCGCCCCGCGGGGACCCCGCCCGAATATAATACATAAATATTTTTATTATAGATATATATGTTATAAGTAATTAATTGTTTAGTCTTTTTATACGTATTTTTAATTTAAAATATTAAATTGTTCTAACTTTTATACTTTCTAAATATTAAAATATGAAAGTAAGACTAACTTTTATATTTTTTTATATTAAAATGTTAAAACTTTTGAATTTTAGTCTTACTCTTTATATATTTTTATAATTTTATTATATTTTTGCTAATTTTTAATAAACTTAGGTTTCATCAGGACCGTGGGGATGGGGATGAGGAGGAAAGGTTCCTTAGCGATATGAACGGATGAGGACGAGGGACAATTTGGGTGGCGGGGATGGGGGATGGGAGAGTACTCCCCGCCCCCGCCCCGCCCCATTGTCATCCCTATTATATCCTATTTAATCCCTTACTTTTCAAAATTGTTCAATTTGGTTCTGACTATATTAATTTAGTCCTCAATATTTATAAGAGTCGGTCAATTTAATCCTTCCATCAACCATGGTTATTAGTTACAAAGTTGACGTACGACAGTAAGTGCCAGTATGACAAATATCAGGATCAAATTGAGCCACACAAAAAATCATGTCAGCATTCCATGGCCATATCATTCAAAATGTTGTGGACTAAATTGATACTCTTTTAAAAAAATAGCTTGTCATCGTGGAGACTAAATTGATACCGAGTTATATAAGTCAATGACCAAATTGATACTAAGTTATATATGTCAGAGACCTAATTGATATTTAGAAATAAAAATCAAGGACCAAAGTACATACTCCATCCGTTGCATAATATAATCAAAAGTGGGTCAACAAAAGTTGTTGTATCCGGTCTCAAATTGGGACCAAATACATCAACTTTGGTTGACTCAATTTTGCTTATATTGTGTAACGAATGGAGTATGACATTGTTTCAATATTAAACATTATTTATGTTTCTATTTCTACATTCAATCCTACATATATTACATTAAAGCAGCAACTTCAAATTGAGTAATATATGATCCATAAATAAACTATAATTATATACAGTGGTGGCCCTGAGCATGGGTGGTAGGGCGATCACCCAGGGCCCCATTTTTTAGGGGCATCAAATTTTGTTTTCTTTACTAGTATACATAGTATATGTAGAAATTTTTTAACAAAGAAATGTAGGAGTCTCATTAAAACATTCTGATGAAAGCACTCCTTAGAGAGATTTTAAAAAAGGAAAAGACGTACTCTTTATTTTATTAAATAAAAGAAAAAACAAAAACAAATCACAAAAAAAAATTAAAAATAAAAAGCTTATAAATTTAAAGTACATATATGATCGAACAAACTTACTTTGTACTCAAGAGCCCACAAAGATACATTGTACTCAAGAGCCCACAAAGATCCGTCACCAGGGCCGTCTCAAACAAATTGGGGGCCTTGGGCAAATCTTAAAACTTGGGCCCCAAATTTTTTAAAAATCAAATAAATCACCAAAAACTGTAAACTACATTATTAAATAATTGTAAATAACATTTTGATATAATCTCAAAATAATATCAACCTTCTAATTACTTAAAAAGAGTCATCCTTCGAGCAGTTTGAAGCAAATTCATCAACCAAGTCTCGTATTGTATTGAATGGTCACCAATAATTATAAAGATACTAAACTTCAGACTATTTTAAGCTGCCGATGATTATGGGTTATGTGTTTGTTTTAATTTTTGGGGCCCTAATTTATTTATTTTGAGGTTGGGCCCTGTGCGGAAGCACGTCTTGCACATGTTGTTAGACAGCCCTGTCCGTCACCACAAGTTTCAAACCAGTTATCAAACACAAAGATCCTATCCAATCTGCTCATAGCCGACCCATGAGGTTGGAACCAAGTGAACTTGCGACCCAACAGAGGAAGATCAAAGAGGACCATATCCCTAATAAAGTCGTGAAACACTCTTGCTTCAACCTCAGCCCCATGCGGGTCAGACTCGTTGATACTTTTCCTCTCTGCGAGATGGCAAACAGAATTAAAATCACCCAAGACACACCATAGATCATTAGGGATGACAATGGGGCGGGGCGCGGCGGGGGCGGGGAGTACTCCCTCGCTCTCCGTCCCCGCCTCCCAAATTGTCCCCCGTCCCCATCCTCGTTCCACGCCTCGGGGACATTTCCTCCCCCATCCCCATCCCCACGGTCCCCGCGGGAACCCCAAAAGTTTATTAAAAGTTAGCAAAAATCTAAATTAAAATATAATAAAATTAGAAAAATATATAAAAAGTAAGACTAAAATTCAAAAATTTAACATTTTTGTTATGAATATTTATATTAGTGGATGTCCATTAGCTTTCTCATTACTCCCTTGTGTAGTGGCTTTTGATGATAGACTATTCACTTGCCTATCCATACCCTATAAATAGGGCTATCTCATATGTGTATGGAGACACTTGAAGTGAATAGAAATACTCTCATCTTTCATATTTGTTCATGTTCTTATCTTCTTCATATTTCTCCTTTCTATAGTTTTGGTAATTTTCATAACACGTTATCAGCACGAAGCTCTACCGTATGATTGATGGCGGAATCATCTCCAGGTTCTATTATAAGAATAATTTTCTTCTTCATCTTCTTCTTCTTCTTCTTCATATTCTTCTTCTCCCTATTATTAATTTGTGATCTTGTTTATGTTTTATCTCATTTTCAATTTATTTATCATTGTTTATGAAATTTTGATATATAGTTCCTAAGAACAATAAATCCATTATCCAAGCATCCTGAAGGATTGCACAAATAATTATTTCCATGTTCGTTTGTGATACGAGTTCCTAAAGAATTTAATATTTTTTAATATCAAAGCATCCTCGAAGGATTGCTCATTATATGGTTCTTATTGATCATCATGAATAAGTATTGTGGTATAGTTCTTGAAGAACTAGGATTATACAAAGAATTATTTTCTTTATCATCGCTTTCTAAGGATTTCGATAGTTCTTGAAGAACTCAAAAAAAGAAAATATTCAAGCATCCTTGAAGGATTGCTCATAGTATGGTTTTCTTGATTATCATTGAAGAAATTTTTATGTATAGTTCTGAAGAACTAATGAATTGGTAATTTAAGCATCATTGGTGGATTGCACAAAATACATTTTTCTTTGGCCATCTATTATGGAGATTTGTGGTCAAGTTTCTGAAGAACTATACATTTGGACTATGATTAAAATCTATAAGATCTACTTGATCTTAGTATATTTTGAAGTAAAGGAAAAGACATGTAATTTATGTCTCAAATATTCTCATGAATTAGAAAAATGAGGAAATATTTTCAGAAAGATATTATGAATCAAGATTTTGTGATATCTTCGATTGTAAAGAATACTCACAAACCACTCAATGAATTGAAGTTCATTCCTAGAAGTGAATGACTCACATTATAATTTTGGTACAAGAAAAGTTGTAGTGATGACCATTGATGTGGTAAATGTTATCATTATCCTATTTAAGTGTCATTTGTATCATTTGTGATTGTGACCTTTGTTATTCCTAATAGTGGTTTAGTATCCTATGGAAAAATGTAATTTTTCTTATTTCTTTTGCTTGGAATTCCAAATAAAAAAGTTGCATGAAAAAAAGGGGAATAAGAGAGACTTTCAATGCTTCTTTAGTTTCCTTATTTTGAGTAGCAAATATAGTTTTCTCACCTGATATTTTTTTCTTCGAGAAATTGTATTTTTATGCACTCCTAAAATTTGATTTTTGTAGGCATATAATATTGTAGAGACTTAATTTTCTAATGCCAATCTTTTATCATATTTATTTTATTTTAGGATAGAATGAGTATTGACACTAGCATCGATAATGAAGAAATATTTTTCGCTCATAGTGGAACTATCCATATTATTTTAGAAGATAAAAAAAAATATTTCTCCCATTTAGTGAAGCGAGAAACCGAAGTTAGTACTATATATGGCTCTTCAAATATAATTGAAGGCTCCGGAAGAGCTAATATACTGCTATTCGAGGGAAGAAATTTACAGATTGAGAATGCATTATATTCCCCTAAGTCTCGTTGAAATTTATTAAGTTTCAAACATTTGCATATAAATAGAAATCATATTGAAACGAGAGATGAAGGAGATATTGAATATTTTTATATAGCGAGACATATTTTGATAAAATAAGTGTAGTGGAAAAATTGTCTACTTTTTTCCTCCGATTTGTACTACACTTATATATGTGCAATTGAAGCACATGTTATGTAAACAGAAGTTTACATATCATAATAATTTAGTTGTTGGCAAGATCGGTTGGGCCATCTCGAGTATATTATGATGCGAATAATAAACTTCTATGTGAACTTATATTGAAGAGCAGTAGTTTCTTCAATCTACTAATTTTTGTGTTCACTAATTCCCAAAGGAAATTGGCAATTTGAGAATAATAAATCCTCATATTTCTAGAACTCGATATAAGGTGATACTTGTAAACAATTACACTAATCACATGGACTATTTAGATATTTGTGATTTTAATTGGTGCATCAACTAGATGGCCACATATATATTATATATATTTGTCATCAACTCACAACCTAGGAAGTTTGTGAGATTGTTTGCTCAACTAATTTGAGTAAGAGGTCATTATGTGAAATACCTTGAAAGCATATGATAAGTATTGTATGTCTATTAGAATTGATATTGGATATCACATGTCCTACGTTCATTCATAAAATGGTCTCAAGAACCATTCTTTAGACGCCTAAAGTTAATTACATGACTAATACTTATGAGATAAGAAGTTCCAATTTCTACTTGGGAACATGCAATTTTACATCTTTGTAATATTGATTCGCATCAAGCCAACGAGTTATCACAACTCTTCCCCTTTACATTTGGTTTGGTCATGAACATAATATTTCTCATCTTAGAATATTTGGATGTGCAATGCACTATGATGAGTCCGAAAAGAATTTCGGAAATATATCTGGATATAAATCTCCATGTATAATATAGTATATTGAGCCAATAATTGGAGACTTGTTTATAATCCGGTTTGATTATTATCATTTGAAGAATTAGATTTCCCAACATTAGGGGAGAGAATAAGCGGTATGTAAGAAAAGAGATCAGTTAGAATGGATTAGCATTATCTCATTATTGATCCTCAAACTAAACAATGTGAACTAGAAGTTCAAAAGATAATCCATTTGCAAAGCTTAACAAATTATCTACCAAATGCATTCATCGATCCAAAAGGCGTGACCAAATCATATATATCACCGCTAATGCTCCAATAGAATGGATGTCCTCTTTGGACAATCTAATATTGCAAATGTGTCTCAACCGCGCTGAAGCATGGTAGACCAATCGGTTCCAAAGATAAAAATCCTCGAACAACAAAAGGAGCTAAAAATAAAAAGGTCCAAACGAGGATATAGAAATTCTAAAAGAGTATTCGGACATAATTGACATTACTGGTTCTAGAAGAACCGATCAAGTACTGAAAAGTTATGAAAATTAAAGAGAACTCAATGAATTATGTCACGAATGAAATACAATGGAACAAACGAAGTCAACGTTGACGATATTTTTGCATATAATATAGCGCTAAATGTGATAAATATTAGTGAGGATCATGAATCAAAGTCTACTAAAGATTGTAGACAATGTGAATTGGCCAAAATTGAAAGATGAAATTGAAGCGAGAATGAGAATGGTGAAATTGTGAGATACAAAGCTCGACATGTTGCTCGAGGGTGGATGCGAGTACTTTTCAAGACTTAATTAGCCTTGTAGTGCATGAAGAACTCAAATTTTACCGGATGAATATTGCTTCAACTTATTTGTATGACTCATTTGATAGTCATAATTATTAAAGATCCCTGAAGGATTTAATATTGCAATGCAAACTTTTTGGATTCGCGAGATGATTACTCAAAGAAAGAGCTCTATGTGAATGACATCAAATTATATATGATGTATTTTGAGGTTGAACATCAGTAGGTGACCTCTACATGGAAAATCCCAGCAGGATTTAAGATAATAGGAAATATCTTTAAATAAATTCTTTTGAAAAATAAAGTCTCATATTGATCTGCAGAAATTATTTATATTGAGTACATGAGTTGTAAGAATATATAAAATATCTTAGTCCCGAAGACTATGAAAGCATGCATGGATATTACAAAATGTTATATCCCTTGATAATGGCAATATTATGTGATAGTTAGTAGTAATATAGTTCATTACAAAGACAAATGCCTTAGAACAAAGTGGGATGCATATTTCATTTTTAACTATCCTAATGAATAAATCATATTATGTATTACACAAATTAACCATGCAGATATACAGTATTTTTCTGATCTAGATCAAGTCAGATTACAAGTCAGTTATTATCTACATATGGTGACACTGAAATATCTTTTTGATCTATAAAACAATCTATGGTTCTTGCTTCTTCATTTCATGTCCAAATGCCAACAGTTTAAGGAAGATGTTTTGAAGATAATCTCGATCGCAAAGTTCCATTAAAAGAGGATACAATCACAAGTGACAATGGAGTAGATTGTTCCATATGCACTCAAGGAGAAACTCCAAATATTGAAATTCATATTCTTTAGTGATGATTCAATCAGGGGGAGAAAAGCTGCACTCTTTTTCCCTTTTCCATGGTTTTGTCCCACAGGGTTTTCCTGGAAAGGTTTTTAACGAGGCGATTCCCACCGATGAGGATATTGTACTCTTTTCCTTCACTAGATTTTTATCCCACTGGGTTTTTTCTAGTAAGGTTTTTAATGAGGCATATCCTCGATGGACATCCAAGGGGAGTGTTATGAATATTTATATTAGTGGATGTCCATTAGCTTTCTCATTACTCCCTTGTGTAGTGGCTTTTGATGATAGACTATTCACTTGCCTATCCATACCCTATAAATAGGGCTATCTCATATGTGTATGGAGACACTTGAAGTGAATAGAAATACTCTCATCTTTCATATTTGTTCATGTTCTTATCTTCTTCATATTTCTCCTTTCTATAGTTTTGGTAATTTTCATAACAATTTTAATATAACAAGTATAAATGGTAGTGTTACTTTTATATTTTAATATTTAGAAAGTATAAAAGTTAGAACAATTTAATATTTTGTTAATATTTTAAATTAAAAGCACATATAAAAAGACTAAAAAATTAATTACTTATAACACAGTATATATTTAAAATAATAATATTTATTTAATATATTCGGGGTGAGCCTCCGTTGGTAGAGTATGTTCCCATCCCCATCCTCACTTTGATCATGAGGGATTTTTTCTCGCCCACGCCCATTCGCTCGGGTAGTCCTGAAAACCCCACTTGTGGATAGAAATTGCCACCCCCTATAGACCATCCCCAAATCCCCTTCTATACATAATCAGATCCCCCCACATTTGTCTCTTGTCTGCAAGATGCTGCTTGACATAGACATTTACAACAAATCAAGTTTTACTCTCGGGCCCCCACTCCAAACAAACCCCCTACAAAGCCAACCCCCAAAGAAACAAAAGAGAAGTTTTCCTTTAGATGCATCCCATATAAAAATAATCTTGCCACTATTGCCAACGGAGGGAGCAACATGCCAAAAGCAACATTGATTCCCCCACATATAGTGACATAAAGAAACCTGAATCTCCTCCATCTTTGATTCCGGGATCGCAATAAAATCTAACTTATGATCCTGGACGAGGTCCCTAATCTTGTTCCTCTTTGGGCTCGTCCCCAACCCTCTAATATTTAATGAGCCTATAATCATTGATCCACCTTATGTATCTTCTTCTCTCCTTCTCTACAGTTGGAGACGTACGTACTTCTAAGTCCACAATTTTCTCCAAAACGTCTCCATTCTCAAGGTTAAGACCCAAGGCAACCCCTAATCCCACTATTTTTTGTCCGTTGAGCACATCCAAACTCCTAGAGGAATGTAATTGCAAAGTGCTCCAAACATGAACGACAAATGACAATATAATAGTACTGCAAAGATAAAGAAACGTTCTTTTAAGGTGCATACAAAATATACAGTGGTATAAGACCACCTTTGACCAAAAAAGGTTAGATGACCATAGAGGGGACAATTAGAGGTTACAGAATGTGGTCTCAGATGTTATGTTATGTTATAGTACTGACAATTAATAAGCTAACTTTTTAGGAATAGGACGGCTTATTAGAGGTTTCTTTCTCCTACTATACGGTATCCCTTTTCTAAATGTTGGTCCTCTCTGCCTCCTCCTTGGTTTACCACTTTAATTTTTGCTTCTTATTATTCCTATTCTACTTCTTCAATTTTGGTACTTTGAAGCCTTATAAAGAAGATCCCGTCAACAACAAAATCACTGGACCAATCCAATCCCAATCTACCAAGCCAAAAGGTCTCTCTCTCTCTCTGGTCTCGATGGATCTAATTTGAACCCAAAATGAAAATAAAAATAAAAATAAAAATATCCCTAACCCCCTAGGTAATTAAGAGAAAGACAGACATTCCAGTTGTATCTTGTTGCTTTTGAGGAATGTAATATTATTCGTTCCCAAAGTTTATTTTACTAATAATTGTGTTGCTTGTTTTAGATACTAGCAGTATAATAACACTAGTAGTAGTATACTGCATAATCTAATCTATATATTATAAAGTGTTGAACACATTTGCATGCATGCAATGTTAGAAATCCTTCCACGGTACCCACGTGGCATCTTGGTTGATTATATTAAAGTTAAAGTAGTACTATTATTATTGGTGATTTGATTAATTTTCGTCGGATTAGGCGTTAGATACGATTTTATATATGGCAATTATTATTTCTATACTCCTTATATTTTGGTCCTTACATTGGGAAAATGGAACTATATGAGGTGAGTCCCACCAAATCCAACGAGCCACGTAAACGCGATGATTAAGTAGAGCATTACATGTAAGACCGTGCTAAACTGCGGTTGTGAGGCGGTGACCAGGAACAAGAAATCACACGTACGCACGCTCTCGTTTATGAAAGGGGTTTGTTTTGGATGATTATGCAAATCCCAGATTGAGAAAGAGCATTATCAGATTCTCACTTCCGAGTTTGTTTGTTTGTTTATTAAAGATCGTACTATTACTAATATTTTATTTAGTCTTCTTCTAACTCCCTCTCTATTCTCAAACCACACGCAGAGCGTGAGACACAACCAATATACATTGATAAATAGACACAGAATATTCACGAAAGTGTTAATAAACATAGGTGTTCAAAATCGAACTAATCTAATAGAAAATTGGAAATCGAACCAACTCAAATTGAAAATTGCAAACCGTAAAATCTATTTGGTTTTTTTTCAATCAACCGCACGGTTTGGTTCGACCCGCGATTTTTGTTCCACTAACCAAACCAAATCAAACTGTAAGTAATACTAAGACTTATTAACTTACAATCTTTTTTACTAACTTATTAGCTCAAATCCAACTAAAATCAACTCTGACTCACTTACTAGTGCAAATTCAACTGATTTCTCGACTCACTTACAAACGATCTATATTGTTATGATATATTTAAAAATGACAATAAAACATTTAATTCAAAATCTTTTAAATGTGACTGTAGCTATCTTAAAATAATTAAATGAGAGTAATTTTTTTTGATATATAAAAGAGTAATTTATATACTACATATAATTGAGCATATTTTTTCATAAAGATTTATGTTAGTCGTTTTTCATTTTAGTTAATTTTAACTCCATTTTTAATTAGGTTTTGTCTCGAAAAACCGAACCAACCGAACCCGTCCAATCCGCATTGATTTTTTTTTTTAGGAAGTCAATTGAACCAAACCAAACCGCATATAGTTTTACCTTGCGGTTCAGTTCACTTTTTGTCTTAAAATCGAACCAAACTGCACCGCGAACACCTTGTTATCAACATTCATTATAACATACTCTCACCAACACTTTCTTTAAGATAGAGTGAAATTCACATAATATGGGTTAGAATCTTCTCAATTTCTCAAAAGAAATGGATGGTTCCATTTGGAGAGAGATACACACAAAATCTATGGTGGGACATAAAATAAAATGTGTCACAATAATTAATGTTATATCCCACCATGAATTTTGTTTCTATCTCTTTCCAAATGGAATCATCCATTTCTTTTGAGAAATTGAGAGCTAAAGAATAGATTCCAATAAATAAACGAGCTAAAGAATTCTGAACTTCCTTCTTACAACTTATAACTCGTTCATGTCTTTTAATTCGTCAACTGAACTATTTTCCAGAAACTTGGCATAATGCTATTGACTATTGAGGCACGTAGGTAGTGGTGAGGTCGCGTGATAATGTAATGTTTAGGTTCTTGAGCTAATAATCGTAGCAAGTACTATATACTATGCTCGTAATTTACAAAGCGAATAGAGAGAGAGAGCATCTTTTGAAAAGCGGTGGTCTGGTCGTCCCGTTTGTCGAACTGTGTTTTCGCCAATCTCTAGACGATCTGATTCTTACACTCTCCGTGAGTGAGTGAATGAATGTTTTTGAATCTTTCCATCAAATGGTATTCTAGAGAGAGAGGAGAGAGAACTTTGTTTCTTGCTGCTTATCATCATTATCATGTGGGGCTACTACCTCCTGCGTTTTTTCTTTTTCAAAACCATACTACTAGTAGTATTATTTTACTATTTTGCAATTTGTTTCCGATTTAATTTTAGAATTTTGTGGCCCTTTTGATCTTTTTCTTGCATCTATCTATCTTTGACCCAAAGATATCCCTACTACAGTGAGCCAAGAATGATGCAAGGTTGCTTTGATCATTGCAGAGTATCCAATTTACTATACCTTTATGGCTTTTCTCTCTTTAGTACTGTGATGATCTAAAAATCAATCAATATCACAGGGATCTTCTCTTTTCTGTACCTCTAATTTTAAAATATGCAACTAAGATTACAGTCTTAAATATTACTCCTGTGAATCTGATTATTGTGCATTCCTTTTTCTTTTTTCTTAAATATTTATACCAGTAACAATACTTTCTAATTTATTTTGCTTCCAACTTGTTTGATGTTTTTAGTCAAAAAGAATTTGTCCATTTTAATTGTTAATTAACCAATTAACATTAAATATTTTTTTTCCATTTTTTCTCTGTTTCCATTATTATAAATAAAAATACATATTACCAAACAATACTTGGTCTAAAGTGTAACTGGATTCGAATCTCACCTAAAAGTATTTCGTTCAAATTTTGGATTCGAATCCCATAATCTAAGCTCTGTGGGCGGAAATAACCACACAATTAGCAAAATTGGGTACATCCGACCAGTCATGTTTTTTGCGTAGATTAGTCGCCAACAAAATCCAATGAATATTATACACCAATAATACGGTAACCAAAAGACGTAAATCGCCTAATAGTATTTTTCAGCCCCTTTAGCATTCTCTTGGTGCAATATTTGTCTCCTAATTATTTTTTAAGCTAATATTTCCCTTCCATTTTTTCTACCGTTATCTTATTTGTTATTAGCTCATTCGCTTAGCCGCTCTTTTTTACCAAACAGAACCTTAAATTCTTTCATGCCCTTTGGTTAAACCAATATCATAACACAACAGAGAAATATATGATTAATAGAAGAAAAAAATTAGGTGATCATAATTGCAATTATGAACTAGTACAACTTTAAACCTTTCTTATGAGATCTTCTAGACTTGTACTACACTACGAATGACACTGTGCTCGCATAAGCAATATTCTGCTCCAAAAAAGTAATGTTGTGATGGGTTTCAGATTCCAGGCACGAGGTTAGTATGATGACGAGCTTGGCTTTGTTTCGCTAGCTAGATTCATTCATTCATCACGTGATATTCCCACAGTACGGAAGTTATTGAATTGAGTTGAGTTGAGTTCCAAAAACTGGTTGTTGTGATTCTTGTTACTTGTTACTGCATAATGGTGGATTTTAAGGTCCACAACCAATAATAGTTGGGTACCGATCCCCGTGGCTTATGGCACCATTGATATATTACTTTTTTATTCAATCGCCAAGATTTGTGACAGTAAAGGTTGATTGGGTTTGAAGCTCATGTTTACAATTTGCATTGTTGGTCCTACAAAAAAGTGAAATTTATTAATTTGCCCCAAACGAATAAAAAAAATTATTCAAAAAAACTGAAAATTTATTAATATTGCTGAATGGACAAAGCGGTATCTTTGACGTGGCATCGCCTAGGTGGTATTTTAAATGATGTGGCACCAATGTGGCATTCCATGTGGCCTTTTGTTTTAGTATTACTTTTTTAGCTCCTTATTTTTCTCTTTTTTCTGTTTTCATAATTTTTTTAGGTTTTAAAAATATTTGATATTCTTCTTCCTCTCCTCCTCGCAGAAGAGAGGCGCTATGAGGTAACCTCCGGCACGGTGGTCGCCGATGAACGATACTCCGATGACAAAAAAATTTGAGGGCTTTTCGAAAGAATTACGTGAGGATTCTGAATATCAAACTCCTTTTTTGATTGAAGGTTCATGCTTGTCAGAAAATAAGGAAGAAGGTGGCGGCTTCTCTCGGCCATTGAAGCGTAACTATTGTCGTCATCTTTGAGTAGCGCTTACAGAGATTGAAATCAATAACCTGTTTTGTTACCATCTCTTTCCAGATCCACAAGCTAGCGCTTTACGGTGTAGCCAGACTTGTGGAAAACTGATGAAAAAATCAAAGGGGAAAGGGGCATCCAAAACGAGCACGCAGTACTGGAATAGGAGGAGGAAAAAATTAACTGGAAGAATCCCAAAACTAACAAGAGAAGCAGATCCAGAAAAAATTGCTTTGAGGTAAAGCTTTTTGTTATGGAAATGGTGGATAGTTATGGAGAGGATTGTGGGCAACGATGATGAAATTGGGCAACAAAGATGGATTTCTGGATTTTGAAATTGGGCAACGAAGCTGAGAGAAGGAAAAGCAATTAAAGTTGATGATGTTTTTTGGTTTTTTTTTTAATTTTTAATTTAAAATTATAAAAAATGTGACTCAGCATGACACATGGACGCCACATTAATTAAAATGTCTATGTGGCGTGTACGGTCATGATTCTGTTAGCCTAATCAGCAAAAATTAACGTCGGGGACTAATAATAAACGGAAAAATAAGATGGGGACAAAAACACCTATTTCGTTAATGTAAGGACTAACTTAGAAGGACTTAATTTTGTAGGGACCAAAAACATATTTTACCTAAAAAAAAAGAGGGGGTCTTTTTCATAATTTTCAACAGTCATGGGGCTTGTTGGTAATAACGTGTTTTAAATAACCTAAACCTGCAAACCTGTGAAAATAGGTAAAAAGTGGTTGTGAACCGGTACACAAGTATTGACACTTGTGGACCTTAAAATCCACCCTGCATAATACTCTTTGATGGATGGATTGGACGCCCTATAACTACTAACGGAGGAGTGGTCATTGTTACTACGTTGACAAATATATCACCACATCAACATAGACACACACTTCCCAAAACCAAATATTTTACATATCACAATCAAAATTAAAATCGTTTCAAAATCAATTTATTTATTTATATATTTTTTAGAAAACTTAAGCAGTGTTGTCACAGTTTCGTGCATGGACTCTTTGCACATACTATTTGGTTCAAACAATTGTAGAGACATCACTTAAATATAAGACAAGGTCTACTTTTCAGCACACCCCCTCCTCAAATTCAACGTGTTTAAACATCCAATAATAATGTGACACATGTGTGTAATGTCCAATGGTCACAATTGTGATTTAAACAAAAGTGAGTGACAAATCCTTAACCCCCAATGTGACTCACACAACACCCTTATTCTCTCTCATACGCTCCCTCTGGCTCACTCTTTACACACCCTCTTTCTCACATATTCTCTCTCATAGCACTCCCTCTTAAACACAGTGGTTAATAAAAAGTATCCAGTTAAATACCAAAAGTCTGCTTTATAGAGACTACTTTAACAAAGTACATACACCTTTAAACACAATGGTTAATAGAAAGTATCCAGCTAAATACCAAAAGTCTATTTTGCAGACTACTTTAACAAAGTACATGCACTCTTAGACACAATAGTTAATAGTAAGTATCCAGGCAGGGGTGGGAATAGGCTGAGCCGAGCTAGACTTTGCTTGGCCTGGGCCTGACCTACATTGAAAATGTTAGGCCTAAGTCTGCGGCGTGTGGTACTGTCAGTGGCCGATTTTCTTGGCCCTGGCGACCTTTACGAAAGCCCGACAAGCGCGGAAAAGCTGTTAAAAGCCTATTTGACTATTTTCTTGAGAAGGTCTACAACATTTCAATGGTATAAGCCATTTAAATAGACTAACAAACTAATAGGTCAATGAGATTAAGTTCTAATTGAGATCTAACAAAACCTTTTAGAAAAGTATCTTATATAACATCCTATTTAAATTCTATTTTATAATAATAACTTCTACAATGTCAAAAATTGATGTAGGTTAATATGTTTAAACTAACAAAAAATGTTAGTGAAGTTATGACTTAACACAAAGTACCAAATTCAATACAAAATAATTATAGTAATTAAAAAATTTAGTTAGATTTATTTAAATAGGCCGGCCTGATAGGCTCAAAAGGCTTTTTCGATGGCCTATGGTCTGGCCTATTTAGCTAAATAGGCTTTTGAAAAAGCCTTGGCCTTATCTATTTTCAAAAAAAGTCTCGCCTGGCCTGACCTGTCGTAGGCTGGCCCGTAGGCCCCTGTTAGGCGGCCTGGCCTATTCCCACTCCTATATCGTGCTAAATATAAAAAATCTACTTTGTAGACTACTTTAACAAAGTACATACACCCTTAGACACAATGGGTAATAGAAAGTATCCAGCTACACCCCCAATGTGACACACACTACACCCTCTTTCTTTCTTATTCTCTCTTATACGCTCCCTCTGGCCCACTCTTTACACACCCTCTTTCTCACATATTCTCTCTCATAGCACTCCCTCTTAGACACAGTGGTTAATAGGAAGCAGGGTCATCCTAAACAATACGGAGGTCCTGTGCAAATAATAAAAGTGGGGCCCTAATTTTTGGCCCTAATTATATTTTTACCAAATAAAACTCAAACTTCAATATTTAAATTGTAAATAAGATTTTTTCGATAATTAAGGGTAGTAATATTAATCATCATTTTGTTCAGCATCATTGACACGCGCTCCCCTCACTTTCTATGAAGTGTTTGAGACGATGTCAAATCATGTGCTACAACTAAAGAAACCAAATACATCAAGTTAATTACAATGAAAAAAATGGGGGGCAAAGAATAGAAAGTAATGTGGGCTAGGGTGATTATTTTTCGGGGGCCTATAATTTTTTTGGTAAGGGGCCTGTCTTTCACTGCACAGAACCACTTGAAAAGGGTCGGCCCTGATAGAAAGTATCCAGTTAAATACCATAAGTCTACTTTATAGATTACTTTAACAAAGTACATACACCCTTAAACACAATGGTTAATAGAAAGTATCTAGCTATATACCAAAAGTCTATTTTGTAGACTATTTTAACAAAGTACATGCACTCTTAGACACAATGGTTAATAAAAAGTATCCAGCTAAATATCAAAAGTTTATTTTATAGACTACTTTAACAAATTACATACACCCTTAGACATAATGGGTAATAGAAAGTATCCAGCTACGCCCCCAATGTGACACACACTACACCCTCTTTCTCTCTTATTCTCTCTCATACACTCCCTCTGGCCCACTCTTTACACAGCCTCTTTCTCGCGTATTCTCTCTCATAACACTCCCTCTTTATATTTTCCTCTCTTTCATACACTCTTGATGCTCTCGGCCTCTCTCAACCATTCCTTTTCCTCTCATTCTCTTTCATACGCTCCTCTTTCTCTTCTTCTCTCTCAACCACTCAAATCCCTCTTCTTCTCTCCTTGCTTCTACAACTGCAAAAATGAAAGAGAGAGAAAGAAAGAGATTTGAGAAAGAAGTCAAAGTAAAGTCCATGGCAGCGCAACACTATTGTGGACCATTGCGATGGTGAACGCGACCAGAGGATGGAGAGAGGTGGCAAGGTGCAGTCTAGAAGTGGTTGTCTCGGATCTAGACGAACACACTCTTCCTCTCTGAAACGAACAAACTTTGTCTTGCTTGCTCTCTTTCCAGGTCTCATCCTCCTATTTTTGTTTACATTTTACATATATGGGTTTCATTGAATGTTTGTTCCCTTTCCTCCTCCTCCCTCTATTTTCGAATTTTGTTTTTGTGTTTATTTTTTATTATAGGCTTTAGAGTTTTATTTTTACTGTATTGGGGCTTCATGTTTGTAGTCGATTTTTATTGTTTTGGAGTTTCATTGTTGTGGTTGATGTAGTGTTTCATTGTTGTGCTCTATTTTTATCGTTTTCTTTCAAATACATCATCTTGAAGACTACTTGCTTTTCTTTCACATTAGGGTGCATGTTTCCCCATTTCGGTATTTTTTTTTTGTGAGGAAAGTATCCAAAGTCAATTTACTCGACTACAACTCAATATTACACGTGTCTAACTATGTGTCACAACTATTATGTTTTCCAATTATTTTAGCACGCCTTATATTTTAAACGTCTCACCAATCGATAAACTCCAGTAATATGAACTGCCATATTTATTGTCTCCACGTAACAAATTCACTCCATGTATGTTTATTTCGGTTAAACACTTTTAGTCTGCCTACCGTGCGTAGCACGGGAATTGTGTCTACTTAGATATATAGAGACTGCTCTGCACCATATTGCTGTTATAGAATATCTACATTAATTTCACAAGTGTTTTCACAATTTTTCACTAGAAAAGCGAAAATTGCAACTTCTGAGTAATTTGCACGTCCCAATTAATCCATACATTTTCACTTGATGATCAGTTTTTCACATTTGCCCAAAATTACGTAAATATTCTCATGTTTGCAGTTTCTAAAATATGTTGGCATGCAGAAGCACGCTAGGTGTGAGTTTGTAGGCTCAAACGCTAAAACAAACACATGCTTAGTATTTTGTATTTGACACACTAACTGTTCCCAGCCGACCACCAAGAAAGGCTCGGATACACATCACTTCCTAACCAACTCGACCGGGCTTAGAAGACGAAGACTAACGAAGACCAGATCTCGCCTCAAGAGCCGAGGGACTCGTCGGCCACATAGGGCGAGGGACTTCCCCTTGCCCAAAGGGCCGACACCTCCCTCAGGCTCGGCCATGAGCGAGAATCCAACAAGATATATTAGGAAAGCTCGAGAATCTCGCCTAAGATCTCGCTGCATTTATGTATAATACTTATGAGCATTAATACGCCCTGTAATAATATAAATATAAGCCCTAGAGGACAATGAGAAGGATCCGATCTTTATTCTGTCAATACTCACTCTTTACTCTTGATCATTCATCGTGTTCTTGCTAAACCCTACTTAGGGAATAGTTGAGAACACACTAGTGCAAAAAAGGCATTTTGAATCGGTTGTTTGGCACATTTGGAATCGGTTATTTGCCGATTCAAGCAGCAGCGATTCCTAAAGTAGGGGCGTTTTTGAATCGGTTATATAACTGATTCATAATGAGTTATTATGAATCGGTTCTGTAAGAACCGATTCATATTGACTTTGATAAAGCGCTTGTCAAGACACTTTATGAATCGGTTATATAAAGATAAGCGATTCCTATTGTTTTTTTTTCTTTTTGCAACTTCCTCCTTGTTTTTTTTTGTAATTTTTTTCACCTATTCACCAATATAATTTCAAGAATTGACCAATTTACATATAACTCATAATAATTCATAAACTTGAAATTCATAAACTTGGAAGTATACAAAATTACACCAACTCATAAACTTCAAAGTTATACAAAATTCCACCAATTCATACTTAAAAGTAGGTGCATGTTTCTTTCAAATCATAACAAAATACTTCTATCAAACTTGTTAGTCAATCAATGACTTCCCACCTGACGAATCTTCATATAGAATTCGCCCAACGCTTGCATGGCCTCTAAAATTTCCTCATGAGTGTATGCTTTTGTGTTATCAAATACCTACAAATGTCCATACAAAAAAACTCGGCACAATGAGAACCAAAAAAGACACATACACTAGCCAATACCATGTTGCAACACCAACATAAATTTAAAATAAGAAAATGTACCTCCTCCCACTATCTCAGGATAATGGCATTCACAATCGTGAGCATATATTTCATCACAAAATATCCCAAAGTGATACCTATTTTGTTGTCGTGCCACCTACACAAAAATAAAGTTAGCTTCACTTATACAAATGTAGCAAAGAGTAATGAATGCGGTAAATTATAGTTAATTACCTTCGGGAACAACCATCTAGTGTCCACCGAGACTCCATTGCACTAAAACCATCATGTTAATTATAGTTAATTATAAAAATTTATCATATATAGTTAAAATATTACAATGATAAAGAATTATATAAAAACTTACTTGTTAATCATCTCTTTGATTTTTTGGTTGGTTTTTACTTAGTGAACACATCCGACCACATAATTTTGCTCGGGGACCAACACAATCGGTTGCCAATGGCCTCTGTAGCATTGGTAAAGACAATAAGATATAAGAAAGAAAGAAACAAAGGAAAAATGTATTATCAATTTGTTCAAATATACAATTACGTACTCATTGCAAAAGGAGCCAAATATACTTTCTTATTATTGTTGACCACCTGTTTGAATATTTGCAGAAACAATGCTTCGAGGGCGGCCCTAAGGTAATCTTATATGGACACATAAATCCGTATAAGTCACTAAGACTCTTTCAAAGACACAAAGCGATGTAGATATCTAACAAAGATGTAAAAATAAATTTATCAAATTAATATATTTAGAAATGTGAGAAATTTAATTATGAAATAAATTATACTACTTACGTGCACCATAAAGCCAAGTGGGATAAGTCAAGGTAGCGGTATCACCAGTAGCCATGTCATTTGAAGTTCTCCGAAAGAGATATAGCAATAATCATCTTCATGCTCCAATTTTATTTGGAGGTTCCCATCATCATACCCATTCACGACTATCTCTCTCACCAATCGGTTTCGACTGGCTCCTTCATATGAGATGGTGAGCAACTACCCTTAGATCCAAGAGTGCTTATGTGAGAGGAACACGGACAAATTGCATTTTGACCGCAATTTCCCGCAGCAGCCATTTGCTGTGCATGTCAAAACCAATTGAAAAAACAAATATATTAAAATAACTGGTATCCGACTCAATACAGACATCGAACATGGAACTTGTCACTATAGGGCTACTAGCAGCTTCCACATAATTCAATTCAAAATATAACTATTATTCATAGCAACACAGATATACCTTTGCCACCTCAATCCTAACTCGTTCTTCCAATTTCTTCTCAAACAATTCCATCATCTCCATTGGAAATTGTGAACGGCTCGACTCCCCACGAGAAACACCTCCAAAGAATTCTTTTAGCCCAACGCCTCTTCCAATTGTCCGAGCACGACCGGGATGGTCGAGTTTTCCGATGGCAAAGACTCAAAATATCATTTTTTCCTCTCGGAACAAAGGATCCTTGGCTTCTCAAATCCACAAATTCATCCTACAACAAATGCTTGTTCGCGTGTTAGAATTAAATAAATTAAAATAGAATTCGGTTGAATGTGATTAATTGAGATTTTTACTTACTATCTTAGATGCAATCGATTTCGACTCCTTGGTTACATAAGAACAGGACTTCTTTTATGGGCGCCTTCCACGGCTCATGTCGCTCCGGAGATCTAGGCACCACCTCCAAATCGGGATCACCGGACTCCTCCCGCACTTTCTTTACTTGATCTTCCTTCATATCTTGCTTCAACTTTTTATAACCGTCCCATACTGTTGTGTGGTAGTATTTATTATGACTTTGACTTTTCTTAGCAGATTCTCTTTTCTCCATTACAAAGGACACCCACCATCACATTGAGGACAATATCATTACCATATTTATAACTACGTAAACTTTGCTTGCCAAGATCATTACAAATGAAAACAATACCACAAATTCCGAGTAAGGCGACTTTTAACAAAAGCGATCCATGTCTCATTAGATATCTTGCTATACTTGTGAAATGGGGTTGTTTCACTGATCTTATCCCCTTACCAAAGACATATGTGTTCGTGAGTCTTGTCTTGAATTGTTTCCAACAAAGACCTATATACGCCCACCACCTTTCCTTGAATTCCTCATCATCTCGGGAACATCAAATATTTCCTTAACACAAGAATAAGGTGGCGTTAGCACAAGAATTTAGTAAAGATGAATTAACACAAAAATTCTATCATTATTGTATATACATACCAAAACTTGATCCCAAACAAGCTTCTTTGTATCCGAATCCATACTGGTCAATCCATCAAAGAATATGCTCACTTTTGTCCGCGCAACCACCCCTAAATAGCTCTTGAATTTGTCATCATACGGACCAATAGGTCGCTTCACTATCAAAATCGACTCTATACCTATGACCGGTGGACGCCTACCAAGGAACCACTTTAATGATGTCGATCGCCTAGTCCTCTTCTTTTTGGAAGGTCGTTGTTGGAGTCACCCATGATATCTGTTGAACATAGGTAAAAACACAAATATAAATAACCAAATACAAATATCATCAGATAAGCAAGTATAAATATGTATTAGATAAACAAATATAAATATTAATCAAATAACCATGTATAAAAATGAACTAGATAACCAAAGAATAAGATAACCAAGTATAAATATGATTTAAATAACCAAATATATGTACCCATACTTGTTCATGGGTTAATCAAAACTTCATCGCATAAAATCCCTTCATTATGATCATTGCGAGTGGCATGTACATCGTCAACTTCGTTATCATCCATTAAAGTAGGCACTTGTGCTACTGTAAAGAAGGTGTCTCTGAAATTGCAAGAGTTGTATCTTCATTTTCATCATTACCTATTTTTCCTTGTAGGACCACCCACCGCTTTTTGTTAGAAGGATCCTTGATATAGAAAACTTGTTTTGCATGGTCAGCCATGATGAAAGGGTCATTCTTATGACCTACCTTGTCAAAGTCTACTAGTGTATATCCCATTTCGTCAGTACGTACACCACCGTTGTTGTTTACCCATTTACATTTAAAAATGGGCACTTTAAATTTAGTGTAATCAAGTTCCCAAATCTCTTCGATAACACCAAAGTAAGCAAGCAGATGCTAGTGCGGGTTTTTATCTCTTGAACTAGAGAAGTGCATTGAAGAAGCCATGACCATAACACCGCTTATTTTGCACATTACTTTGTCATCTTGCGACTTTGTGTAAAAGGAAAAATTATTTATGTCGCACTGCTCCAACAAAAGACATCAAAGCTAGGGTCATTTGCTAGCCATCTCAATGTATCAGAGGTGCTTGCATCTTTCTTAATCTCAGATTTAAACCACTCGATGAATGTCCTGTTATGCTCCTTCAATAACCAATATTCATCCCGTTTAGGATTTTTTGCCTTTACTAGCTTTTGATGAGAAGTCACGTAAGGTTCTACTTCAGTTGTGTTATTCAAAATATAAAAATGTGCTTGAAGCACCTCCTCTCGACCCATGCTCTTAATGTTTATACCTCTACCCTTACCCTGACATCTCCACGCATATCGAGACTTTGGTAGCCTACGTGTTTTGCTTCCGACAAGTAGTCCGAACAAAACTCAATAGCTTCTCTACGTGACGTATCTTTCGACAATGGATGCTTCGGGACGATATTGATTCTTCACATATCCTTTCAAGATCTTCATGTATCGCTCAACCTGGGTACATCCACCTTAAGTAAACAGACCACATAATCTAATCTCCTCACTAGATGAACAATTAGATGAACCATGATATCAAAGAATGAGGAGGAAAAACATCTCCAATCGACACAAGATAATAGCGACCGGCCCAACTCGTCCAATTTTTGAGGGTCGATAACTTTACCACGAGATAGTATTGAAGAATAAACACAACCTAGTTATGGTGCGTCTGAGATCTTTCGGCAAGATGCCACGTATAGCCACGGGTAGTAGTTGTTGCATCAACACATGGCGATCATGAGACTTCAAGCCAACTAATTTGAGATCTTTCATTGACACAAGACTCTTTACATTTGAAGAGTAACCTTGTGGCACTTTGATTCCCCCAGGCACTCAAAAAGCTTATTTTCTCTTTTTTGACAAGGTATGACATCTTTGGAGGCAAATATGTACCTTTACCTTGCTTGCCACTGGATGTAATCGTTCTCTTATGCCCATATCAAGCAAATCCAAACGAGATTTTATACAATCCTTTGTCTTGCCTTTAATGTTAAGAAGCGTCCCAATGACACTATCACGGACATTTTTCTCCACGCATGACATCAAGACAATGTCTTACATCAAGACTAGACCAATATGGAAGATCAAAGAATACTGACCTCTTCTTCCACTTGCAATTGCTATTCTCATTTGACTGCTTCGCTTTTTGCCAAATGTCACATCAATGTCCTTAACCACTTGATAGACTTCTTCACCCGGTCAAGGCATTAGGAGCAATGCCATTTTCCTGGCACCCATTAAAAGCTTTTTTCAACCTACGATATGGGTGATTACGTCTGAGAAATTTACGATGCCCAAGGTAGACAGTTTTCCTTCCATGTTTTAGTTGATGGTGGTACGTGCCTTCTGCACAAATAGGACAAGCTTTATGTCCCTTAACACTATACCCAGACAAGTTTCCGTATGCTGGGAAGTCATTGATCGTGCAAAAAAGCATCGCTCGTAGCTTAAAGGTTTCACCAGAATACCCATCAAACACATCCACGCCTTCATCCCACATTTTCCTCAAGTCTTCAACCAACGGGCTAAGATAAACATCTATGTCATTACCTGGTTGTCTTGGGCCAGAAATCATCATGGATAACATGACATACTTGCGTTTCATGCACAACCAAGGAGAAAGGTTGTAAATTATAAGGAGAACGGGCCACGAACTATGATTTGTACTTAAGTTACCAAATGGATTCATCCCATCCGAAAGCAAGCGCGAGCCTAAGATTTCTTGGCTCAACCAAAATCGAGGATATAAACGATCAACGTTCTTCCGCTGCGAGAGAATCGTAGGATGGTAAAGCGATCCGTCGCATTTCTCTCATCTACATGCCATCTCATGTTCTTTGCGTCTTTTGCATTAGCAAATAAGCGCTTAAATTTGGGTATTATTGGAAGATACCATAAAACCTTTCATGGAGAACCTTTTGTGACATCATCATCATCACTATTAGATTCACGGTCTTTACTTTGTATCGCGAAAGATTGCACGTGGGACACTTGTGCAAGTTCTCGAAATCATTTCGATACAATATGCGATCATTGGGGCATGCATGTATTTTCTTATACCCCACACCCATCGGGCACAATATCTTCTTCGCATCATACGTTCGATTCGGCAATGTGTTACCTTCAAGAAGCATGTCTTTCAACAACTCAAGTAATTCGGTGAAGCCCTTATCACCCACCCATTTATTGCCTTCAGATTGATCAATCTTATCGCCGCAGATAACCGTGTGAATTTATTGCATCCCAAATACTGAGAGGCTCTTCGTTGTCTTTGCATAGAGTATCATACATATGCGCCCGCTTGAAAGACTCGGGACCGATGTCACGAATCATATCCTCCATTCTGATTCGGTCATATCCTCTTCGACTTTTCTCTTCTAGACACACTTGGGGTGTCTCCGATTCACCATGCCATATCCATCGGTATAACTCATGCAGATACTAGTGAACAATGAGATGGTCCTTTATTACGCTAAGTGGTTGTGGTGTAAGATTCACACACATAACACAAGGACAAGAATGATTCACAACATTGGGAAGCTTTGATTTAGCAAAATTTAGAAACTCTTCAACTCCTTTCGCATACTCATCACTCATACGATCACTTTGCATCAACTACGATCCATGGCTATGCTCCAAAAATAATAGACTAAGTTGTGGAATCAGAGCATGTTATTTATACAACTATAACACAAACATTAGCTAATGAAAATGAAATTGAGTAATGGTAGAACCCAAAAATATAAGCAAAGCTCAGCTCAGAGCAAGAGGATATTTTATGTTCTAAGAATTTATGTAAGTTCTCAAAAACTAAATAAGAAGAAAAAAGGGCACATATATTACATCATTCAAATTCACAAGGCTATTTTGGTTTGATCTTGATCTTGCAGAAAATGAATCTAGGATACAAAATCACCGCTACTACTCATTTATTTATACAACTACCCATGTTTGCCTTGTGAGTAATTTTAACTGTGGTAAATGTAAGTATGTTAGACCATTCTAAATGATGAAGAAGGATCTAGAAAATCCAAGTAAACAAATCGGATGAGAGCAAATACCCAACAATACACTATTGAATTGAGAAGCGAGATAGTGTGCAAATTTCAAAATAAATAAAGCATCGAGTCAAACCACATTACCGATGATATTTTGGTGAAGCTTGTCTCGAAGATCAATAAAGTCGTTGTATCTTGCTTTATCAAAAGTTAAACCTCTTAATACATATGGACGAATCGAGAGATGTCTACAATGAGATCAAAAAGAATCACAAAATCAAAACCCAATACATACTAAAGAAAACCCTAGAACAATTTGCTCTTATAAAATCAAACAATCCATGTAAAAATAGAATGAATACATACTAAAGAAAACCCAATACTGAGAGAAAGAACTCACTCTTTAAAGAAAACCCTAGAAGCCGCGAGATGGAGGCTCGTCGTAATCAAGACGGCGCGATTTAAACGACGAGAGATGGAGGCCGAGATAGGATCGAGACGACCAATGGCGTGATGGAGGTGAGATTGAGCGAGATGAAGGCGCGCGTGAGTGTGAGAAAGGGAGAGTCGTGAAAGTGAGATTGAGCGAGATGAAGGCCGCGTGAAAGTGAGAAAGGGAGAGAGTGAGCGCGCGAGAAAGCCCGCGTGAAACTTTTAGCCTTTTTTTGATAAAATAACTTTACGATCGGTTATGTATAAAAGGCCGATTCCAAAGGTCTATCTCCGGATACATTATGTATCGGTTCCTTAAATAACTTGATTCCATATGTGTCAAAAATCTCTAAAACTTCCGTTTAATTGCAAAATTGCCACCACATGTATGCATTTGGAATCGGTTCCTTAAACAACCGACTCCTAATAGTGCTTCTTAAAGCAGATTTTGTACTAGTGACACTAACACTACGAGCTGTATCTAAGTTTGATTCTAAACTTAACTACAATTTGACATATTATTAGTATACTAATACTACTGGTTGGTGCTTGAGGGACAAAAAAAATTGAGATAGAGGATAGAAAATACTTGAAATACTATCGGAATAAGTCAGGTTGGGCAATTAGTATATTGAATTAGCAAGATAAAGAGTATGTAAGGGTGTAATTAGGGAATATTGGGATTAGAGCGTGGTAGTGGAGGGAAGAGAGAGGAGCGTGAGTGAGTTGAGAAGGGAGGGGAGGGAAAGTATTCCATTTTCCTTGGGAGGGTAGCATTGGCAGAGGCAAAGAGGCAGAGATACGGATACGGACAGAGATTTTTGATGTAGTATTGGGTTTTGTTCTGAGGTGAGACAGACACACTAATAAAGCCTCGTGATCGGAGAATACAGATAATAGATCCCCTGGAAGACTGTTCCCGCTAGTCACGTGGGTTCTTTTGACCACCCTCTCCCTCATGACCAAATCAAATCCCACCGTCTCTTTCTTTCACTCACTCCACCTAGTCCTATAAATTGCAACCACGCAATGGCAAATCTTACAACAAGTCACAAACACTTCCCCCCTACAACAACAACAATCACACTCTCACTCCCTGACTCACCCCCTCTGCACCCTTAAGAATAATAATGCACTCTCTCTCATAACATAACACTGAGTTGGGCCCCTCTCTCTCTCTGTTTATTATAACTCTCATACAACTATTCTTGAAGCTAGCTCATTTTCTACCATATTATATACTTTTGTATTTGTATGTACATGTCTCCATTTGCAATTAACGACAACGTGGACTGCAGGTGCTGACTGGTATTTCGCCATTTTATTAGCTTACTAAGCTAACAGACAGACAGACAATACTACTTCCTTCTCACCTCTCATTTCACTCCGTACCATTCAGCTCTTCTCCCAACTCCCCCGTTACAATATACTACTTTCAAACCTTTTATTATTGCTAAATATTATTCCCTCTTGGTCTTCTACTCTCTCCATTATATTGTACTTCCCTGCTCTAACCCCTTTAAATCAACAAACACATCATCTCCTTTTTCCCTATTAATTCAACTCAACCATTCATATATCTTCAAACAAGCCATTAGAACGAAATAATATTCAGTAGAAGTAACCAAACCAAACCAATGATGCATCGTTCTTGCAGTGGACACGTGATGGGAGCATGTACATGTGGTATGTTTCATAACCAAAACAACTCATTCTCAATGCTATTCTCTATGCCAAACCACAAACCCTATGATAATATTATTAATGATCAAACCGACATCTATTCATCTTCTTCTTCTTCTTCTTCTGTTGATTGCACTCTCTCCCTTGGAACACCTTCCACCCGTTTCACCGAAGATGAAGAGAAACGAAACCGCCATGAACGTCGCTCTGTCTCTAACTTTTGCTGGGATTTACTACAATCCAAATCTCAAACAAAATCCACCCGTGGAGCCACAAATAATAGCAACTCCACCAACGACTCTCTCCTCGCTCGTCGCTGCGCTAACTGTGATACCACTTCAACTCCTCTTTGGAGAAACGGCCCTCGAGGCCCAAAGGTAATACATTAACTCTCCGTTAACTCATTTTTGCTTATATTTTAGAACATGTGATGTGAGGTAAATATTAATTAATAGGTTTTATTTGAATTGAATTGTAGTCATTGTGCAATGCGTGTGGGATTAGATTCAAGAAAGAAGAGAGAAGAGCAAGTGCTGCAGCTGCAACACCAGCGGCAGTGTCCGGCGGAGTAATGGAATCCGGTCAGATGTACAGTCACCATAACAACTCATCATGGTACGGACACTCTCAGAGCCAGAAGATGCAGTGCTTCTCACCGGCGATGAGTAACGAGTTTCGCTTTGTTGATGATGCTGATCGAGAATCTGAGAATGGCATTCCCTTTCTTCCTTGGAGACTCAATGTCCCTGACAGAACAAGTCTCGTTCATGACTTTACCAGATGAAAACTGAATATTAATAATCATATCATATAATAATAATAACTGAAGTTTACAACATGGATGTTCAAGACTCAAGAGACTTTTTACGATGATGATGTAGAAGTCCTAGAATAGAAGGTGTTTTTGATTGCGATGGTTTCGGGTATCGTCAACATGATGTTTAATTTTTCCTGACTTTTTTTCATTTTGTTTGTTACCTTTTCTCAGTCTTGTTGTGTTGAATAGGAGTGAGAATGGGATAATTCTATATTCTTAGTAGTTTGCTTTTTCTTTGGGACTTCTTTCTTTAACTTTCTCTTTCAGTTCAGTTACATATAAACCTACTGCTTTTCTCACTTCACTTTCTTCCCTCTTTAGATTAGATTACTCAGTTATTTTATTTTATAGTATTATATAGTTTATGTTGACCATGTTATGATCACATTTTGACTGTCTGCTTGCAAGGGCATTAAAACTAGTTTAGATCCTTATTGCTTAAGCAAAGTATGGAATATTATAGTACTGTGGAGTATAGTGTTGTTTTTAATTTTTTTAATCTGAATTTTCCAGAGCACAAACATTCATATATACACGGTGATGGTGTGAGACGCATGTGCATTTTAATTCGTTTGAAGCAAATCTGATAGTCCAATGCTAATGTTTAGTATACTGTTCTCTCTGAACCGGACACTGTGCAAGCGGTTCAGAACAGTAAAACTGAAATGTGTCTTTTTAGAATACCACATCGAATCTAATCGTCCAATGAAGTTAGTGTACATTATTGCACTGCCTGCCAACTCATGCAACTTTTTCATCTTAAAAACCTATCAATATCATGATTACCAGTATACAAAGTACACATCTTTATGTGTTATATGTACATGTACAGGGGAGGAGTTTATAATGAATTGGCATTCTCTAGCTTACTAGAAGTCAGTTTGTGAAGTTGAGTAAGATCCAAAATCAAATATGGTATAAAATCTTATTCAAGATGCAATAGACTATTCACCATATTTATCCAAGCCGGTGTTTTAAAAACCGGTTCGGCCCGATCGGTCGGACTAGGCGAACCGAAAATCAGAGGGGTCACCGAATCAAGCCACACTATAGTATGGATTGGAAATGCAGTGACTAGATGGAAGCCGCCATGACTCGGCTGGTTTTGGTGAAAACCGATGATCTAGTGGGTTTTGTAAAACCGAACCGGACTTTGCATATTTTTGAAAAAAAAACTAAAAATACAAAAACGACGCCGTTTTAAGCAGTTAATTTATAAAAAAAGTAACAACGAAATTAGAAACTTGAGAGAAATGAGAAGATCAGACATATCTATTTCACAATCTAATTTCAATAACTGTGTATAAACAATTTATAATTTTGATTTGAGCACTTATAGTGCCACTTTTAAATGAAACATTGCTTATCGGGTAAAAAAAACCCTAATCTAAAGAGTAAAAGAGAGACTGAAAACCGAAACACCCATCTAAATTTCAAAGTCGGCATCCAAGAATTATATATATGTGGATGACATTGTGGGACTATTAAATTTTACAGTGTTTTTTTTAGACTTTTTTAGTCAGGGCGCGCAATTTTAGCAAATTAAATTTTAGAGGTATGAAATTTATATGTCCCGAAAATTCGAATTTTTTTAATTGAGATTGATCATGATCATGTGGTTCAACTATCGACTCCTCAATTCGACCCTTGATCCAGAGACCCGGACCTTAATTGAGTCTGCCACCAGTCCGAGTTTGAAAACATTGATCCAAGCATTGGAGCCCAAGAGGGCTAAAAAAATAATATGAATGGACGTCGTTCACCTGACAAAATTTTGGAATTAAGCTAAACCCAAAGTTTATGATGGTATGATGTCTATCCTAATTTTTTTGGGCTACATGCCACATTTCTATACATCAAATCTAATAGTGTTAAGCGTGAAAGAATGTATTGGTAAAATTCAAGTCCTACATACCTTAGCAATGGGACCTAAAAAAAGTTCATATTAATGAATGGACACCTCTCACTTTACAAATGAATCGATTTTGTAAGATAGTGATGATCGCTACTATCACCCACATGAGCTAGTAAGTTTATAGTTGAGTTAGGTCCAAAATCAAATTCTAAGAACCAACGTCAACAACTTGGAGCACCAAATTGCGACTGAGCATAACCATTTTAGTTTTTAAAAGCACAATTATTTCCATGTGTAGACGGCTAAGAGCAACTTAAATGCATAACAATTAAACTTATACAACGTTGTTTATAGTTAACTCCCATTGGAGTAGAATCGAAAGATTGCCAAAAATTTTGTGTAGAAATTTGTAGAATCGGGAGGAGTTAACAAAATCGTAAACTCGTAATTAATATTCTACTTTTTTTAGATAAAAAAGGAGTTATTAATTCAAAAAAGGGGGTGCGGTTAGAAAAAGAGGTTTTTTTTTTCTCTTTCATAAAATGGGTATTTTTAGGGATAAAGGGGGTGTGGTTAGAAAAAACTGTTTTTTACACAAATTGTTAAATGTCATATATCCTTTGATTTAGCTCCATTTTTGAAAATGGCTTTCCGTGTATCCTTCATGATTGCAAAGCCAAGGTGATACAAGTCGTCAAGTGATGACACTAAGGGTGTGTTTGTTTGGAGTGAAAGAGTGAAAAGAGAGTGAAGGAAGATAGAATAATGAAAGAAAGAGTGATTTTGACATATTTGGTTAAGGAGAGAAATAAGAAAGAGAGAGAGATAAAAAATTAATTTAGTAGTAATACAAAGAAAATACGGTGGGACCCACAATTTTATTAATTTTTTAATCAATTGACAATTAATAAAATTGTGGGTCCCACCGTATTCCATTGTCCAAGTGGAGAGAAAGTGAGAAGAAATATCCCAGTAGGTGAAATCCACAATCCATCAAAAATCCATCTAGAAGAAGTGCACCAAATGAGTTAAAGAATGAGGAAGGGTCAAGCTCCTAAACTAACATTTCCCACACCCCCACTAACAATTGCCTATCTAAAAAAAAAAAAAAAAGAAAGTGAGAAGAAATGACTCTTAAATGTGACTTTTTTTTTTGATAATCTTAAATGTGACTTTTACTCCTCTTCTCTTAAACCAAACAACCCTCCTCTTCCCTATCTCTCTCCTCTTCTCTTAAACCAAACAACCCTCCTAATCTACTCTAATTTTCTCCTCTTTCTCTCTTTCGTTACTCTCTCTTCCCTCTTTCTCTCCTAATCCAAACACTCCCTAAGATAAATAATACTAGTGATAAATAAGGGATAAAACAATCTTTGTCCTAAATAGGCCAACATTGTCACTCCTCCATTTATTTCTTCAACCTTTTAGCTTCGTTTAAAATTCTCACTAACTTGGATTGCTTTTTCTAGGGGGAGCAATATACTTAAACCTAATTTGGAATTTCTTCATCCCCACCCATTCCAAAACCCATCCCCAATATTAACGATCAATCCATGAGGCGAACTCGTTCTCAAACCAACGCCGACGATCCCCAACCCGCAACCACACCGCCGGCGACTCATTCCTCTTCCCAAATTCCCTTCCGCGCTCGCAAAATCCCAAGACTCACAACCACCACCGTTAAAATCAAACAACCAGAAATTCCAATTACAACCCCTTCTCCCACTCCCACTCCCACTCCCACAATCTCAAAACCACTAACATCAGAAGGCGAAATCGAAACCGCTCTCAAACACCTTCGCGCAGCAGATCCTCTCTTATCCCCTTGCATAGACTCATTCCCCCCTCCAAAATTATCATGCCACGTCACACCATTCTTTTCCCTAATCAAAAGCATAATCTCTCAACAACTTTCCAACAAAGCCTCTTCTTCAATCGAAACTCGTTTCGTTTCCCTCTGTGGTGGCCCCACGAACATTCTCCCCGACGTCGTTTTATCTCTTTCTCCACAACAGCTTCGCCAGGCTGGAATCTCAGGACCTAAAGCTACTTACCTTCACGATTTATCAACCAAATATGTTGATGGAGTTTTATCGGATTCTTCGATTCTTGTAATGAATGATCAAATGCTTTATGATAAACTTACTTCTGTTAAAGGTATTGGACCTTGGTCTGTTCATATGTTCATGATTTTTACGTTGCATCGTCCTGATGTACTTCCTGTTGGTGATCTTGTTGTTCGGAGAGGAGTGGAACGATTGTATGGTCTTAAGGGTTTGCCTTCGCCTTCTCAAATGGAACTCTTGTGTCACAAATGGAAACCTTATAGGTCTGTTGGGTCTTGGTATATGTATAGGTTTGTTGAAGCTAAAGGGGCTACTCTCACACCACTTTAACAATTCACTTTTGTTTTCTATTTGTATATTTTGATGTGTGGCTGATTTGTATTAGGATTAGGGTTGTTGTTCTGTATTTAAGGTTACTAAATTTCAATTTGGTTGCTCTTGCTTGCTTGCTTGTTAACTTGTTAGTGGAAATGTGAAGTTATTTTGGTTTGGGTATATTTGTTGTGTGACTTGGATGGATATGGAACTCTTGTAGAACAAGGTAGATGTTAGGAAAAACACTAGGAGCTCTTCTAGCCTTAGTGAAGCTGTAGGCCCAGATCGATGTCAAGCTCGATTATCCATTCGTCATATTAATTATCTTTTATTACCATTGTAAGAATGAGATTCTATATCCTTCCGATGATTGGTGATTGTAAGTTTATATATAGTCATTTTAATGAATGAATGAATGGGATCTAGAATCTCATTCTTACAAGTTACAATGGTATAAAAGATATAATATGACTAATGGATAATTGAGCTTGACATCAATCTGAGTTGGGCCTACAGCCTCACTAAGCCTAGAAGAGCTCATAGTGTTATGGTGTTATTTCTAACATTAGAGAGATAAACGCTCAAGATACTAACATGGAGATGGATGGATTTTGAGAGGGCCATATTATTTGACAACTGTGGATGCATAAATTTTGATAGGATTTTGCTATTGGGCATCTTTGTTGACTGCAGTCTCTGGTAAAAATTTCTATTAAGTTGTAGGAGGTTATATTGAAATTATTATTAAGGTGAAAGTAAGTATGATCTGCTTCTGCAACTAATTTTGGGGGTTTGAACCCGTGAATGAATTTTTATGTGTAATTTGTTGAACTGGAGTCTATTGTTAAGGATGTGTTTAGTTAGTAAGGGTGAAACTCTGAGGAGTAAATGAGGAGGAATAATTTCATCAAAAATAAATAAATTGAGGGATATCATCTCTTGGTACTTTTAGTTTTGGTCACTGGATTTCATTAAAGAGGGGAAACAGGGTTTTGGTCAAGTATGCCTGACTTCTAAGTACAACATCAAATAGAAACAAGATAGAGAGGAACTCATCAGTTAGGGTTATTCATCTCTGCAGATCCAAGAAATTACCTCTGACAAGTGAATGTGAAGCTCGAGTGTGCATACGGCAGCAATGATGAAGGATTAGAGATTGAAACTTTTTCTTTCTCTTGAGTGAGTGGATGAAGATGGGGGTTGTGAAAATGGAAATAGTAACTTGAAGTGTAGAGTAAAATGACTTATTGAAAGCCATGGGGAAGAGCAAAAGAAGAAACGCGGGGGGATATGACTTTAAAACATCCCAATCCAACGACAAACAACGAAAAGTCAAACATGATCATATGGCTCTACCTCATTTGCAAAATGACAGATGAGATGGATTGAGTCCTGCAGACGGTCTAGATCACCTACTACAGGCCTACACAGAGGCACTCGAGTAAATCATGCCTCCCATGACGAAGCGACAAGTGAAAAGACTCGACATGTACATCTATCCAATCACATATCACCACTCACTTTTTGTGCGAAATAACCATCTGCTCGAAAGAACAACCGTGAATGCAAAAATCATCGAAGTCTCCCATGTGACGTAGAAAAACGACTTCGCCCTCACAAGACCTTGTCCTTGAGGGGCTATATACCTAGACGATCCAAGTTGCTCAAATCACATGGACAAACGACTTCGCTCTCACAAGGCCTCGTGCTTGAGGGGCTGTGAATTGAGATAGTCTTAGTCGCTCTTCAAGAGAGCCCAGTAACCTAAAGGCACTAGGCCCAGTGTTGCTAGGTAAGACCAACGAAATCCCAACTCGCCCACAACACCGAACATGCCTATTACCTTCTGAAGCAGATTTACTATGTTTTTTGTGTGTAGTATAAACTGGGTTTCCTCTGCGTGCAATTGCAGAGACTAATCCCTCGAGTCGGGTAGAACCTCATAGGGCGACAAAACTCTTCCTTTTAACACTACTGCATGCCCAATGCTGGATTAGGGCCCATGACCTTGGTTAAGCTGAAAGAGACCCCTACCATCTCATCCAAGTGCTCTTGGGTAGCAAATTTATCATGTTTGGAAATACATTTCATGACAGAGGCATCATTGGAAAAAAATACAAAAAGCTGACAGGGGGTGTATTTGGCTAAATGCGGGGGTGTGGTTACCAACATATTTTTTAGTTTATTTTCCATTTTTATGGACCTTTTTGGAGAGCCCATCTTTAGACAAGATTAGTTGACACTGCTATGTCGTCGTGAATTTGGGGGTCGCGTATAGCCTAGGGTTTTTGCCTGATTTGGTGTTCTAATGCTAGCTCAATGATTGAGTTGTTTTCTTCTTTTAGTGTGTTTTTGCTTTCGAGGGTTATTCCTTTTTAGCTTGGGCTATAGTCTTGGTGTGTGTTGACCGGATTAGCCCATAGTTGTTTTCCTTTATGTACTTTTGGGATGTATGGTTTGGGTCTGACCTATTATTTCTCAGAAACGAAAATCATTATCTGGTTGACAAAAAAAAAGTTTTGTATATGGTCAGGACAAAAAATTGAATATGATTGTCTTTTTTGGGGTATTGTTATTATAAATTTATTCTTAGCATTTTCAGTTGTAGTGTGTGAATCATTAAAATTAGAGTAGCAAAACAAGGATTCACAAAAAAATTAATGAAATAAGGGTTAATCTATTCTATTTTTTTAAATTTTTAGCAGAAAAAAACAAAAGGTAAGCAAAACAGAAATGCTCCATCTATTTCCCATTTGCCAGAAAAAAAACAAAGGTTCGTCCTACTCTACACGCACAATAAAAAAAGACAAAAGACTAGATGATATCATATGGTATCAGCCACTTTGTATATTCACCGCATAATCACATCCTGCCATCAAACAAGAGCTAGACGACAAAAACAAAACGTAGCGTCAAGTTCTATATGAAGTTTTGTTCTTTTTCTTTCAAATAATGACGCACTTGAATATAATCAAAGGTTTTTGTATGTGGAAAAAAATCACAATACTAGTATGATGTAAAGTTGGCGTAGAATATAATTACTCAGAGTCACACAAAGCATAAAAGCCGAACGAAATTGGTGAGTGGGGGGGAATGGATCAATGTATTGGTGGAATATCGTGAGATTCCAAGTTCTGCAGCACGCACCCGCGTGCGTTACGCGATGTGACTCACACTCCATGGACGTTCGTTGGATTTGCGCGTCTTTCATTCTAGTTTGGACTTTGAAGAGGTCTGGGGTTTACTCAAACATTGTACGGAGAACGGAGGGAGTATATGAGTCCACGTACATCACATTTTCAATTAATTTAAAAAATAATGTGTTGCTTATATATGAGTTTGGATGGAGTACTTTACAACAACGACATTGTTAGTTTTAGGTAAGTGATGAAAAAATAGATAAACTTTATATATATATATATATATATATATATATATATATATATATATATATATATAGATCAAACTCTCACCAAACTAATATGTAACAAACTAGTAACTAGAAAACTAATTCTAACAGAATAACCTAACAAACTAACTATATTTCTAATAGTCCCCGCAGTAGAAGGTATGATTCACAAAGCCTTCTAAATGAAATGAACAATACAAATTTACATCATCAAATCAAAAAGAAAATTACAATGAGAGATACCGGAAATATATCGGCAGAAATTAAACTATGAAAACCATATGATCAGGTGTAAAAATGTAACAGAATAACCTAACAAACTAACTATATTTCTAATAGTTACTAGAAAACTAACTCTAACATAATATATAACCTAACAAACTAACTATATTTAACTATATTTCTAATATCTTACAACTTGTAACTCCATCTACTTACCACACATCTCAAATTTTAAAAATCTCCAAAAATATCCTCACGTGGAACACACGTGCAAACTCAGGGATGTTGATTTGATGACTGATACGGTAGTTAAATAATGGTCCGGTGCCATTTTGGTACTGTGTGAACAAAAACATATGTACGATATACTAGCGAACATGTTCTGTAGTTTAGTGTCTTGTTTGTTAAAAGGGGCGTCTGGTACTAGAACACATATTCAGTACTAAACCAAGTACCGATATCAGTATATGCCACACAAATCTTCAATTTAACCAACAATTTCATGTAGTAAACTAACATAATAAATAATCAACTAACAATAAACAAGTGATAAATGATGAACATAAGATGAACTACGTGATAAATGATGAACATAGGAATTCAACAAAATATTCAACTAAACATGAATCCTATTAGTCTTTAGATAGGTCAACATAAGATAGGGGTGTTATCTCTATTAGCAACGACTTCCAATGCTGCATGCGACGCGTAAATAACTTGTCCCAATCCTTTGCTATATCTTCCGGTGACTATTCCATAATGGTCCTTCATATTGTTGGGCGCTGTCAATTTGATCCATCACTTGAACAAAAAGACAAAAAGTCCAATTTGATCCATCACTTAGTCCCTCTTGTGTTAAAAAGACAAAAAGTCCTTAATTAAATATTAAAGGGACAAATCATGAGAGACCATTTTGACATATTCAGTGGCCATCTTGAATATTCAAGGACTAAAATGACAATTAATTATTTCTTTAACAAAAATACTTTTATTCCCCCTCTCTCTCTCTCACAACTTCTCTCTTTTCTCTCTCCTATCTACATCTCTCTGAAAACTTCTTCCCCCCCACCCCCACCCCACTTTATATGTTAGTTTGGCTATATATATATATATATATATATATATATATATATATATATATATATATATATATATATATATATATATATATATATATATATATATTGTCACATCATGTGAAATTACTAATATGTCATGGCGACGCTACTAAATGGACAATAAAGAGGGACAAATCATGAGAGACCATTTTGACATATTCTTGTTTTGTCTCTTTAAAAAAAACCACATCTTGCCAAAATATGAAAATATAATATTCTAAAGGACTAAAATGACAATTAATTATTTCTTTAACAATGTAAAAATACTATTTATTCCCATATCTCTCTCTCACAACTTCTAAAATTAAAAATTATTTCTCTCTCCTATCTACATCTCTCTGAATCAAAACTTCATCCCCCCACCCCCCACAAAATTATATTTTTACTCATTTTCATGTGATTGATATACGTATATATATATATATATATATATATATATATATATATATATATATATATATATATATATATATATTTATTGACAAATGTAGTACTTTACGTGTCTTTTTAGTGTTTTTTTTTGTTGTGTAGCAATTTAGTTTTATTTGTGAGCTATTTTACAATCGGATGTTTGTTTCTTATTTTAGGTCGAGCTTTGAGTAAAGTGAAGGAATTTGACTTCTTCCCCCCGCCCCACTTTACTCATGTTCATGTGATTGATATATATTGACAAGTTTAGTTTAAGTGTCTTTTTAGAGTTTTTTTTGGTTTTGGAGCAATTTAGTTTTATTCGTGGGCTATTTTATTACTGGATGTTTTTTTTCTTATCTTAGGTCGAGCTTTTAGTAATGTGATGGAATTTGAGCTTCAAATGAACAAGGATAAATTCCCAAGCCTAAAGGAGCAACAAAGAGCGAGCAAATACAAAAGATTTCAAGAGGAGAGAAGCATGGTTCGTGCCCCTGAAGCATGGTTCGTGCACATCTTGTAGTAAAAATGCAGAATTCCCAGAGCCAACCCGATCTCAATTGTTATTGCTATATATTTCCATGGAACTTAAATGAGAAGTGGAGGGCAAAAGTATACCTATTATTTATTTGATTTTGTTGAAGATTAAACAAGAGACCAGAGAAGATGGAGTGCATTCCACATACACTTGGACGGTTATGAAGCTACCACGTATATAGTATAAGATTGCATTCTTAATCATTAATCATGCATGTATTACTACTGGCTAGCTAGTGGAGTACTCGGAAATTGTTCCATTTAACAGATCGAGTAATAAATAAATAAATTAAACATGGTGGATTAGATACCATACAAAAAAAATGGCCTTTACTCTCATTCATGTATTCTACCAGTGATATATATCTTATCTTATGCTAATTAAAATTAGATAATACTCCATCTCTGTTTATGATGATGTTTGATATTTTTGCCTTCTTACATACAAATTAAAGTATTATTAATTTGTGTTAGTTAAGTACTCCTTTGGAGATCTACACACAAATTCTCTTAACAATGACTTAGGCTTCTTTTTATCCTTTTGTAAATCCCTTCTTTCTATTAATTAAAGCTATAAGATTAGATATATTAGGAGACAAATAAATTCAGTTGCTCACTCACTTGTGTGAGCGTCATGAAATTATGCTAGCTCCAAAGTTTTCGATTTTATCCCAACTTGTATTGAATCCATTGTTATAAATGAAATACATTAAGCCTTTTTGAGTAATAAAAATAAAAAATAAAAAATTGTTTGTAAAAAACATATTTCTTTGTGAAGCTATATATATATATATATTAATTTGACTCTAACTTTGTATTGGATAACAATATTATGTCGGTATATGTGGAATTGGGTTCAAATCTATAAAGCACACAGATTCAAGCTTTATTAACAAGTAAAACATATGTTTGGGACACTAAAAGTGGTAATTCTCACTTATAATATAGAAAAATTAAGGTATTTTGAGATAAGCTTACTCATTTGAAACCCCACTATTTTATAACTTTATTATATTTTTCATCTATACTAATTCATTAACTTTAATTTATTTAATAAAGGTTTTACTTTTTGATACTTCTATTATAATTTAACTTTTTGTTTTAATATTTTCATAATGATGATGACTAATTATGTACAACCCCTAAGATTATTTTTTTGTTAATCATGCTATTGATGCGAAATACTAACCATAACGATAACTAAATTTTGCTAGAGAACCTAATTGACAACCTTTAGTGTTTCCCTCTCAATCACATTTTTATCATTTACTAGATTCAAATACTAAACCTTACTTAAAGAATTTGAGTTCCCATGATAAGATGATGATTATTATTATTATTATTATTATTATTATTATTATTATTATTATATTAATTATTCAAAAGATTTAATTGGTGCCCACATTTCCTGTAAACTTAATTACGCGAACAATCAATAAAAGTTTATAGTATGAGTGACTTTTAAGGTAGTTAAGAAAAAACCAAACCATTTTTGAAATGTCATTTCGTAATTAATTGATGTCGTAAAAAATCTTGTAAAATGTATATAAATTAAATGCCTTAACTAAAATTAATTTTTTCTTATTCTTAAGATAATTTCTGAGAGTTTAATTTGTATGTTGTAGGCTTTGACAACCACCACCAATAACAATTCATGAAGTGGTTGATTAATAACAGTTGATCAACTTGTGACGTGTCAACAAATTTGGTCAAAAAAAAACTTGTGACGTGTCTACCTGCAATTAATAAATAGTATAAAACACTTATACACACTATGTATATAAATTTAAATCCTATTTTGGAACCCATTTACACAATTTCATGAAAAATGAAAGAAAGAAGTGTGATGTATAGTAGGAGAGAGAGATTAATGTGAAGGGTATTGGAGTAGTAGTAGGGTTTGAGAGGACAATAATTGAAACCTGGACCAGGGGGTGGTGCAGACTACGGTCGAGGACCAACATGTAGTTGTCGGTTGTTCTACAAGACAAATTCTTGCAGTGTAATGTAGTGTACCACTCATGATTTTGAGTGCAATACAGTAGTACAACCTCGCTCCCCTGTTCTGTTGATTTTAATGGGGTTGGATGGCTGTTAGGAAACATTACAAGACCTTCTACTTTCTAGACCCTCTTCCCACTATATACTACTAGTACCAAACACACCATTTTCTGATAAACCAATTTTAAGATAATTTCACACATCTCTTCCTTAATCAATCTTATTAACCCCTGCCAGTAAGGTTTTGTCCCCATTATTCTCTCTCTACTCCCCTTTGTGTCTCCCAAGGCCACGCTTCTTCTCCTCCTTCTCATCCTCATCAAACACAAATTCTTCCCCAGAGGTTAGTCTCACTTTGAATTAGATATACATAGACCTTCGTTAACCAATTTTTACTTATATTCTAGAGAATTTTTTTTTCCTTATCTAAAAAAAAGAGAAAATATTTTTTTCACTTACGGTATAAGTTTGCTACCAATTTTTGATATATTTCTCTCTAAAATTTTAATTAATTTTTCTTTCAAGTAGTATTGGTGTGCTATATAAACAGTTAAAGTGGAGTTTGCTTAGGAGGGAGAGAAATAGGATTGGATTGGAATAGTGAGAAAGAAATTGGTTGGTGGGGGTGGGATTATTAGCACCCAGAACAAACGAACGTCTATATCAGAAAAGAATAAGAGTGGGTTACTAATCATATCTTTGATTTGATCTATTTTTTCGATTAGATGCGAATGAATTAGGGTTCTACACAAAAAATCCACAACCATAATTAATCATGCACCTATATGATGATGGTTTGGTTTAAGGGTGAGATTAGACACACTATACGTACCTAGATCATAATTAGAATATAGCTAGCTAAAGAGTTTGATTTAGCTAGATCGGAAAGGAGTTGATGGAAGGGCAAAAGAAAAAGGAAATAAAGATGGCAACAACAACAACAACAACAACTTTAGGTTATAATCTTCTTCTTCTTCCCAATAGAGATTCTTCTTCTTCTCCTTTTTCTTCTCCTTCTCCTTCTCCAACTTTAAGCCAAAGAATTAGAAGAAGTACTAATGATCAACCTCAAGCTCAAGCTCAAGCTCAAGGTCATACATTAGTCTTCAATAATGATCAGATTCAACCTCAAAGTTCAATCAACAACAACCACCACCATGTTTATCAAAGTCCTGTTGCACCAGCTTCTCAAGAAGAATCAGAAAGAAGAAGCACAGATCCAGATCTAATAAACAGCTCAACAGCAGTAGAAGATCAGAGAAGAAGTAAAATATGTTATCGAGAATGTTTGAGAAACCACGCGGCAAGCTTAGGAAGCCACGTGGTAGATGGATGTGGTGAGTTCATGCCAAGCGGTGAAGATGGTACCCCAGAATCACTTAAGTGCGCTGCTTGTGATTGCCACCGCAACTTCCATCGAAAAGAGCTTCAAGGCAACAACAACAATGGTCATCTTCACTTCTCTACACCTACACCTCATATTTCTCTCCCTTATTATGATCAACAACCTCGTAGATTCTCCCACGTGCTTCCCACGTCTACAGGAGCACCACCGTTGATGATGGCGTTTGGGGGTGGTCCGGCTGCTGAGTCATCAAGTGAAGATCTTAACATGTTTCAGTGTAACCAGGCACAGCAAGTTTCTAAGAAGAGATTCAGGACGAAATTCTCACAGACACAAAAGGATAGAATGATGGAGTTTGCTGAGAAGATTGGGTGGAAGATGCAGAAACATGATGAAGAAGAATTGCAGCAGTTTTGTTGTGAAATGGGTATTAAGAGACAGGTTTTTAAGGTTTGGATGCATAATAACAAACAAGCTATCAAGAAAACAAAAAATGTAAGCAGCTAGATAGAGACTAGAGTGTTTGTTCATCATCCTCATGTTATTTGAAAATAAATAGGAAATAAAAAAAAACACCACACATTTTATTTAAGTGAATAATTAGAATTAGATCATGTATGTGCAGCTAGCATATATATGAGCTATTATTCCCTTGTTACTCATTTTCTCATCTGTATGTTCTTAATTACTACAACAACATAACATACAGTAATTGATCATTATTTAATTTAATATTATGTTCTTTTAATATGAAAATATATATAGAGTACTTATATGTACGGATTTATCCCAAAAATATGATTAGGTTAGATAGGCTAGCTAGCTAGCTCTTGTATGCGTAATCTAATCTCCTTTAATTTGAGCTGGGGACCTTTTCTATTTTAATTTTAATCATGGAAGCCTCGAATCTTGAACCTAATTGCTTCCATTGCTAATTAATCAATTATGAAGGACCCATCTACAATTTTGTCTTGTTAGCAGACAATACCCGCACTTTTCTCAAATTGCCAATTTAAAGTTCATTACTTCATTATGTTATCTGCATCACTCACTTTTCAGCATTGTCGTTTCTATGGGAGTGAACAGATTAATGAGGAGGAGATAGATATATAACCTAATGATGACAAATATATAAACAAGCTTGTAGAAGTAGTAGTTCTGGATCGAGGAGCATACGAATTTTATCTTTCAACTCATACTTATTTTTGTCATTGTATATATATATATATACCAGTAGACACATGATATGTAGAAAGAAAGAGTCAATTATGTTTTTATTGTCATTTTGTAAGTGAAAGGGAAACCGAATTTAAGTGATTAGTGAGGCAATTACGAGAATGAGTTAGTATTTATTAATGGTTCATACAGATAATTAAACAAAAGATTTTGTATTAGTGTCTATTGACCTATTCTTACTTCATTATAAGTTTAAGTTTTGCAAGCATTGTCCGTGCACTTGGAGAGGATAAATTGTATAGGAAATGTGTATAATAATGTACATATATGTATAGTCATTAATGGTTCATACAGATAATTAAACAAAAGATTTTGTATTAGTGAAAAGTAAAGTATGTATTGTAACATTCATGAAAAGTAAAGTATGTATTGTAACTTCTTGCATAAAATAATGACATTTCAATTTGGTTCTACTTTTCTTGACTTTACAGACGTCAAGGGGAATCTTCAGATTTTTTGAACTTTTTTTTACAAATATTATGTAATATATATAAAATATGTTTCAAGAAAAAAAAAACTTAAAGCAAGAAAACAAATAGCATCATCCATATAGTATATCTTTTGTAAAAATAATCCATATAGTATATCCGGCTCAGTCATAAGCGAGACGGTAGAACCACAATACATCTTGCTTTTATTCTCTAGAAATGCTGCAATATAAAGGAACGTCCATACACCACTCGTATAGATGGCTTTGTCTCGACTTAGTCTTAACCAAACACTAATTCCACCAATACAGTTTTACAAAAAAGTCTCAAAAGGTCAATTTTTTTTACTAAAAAGCATAATTTCTTTTCCACCCTCCCAAATCGCTCATAAGATAGCATGCCAAATTTTTATTAGTCTTCTTCTACATTTCGTAAAACTAACTTCCAATAAATGACAGAGAACAAAGTGGGAAGATTAGGCGGAAGCACCACCACCACTAAATCTAGCCCTTTGTACCACAGCTTTCCCGCAAACTTGGATAGGCCTCTGACTCCAATAATTGACGACAAAACACACACCCAGTATCACCCTACCAAGAATTACATATGTCTTTGAAATAAGTTAAATCGAGTTGGTAGCCTATTTAAAAGCGCAATTATATGCTTGAGTACTGAAAAACTAAACTATCATGAAAATTAACTTAGCATAGTTTTTGTTTTTTTAAAAGTCAAAAATTCATTGATAAGTGGCACAAATACAATGCAATCCGTTTTGTCCTTATTCTCTCAAACATTCATTGGATTTGGAAGACATATTCTCTCTCTCTCTCTCTCTCTCTCTCTCTCTCTCTCTCTCTCTCTCTCTCTCTCTCTCTCTCTCTCTCTCTCTCTCTCTCTCTCTCTCTCTCTATATATATATATATATATATATATATATATATATATATATATATATATATATATGGATGTATATTTTGTTGAACCATAAATACAAGCCTCACCATGAAATAATCTCAGAAACATACTTTTCACCTTACTGCTCAATCATTAGTATTCTTTTTTGTTTTCAAAACAAACTTCACCGTACTGCTAGCTAGCTTCAACTAATTAATTAATCTAATAACAGGATTGACTAAATTTAATTTGTCACAAGATTAAGTTAATCTTAATTCGTTTCCTATCTTCATTAATAAAATTTTGTTCATTTAACATCATGGTCTTAAATTCAGAATCATATGAACCAGAACACTGTTAACAAAATGCAGAAGAGATATTAAAATAGAGGGGATATATATATGTATAACCTTTATTAAACCATGCAGCTTTTACATGATCACGCTCTTCTATATTACAAAGATAACAAGCTACGCATGTTAGAAAAGGACCCCAACAATACATTTGTCACTATACACTAATACTATATATGGTACACCAACTTGTATGAATCTACTCAGCAAAGAACCCAACAGTGGGACTTTTCAGTATTTTCTCCTACCATTGACTTGTCTTCTCATTTTCCTGTCTAACAAAGTGCTAATCTGTGATCATATTCTATGAAACACCGACAAAGACACAGACACAACACGATGCGAACACATAGACATTAGTTTTAATTTGAAAAATGAAAGTAAGTGAGATGCCAGTGTCGGTATTGACGTCCCACAACATGTGAAACCAAACGTCTTCAAACTAAAGTGTCCGACCTAAAACACAAATAGACAAAAATAGGAAACGACAAGAAAACAAAACATACTAGGTATGATAAGTAGACAAGTGAGGCCCAGGCCCTTATATTTCTGGGCTGTTCCTCATCTTAGCTCCAACATTACCTGTAGCCTCAGAAGCCTTCTCCTTAGCAGTTTCATATTTATCTTTAGCTTCTTCACTCATGGAATTCTTTGCCGACATATATGCATCACCAACATCATGTTTAGCTTGTTCAAAAGTTTCTTCCACTTTCTCTCCAGCCATATTCACTCTATCTGGTGCATCATCATAAGCTTCAAAGGCCTTATGATCTCTTCCATAATCCATTACATTTTTCACTTTATCTTTAACATCATACATTTTCTGTGATGCCATCTTCATTCTCTCATTAACCTCATCATTACTCATCTCACTTATTTTACTCCTAGCTTCTTCATAAACATCACTGGCTTTGTCCTTTGCATCATAGAATTTTTCTGATGCCATATCATAGACATTAGCCATGTTATCTTTGGCATTATCTGAAGCTGTGTTCAGTTTATGTTTAGCATCTACATAGGTATCTTGCATTTTTTCTTTGGCTTGATTCATAGTATCTGTTTCTGTTGGCATTCTGATAATTTCATCAGCTCCATTATAAGCTTCAGATGCTTTATCTTTTCCATATGCCATTGCTCCTGAAATTGCTTCTTTAGTATTTGTAACCTTTTGAGAAGCATAATCTGAAGCACCTAAACAACAAATTTTTATTATATAATAATAATAAAGGAATTATACACTGCTAGCTTGAATTTGATACAATATTAAGGATTTAAAGAAGAATGAAGAAATACCTGAGGCTGCAGATTTCATTGTCTCTGCGGCCCTTGAAGCAGCATCTTCTGCTTCATAGTTAATGTTATGATCAGGGGTTTGTTTTTCGTGATCATATTCAAACCTAGAACTTCAAGAATAAGAATACATTGCAAATTAATCAACAAACAGAAATTTTTGGCATAAAAAGCAAATACTAGTCAAGCATAAAAAGTTGCGGAATTAATCAATGAACTGCTTAAATGCATGTTATTTTCTCAAAACCATGGTCCCCAAATTCCATGTTTTCTTATTATGCAATCCTATCTACTACCTGTGATTGTTTTTGATTAATTTCCAATTTCCAATTGATTGTTTAGGATTCAGAATGCTCCTGCTATTGACCTATACCAATTTTTTTGAAAAAAACTTACATAGAACACTAAAAATAAGAAAACTGTCATTACCCACTCGGAAAACTGTCAATAACCAACATAATTGTTTTAAATGCATTGATTATTTTTTAAAAAGGTGTTTGTTTCTAGACCAATACTTAATCAATGGTCTGAAAAAAAAAAAAGAGCAATACTTAATAGTGGCGGATCAGGATTAAAAAATAGGATACTCCTTTAATAATACTAATGCTGAATGTATCTAATATTTATTTATACAAACAAACAACTTACAAAATTACCATTTTACAAAATTACCACTTTTGTTTAATTTATCATTTTTAATTCTACTTTCTTACTTTTTTGATTTCCCAATATTACATCATCTATCACCACACTTTATTTAAAAATATTTCTTTTAATTTATCTAATATATTTAATTTATTTATACAAACAAACAACTTACAAAATTACCATTTTAGACATCTTACTTTTTTGACACATCACCACTTTTGTTTAATTTATCATTTTTTAATTCTACTTTCTCACTCACTCTTTCAATCTCGCATTTCCCAATATTACTTAATTCTTACACATCTATCATTAGTGACCCCACACTCTATATTTAAAAATATTTCTTTCCCCAATTTTTTTAATCCACTATATAATCTAATATATTTAAATTAATATTAAATAATCTACAATTTACTCCTATTTACTATCTAACCTAATATCTATTTATCTATTTATACAAACAAACCACATTAAATTACTCAAATAAGCCTCCCTATTTACTTGTTACCACTAAGGCATAATAGTGTTCCTTCAATGATACTAAAACATGATGTATTACCGCCAATGCACTAAAGTAGTTAGTTTGGTGTTCTCGGATACACGGGAAACAAGCGGGAATCCGCCTCTAATACTTAGGGCCCTAAGTATTTCTTTTTTAAGATATTTAAATTTATTTAAATTTTTAATTATATAATTTAAATAAAATATCATAGAAACGTAATTCTATAAAAGGTCTTATTAGATCCAAATTAGAATGATTTTATTAAATTCTTTGCTTATTTATCTATTTACAAAAAATTATCCAACTTAATAGTTGTAGGTTTTCTTGAAAAATTAGTGAAATACGTTGTTTAACAGACGTTAAAAGTTTTGTCAAGCTTTTAGAAAGACTACATCAAACCTATAAAATAGGCTTATGACAGGTCTAGAAATGAGCATATGTCATGCTATAGACCATACCCAAACCTTACATTTTCAACATAGATCAGACTCAAGTTTAACATTTTCAAGGTAAACCAAACTACTCCCTCCGTCCCATATTATAGGTGGTTTAAGTTTGTGACATAGGAATAAAGAAAAGTAGTTAATTTTGTATGGGAAAGAGAGATTGTGAGTTAGTTTACTAAATTGTCCTTCATTAATAACATTGTTAGAAACATAAAAAGTAGAATTGTAGGAAGAGATATATTAAAAAATGAAGAGTATGACTAGAAAAAAAAGTGATGTTGTATTGGTGTTCTAAAAAATCATGTATTATGGGACAAATTTTTGTACCTAAAAAGTCATATAATATGAGACGGAGATACTAACCGTAAGATTTTCAACAATAGCCAAACCTAAACATTGCAAATCTCATCTAGATCTATTAGCACCCCTATATTAAAAAATAACCCCCTCCTTCAACCTTTAAAAAAAATTGTTTGGGGAAGACTATAATCCCTTCAGATATGGAGGGTGTGATGAGGCAATCTCGAATTTGTGGTAATCACTTATCATGGTCCTGTTAAAATTGGAAGCATAGGCATTCATGCAATGTGTAATGTATTAGGATTCAGTCATCATCATCATAAAAATGAATAAAAGTAACGCAATCCTCAGCTCTTGAAATAGTGAGAGAGAGAGAGAAGATAAATTACTTGGAGAAAGTAGTATCAGTAGCCCAATCCTCAGCTCTGGCTTTGACATCTTCAGCATCCTCAACCCACGAACTACAAATCCCCAAAAACACTGTGAGACACAACATCAACAACAAAATCTTCGTATTTGCCATTTTCCTTTCCCTCCCTTATCTGTTGTCTGTTCTATTTTTTCGATGTACAATAATTAAGTTTGATTATGATGAACGAACGAACGAACTATGAAGAATGGAAGATGTTGTTTGAGGTCATAGAGGGAATGCAGCATGAAACTACACGTGGTGGTGCTTTAAGAGAAACGTGGCGAAAATGTAGAGGGAGTGGAAGAGGACACGCCAGGTTTATGCCACGTGTTACATGTTGGATTGTTGGGGACGGTCTTACCCGCATGACCCGCTGAATTTAACGGCTTTTGCTCTTCTTCCAAACTTCAAACGGGGGTCGCAAATTCTTCCCTGCTGCTACCATTTTTTAGGATACGTAACTTAACTCACCTAAATAATATACTTTTTATAAGTTTACCTTTCTTCATAATTAATTGTCACTTTGAAATATTAAAAGTATAATTGTAAGAATGTAATTAATTAAGTTATTATCGGGGTTTATAATGATAACCTAAAATAGCAATTTCAATAATATTTCTAATCCTAAAATTGGAACATACTAATCAACAATGATAAAGATTGTGAATTAGAATTACCTGAATAAGAAGATGAAGATAAATCCATGAGAGATGAGTTGGTTCCTGTTTCTATGCGTGAGGAGAGAAAAACTACTTCTATTCCACAGAGCCGTTTTCGGTGCGAAGTCACAATAGGTCAGACAACACAAAACCCTATAGTTAGAAGTAGGGACTTCTCTCTTATGTAAAACATGGGTTTACTAAAACTCAAAACTTTTCACATCATACAATTATTCATAATTTCTTTATAAAATAATCGCTATAATATTATACCATATATTAATGAATTTCTGGGATTAAAATAATAATAATAATAATATTATATATAAATTTACGAGTATTAGACAAAATTTACCTATTAGTCCAAAAAATAATCCAACATATAAAACATAAAAATTAAAAGGCTAAAATATCAAAATTATAAGACAGAGGGAGTAGTTCTCAAAGTATATTTTCGTCCATCAATTTAGCCCTTAGATGACAAATTTTAAAGATTAAGTTGATATACAAATAAACTTTAAGAATTATTTAATAACACTTAAATGACACTTAAATTATGTATTATGTATTCAATCAGCTTTATAATAGCACTTGAATGAAAAAAAAAAAAAAGCCTTGATCAAAATATTAATTGTAATTTGTGAACGTCATGACATATTAATTCAATTAAATTAATATTTTTAATTGTTCATCCAGTTAGCCTGTAGACTAATATTCATGTATTTGTCTTTTGGTTTTTAATTGTTTTACTAGTATTCTACTATTCTCTTATTAATAGTACCTAATTCAGTTTTTTTATCAAGTTTCTTATTGTCTATTGAATTATATAATTATTTTTATATTAATTTTTGTAGTGATATTTTTAAAATATGGAATGATCAATATTAAAGAATATAAGCATTTTTCAAGAAGAAAATACTATACGACTGTAAATACTAAATAGCACATTTATACTACTTTTGTAGTAATTTTGCTTCTCCTCTTTGTGTTTTTTATCTTCAAATGTGTATCCCCATTAAATTTATGTTCATTTTCTCTTGACCCTTCAATTATGTATAGCTTAAACATTGAATATATGACTTAACTATTGGCCACCTGAAAATATCTTCTCAAGATCCACCACTGTTTTTGGGCATGTTTTATGAAAATCATATTATTTCATGAGGCATGATTTCTACTTCTACGACTATAATTTGCTCATTCCTTGTACTAAAAGCTGCATCCATTGTTAAATAGTTAAAGAATGATCGATCATTAACTAATTGTTCCATACTTCTTAATTAGTCCTTATCTCAGAAGTATAAAGTATATCATATAATATAAGTACATATCATGAGACAAATTGTTATCTTTAGGACTTAAGAATGTACTCTCATAACTTCAAAAAATATCGGTTTAATTAATCTCTAGTAAAACATAGAACTTATATATTTAGGTTGTTTCATGTCTGTCAGAACAAAAAGGTTAGTTCATGGGAAAATACAAACAATCATTTAACATTCATTTTTGTAGCTTCTTATTGGAAATTGTAACTCAACCAAACTGCGGAATTCACAACAAAATGTAAATTTAAATTACAACTTTGAGTATAATTTTATAAATGTAATAATGATAAATTGACTTCTACCTCAACTCTCAAGACCTAGCTTCTTGCTCCATAGAATGAAGAAACAGGTTGTGCTGGAGAATGCTACTTCCCCAAGACTAAAAGCCTCCCACTCCTACTAATTAATAAAGCAAAAATATCCTCTAAAATTGAGTTACAAAACGCATCTATGCGAAGTTTTCCAAAGAAATGCTTCATCGACCACAACTCAAATGCCAGCAGAAGTGGCAAGATGGAGATTAATACACAGAAGAGAACCTCCAGAGCAGCTAATAATGGCAATTTGTTACATTTGATCAAGGCAGACCGCCTTCAGCTGCCAGCTTTAATCGCTGATGATGTTCCACCACCTTGTAGTCTACAATTTGTTTAAACAATTGGGAATCCAATGTGCAGTCAGGGCGGCCATAGACAGCAGCTTGGACGCTGGCCATAAGCTTGGCTATCTCACGGCCAGAAAATCCCTCTGTTTTCTTGGCAGCCTCTCTGAATACATCTTCCGATAAATCGTTTATGGTAATCTTTTGGGGCTGCTTCTTCAGCGAGAAGCCCATCTTGGAGGAGCCATTATTTTCATCACATAGATACTTGTTCAAATAAAGCTTCAATAACTTAAACCTTTCCTCCTCTCCTGGAAGCGGGAATTCAATCACTTCATCAATGCGATCAGTAATTGCACTATCGAGATCTCCTGGTCTGTTTGTCGCAAGGACAAGTACTATGTCTCTAGACTGATCACCAGTTCTGAAAAGCAATGCATTTAGAGCACTTCGTTGAGCTTCACTCATGTGTGAGCTGTTTCGCCTGCATTGAATTAAAAAATCATTAAATAATTGTTAGAACAAGAATAAAGAATTACACTACCAACTTTTCTTAATATACGTAAAAAGATATTAAGGCTCGGAGTATTTATCATCCAACTTACTGTACCACACTATTTGTTTCCAGAATAAAGGGGGAACAACTTTGTAATCCTTTCAACAAACAGACAAGATAAAAACCAGCAGACAGACAATCCACAAAATCTGTTGTTGATTCATATATTTATTTTAATCTCTCAAAGAATTGAAGATATTTTGGGCTTCTAAATGCCAAAAATTAACTAGAAATATAACTTCATCAAATATAAACCATTACGGTTTGTAACATTCCGTTTGGATTGATGCGATATGATATTTAAATTTATGACATTTAGATAAAATATTAGACCAAATAATTTTGGCAACCTTGCTCCAGAGCAACTTTCTGAAACGTTTTAGTTGATAGTTAAAGTATTCAAAATGCATTTAAATCCTCCAAAACTTACTCGCAAAGGAAAGCATCTGCCTCATCAATGAAAAGCAATAGGCCTCTTTTAGATTTCTTGGCCCAATCAAATATCTCATGAATTTTGGTAACAGCCTGTGAGCCCAGAGGCGCAACATCTCCACCAGTCATCATTGCATAATCCAACCCCTTCATAGAAAATTGAATGAGTCAACAATAGTTAAAGACATCATGTTCGACAATTTCTGCAAATAAGGTACTAACAGTGAACCATAATATAATGGATTTACTGTCTCTTTTAAAGGGGAAAGTGAGAACATATAGTCAGTTGAATAGAAAATCAATGGTTGAGATTTGCACAACTATATAGTTTATTAATAAATTTGCATGCATGTGATAACAATCTCAACCATTTATTTTCCTATCAATGGTTATCATTTAAAGGGGAAAGTGAGAATAGTCAGTTGAATAGAAAATCAACAATCTCAACCATTTATTTTCCTATCAATGGTTATAGCTTCTTGCTCTCTCCTCTAAAGTGACCCTTCCATTTAGAGTGGCTAATTTTAAAATAAAATCCAAGGAAGCCCGTGACCAACTTGCAGAAAAAGATAATAACATAAATCCAACAGTAGGAAGCAGTATAGATATAAAATGGAATTCAACGACATGATAAATAATTTTAGTCCATTTGTTCATGCATGACATATACCACATCCAGGAACTTATCTCAGCTTGTCAGTACAACCTTAACAGATCAAAATGAAAACAAGTCAAATATGTAAATCAGAACTACGCATAGAAGAACTAATCAGCATACCGATTTTCTAGCTATTTCCCTAGCAACCATTGTTTTACCAGTCCCTGGAGGCCCATAAAAAAGCATGTTACGAAATGGTGCCTGATGGGCCTTTGTATTTGATGTTGCCCTAGCAAGATGTGTTATTCTTCTCTGCAATGATGGATGGAGGATTACATTTCCAAGACCATTTTGATTCCCGACAGGCTTATCTGACCTGGCTGTACTATAGCTTAAAACTTTATTTTTGGCTTGAGACACGATCCTTGACCCTGGAAACTTTGCCATGGACGATTCCCGGATCAATGATGGCTGCCCCAAAATCCGATTAATATATCCCCAGGTAACTTTTGCACCTTCTCTGTGGAAAAAGAAAGTAAAAAGAACTAAATGAATCAGATACCATCACTAGAAACAGCAGAAGTCTCAGTGCATATTTGAACCAGAGAAAGACTGAACTTCAAATTTGAAAATATTTGTGCCATTGAAAGCTCGAGTTGACCCTAATTCACTGTACCTGCTTGCTAATAAACAGAGGGAGGAATACTAAACTTCATTACATCAGAGTGTTTTCAGGATTAGATATAAGAATTTGCAAGTGGTACACAAATTATGACCAAATATATAAAATAAATAAGGTTCAAAAAAGTGGTTTATTATTGAAAAGGGAGGAGTAAGCATCATAGCATGAAAATCTTTGATTTTATTTATATTTGTTATTTCTAGTTTTTCCTTGGGAACCACTTGTGGCTTAAGATAGAAATAAGTTCTTTCATTATCCCCTTTCCTTACTCAAACTCCTTCATTCTCCATTATAGTGGCCATAGATGATGTGGACGTTATTGAGGTGTCCCGACGCACTTGTTTAGTACTCAATAGCACCATCAAACAGATATTATGCCTCTAGATTACACATTTTGAGTACAACTGTAACTATATTACAATTTACAATCAGCCCTACCACTACCACAGAGCTTTGGTATAAATAAAGTACATACATGGGCACATAAAATGACTGTATATCTAACAAACCTTAATACCGGAGCTAAGGAGCTAAAGACAAAACTTACTGCCGACAGAGTTCCTCACATCCAAACTAAGTAAAGATGATACCAAGTTCAAAATCACATTCATCAAAAGAAGAAATAAAAGCATGGTACCTTGTTGTATATACTCCTGCTGCTAATGCGGTAGCTCCTCCAACTGTCATAAGCAATTTGTCCCTATCAGTCAATAAGGCCCTTAGACCGCCTGCATATATAAGTAGACAGACGAAATTAGTCATTGACGCCCAGTGAAAATAGAAGATACAAAACTAGATTAGATTCACAAAGTTAAATAATCAAAGTTAGCAGCATTTTTACTATGTAATAACACAACACACAAACTAATGTCTGCTTAACAAACGACAGAAATATCTTTCATGATATAAAACTTGATGGAGAGTTCCCTCAGAAAGTTTAGAAGAGTACATTTAGAGAAGTAATTGCGTTTTATAAGTGGTATGTCTTAGATTAATTTTTAATAATCAGGAAATGTCGCCCATGTAACTAATAGGCTAACTTTAAACAAAAGATGGCCTTAATTTGATGGTTGCTTTGGCCATATGGTAAATAAAGTCAGTGTGGGTTTTATTTTGAAATTCAAAATAATAATATAATATTATATTATATTATATTATATCCCTCCTTTCTCCCTTCATATGGTTATGGGCAGTTACGAATAAGAGTAACTACTTAAAGGCACTGCAGTGAGGGAAAAAAAAACGTTCTATTTTTTTTCAAAAGGCACTACATAACCATCAAAGATACAAGAAAAGGAAGGCAAGGAGACAAGAAAGGGGAAATTTTTGACCAAGAAAACAACTTGAACTTGCATCATGGATCAGGGTAAGTTTTTTGAACCTCTACATAGATGTTAAGGCTTTAGTGAGAATGAGAATCATGATATCAAGATCCATTTATATGATTTAAACGCTTACAGTATGTGTTGAATATCATGCAAGGTAGGGATCTCTTCAAGCTTAACCAAGGTCCTGGGTTTGAATTCAGCCTTGGGCATACAGCAGTGTTAAATCTCTTGAGGGAGAGCTTTGCCGGCCATTGTAGTCCTATCCAGCTCGAGGGACTAGTCTCTGCAGTTGCGCCCAGAGGATACCCGGTTTACGAGTGAAAATTTCTATCCGTAAGTGGGGATCCCCGCAGGGACTTTCCAATTCGGGCCCCATGGGCGGAGAATTTTTTCCGGTGGGGATGGGGACGGGGGAGAAAATCCCCCTTCGTTAATTCGGGGATGGGGACGGCAACCATATCCCCCGCTCGCGGAGATCCCGCTCCGAATATACTACATATTCTTATTATAATATTATAAGCAATAGATTTTTTAGTCTTTTTATATATGTATTTAATTTAATTAAAAATATTAATATAATATTAAATTGTACTAATTCTTATATTTTTTTTCTTACCTTTATAATTTTCAAATATTAAAATATCAAATTAAGACTAGGTTTTATACTTTTTTATATTTAATGGTAAAATTTTGTTTTTTTTACCGTGTTATTGGTGCGCAGTTTCCACCAGCTTTGCCGGTGACTATCTACGTCAGAGAACTTGGCTTGCTATGTGTAAGTGGCTTTGCCGATCCGTGTGATTCTCCCCCTCCCAACAGAGTTTTTGTCACACCCAATATTCAAACCCGAGACCTTGGAGGGGGTTCCAACTTCCAAGCCCACAAGCCCAGTTACTTCTTGGACCAACCCTGGTTGGTAGCTTAAACTTTTGTTTCTTAGTCTTACTATTATATATATATATATATATATATTTCAATTTTATTATATTTTAACTTATATTTTTTGCTAACTTTAAATAAATTCTTGGGGTCCCGGCGGGGACCACAGGAATCCGTGGGGACGGGGACGGGGGAGGGAAACTCCTTGAAGTAGGGAACGGGCACAGAGACGGGGGACAATTTGGGAGACGGGGACGGGGAGCGGGAGAGTACTTCCCGCCTCCGCCCCGCCCCATTGCCATCCCTAACCCAAACCTAGTTTATACCAAAAAAATAAGGACTTGACAAATCAAATGATAAGCTTGTATGAAAGCAAACTTATAAACTCATGTTGTATTGATAATATTTTATCTCAGAGGATTGCCAATTTTTGTAAACATTACTAGCAAGACTTTGCCAATTACAAACAGAAGGAATGCAACATTACATGTTGATACTTGATAGTTGATACTTCCAATATACCTGACATGTTGACATAAACATGGAGGGATGTGACTGGTGTCCTCTAATTTGGTTTTACACATGCAACATGACAGTTTATTCTTTCGTATGGGTATTACTTGCAGAAATTTAGCAATTCAGCAATAGCAATCAATAACCTTTTGACCTAATAAGTTAATAACAACGTTTACATTGAATACAGATATCGACACAACAAAACCACGTAGAAATTTATCCATAAATACACGAAGCGCCATTATAGAGACAAGCCAGTTACACATTATAGGATCCCCATATATAAGCCAAAAGTGTGTTCAAAGGATGTGTGTATCAGTTGCATACCTTCAATATGACTAAAAGTTGTGTTAATTGCAGCAAGCCATTTATCTCTTTCACCTTGCATTCGTTCTATAAGCATTCTCCTGTTTTGATCCTCAGTCAATTTTGCTTCATGGGCTCGGGCTTCAGCCTCTGCCATTTCCTTAACTCTAATGGTTTCTCTTTCTATTTCAGCTCGCTGTTTCTCAGTCTGACGCTGCTGAGATTGAATCTGTTCTTCAGTAGCCAGTCTTGCCTGCTCCTTTCTTACAGAAGATTTCTCTTGCATATTGACCAATTCAACATTATGTCGCCTTTGAGCTTCATTATCTTCCTGCGAATGGAAAATTATGCATAACTATTTTATATTTTATGTAAATATATTAAGCTTACGAAATACAGAAATTTCAAAGATGGAGAAGCTTAATTTATATAGGGCTCTGAAACATCCAAAGATATTAATTAAATAACTCTTAAGAAGTTTTCATCATATATAGTTAGCCTAATCTTATGAAATTTCATCATATACAATTAGACTACCCTTGTGAAATTTTCACCATAAATCCTATTACTAGAGTTTTGAACACTTAGAGAAGGAAATAAAATTCAGGAGTTGTCAAGCCAATCATGACCAGAAGTCATACGTTTCTACAGCAACAACCAATACGGTTGTATGTTTCTATGACTAAAAATTCATAAAACGAAAAGGATAGGTTCTATAGCAAGAGCATATGCAGTGTCTAGCACCAAAATAGCAAAAACAAAGGAAAAAAATAATTTCATCAGCATAGGTTAAGCTCAAGCTGAGCACGATTTTGCATATATTTTCTAATTATATCCAACATTTTCAAGGCTACTAAAAAATTTTCTCTGGCAGAAAAATATCTCTAGTGGTAGTCAAATGTCAAAACTTTCTAAATTCACATTTTCAATAAAAGGGTATATTGTTTAATCAGCCAGCACCTGCATTCTTTTCCTCGCCAATTCATCTTCAAATCGCAACACCTGAGCCTGCCTCTGGGCCTGATCTTGTATTAAATTCCGTTGTTCTTCCGCCATTTTACGCTGTCTTTCCTGCAATGAAAATTTATTTGGCACAATGAAGCAAGACAGAAATTTAAGGAGAAAGTTATAGTCCCTAATTTCTTATAATAATAGACCCTACGAAGCAGTAAGCAAGTAAACTTTCAATATCATCTGATCATTGCTATTGCATTTATGGCCTAGAGGAGGATTATGATGATAACACAGTATAGGGTTACCTAGATCAAAACAGAAAAATCGTAAAGGAAATAAAATGTTGGCAACTGTCTGATGACATAGTAAAACAGAAATGACTCTAAGAATATCACGAGCCACCTATCAACACAACACCTGCTTATAAGCTACTCTGCATTCCCATTGCAAACTAATGTTTCCCCAAAGAAACTTCAACTCTAAAGATACCTTAAGTTTGCATGTTTTCAACAATAAAGAAAATACTAATAGAAGCTTTGAAACAATCTTCATAACTGTTCACTTACTATATCTCTTTGAGACTCAATAAGTTCATAATGAACTTTTTCGGCATCTAACTCAGCAAGGCGAGTTTCTTCCTGTTTCCGCATTAAATCAAACACCTGTAATACAACACCAAAATATATCACAAATCGTTAATCCTTCCCCATGCGAATAACACACAATCACGCATTATTCTATTTCGATAAGAACAAAAAGAAGAAGCAAAAACCTGTTTAGAGTATGGAGAACTATTAATTTCACGGAGAGCTTTAGCAGCTCTTTCTAAAGATTCAGGATCAAAACCTGACTTCTTAGGTTCCTCAGGTGCCGGAGGCTCCGACTTACCGTCAGATGGCTGGTCCGTCGGCGAAGGCGAATTGGATGGTGAAGAAGAGAAAAAGGGGAACCGAAAGAGAGAATCGGCGTAAGCACGATCGGAAGGCGTAGACATTGAAGCCACCGCAGCAGCTGTTACTGCTACACATGAGGTTAATCTAGCGGCGGCCATGGCCTTGAAATCAGAATGCGGCTTCGAGATGGATCATAAAGAATCTTAGCGGTTCACTGTGTGGCGCGAGCTTAAACCCATACTAGGGTTTAAACGGAAAATGGAACAAGTTCTGAAAGAGGTAGTTGTGAAGTTGCGTGGAGAACAATTCAAACTATTGAAACGACTGTCGTTTTTGTCTGAGCATGGAAAATAGATCGGCCTGTATACTAGCCACTAGGGCAGCGGCGGTGGGCTCACCTCGATTCCTAATGGATCCATTCATCCTGATAATTTCTATTTGCACCCCCTTCTTTCTAATACAACTAATTTTACAATTAACCATTATCCCATGCTAGACTATACTAAAAATAGACACACCACCCTCTATCTTAGAGTGTGTTGGATTAATAGAGAAAGATGTAAGAATTAAAGTAGATTATTTAACTAAACAAAAAAAGAGTAGATTAAGAGGGTTGTTTGGTTTAAGGGAAATAGAGAGTTGTGTGCCTCTTGGTTTGGTTGGAGCATAAGAGAGAAGAGAGAAAGAATAATATTTTTGAAAATGACAAAAATACCCCTATGTGTTTATTTAATTTTTCAATTTAATTGATATGTAAGTCAATATTAAAGTGTGTTCTAGCTAAAATAATGTTTCTCGCATGTTAGTATTAGCGCAATGTTCAATTAGCCTTGTTAGAGCATCTATAATGGGGGAGTTTATTCGAGTGAACTAAGTTACTTTTTGTAGGATCAAACTGACACGTATGATTTAAGCAAATTATAGTTGACTTATGTAGTTCTTAGTACTTCAACAGTAGTTGTCTACACTATATATTTATACAACTAAACCACAACTGAAAATATCAATTACCCCACTTTGAAATATTGACACCTAGATTTTTTGAGAAAACAAGTCAATTACATCTAATTCATTTATTTTTACCCTCTTTTTCTTTTTTCTTCTTACATTCTCTTTCTTCTTTTTTTCTCTTTCTTTTTACACTCTCTTTCCTCTTTTCACACTCTCTTTCTTCTTTTTTTCTCTCTTTCTCACACTCTCGTTCCTCCTTTTCATTTTTCTCTTACATTCTCTTTCTTCATTTTTTCTTTTTACTTTACTTTTATTTTTCTCATAAACAATTCTTTTCTCTTCTCACTTCACTTTAGTTTTTTAACTAAATTTCTAAATTTATAGAAACACTACTCTACTAAAATTACTCTACTATCACTTCTTATTGATAATCTACTATCTATATTTTACTATCAACTATAATATATTAATCAACTAAAATAATCAATTGAAACTACGAGACAACTGCAAAAAACACTGGATAACTGTAGTGATATGTAAGAAAACACAGAATTAATATTTGTCATTGATAATTAAAATTTTTGAAGACAACTATAAACCTACAATCTAAAAAACAAGAAGACTTAATGACTATTTAACCTACTAATTAATATTTAAAACATATATTTCTTATTGATAATTTACTATCTAAGTTTTACTATCTATTATAATCTACCAATCAACTAAAATAATCAATTGAAACTACGAGATAAATGTAATGCTATAAAAAACACGGGATAACTACAGTGATATTTAAAAAAACACGGGATTAATATTTGCTATTGATAATTATAATTTTTGAAGACTTATATAAAACCTACTTTCTAAAAAAACAAGAAGGCTTTTGACACTTACACAAAACTATGCCGTTAGTTTTATTCGGAGGCAAACCAACATTGTTGCTCATACCAATGTTATTAAACCGGACCGACCCGGTCGGTCGGACCGTGAAACGGTGCCTAGGTCGGTTCGAGTCACCTATTGGATCGTGGTTATTCCAGACCCGGTGCGACCCGTGAGCGGAAGGCCTCGACCCGGTGCGACCCGGTGTTGACCCAGTCCGGGTTGCTGATTTGTGCTTGTTTTTATTTTTAAGTAAAACGACGCCGTTTTGCTGTTTTTTTTTTAAAACAAAAGCTAAATTTGAATTCAATCTTTCTTGTTCAGTTTAACTTTAAGGTTTTTATTTAATTTCTGATGCATCTTTTATGAGTTTTATCATTGCTCTAGCTTTCTTCAATCTTACTTTTTTCTAATTCAATTTAACTTTAACCTTAAGGTTGTTATTCATCTTTCATTTCAGTTTAGAAGCACTGTTTTGATTTATCTTTAAGTTCTTTCATAATTTCAATTTTAAGTTATGTGTAATGTTGAAGTTGTTGAATGTAGATGCTGAATCTTTAATCTTAAAGTTTGTTTTCAATGAAGAATGATATTTAGTTGTTGTAGTTGTTGTTGAGTTGAATATTATTCAATTTTAAGTTATGTGTAATGTTTAAGTTTGTTTTCAATGATGAATGAGTAGTGAGTTTTTGGACAATTTTATTGTATGGTAAAAAAATTCATAGCTCTGCGATATGTGAATATACAACATGCCTAATTTTAACAGGTTTTAGTAGTGTCACGGGTCATGCGGGTCAACTACTAATCCCTCAGTCCGCCCAGTGACCCAGTGACTTGCTTGGGTCGACCTCTGGTTCGATTTTAATAACATTGGCTCATACACTTGCTAGAGCATCAAGGAATTTCGCTAGCTCCCATACCTTTGATTGTAGTCTGAATTGTATTACCTCTTTGATTTTGAATGAAATGATATGAGTTTTCCATTGTCAAAAAAAAAACAAGAAGGCTTAATGGCTATTTAAACTAATAATTAAAATAAAACAAATATTTCTTATTGATAATTTACTATCTAAGTTTTACTATCAATTATAATCTACTAATCAACTAAAATAAATAATTGAAACTACAAGATAACTGCACTGATATATAAAAAACACGGGATAACTGCAGTGATATATAAAAAAACATGGGATTAATGTTGGACTATATGATAACCTTAGAGGGGTGTGAATAAGGTTATATGCTAATAATGAAATCTTTTTTGTTTTCGAAAAATAAACGATGCAAGTTTAAATCAAATGCGGAAAAGAGAATTTAAACTATATGCAACACCTAAGCAAGCTATAACAATGGCAGAAACAATTACAGTGATATTGAAATCTAAGCGCGATAATATCAAATGCAATGACACTTAACAATTATAAAGAAAATGCAAAGTAAAGATAAGGGAAAGGAGTACACCGTGATTTTAGCAAGGTTTAGGATAAAAGCCCTACTCCTCGGCCTCCGGCTTTGCAACCTTTGGACTTTGGTAATCACCACTATAAGAGAAGAACTTCTTCAACGTTTTACAAGCAAGCAACTTCCCTATAGCTATCACATCAATCTCAATTTTCCCCAAATTGAGAACCCAAGCTCCCCGCTAAGGATTTCGCTACAATTCAATCTCTCCGATTGAACTACCCAAGAAAGCTTCCCAGGATTTCACAACAACCAAGTATAAACATTTACAAGTAGAAACTAGGATCCAATCACTCAAGCAATATAACAATATGTAGTTGAGAGAGATGATAGATTTGACACCCTAGATGAAGAATGTGAAGAGATGAGTGTTACTATGATAGCTCTCGTTCTTTTCTTTTCTTTTTGATTTGTGGGTTGTGTGTTTTATCGTGAAAACCCTTAACTTGTAACAATATATTGACCGTTGAAATAATTCTTAACTCTATTGGGATAAGTGGACAATCGATTGATTGCTTAAAAGAAATAGGAAAGAAATCGATTTCTTGCTTAAAGAAATAAGTGAGGAATGGATTTCTAGCTTTAATGAAATAAGAGAGAAATCGATTGCTAGTTTCAAAAACAAGTTGTGCTTCCAAAATATAGAGCCATTAATCGATTTCCTTCTTTAAAAAATAAGGCCAAAATCGATTTCCATCTTCTAATACACAAAGCCATCAATCGATTGTTTTCTTTCCAAAACAAGTCTTTCAAAACAATCATGTCATGAATCGATTCTTCTCTTTAAAAAGTGAAGCCATAAATCGATTTTCTTCTCTAAAGAAGGAAGCTCAAAATCGATTTCTAGCTTTAAACCAACAAGCTCAAAATCGATTTTCTTCTTTAAACTAACAAGCTCAAAATCGATTTATAGCTTTAAGGTACCAAGTCAAGAATCGATTCTTTACTTCAAAAACAAATTCTTTTAAAACACTAAGCTATGAATCAAGTTTCTTTATAAAAAACAACAAATCATGATTCAAAACTTTTCTTTAAAAACAACTTGTGCCTAATCTATTTAATCATGCTTTTATATAAAAGATTTTAACATAACAATTCTATTTTAAAAGATCATCTCTCAACTACAAAAGTCATAAAGCTTAAGTGACGAGATCTTACATGTGTCCTATGCAAAACAATATAACACATAAGTCTTGAACGCTTTAGTAGCTTCTTCTCTAAGCGGCTACACTTTAAGATATCATGTGCCCTGTACTTTGATTCAAGCCAATAGTAAACAGATTGTAATTTGTTATCATACAAAAACAAAGAGTGTTCGACCTTGGTTCAACAAATAATATTTTCTATTGATAATTATAATTTTTGAAGACTACTATAAACCTACTATCTAAAACAACAATAAGGCTTAATGACTATTTAAACTGATTAATATTTAAAACACACGTGACAAATATTTGTCACTAATACCTAAAAAAGGACAAATAATTGTCACTGATATATAAAAAACATAAATATTTCTTATTGATAATCCATTGTCTATCTTTTTCTATATAATCTACTAATCTCAAATAATCAATTGAAACTATAAGATAACTGCACTGATACATAAAAAAACAAAGGATAGCTGAACTAATATATAAAAAATACGGGGATAACTGCAATGATATATATATATATATATATATATATATATATATATATATATATATATATATAAACATGGGATAACTGCATTGATATATAAAAAACATGGGATAAATGTAAAATTGTTTTTAAATGATATTTTTACAATTTTAGATTTTAATATTTGTTTATTTTTTATTTGAAACTCCTTTTTCATCTACTTTAAATTTGTCTTTATTTTCACGGAGTAATGTTCAGATTATTTAAATACTGTCTAAGTTCATTCATAAAAAGAACATGACATCACTATACGTACAGGTATCCTACTAGTTTATAAAGAACCCTACCTGACCCCCACTTATTTATATTTTTATTTGTATTTATCTTTCCTTTTAATCCTATGCAGCTTGAGGCCAAACCTAAGGCCAATATTGGCGCTAAATTCTGAGGGGTATTTCTGTAAATTTTGCAGCTTTTCTTCCATTGGTTCCTCATTTGCATTTTAGCCACGTTCCTCTTGTTTCTCTGACCCAACAGTTTTCATCTTTCTCTGTTTCTCGTTTTCTTTCTTTCTCTCACCGTCTCTCTGTTTCTCTCTCACACGCTCACTTTCCCATTCTCCATTTTTTCCTCTCTTTCCTTCTCTCTATTTCTTCTTCTGTTTCTCCAATTTCTCGTCTTCTTCCCCTTCAGTTTCTCGCAAGTGAGTTGCAAGAGAGAAGAGAATGATAGGAGTTACGAGAGAGAAGAGAGAGAGAGGAGTTGCGAGAGAGAAGAGGGAGAGAGAGAGAGAGACAGAGGTAAATCGAGAGATGTGGTGGTGAGAGAGATGGTGTCGGCGCCATGAGATGTGGTGGTGAACACGGATTCATGGTTTTTTTGCGCGGTGGTAATGGTGGAAGCCACCTCTTGGCGGTGGTTTCGTTGTGGTGAGCCTCATCTTCTATGCTTCTTTTTGCTTCTTCTATTTTTATATCAATTTCGTTTTTTCTAAGGGTAACATGTTTGATAAAATTCCCAATGATCTAACTTTTTTTTTTTGGAACAATGGTGTTTCAACTTTTTCATTTTGTTAATAACAATGCTATATGATATGTTTTCAACTTTTTATACTTTCTTCAACTGCAAATCTTAATTTCTTTCTTTGAAATTTTGTTTGCATGTACCCTTGATGAGTGTTTGAGCATGTGATTGGGAGGAGTTGAAAAGTGGAAGGTTCCAATTTGCTGCTCAAGGATTGAAGGAGTTGAAGGTTGCATTGAGAATGGGGGAAGAAGATGATAGGGAGTCATTGGTGTATGTGTTGTTGAGAAAGGAATGGTCTCACTGTTTTGAACAGGTACTACTATGTTTTCATGTTTTATTATTCCCATTTGTTTTTCTCAACTTTAGATATGATGCACTTGGTTTGTAGTTTCATGGTAATCTGCGGGTTTGGTGCTATGAGTATATTAGTTTGTAGGAGTTAATTGAAGCCTTTCTAAATGTAAATAATAATACGGTACTAATGATAATAAACTGTATAGGGAACTCGTAGTGCATTTTTCCAGACAATTAGCCCTCATTTGCTTTAATGATGACTACTGGAATGTATTTCACTGACATGTGCAACAGTATAATCCATACGCATGATCTGTCCAATATAAATGATGATCTGATAGTTTGTAAGTTTTATTGTGTTTGTGATTGTTTTTAGAGGAATTCGGTTTGGGTTTGTAGATTCAAGAAACCCTAAACCCTGTAACCATGTACTAAAATATTCAGATATGATTCAGAATAGACAAGATTATTGATATAAAATGAGTTTCTGTTATATCATGTTTATTGGATGCATCATGCTAAATTTGTCATTTTAACTTACAGGTTGCGAGAAGCATTTCGTCATGGACTCTGATTGCTCCTGAGATTACTAGACCCAAACCAAGGCCCGGGAAAATGTAAGCATTGTTGGACTGAATAGACAAGAAAAGAATCAGGTATAATGATATGTTGTTTATCCAATTAAGAGATAGAAATTAATGAATCAGAGAATATTTTAAAACTCGGCTCGAATAGTAAACTTTGCCCTTGTATTCAACAGATCAAATGGACTTCCACTAGCAAATATTGCACACGACCCTCTCACTTTGCCCTTGTGAGGTTGGATTGGAAAGAGCCATAATGAGAGGTTTCTGCAGCCAAGGGTAAGGAAAAAGATATAGTTTCTAAATTTCTATTTAAAAATCATATATCTAAATACCCACAAGAGAGACCGAGATAAGATCTTACTTCATTGTTTGAAGCCATGACTTCAACTACTTCCTTTGTAAATGTTTTTCCTACTCCCGATGATCCAATCAAAATTGTAGGCTTGATTACTGAAAAAAGGTGAGGTAATTATGGATTAGGACATATCTAAAGGCAACCTATTGCAAGCCATTAAGCGATATTTTGATACCTTAACAACATCTAAAAGATTGCCAATGGGTTCATGTTCATGAGCCCACGACTTCTTGAAGTGTTGAAGTGAATTTCGCTGAAGTGAACTAACAATTAAACCCTGTAAGAGAATAAGTGAGAATATTAGAAATAAATTTTAACAAGATAGTTTATTAGTTTTCAATGGAAACTTATCATGTTTTGTACTACCTTTGAGTCAACAAGCCAAATCTTCTTGCGACTCTCTTCTATAGGTACCTTAGTCTGCAAAGATAAATGTTAGAAATAGTAAATAGAAGAGCATATATCACCAATTGTAGTTTGAAAATGAACTAAAAACTCGATATATAAACAATGAAAAGTCGATTCACCGCTTCGACATCTCAAGAGCTATTAGCTCGCCTATCCGATTCTGCTGAAAGGATAACCAAAAACGAGTTAGAGAATCCTTCTTTGTAAGTCTGAGAAAAATAGGTTTTGTGTTAGCATGCATTACCACCCTCAAAATGTAGATGGAATACTAATAATGATAATAAACAAAAATGAACTATTTAAAATCATCCGATCTTGTATACTATATTACTTTGGTTGCATCCTTCATTTCAAATGAGCATGGAAATAAGCATAGATATCAATTATCAAGACAAAAATTTGATGTAAAATCGATAAAGGTCGTCTTACTTCTCCAAAGACCAAGGAAGACGAATCTATGATCATCCAGTTGTACCCCCAATGAGCTGAGTGGTCGCTATAACTCCGGCTAGAACAATGAGATGCAATCCACGGGAAAAAACATCAATAATTAGAAAAGACTCCATGATTTTGAAGAAATACACATGCCACCGCCAAACATTGTGATTCGCAAAATCCTCAAACTGAATAAATCATTCAAAAAAATCAGTCACAGAAAATGTAGAATATAGGTCCACAAAACCACATAAGCTACTCTTGGAATTTTTAACAACCTGCACAAACAAACAAGACAACCTGCACATATCCTTTAGAAGTTCAAAATACGAGTGGGATTCAGTTACAAATGGTTTTGGAAGCAATGGAGGAGGTAAGTTAATTTATTTCATTTCTATACTTTCTTTTTGAAACATTCTATTAAACATCTGTTGTGATGTTGAAAATTTAAATGTCAATGATTTCAGATGCATGTATTTGTGTTTCCTCTAATATATGGCATTTTTAGGTGGTAGCATGTCTAAAATTGAACATTATTTGAGATGTTTTTTAACTGTCAATTTCTGAGGTGTCTTCACTTCAAAACTCTAAACATGAATTTAAATGTGGATAATGTGTACTTTAATATTTAGGAGTTTATATATTGGACTTCTAATGCATTTGTTTCACAAATTTATAATAACTCATTTTTTATGTAATTACAGTCATGCAACATTGGACCATGATCACAAACTTTATCCTTGACTATTCTTGCTTATCTTATGCTGTTCACAATACATGTTCATCACAAACTTTTTTATAGGATTTTTGTTGTTTGCTTTCCTCAGGGAGATGCGTTCTTTACTACAGATCCTGCTACTGCTTTGATTCGCAAAAATGGTTTTGTTGAAGGGCTTGCTATCAAGATTGAGGTTCCTGTTGATCATCCAAGATTTATCTTCTTGGGCAGGCAGTAGCTGGATTCCTCCAAGTTTGCTTGACTTAGAGTACTTTAGTGTTGTCTTTTTTATCTTAGATGCTATTGAGGTGTTTTTAGTATTAGGTGCAATAAAGGGGCATTTTTGCTTCCAACTTGTAGCCATTCTATTTTTCTTTAGATGTTTTTGTTTTCATCATCCAAGTCAGTTTGTTCTGGTGTAATGTGTTGTTCAAATAATTATTAATCTAATGTGTTTTCTACTACTTTTGTTTTGTTCTTCTTGTTTAATCTTGGGTAATTTATGAATTGTGTCCATCACCCAATAGGTTAATACTGCTCAGCAGTATATTGGGATCAATAGATTAGGATTGAGATTAAAAACAACTCAGTAAACTCATGTTGCTCGATATACTGTATTAGCCATTTCTTTTGTTTAATTTGGTATTATGTAAGTCAAGTTAGTCTGTGTTAATCATGCATAGATTGGATTGGGAGAGAGTTGATTTAGGAGATCAAGTTCAAACTAAATTAGGAGAGGTTAAATCATGTGAAACAAATTAGTCATATGAAACAAAATTTGTGTTATCTCTAATGGATTATGTTTAGTTTGTAATTTTAAGTTTTTAATTTGGATACCTTAATACTAATGCTATTGTACTTGAATTTTCTAAGGTGTTTCTTTTGGTATCTTTTGGGCTTTTTAAAAATGTTTTTATTGACATCTAATTTTCAATCGTATTGAACACCTTAATTTCGTTACTACTGGCGCCTCCGTGCATCGCACGGGTGTGAGGCTAGTTAGACTAAATTCTACTTCTTCAATAAAGTTACGAGAGAGAAAATATCATTTTGTATTATTTAGTTTATGTATCTTATTCTCTATACGATAAGTAAAATTTAGTTAATAACAATGCCACGTATGATAGCACATGTTTCTTATAACCGACGTTTCGTATAGTTTATCTATCTTTTAAGAGACAACATTAAAAGGTGCTCTAACATGTTATGGGCGGACCTACATATAGATAGGTCAGGGTGTGCAGCTTTACTAATATGAAAAATATACTTTAACTCTCCTAGTTTTATTTTTTTTTCATATCCTGCTACTATGTTTCTCTTTCCATTCATAGTTACTATTTCCTATTACAGTTTCAGGAGCAGTTGGTAGTTTAACTATGAGGTAGTTTTGGTTATTCAAAAATAATATATGTATTTGGATAATTAGATATATTTTAAATTTAGCTACCTCAATAATATGTTGTTACTCCAATTAACTTTATTTGTCTTATGAGATAAAACAATAATAAGTCCATTAGTTTAATTAGTCTCATTTGATCAAAGAAAGTTAATTATTATCACAAACAAATATGGTGGTTTTTGTTAACTTTGTGATTTTAGTCTTTTTATTTTACTTTGACAATTTTGGTCTCTAATGTTTCTTGATTTCACAATTTTTTCACTCAAAATCATATATTATTTGCACTTTTGGTCCTAAAAAATCTTGAATTGTGGAAAATTAAGGGAATAAAATTGCATAATCAATTATTTTTAGCAACCAAAAGTTCAACGAATAAATCATTAAGACCAAAATTACCAATTTAGAAAAGCAACAAGATATGTTTAGTTGGTATACACTATCGATGTAAAAACTTTTTTAAAGTAGATAAGTTAAAATCGAGCATTTTGTATGACGTGTTGTTTCGTGATTGACTTACATTACATGACGATATATATTAATTGTAAATCAAATCGTTTGACCACCATAGACCAGGATCCTAAATACGTCACTGCAAGTAAATATTTGTTGAGACTAAAAATGAAATGACTTTTTAAGAACTAAAAACATACATATTTTCCCAATATCAATCATACACATATGATACATTTGGCAATACAACCTAGAAACAACGTAACTTGTGTTGTAATAGAAAGCAGAGTCCTTTAGACTCCTTATTGTCGATGCATTTATTTACAAGGGAGGGAGGGATACAGAGAAGTTGTTGAGTCTGCAAGTCTTAGACTTTCAAGAATCAAGAACCTGCCAAACATTTAAGAAATCACATCAGCATCGCAACTTTGTAAGTACTATACAATTGAACCCTAAATGTGGACACTTCTCTCTATAGGGGTTCGAACCATAGCTCCCTCATTATAAAAGACCCTTTATACAAGACTCAACCCATGTTGGTAAATCAACATCTATATTTAGTGATAACTAATAAATTTAAATCTCGGTTCTTTAAAACACGATAACATTTAAGATAAAACATAGGTCAAGTCTCTTAAATTCCTCACTTAAAAAAAGACTAATATAGTCACAAAACTATATGCGAATGAGTAAAAATATTCTGAGTTATTTTTTTTGCATAAATATTAGAAAAAAATGTTGAGAGGGGAGAACCACACAGACCGACAAAGTCATGTATACATGTGGCTAACCAGATTTTTCAATATAAATTAATCATTGACAAAACTAGCAAATACGACGCATGCACCAACACAGTAAAAAAAGAGTTGTATTTGGAAATAGGCGCCGCATCATACCTTTATAAGGAAATGGGACTTGACCACGCTCAATGCGCTTGACATCTTCTATGAGGATCTCATAGTGCTTTTTGACTTCCTCAACAGATTTTCCCACCACTTTTGCAACATTGTGCCACCTGTCAGGTGTTTCCCTATCATATTTAGCAAGGGCTTCTTCAAATAGTTTGTTCTGCCTTTGTGTCCAAGATGCTGCCATCCTAAGCTAAAAAAAACTTAATTACTTGAGATAGCTAGCTTTTAATTACAACAAGAAAAACGAGATGTTGAGAACTTTTAATACACAAATTAAATAGGAAAGAAGAGAAAATGATATGGTTGCTTAATTTAGAGAAGAAAGATTACTCTCTATATGTTGTGGATGGTATAGATCTCCAAGATTGCTCTTTATAAATAGAAGGAAAAGTAATGTTTAATTAGTGGGATTGTATACTAGTGTGGTGGCGGAATATATCTTCACAAAGTGGAAGAAGAGAATCAATATCAAGAGACACACTTTTTGATTGTTTTAATATTTAAGCAAAGATACTTATGTCACTCTACAAGTTGCAATTTCCATTTGTGCCATGAATAGCAGCAATGTGTTATACCCGAATTAGTGCTTAGTTTCTCCATGTTCAACAGTTCAAGTAGAACAAATTGCAAGTACCATACTTCAATGCAAACTCAGTGCAGCACATTTTCAAAATCAAAGGATGTTTGTTGAGCCATGGAGAAGCAAGATTTTTCTACTAGTATATATCTCCCTGTTGGAAGCTCAAGGTCAATTCGCACATTTACACGCACGAGAGAGAGAAGGAGAAGAGAAAACGGTTATAACAGAAAAACTTCTTTATTTCACTGTAATTCACTTTATATGAAATCTCACTGATACACAGTATTTATACTGATACAATTTATTAGCTAATACCAGTATAGGTCAGCTATAGCAAAGTCAAATACACTAGCTTATACAACTTTATTTAACACACCCCCTTAAGCTAGTGACAGACATTATTACAAGTTTTAAGACAATTCATTACAATCAACAACATTTAACATAGATCTCAGCTTCTTAAAAGTTTCTGGTTTCACAGCTTTGGTGAGTATATCTGCCTCGCGCATATCGATTCCGCAATAGCTCAGTTTCAATCTGCACTTGGACACTTGATCTCTAAGGAAGTGATAACGAGTCTCAATATGCTTGGATCTTCCGTGTGCTACTGGATGCTTTGCCAAATTTATCGCGGATTTGTTGTCCACAAACGATTTCTCTGTGCCCTCTTTCTTGATCGGTAATTTCTGCAAAGAAATTGTCCAACCAAATAGCTTGGCATGCTGCCATTGAGGCTGCTATATATTCAGACTCACATGATGATAGTGCTACCACAGCTTCCTTCTTAGAATTCCATGATACAGGCCCTGTTCCTAGCATGAACACAGATCCTGCAATGCTCTTTCTGTCATATTTGTCACCTCCCCAGTCAGCATCTGTAAAACCATATAGACACTTCATGTTTTCATTGCATTCATGTGGCAAGAGGATTCCATACGAAGCTGTTCCCTTTATGTATCTCAAAATCCTCTTGGCTGCAGCTAAATGAGATGTTTTTGGCCTGTCCATCACTCTGCTTATCAGACCAACACTGAAAGCAATATCTGGTCTGGTGTTGCAGAGGTATCTCAGTGCACCTACGATCTGTCTGAACTCCGTGGCATCCACTTCTTGCTCATTTGCATCTTTGTCAAGCCATAAACTGTTTTCTCGCAGTGTTTCGAGTATTACATTGACTCAAATTGAACCTGTGCAGAATATCAGATACATATTTCTGCTGTGTTAGCAGAATTCCACTGCTAAACTTTTGAAATTCAATTCCCAGGAAGTAGGAGATCTCTCCTAAGTCTGTCATTTCAAAAGCTTTCATCATACTCTCCTTGAATTCTGCTACCTTAACCTCATTGTTTCCAGTTATCAATAGATCATCAACATAAAGGCATATGATTACCACATCACCACCCCCTGACTTCACATACACACCATGCTCACAAATGCATCTCACATACCCCATGTTGATCAAACTCTTATCAATCTTCTTGTTCCAAGCTCGTGGAGCTTGTTTCAATCCATATAAGGCTTTTCTCAACTTTAGTACTTTATTCTCACTTCCTTGTTTCACAAAACCAGCAGGTTGCTCAACATAAACTTCTTCTTCCAATTCACCATTCAAGAAAGCAGATTTTACATCTAATTGATGTATTTTCCACTTTTGCATGCTAGCATGAGCTACCACAACTCTCACAGTTTCAAGTCTTGCAACTGGTGCAAATACTTCTTCATAATCAACACCTTGTTTTTGGAGGAAACCCCTAGCTACTAGTCGGGCCTTGTACTTCACCACTTCACCTTTTGGATTTACCTTCACTTTATACACCCACTTCACCCCTATAGCTTTCTTTCCTTTGGGTAGTTCCATTAATTCCCAAGTCATATTCTTTTCTATAGATTTTATTTCTTCTTTCATTGCTTCTAACCACTTAGGATTGTTCATTGCTTCTTCTATGGTAACAGGCTCTGTTTCTGCCAACAGAGCAAAGTGAACAATATCCCCTTCAGAATTTATCATTCCATCAGTCATTACTTCATAGTCATTTAACCTTGGAGGTACTTGCCTATTTCTCATTGATCTTCTAGGTGCTTCCTCTCTATCACCATTATCATTTTCATTAGCTGTATCAGATTCATCAACTGGTAATTCAACGAATTCTGTTCTGTATTCACAGAACTCTCAGCCTTCTTACTCCAATCCCATGTCTTTGACTCATCAAACACCACATCTCTACTCACCACTACCTTGTCGACCTTTGGATTCAACAATTTATAACCTCCGGTAGAGTGATATCCAATCATAATCATCAATTCTCCTTTGTCATCCAATTTTGTTCTCAACTGGTCAGGTATGCGTCTGTAGCATACTGATCCAAACACTTTAAAATGTGAAACACTTGGCTTGACATCAGTCCAAGCCTCCTCAGGTGTAATACTCTCCAATTTCTTAGTTGGGCACCTATTTAATATATATGCAGCAGTGTTCACAGCCTCTCCCCACAAATACTTAGGCATGTTTTTGCTCTTCAACATACTTCTCACCATATTAAGCAAAGTTCTATTCTTTCTCTCAGCAATTCCATTGTGCTGAGGTGTATATGGAGGAGTAACCTCATGTGTTATCCCCTCATTTTCACAAAATGCAGTGAACTCAGCACTAACATATTCACCACCACCATCAGTTCTAATCACACTTATGTATTCACCACTTTGTTTTTCTACTAGGACTTTGAATTTTTTGAATACTTCTAACACATCACTCTTCCTCCTAAGCAAATAAATCCAAAGTTTCCTAGTAAAGTCATCAATAAATGTAACAAAATACTTGTTACCTCCAGGTGTCTCATCTTTGTATTGGTCCACATACATCGAGTAAATCACTGCACTTGCACCCTTCTCACTGCTCGCGCTCGGTACATTTGAATTGAAGGGACCTCTAGCCATCTTACTCTCCACACACTCGCACACACATCTCTTGGAACATGGATTTGAGGTAAGCCTTTCACTAATTCTTTGCTCTGCAACTTATTCAAATCACCAAAGTTTAAATGCCCATATCTATAATGCCATAACCACTCTTCTTTGTCCCGCTGCAGTAGCTGGATTAATCTTTGCATCAAGACTCCCAATTCAACTTTAAATGTTTGTTTTTTTGCGACAGATGAACTTTCACCAACAATCTTTCTTCATTATCAAACACCTTCATTGTCATATCTTCTAAAACCATTACGTACTTCTTCTCCAAAAGTCAGCCCAATACTTAGCAAATTGCTTTTCATTCCTGGCACATATAGTACACCAGAAATAAAGCATGCTGAACCATCTTTCTTTCTTATCATCACCTTGCCTACACCCTCCACTTTTAATGTTCTATCATCAGCAAATCTCACCCTGCTCTTGATTGAGAAATCAAGTTCAACAAACCAGTTCTTTTCTCCCGACATATGAGTGGAACAACCGGTATCTAGAAACCAATATTCACTATTGTCACCTTCCTCCTTCACAGTCACCATTTGGAGAGTTTCAGTCACTTCAGTTTCTGTCACTTCCTCCTTCTCCTCAAGTGCCATCAACAAAGTTTCTTCCTTCTCCTCCTCCTCTTCCTCAGCCAACTTAACATCATTACCATTTACATTGCTATAGCATTCATCAGCAAAATGTCCATATTTCTCACAATTATAACATTGTATATGGCTTTTGTCAAATCTCCTACCTCTACCTCTACCACCTCTATTTCCTCTACCACCTCTACCTCTATAACTCTCACTATTATTGTTCTTTTGTTCATTACTATCGCTACAAAGATTGAAGTTACCTCTACCAGAATTAGAGTTATAGGAGTTACCTCGACCTCTGCCTCCTCTCCAATTGTTTCTGCCTCTGCCTCTTCCTCTTTGATTATCACCACCTCTACCACTGGTTTGGACTGCTAAGGCCTGCTCAGCACCTCCTTTGACTGCGTTCCTTTCATTAATTCTCTGTTCATGTGCTTCAAGAGATCCTTGAAGTTCTTCCAATTTCATTGTTGATAGATCTTGTGATTGTTCAATAGCCACAGTAATATTATCGAATTTTGCAGTGACAGATCGCAGAATTTTCTCAACTATTTTCTCATCAGCCAAGGTTTCTCCGCACGATATCATTTGGTTCGTCATTGTTTGCACTCTGGTGAAATACGCAGCAATCGTTTCACTCTCCTCCATTCCGAGCAATTCATATTGTCTCCTTAAGGTTTGTAACCGAACTCGCTTCAATTTCTGATCGCCGGCGTAAGAACTCGCAAGAACGCCCCACGCCGCTTTGCTCGACTCGATCTCGCAATTTTCTCAAAATTGCTGGATTCACGACCGTGAAGGATGCACAAACCTTTACAATCTTTCTTCTTCGCGTCTCTGACGTGATTCTCATTTGTCTGTGGTTGGATTCGCCGGCAATGGATCGAGTCCATTTACCACCAAATCCCACACATCCTGATATCCAAGGATCGCCTTCATCTTCATGCTCCACTGATCATAATTCTTTCCATCAAGGATCGGAAAGTTCGCCGGAAAATGTCCATTCATCGTCGCCATTGATAGATTTCTCACCTTTCACTCGTGTTTCAGTTTAGACACAGGGATTCTCACTCGCTCACCAATTCACTCGAATTTGTGGCTTCACACACCTCACTTGCACTCGATTGATCAACGAGATCCAACAATTTCACGCTCTGAATACCATTTGTTGGAAGCTCAAGGTCAATTCGCACATTTACACGCACGAGAGAGAGAAGGAGAAGAGAAAACGGTTATAACAGAAAAACTTCTTTATTTCACTGTAATTCACTTTATATGAAATCTCACTGATACACAGTATTTATACTGATACAATTTATTAGCTAATACCAGTATAGGTCAGCTATAGCAAAGTCAAATACACTAGCTTATACAACTTTATTTAACACTCCCAACCCGCATAAATTAAGTGGATACTAATTGTTGTCAAACTTTAGTTTTAGTCGAGGATTGGTTAATTAGAGTTTGAACTCTTGATTCAATTCTTCAAACGTTACAATGAAGAAGGAACTCTATTACTCAATTATATGGGTTTTCTAACTACACCAAAGAGTGTTAGACTAAGTGTGAGGGACGTGTATGATTATCTAAAAGCTAAGCATAAAAGTATAAATATAGTAAGTAAATGAAAAGTAAAATGCTTGAAAAATGTAAGTTTGATTGATTGTCGTGTGTCCTTACAAATGTACAAACTAGCTATATATATACATATATTTGTCAGTCACTAACACTACAAATGTAAGTTTGGATTGACCAAGATCAACGTACAACAAACTCACCTGCCCTAGAACTAGGAGAAACACTCCATAATGCCCACTATAACTAACGCCACTAGCAAGAAGTGGGTAGAAAGACCTTTGTTCCTAATTTTAAGGTGTCTTTTCCACGTTCTTCTTCAACCGCCCCATGCTGAATTCATCATGTGTTTCGCTTACTTGCTCTCAAAGCAAACTCCTTTGCCTCGGCCATGATGTATTTAGCTGCAACACTTTTCGCAATTAAGCTCTCAACTGTTATCTCCTCAATTAAGCTATCCCCTAGCTGAGCTGCCTATACTCAGCAAGCAGAGCTATCCTCTTAACCTCTTAGCATATCAGACTCTTCTACCAAATCTTTTTAAGAGTAGCTCTATTCTACCACCTTCGACAAACACCTCTTCATTAAGCTCCTGAGTGGCCTCACCATAGGCTGAACCTCTTCAGAGTTGATTATCTTCAGCTGAGGAGAACTAACTAACTACTTCAATCTTGGGTAGCACATACATCTTTTTCTTCTTAGAAGCCTACCTCATGAGCCTACCAACATCTTGTGTGGTTTCTCTCCTTAAAAGTATTATGAGAGAATAGAAAAAATAGAGTCAACATAGGCTATTTTGTAGCCTACTACCCTCTTTCCCCATAATTTAAGCAAATCGTCTCATGTGAATTCGGTTGGGCCCTCGCCTTGCCTAAGCTCTTCCTCGGCCAACAAGTTAGCAGATTTTAGGTCTTATCACTGGTATTTATTTAGACTTTATTTGACAACGTCAAACCACTAGCTTATAGTGGATACGTCTTTTATAAGTGTTTAACATGAATAGCCTATAACATTTTTTTAGTAGCTTATAATGTTTTTTTGAAATGTCATTATAAGCAACATTTGAGCTTATAGTATATAGTGTTCATTTTTCAATCATTTTTGACCTTCTTACTTTGATCAAATTCCTCATTTATCCTCCATTAAATGAACATTTTCTCCCATTTATGTCATTTTTTATATTTATAAGTTAGTTCAACCGTTAATTTTTAAATTCAATCTACTAATTTATCAGTTATCAGCTCATCCGTATAAACTAATTTATACGCTATAAGATAGTTTATTCACTATCCACTATTCTTTGCTAATATATATGGTACCTTTAATACATTGGGATATAGTGAATAAACTATCTTATAGCGGATAATATATATGGTACCTTTAATACTTTTGATTATTTATTCACTATAAACTAGTTTATTCACTGTCCAATAATAAAAAAGTATTAAAGAATTAATGTATTAGTTGTGTTATGGTACCTTTAATACATTGAGTGTACGTGATCAATGATATATATGGCTTTATTATTTAACGACTGAATTTATGAAAATTAGTACCTTAGAATACTCTCAGAGTAACTTGATCCATCAGCGTACACAAGTGTGTAGATGAAGTTATCTTGGAAGTAATTCTTTTGAGATATTGAATTTTATATATCAATTCAACCAAAATTGAATATTGAATAATCGGCAAGAAATTACTCAAAGAATAAATTGATATTCCTTCTGTTTATATAAAGTAGAAAGTAAATATTATATATTCCACCAAAAAGTAAAATGATGAAGGAACATTAGGATTATTCTGTCAAATTATGCTTTCAATTGGCTCACACACCAATTATTTTGTTAGGAAGTGCGGCTATGGTATTGAGAAATTGGATTGGATATTGGATATGAGTATATTCTTTGCCTCCAGAATCCTTGTCCCTGTCTAGTTATAAATAAATACACAAGCATCAGCAGGACTTTACCATATTAATTAGTGTGTGTACAATACAGTACACCCCAAACGTCTTGGCTAATTAATGGATTACAAAAGGCTTAAGAACAAAAATTGTGGATTCTTGAATCTCATTTCCTTACCACTCAGGAAGCCACTTTGGTTGCAAGCTTTTTGAAAAGAGAAATTATGTCGACAGGACTGGAGTTAGGAACTTTCTTCAGTATATTTCTTGAATAATTTAATCACAAAGTATAAAGAAAGAATGATATTGAGATAAGTTATTTTAATTTAATAAGTCTAAAAGTTTAATTCTTTCCAAAAAAATAAATATTTTTTATTAAATGATTACTTAGACTTCTAATTAATGACATCATCTTTAATTAAATCACTCAATACGTCATAAAAATAATAGTTGTTTTTTATATCTTGTACCAACAAAAAGCACATTTTGTTTTTTATATTTTAGACCATAGGGACTATCATGTTAGCTTGCTTAATTACTCTATGATATAAATGATTTATTCTCTATCTAGAAAGTTTTTCCTCAAATATCATGAATTAAGATAAGATTTTGCCTATATATACTACTTCGAAATATCTTATACACGTCTATTTTTAAGCAATTTATATTTCTTTTATGTTTTTACTTATGTTTTTTTTTAAGTTCAGTAGATTTAAACAACTAATCGTGCGCATTACTCAATGCTCTTTAGAGTAGTTGGGAAATTCATAACCGAGAGATCGATTACCCCTCTTAGTTTATTCACTTGAGGAAAAAGGAATTACTGTAGAGAGTTATTAGTCCATTTATCGACTAAACTTTTAGTCAACAATAATTTTAGTTCAATTATCTGTCATCTTTCTTGCTTTTTCATATTACCCTCTCCATTGAAAGAGGATAAGACCTAAAAACTTAGGTCCCAATCTGTTTGAAATAAACAAGCCTTGCAGCAGAAGCTCACTCACACTAAAGAAGACATGTGAGACCTATATGTGAAGTGGCTAAGGTAGAATCATACTGCGGTGAGCTTTTCCTCGTGCCCCGTGGATGCTCTAAGGTTGAAAGGGGAAGTCTCCATAGGAGATCTCTTATTCAAGTGGTCATCACATCGAACTGGATTGTCTCGTATAGGTGGAATATATAAGTGAATGGAGGAAAGGACTATGCCTTAGTCTTAGATCCGAGAGAAACCATCCTCGCTTTTACATAATCATTAGAATAATAATCTCAAGAGGCTATCACCTATCTCGAGCATTCTTCTCTTTTTAACTAGGGAGTTATTTGTCAATGGACAACTTTAGCCAAGCAATGAGAGATATTGTCGGGAGAACCACTAGATAGAGTCAAACTAGACAAAGCACGAAAAAATTGAGGCATCTCGCGAAGTAGGATAGAAATGCAAGATATTACAAAGATAGTGCATGATTCTTAACCGCATCTGACTGTTGGGGGTAGTTTTGGTAGAGTACGTAAGTTTTCTAATAGATGTACCAATATCTCGGTGACTTATTAAGCTAGTTAGCATCCTTCTCTTCTACCCAATCAAATACAGTTAGGCTCTTTTTTTTATAGGATATAGAAAGCCCCTTTGATGTACCTCTTGATTTCCTAGTTAGACAGACTAGGCAAACAACTCCTATACGTTCTAGCTCAGCCTAGATCGCAGATAACGAAAGGAGGAGGGCAAAAAGGAAGCTTATAGAATTCAAGCAAAGAAGTTATTCCGAAGTCGTGGCATCCTCTACTTATTCATGGAGTCAATCCAACTTCTACTATAGCCCTATGCTTCTTTATCAATCATTTAAAAATCAACTAACTATCCTATTCTCGTCTCTTTTCACTATCTTACTTGTCTAGTATATGCTAGGCTTGGAACTAGTCCTTCTCTCACTGCTTACTTAGTATATGTACGAGAACTAATAAACAAGGCGACAGAGTAGGGTTAGTGGAAAAGAGATTGGTTCTAGAGTAGTCTGAATAAGTTAGGGTTAGCTAGGCTAACTTTATCGAGTAAGAAAGATTCGTAGTCAGGATTCCTTAGGAATCATAGGAGTACTATGTAGAACTCTTTGAAGAAAGAGAGTCAACCTATCTCCGTAAATCCGATCCATCAAAAAATGAGCAATTACACCTAAAGGAGATTTTAAGTTTAAGGTAGTTGATCTATTGATCTTCTCTCCGAAAGTCGTCACTTTCAAACATTCCTTTTTAGTCAAAATATCATGATCAAAGAAAATGACTTATATTTCTATACCCTAACTCCTTCCCTTACACGATTCTTTCTCTATAGCAGGATAGACTCATGACCTATAAAAAAGAGTCCTGTATTCTACCCTTAGAATGTTAACCTAGGCTCCGTGTCTTAGTAGGGAAACTATAGGAAGACCTAGACTCGATCACCGTAAAACCTTACTCCGGCACTCCGCACATAAAATAAAGGAAGAAATAATTAGGATCCATTCGAATAATGTAATATAGAGTTCCACACGAATGATAATATCTCTAAGAGCCTATACCATACCTTACCTATATCCTATATACATAGAATTCTTATCTCATAGATAAGTGTGTCAACTAGCTTATTCTAAGACCATTCCCTTCTATCCTTTTCGAATACCTTGACTTGACTTCTTAGGCGAGAGCCTTTTAGTTTAGATTCCTTCCCATCAAATAACCAAGTCAACTTCCTTCATTAGCTACTAGCCCACCCTTCGTGAGCAAAGATGAGGAATATACTTGAAACAAGAAAAAGAAAGAAGTTGTGTGTGGTATAATCCCCTGTCTTTCTTCAACTAGTTCATTAGTTGGTCTATAATCTCTCGCGTGCCTTTGAGAAGATTGAAATCCTCATCCGCTCGAATAAATAAATGTAATTCAGGACCTTTCCGAATGTAAAGTTCGTTTAGCAATAGTACTTCTAAGTATAAGTAGTAGCTCGCCTCTCTGCAAATGAGTGGAGTTCATGGCACTCGAAGCGAGACATCTTTGCTCGATCCTCCTTTCCTAATCATTAAGTAAAGGATACTCTATGACAGACACTCTTGCTCCTCGCTATCCTCTCTAAACAGTCGACAAGTAGTAGAATATTGCTGGCGGAGCTTCCTTTTCTTTTCTATCAAACGCCATTCTAACGGTTTGAAAACAAGGACTTCTTTCGAATCGCCACGCTCAATAATAGACTTGTCACTCTGTTCATAGGCGAGAGTCTTTAAATCTACTTTCGAGAGATTTGCCTATTATGTTCCCCAAGTTCCATAAAAACTCTTCATTATAACAATGAATGGGAAGGTTTGGAACCCGAACCCAAATTGTAGTCTTGCCTTGTGTGTTTTTCATAGGATCAAAGGAAGGACTCCACCTCACGCACCACATTCTTCTTATATTAGACTTGAGTTCAATGTTCCATTCATCCTATGGTTTTCTGGCCTCGTGAGGTGAGTGATTCTTTCTTTTCGACTAGAGGAGTGCTCTCTCTTTAATTCATCGGGACCAATCGTACCATCGGCGACATAAAGCTGTGAATCTTAGTTGCTTTTTCTCACAGTGCGGTAGAAATACCAAAGAAATAGGGAAGGAGGACTTCACTAAAGATGGTATGTCTGCGCGCCAGAAGGGAAGGCACTTGCGAGAGAGCTTAGATCCGTATGAGGAAAAATCGGTTGTGATAGAAAGAGTTGTGAAAGAAAAAGCTGCAAGAGTAAGCGCTCCTCTTGAAATTGAAGCGGTTCCCGAATCGGCTCTTAGGACAACTAGGCTTCTTTGCGTTGCGCAATTGAATCAATAGTTAACCCACGCACGCAGAATAGGCAGCTTGAGAAGAAGCTCTAAGCCTTGACGCTCTTGATGGTATTATCTTTGCTCTGCTTGGAGTTCTGTTGATCTTTTTCGCTTTTGCGTAGGAGTTCTTCCTCTGGCTCCATCGAATGCCTTGAGAGAAGTAGCTCTAAGGAAGAAAGAGCTCGGGTGCTTGGGGAAAGTTAAATAAATTTATATTGAATATAGAATTGAATAATGATTCATTTCTATATACCAAGCTCTTAGACTAAGTCACGTAGGGTGATAGCGATCCCGTCTTTTGATGCTTTAATCGAAGCCTTGAAGGAGTGAAAGAGAGAAGAAATAGTAAGTAGAGATGGTAACCACTAGGAGACAGGATCAAATAAAGGCACCCGGGAAGTAAAGGGGGTAAATAGCGTGTTTTATTAGAATTTTGGGACGACACGTTGTCCTCATTTATGTTATTTTTGAACCTCGGGGTGTTGCGGTTCTATTTGATCTCGGATTTGTCCTTATCCCACTCGCGGAACACTAACTATATAAAAGAATTTACCACCAACTCTCCGCAAGATTGCCCGCCTCTTTCGCAAAGACGAAAGAGAAAGAATAAAGAGGATCGGCCTTTCGGTGTGAGGCTTAACAGACAAAGAAAGCGGTGGAGACTTCAACTAGTTGGCTAGAAGGTGACGACCCTAATGAATCGACTATGAAGGTGGTCATTAGCTACATCGGCGCTCAAATTCACGAATCCTTATAGCCCTCGCCGATGATCAACCCCGATTTAGGTTTTGATCTTGGCCATTCCGATTAAGCCTTATCGCGCTCGGGAGCCGTGTTCTTCCCGCCACCACCGAGATTGAATGACCTTTTGAGAGGATAGCTAGCCAAGCCGTCTATCACCGATGAAATCCCGAGCTTTGAAAGAATTTATATCATGATTGACTACTATATGTATGAAAGTGCTCGACCTATAAACTTGACCTACCTACAGTAGATAGATGCGATGATTTATGGCCTCGAGAATGCCGCTCTGTCGCTAACTGTTAGGGGCCCAGGAGTACCATGAGTTGATGTGTAGAGATAGGACCGGTCGAGCTATTCTATCCTTCTCGGGGTTAGTTATGAAGCTAGTTACCGAAGTTCTTATAAATATAAGAAAAGCGGATAAGTGTAGAACGCGCGCAATCCATCGGATGTAAGCACACTCACCGTGCTTCTCACCACCTGAGAACTCACTTATAGAAGAGCTTAGCTACAAATCGACTTGAATAAGAAGGGCTCCAACTCTTCTAGCATTTATTTTCCGCCCAAGACCATATAAAGAAGAATATAAAATGGAATGGATCCCCTTCCCCGAGGTGAGAGCTTTCTTTACCGAGAACTAGGCTTTTGCTTCATCGGATGCTTATACATTATGTCACCGAATTTGATTCCTTGCCTGGGGATACACCTTCTTTACGAAAAAGATTCTTCTTTCTTTTATTTCTTTTATAGAGTCGGTCTAAGGCAAGTCCTACTTCCAAACATGGTTCTTCCTTTCTCTGGGTATGCTTTTGGCTTCCTCAGGTCGCCTACTTCCTTCCTACTATAGCTAGATTTCAAATTGAACTACCCTTAGCAACACTTTTCGGGGAAGAGTTAGATTAGCTTAATCCAATAGGAAACAAGTCTATCTTTGCTAGCTTCCAATCATAGCTTCTACTTGTCTAGGTGACAGATAGAATAAGCAACTCATTCTATAGGATAGAGTTGGTGAAAGAGAAGAGATAGGCATAGTGAGTTGACTTAAAGAAGTTGCTAGTCGATCTCTCTCTTGCCTAGCCAGGGGATCTTCTAGGATGCCGATTGGGACAGTAGATTGAAAGCTAACTATCTCCTATTGCTAGCATGGCGGAGACAGAAATAGCAACTAATCCTTCTCCTTGGCGGAGAAAGAGTAGCCGATTTCTTTATCCGGGCGAGGCAATCGGGAGTCTAGTCGGCTAGTAAGGGAAATGGAAAGTGAGACCGGACACGTTGAATCCCTTCGCTTAGTTCTATTTTAACTACTCCTTGCCCCTCGCCGCTTTCGATTGCGGATGCGAGAACAAACATCGATCTCACAACTCCTTCTCGAAAGAGAGCAGAAGAGCTCCGTCCGTCGTCCGATTCTATGCCTACCCGCTCTTCAAGGATTAACTTGTGCATGGGTGTAGTTCTACTATGGATTCAATTCCTTCAAGCGAATTTTATTCGAAAACAATTACGCTTTAGCCGCAATGCAAGAGAGGAACTCCTTTCAAAGCCAAATCGTCTTTTTTTCAAGGGGCATTAAAGCAAGCGGCAAAAGCGAGAAAGGAAGGTGTGATTCTCTTTGAAAACGAAAACTCTCTTTAACTCCCCGACCGCTTTTCTAATTCTAATAAGGCATTGATGCTCTGTCAGGCGATTCATTTTGTCCGTGCCCTAAGCCCGTCCATTCCGCTCGTTCGAATAACATCTCTCTCGCCCTCTAGCCGGTGGAGCTTATTCTCGCTTTAGCGAGAGAGGTTGCCTTGCCGCGCCTATCCTCTCCCTTTCGTCTCGCATCAAAGCTCCTAAGAGCATCTTGAACGTTGTGAACTCGTAACTCTCTTTTGACTTTACCGCAACATCGCTCTTTGAATGAGACTCGCAACTTTTTTTGCTTAGTCGGCGTCTTTGACCTTTCCGCTTTGCTTGAGAATAATGCTTTGTGCGGTGCTACTAAAGAGGCCTTGCCTTTCAAGTCTTTCTCTTTCAAGTAAGTTCTCGCTCTTCAAGCAAGTCGCGTTTTCACTTAAGCGAGGAGCTCCGCCATATAGTAAGTACTATGGTGCTCTTCTTTCTTTGTGAGAATGTTTTCCCCTAATGTCTCTACTAAAGAGAAGCTGGAAATAAGTCTTTAAAAGAACTTAAGCTCTTCCTTTTCTTAGGGTTGGGGTTATCCCCTTTCAGTACTTTCTTTCTTTGACCTATCTCCCTACTCTACTCGCATGACCGCTTCTGCTCCACTCCAATATCTTATTTTCTTAGTCTCGTTCTCGTCTCTATCTCTTAGGTCAAGCATCTTCGGGCGACAGACCAACCCACTAAAATACAAATAGGGATCAGAAATGTGGTCAATATCACGAAGAAAAAAGAGAGACCGTCTATACCCAAATTAAAATTGCTGGGGATTAGCTGAGCTCGAAGGCAGATGGGACTTTTTCCGAACTGGCTAAAAAAGGCAGCGCAACCCGGTTCTACTTGACTAAGCCCCGTGCTCGTCCAAGGATACTAAAGGTACTCGTCGCAACCTCCCAATGAAAGTACCAAATGACACCTCATTACTTAGGGGACACTCCCCCACCACATGAATATCCAGGCTGAGAACTGATTAGTTGTTATCCAAAAATAAGGATTTTTTTCGTACCCCCTTATCATCTCCTGCACCCCCAAAAATATCATTCTGGACAAAAATGTCCCCATTTTCTCAAAAAAATTCGGAATTACCTTAGTAGCATGGTAAATCCGGAAGGGGGTTTGAAGGTGTCCGGATTTACCAAAAATTGCAGGTGAATCCGGTTCATAAATTGTGAACCGAATTTACCTGCAATTTTTGGTAAATCCGAAAATCTTCTTACCCCCATTCGGATTTACTATGTTACGAAGGTAATTCCGGAAAAAAAATAAAATTATTAAAAAACAAATTAAAATTAATAAAAATAAGTGTTTACAACGATTTCGATCACGAAACGAAACAGTACATGAAATTGATGAAAAAAAATAACATAACGCAACAACAAACGAAATAAAAACACGATAGAAACTACTAAGATGGTGGTTTGAAACGACGAAGGACCTCAGCAACGGTCCTTCTGGTTTCGACAAACAGCTGCAAAGGACTCAGCATCTGAAAGATGTCATGTCTGTCCATCATTGCTCGAGCGTCATCGTTGTTCTTCACATCCATATGGTGGACCACCGAACACGATTATTATCGCCCATAGTGGGGTAGCGATACATGATCCGAGTGACTTCTTGCTCGTCACCCTCCAGCTGCACCTTCCTTGTTATTTTTTCTTTCATAGCTTTAAAGGTGATGTTGTCTTTAAGCCTGCATAAAATGGGTTGTGGACTCTCGAAATGGACACCATTTTATCTGTTGGTGATTGTGCCCTGATGGTGAAGGGCAGCGAGTGCAGAATCACGAAAGTATTGTGTATTCAGAGTGTCCATGAGAGGCTTATTGTGTGTGAAAGAAGTGAAATGGAAATGATCTATTTATAGGGGAAAATGAAACCCTAAAGTGGATTACCACCGTTGATGAAAAGTGGTCGGCAAAATCTGGACCGTTTAAAGTGTCGGCAAAATCTAGATCGTTCAAAAGTGGTCGGCAATATCTAGACCGTCCAATTAAAAACATGTTTTTATTAGTTTAAAAAAATGACTTTTTAACTACATTTTGGTCAGTTTTTACCATGGGTAAATATATATATATATATATATATATATATATATATATATATATATATATATATATATATATATATATATATATAGTATGTAGTATGTACACCGTACAAAGATGGGAATACATTTTATGTGAACATAACGTCATTGAGTGGTTAATTGTGTCGTTAACATATTTTTTGTTGCCGTCTTTAGTCGTTTCATGTGATGCACGCGCGTTTTTCGAAAAAATGGCGTCTTTACTCCCACTTTAGAATATAATAGGGTAATGAAATTCATGTGGTTTAAAAAGTCGCTAATTGTATATACATTCAAAATTAATATAGACAAATTAGAACATACAAATGACAATCTGCGTTGTCCAAAGGTCAAATTTTATACTTTGTCAACAAATATATATGAGACAATATTGAAATAAAACTGAAATATAGTTTACTTATATCTAAGTCATTAGAAAATTAGGAGGTCCAATATTGGACAAAAACACACAGCGAGGATCAAATCTCCACATTGTGTGAAATCTTTTGGGAAATAGGTTATATAGTAGACTACTGTATTTCCACGACGAAGATAATATAAATAATTCCTGTAAATAATATGTCATTTTATTTATGTTAATCGAAGGTTGGACCGAAAAATTGAATTGAGATTGAGTTTATGTAATTCAAAATTAGTTACGTTTAATGTGTTCCAGAAATATTGGATTGAGATTTAAAACAAACATATTGGATTGAGTTTGTGTGATTCAAATTTACAAAGAGAACCACTGCATTATTGCTCATTAAACAGTGTTGATAAAAAAGTGTAAATGGTCAATTTGTCAATTAAAGCAACACTTTAAAGAACAATGTACAAACTTTGTGAGCTACTTTGTGTAAAATGTGTTGGTCTAAGAATTAGCTCAAAAAAAAAAAACCGATATATTTTCAAGCATGATGAGTGCAACGTGATAACACTTGAATGATGACTATATATATATATATATATGGATATTTTTTTGGTCATACGATAACGGGCGATATTTACATTTTTAGAAAATTGTACGGTTGTTAAATAAATACTACAGCTAGTTCGGCAATATATAACCATAATTAATACGACCAATATAATAATATAAGTTTTTGGACGATGTTTATTGAATTCTTAAACACGATATCTGACTAAACATTATCAAATACTTCACTATACACTACATTCTTAGTGCAATGCATCAAATTCTTATCCTCATCCATGATTAACAACTTTAGTCCTTTTCTTGCCTTAACACGTGAAAGGGCAACATATAACTGACCATGTGTGAACACTGGTTTAGGTAGATAAATTCCAACGTGAGATAGTGATTGCCCTTGACTTTTGTTGATCGTCATCGCAAAACACACGATTATAGGAAAGCGTCGTCCCGAACTTAAATGGGAGTCCGCGTCGCTTGGAATTAAATTCATCCGAGGAATAAATATCTTGTCGCCTTTGTTTTTTCTGTTATATGACATGAGAGTTGTGATGATATTCTTGCCCAAATGGTCCACCATCAATCTCGTACCATTGCATAGCCTGCTTTGATTGGTCGATGTTTCTCATCAACATAATTGGCACACCTACTTTCAATTTCAATTTATGATTGGGGATACCGAACACTTTATATCATTCAGAATTTTCGTGGTGAACCATTCACTCTGAACTTCGCTGTCTTCATCTGATTGACATATAGCATCTGAGCTTAGGTACTCCACAACTTCACCAGGAATTTGGTCCAAGATATAAGTGTTAACATGCTCAACAGACTCCAGTGTTGGAGCCAAAATAGCCCTTTCTTCAAAAAAGTGTTCTGTGTGCATGTTTGCCAATAGTTCAGGATATGTGAAGTCAATCAACGCCTGTAGGGGATTGGGTGAATCCAAAGATTAATAGATCTTTAGGAATCTCCACATCAGTCTCTCCGAACTCATTTGACTGCGCGGGGCCATCCCCAATCTTTAGCAACCAATCTGCAAAATCCTTTATCTCAACCCTCTCTGATTCTACGTTTGAACTACCAAGACGCATGTTGACAGTTAGGTGAAGTACCTTACAACTTGACCATATTGATGATGAATTAATTGAAGCAATGAGTACATCCGATCTAGTCCTCTTCGTATGGTGGTAGAATTTGTCTAAAATCACCACCAAGAACAACTGTCTTTCCACCAAAGGGTTTGTGTTTGTTGCGATGATCAACTGCTGCTGACATTATATCCTTCATTGTGCGGTCTAACGCCTCGAAACAATTCCGGTGCAACATTGGAGCCTCATCCCAAATGATCGCTTTAGCTTGAATTAATAGTTGTGCCCTTGGACTACCTTGACTAATACTACATGTTGAGTTATCTCTAGGAACCAATGGGACCCCAAATGTTGAATGCGCAGTCTTACCTCCAGGGAGCAATAGAGCTGCAATACCACTGGATGCAGTGTTCAATACGATATACCCCAAAGAACGAAAATAAGCCGATAGAGTATTCCACTCGTATGTCTTGCCAGTGCCCCCATAGCCATTCAGGAAAAAAAACCCACCCCTACCAGACAGAGCTGACCAAGTGATCTCATCATATGCCTTCCTTTGATCACTATTTAGGTTCTTGAGCAACACAAGTATGGATGCGCGCCATTTCCTCCCCTGTCATAGTTCAACTCATCAAAGAACTAATTTGTTCTCGTAGTCAAATCCTCAAAGAAATGCAGGAGCGGCATAGAGTAGTCGGACAAAGACCGACCATTTAGATTGAGCAATTTTTCTACTTCAATAAGGCACATATTTTTCAATGCTTCATCTCTTATTTGGAAACCTGTGACATTGCAAAAAAAAAAGAAAGATAATTAAGCAATGCATCTCCTACCTTGTCGGTCAATGCTAAGCAATTCACATTGTAATTGATTTAAATTGCAGACACGCATAGTTCCCATCATAGCAAAAAATATTTTAGTTAACTATAAAGCACTCGCCGATTTTCTATACTAAAGTAGTTGATTTTAGTAGTATATTGGTAACTACTTTGTTTGCTCCACTACAGTAGTGCAATTAAAGTATCAAATCAAGTACTTAATTAATCAGTAGGAATCTCTTAAAATAGAAAAATGGTAATGACTTGTTGTAGCAAAGCATATTATAGCCAATCGAAATTTATAAAGCACATTATCGTCACCTATAATGTGCCTTGCATATATGTATCTTATTATTGGGAAAAAGGCATCATAATTAAATTTATCGTAAAAGTTTTCAACATATCACTAACTAAAAATTCATATTATAGTTAATTCAAATCAGTGAAGCATATTATAGGTTACAATGCAAAAACATTTAAGTATACAATTGGTCAATGCTTGGCAAATCATATGATGCTTGTTTAAGTAAATAACATTTTAGTTGCTTTAAATTGAAAAAACATATAGGTACACGGAGTCCAGAATCGCCGTCGACATTATACATTATACGATACCATCCGCTAGTAACTTCCATGTTGATTCCCAAACAAATTCAAAGCTTGTTCATAGAATTCATAGATAGTAGGGTGACAAACAAACGACGAATCGATTACGGATGCTAATTTATCGCCTCATTGATCCCATCAACAAATTCTCGATCACCATCCAAAGAAACCCAACTTGAAACATGCATCCTCAAAAGTGAGCTCCACCTTACCATTGACCTTGCGCAATGACTTATAACTTGTGCAACCTCTTTGGATTGTCAGCAAAACCCGCAAGTAATATTTCTCACCAATTCCTGGAGGGACGTAATTACCCGCCAATGTCGTAGCCTTGTTTCCTTGGTAGCCATACCTATCAAGCGCATTCCACACAAAACGGAAGGAAACTCTGCGTATGTCAAATCTCGCCCTCCGAATATGTCTCGTTAGCCGTGAACCATGCAAGGAACATCGTATCATAATCTTTGGGCTCTCCATACAACGTCCTCTATATTTTCATCATCGTCGAAGAAGACCGTTTGTTCATTTGGTAGATGGAAAGTCAATCTTTGAACAGGAGGCCATTTATGATGTACGTCGAACGCAAAAATTCGCCAGATAGCCTCGGAAGGGGACACATATCTACACTCATAAAAATTACGGATCTCATCAACTGGAGCCTGCGGGTTATCGGGTGTGCGTAGCACTTGTAGAGTTGCACGGTCCGGGCCTTTGTTGACATATTTGAAAAGATATTTTATGGCGTTCGACTTATTGCAGTACTCAACATTTACATGGCCACGATATCTCATCAGTAAATGAGGGTTGTACGGGACAACAAATCTTTTATCGAATGTAATATCACCCTTGTCAACCGTCACGCCTGTGTTGTGACGTTTGTATGATGGATATCCATCCTCATCAATCTTGGTTGGTGTAGAAATGGCTTAGGGTAGAATTTGGTACAATGTGTGCCTTTAGTACATGTAGCTTTTGGATTGGCACGCCCACATGGTCCATGAATCATATATCCGCATACATCGCCGTAGAGATTTGGATACAAAATAGGATCCGTAACTCGGCAGAGATATAATTCTATCTATGTCCTCGGTAGTGACTACTTTTTATTTTCATGGACAACCACAACAACGGTGAGCATGAGGAAGCCCCCTTTTTTGCCATTCGACGGTATACATAACTGTGACAACAAAAGATAACATAGGTCAACATCGAGTTTTATTTCACACCAAAAATATGGAAATAGAGCATATTACAAATAATATGTATAACAATAATAGTTCTTCGATTTATGAGCACATATTCACTCCAAAATGGGTTTTTTGAAACATGAGTTTTAATTTACTTACTATTGGTTAGGAGCATAATACCAAACTTATCCTTAAAACTTTGTAATTGGGAGAATAAAAATTATCAAATAAGATCAGATGACAATTGTGTTGATCACATGCAGAACAAATATTTTAGTCAAAACTTCTATATATATATATATATATATATATATATATATATATAAAAAATGGACAATTGGATAGATTTTGGTTGGAGATTTTTCCACAGAAAACAATTTGAAATGTTAGAGATCAAATAATAATAAGCAAATGTCACCTGACATGAGAATTTCATCGTGTAGGGTGAAATGAAAATACCGCATCAACTTTCCGAACATTTCGTCGTTTTGATGTCGGTTATCGGTTGGTCAATCTTCATCTTGAATACACGTGATATGATGTCGGGTCTATCTCGACGATAATCCACGCGGTCTAACAAAATCAACTATCTCAAGCCAGCTCGAGTTACAGGTTATAGTAATGAATAGGTCTGGATATCCAAACCGCTTGCAAATTGCCATAGCATCTCGGCGGTTGTTGAACATGTACTGGCACCACCGATGAACGATGATGGTGGCGAATGACACGCCGACCGATAGTCGATGCATCGGTTTCTCCTCTACTAACAACATCTTGCAAAACGATCAACAACACGATCGTATCGGTTGTTGGTTGTTGCGGATGAATTTGAGCCGGGTAGACTCAATCATGGTGTAGTGATCAACCACGAATCAATGAAACAAACGACGTGCATTAACAATTTGCCCAAACTCCACATCCCTTTCTTGAATTCTAAATGCAATGAACTCTCTTAAAGTGATTGTTTGACTTTCCGGTGATCTAATGTAGTCACCCCCTTTGCTCGAGTGGAGTGTTTTCTGGAAGCCATCCTCACCACGCGCAAATATTAAAGGGTATTGAAGTGGTAGTAAAAGCGGGTGTGTTTCATATACCCTCTCAAACTAAATGTCATGTGTTTCACGATGATGTCACGCCCTCTCAATGTGCGAATCATCCCCGATAATAAAGGCAGCAACCTCATCACATGTGGGGGTATTATGGGTTCGTGGATCACTTGACTGTCCCGAATCAACCTTAGGTGATTTTTCGCGTGCGGATTCGTTCTTGTATATCGCGAACTTCCGGTACTTACGTGCAATCACATTGAACCGATCAACCATTTCTTTCAAATCTTTGACCAACGATTCATCAAGTACATTATTCCCGCCGTTGGACGGACAATGGCACAAACAATGTAAGTCGCAAAATATTTTTAGCTAAATAGTGTCAAATGGGCTAATTGACAAAGGTTGTAATTCGACACACTTACAAACACCTAGACACACACACATATATATATATATATATATATATATATATATATATATATATATATATAAATAGCTTTATTGAGTGAGACAATAGCTACACGCTAACACACACTATTCATATATAAATATATATTTTTAGTACATAATGTATATATATATATATACAAAGTTGTGTATATTCCATATAGCAACAATACTGTCTTGGCACAAAATTGGCATATTTAGATGAAAACGACTAAAAAGCCATGACAATATTAGGAGAGGACGAAATTGAAACGAGTCTTGCGAAATTTCGTAATCTACCTAAAATGGCTCATTCACATTCTCAACCTCATTTCGGTGTCCCATATGTATAGCCGTGAGCATATTTTGGAGTAGTACCGTCCGTTGGCGTGCAGACTCCTATGCGATGGTAGTTTTGACCGCCCAATATGAAGCGTGGTGGACTACCTCCATCATTAGTTGTTGTGACAACTTTACCTCCCAAAGACGTGAATGCGAACATGCTATTATATGCTCGTATGTTTTCACGCCAATTCTCGGACCTTGGATCAACACCTCTTATAAGGTTCAAGAATAGTCGGGGGTGGCTCCTTAAGTAATGGGAGGTGGACACGCCTTTCATACAACACATAGAGACCTCTTGGTTGGTTGAACGTTTGCTCTTTGTGGCTCTCTCTTCAAACCACATTGTAGCGTGACATTCACGACATTGATAAGTTGGTTGACCAAACTCAATAGCATTTGCGATCACGAATAACATCATATGAGACAACATTAGTCCTACAAATCTTTGTAATACAGTTATATTTAAAAACAGATAACAATATGCGTAATAATAACACGAGAACTTACGGTGGGATTCATATTTGTCGTAAAGTATCGAGCGATGAGAAGTATCCGGATTTTGGCTAGTTGAACCTATGAAAGTTCAAGTGCAACAATGCCATTGTGCTCATGCGTTATAAATAAAGTTGTGATTATTAGGAAAGTACGCTTAAAAACATAGCTTCATATTTTAAATTATCTCACCTTCGTTACGATGTACGGGATCATCCGTGTTGGTTTCGTGTTCCATGTCGAAGTCCAACCTGAGAATTGGTAAGTTCACTACTGTTTGACGTCTATGTATTGTTTCGGCATTGTGAGTCAGTGTGGCATCACCATGTGTGACATCAGATTTCCGGGCACCTACCGTGCAGTTATCTGCTATTAAAAGCGGAACTATTTTCAGACTCTACGACAAACATTACTCCAAATGTATTTAATTATGGCATGCCAAGGTAAGTGCAATATTTAAAAAATTCGTGGGTAACCAATAATTATAACAGAAGCAACATTTTAAAAATTGATTTTTGATAAGCATAATGGCTATTAGCACCAAACAAATTTGGTATGCATTTGGAGATCATACTACTCCTAAAGGAATTAAAACCTATTGTAGTTGTTGTTTTAAGAAATATCAGTGTGACAGGCCGACATTATCAATGTGGATTTCGTACTAACTAAGATATTCTACTTTCGGCCACATGTGTTGACACAAAGAGTATACAGAAGGACACTATTTACACAAATGTTATTTGGTGGAACGCTATAGTCATATCGACGACAAACCAACATTAGATCAAAATGATATAACAATAAGGTGTCGGTTATTACCAAAATTTCCATATGCTAAGTCTTGGTTGATGGCGCACACGGATCGATTCATTTGGTTGTTGTTGGGGTGGATGGCATCTGTTGTTCTCTTTAGCGGAAAATAATGTATCGGTTTCCCGCTTTCCGGCGGCGTGTGGCAGTCTTCCGAGGGAATCAAGCGTAAGTGTGTTCTTTGGCCTACCTCGACGCCTTAACACGTTGCTACATAATAAGTATACACGAAAAATCCGAATGTTAAATACTGATTTAAACTATGTAGGGCATGGATGATGTTCATTAATTTTGGAAGATGTAATGCGGGAATACCGTCTTGAATGTCCGCAAGAGGGGTACGATCCATTGCACCTTGTTGTGTTTCTGTTGCAACGGAATACACGGTAGGAGTCTTCTTTGGCCTTCCCCTACGCCGCAACTTTTTTGCTACATTATACATGGACATGAAAAAATCACATGATGAATATTGCATAAATCACGTATACGGGGACTGGTGCCAAACAATTTTACGTTGTAAGAAAGGCTTACCATCTTGTAAATCTGCAAGAGGTGTATGATCCATTGTGCTGGTTTGTGCTTGTGTTGTAAGTGATTCAACTGTCAGTGTCTTCTTTGGCCTACCTCGAGGCCGCAACGAAATTACTACATAATACACAATGACAAAATTTTCAGTTGATCAATATCGCCCACATAAATTATAAAAGCATTGGTAGTATAGTAGGCTTGGTTTTGCGGTCTTTGAAATACCGTTTGTATCTCGAGAAAGAGGGTACGTGACATTGATCCGCTTTGTGCCACGTTGTCATTTCTTGAACCCGGTGATGTCGGGGTTGATTTGATATCCGTGTAATAACACAATGGATACAAAATTAACAATATAGCAGCACAAAATTATGATGGAAATTGGTTGGTCGCACAAATGCGGTGGGTCCAACTTTAGCAACTGAAGATATTGTCGGGGACGGAGTCATCACATTGCATATTAGAATATTGAGCCAACATGCACATAGGTGAGAAATTTATTTGCCTATGCAATGTAATGTGAGTTGGTGGAATATAAGTTGTTCATGGTTGACACCCGTACATACTAAACTAAAAAAATACATTTGGTGCCCATTGGAACCAATGAAGAGGTGATTGTTACTGCAGATGTAGGTGTGAAATTGGCTCTGAGTGTTGGTAGATGAAGATGGAAGAGATGACTCATGGGAAAGGTGGTGAGTTCTCTGAATTTGTAATTGAGATATACCGCCAACATATAGTGTATTTTAGAAATTGAAGACGCCTCTTAAAAGGTGAATGAAAGTTTTAAATTTCACTACATTCTATTTGAACTAAAAGCATTTCTTACTTCCATTTGTGAGTGTCATTACCGGCATTGCTTGTGGACATCATTGGGTGTTAAATGCTCAAAACTTGATGAACCATGGACTGGTGTGGGTGTGGCCTCTAGTAGTCTTCTTATTTTAGCACGGGTGGTGGACAACTTCTCAGTTGAAGTTTGATTCGCGTTCGATCCTGATCAGAACAACATATACACTATGTATTAGTTATTTGAGATATACACGTTAGATACTGAAGACTACTATTGTGCCGTAGCAACCAGTAACTTCCATTGAAATTCTCGAACATTATGAATGTACCTGATTCTTCGTTAGTATGTGCTTTCTTTGGCCGTCCACGGGGGCGGCGGTTGCAAACTGTTTTTACGCAACGGGAAGACACAAAAAACACATATTTTATTGATAACAAAGTCCATCACTCTCAAAAAATTGAATAGCAATTTGAGTCTGTATTACCTTCATGAGGCACCATCTGAAGTTGGACATCGTGGATGGTCTCCTTGTTGCTACCTTGAAAACATGTTTTTATTAGTGGTGTGATTCAATGTTAGTGGTCGGCAATATCTAGACCGTCCAATTAAAAACATGTTTTTATTAGTTTAAAAAAATGACTTTTTAACTACATGTTTATATATATATTTTAAATTATGACTTTGTAGACAAAGTATAATACTACGTTGTTGACGTTAAAAATACGAATTACAAAAATATTTACGACGTGTAATTGTACAACAAAGTGGCACAAAAACATGTTTTTTAGTGTAAATAATGACTTTTTAACTACATTTTGGTCAGTTTTTACCATGCGTTAATTTTTTTTTAATTTTTAAAAAAATTATGACCTTGTAGACAAAGTATAATACTACGTTGTTGAGGTTAAAAATACGAGTTACAAAATATTCTAAGACTATTAACGTGTACAAAAAAGGACCACATAATAATGTAAAACTATATATAATCTGGTGTCTGTGGGTTATATATGTAGACATTATATTCCACAGACACCACTTGATTATTGTTGGGTTATATATTGATTATGTAATGTCTACATAATCAAGTGGTGTCTGTGGAACATAATCTAGAACATAAGATGTCCATAACTGCATGCGTCCAATGTATGGATGTTGCCATGATCTAGCTTCATCTGAAGCGTATTGACCCCAAGAAGGATGAGCATGGGGAATTGGACTAGTGCAGTTCAACTTAACTTGGATCCAATGATTCTTATGGATGAACCCAACACAAACCAAATGGCTCTGACTGGAAACACAATCTCCCATACACCACTCTCACCTTCCAATCAGAACTAGGAGGTAAGAGTGGTTTAGCTTTCAATGCAAACTTACATCCACATTTTTATATGTCTTGTGTCTAGCTGAACACCCGACATCTACTCGACTGTATGTGTCTCGTTTCTCACAGCCATAATTCACCTTGTTCTTTTCCCTTTCCCATTCTCCGTGGTATCGATCGAATAATAACCACAATGACTCCGTTGGCTTTCCCGGTATCTCTAGCCCAACGTGTCAATGTATCGCGAGTGAGAAATATCCCAGATGTCGTAAACGTAGCGGTTAAATTCATAATAACCATCTATTAAAAACAAAGAAAATTGTTAGACAAAAAAAAAATCCCGAAAATACCTTTTTTAAAAGTAAATTCGGTTCATAATTTTTGAACTGTATTTTCCTTTAAAAACGGTCTTTCCAGAAAAAAAATGAAAAAAAAAATTCAAGATTACCTACGTACCAGATAAATTCGGTTCACAAAACTTGAACCAAAATTGAAAAACTCTCACTATTGCTATAACATTGAAGACACAACATTGAAAAGGATTCTTCAACCTTAACGTCACCATCGTTTCAAGAGAGATCGTTTGATCCTCTTTTTATTTTTTATATTAATTAATTGGTAACAGTCTTAAAAAAAAAAAGCAATTTTCTATGATAGCCTCTGATCTGTTGATTTTTTCCACCGTTCCGCCGCCAACCCTTAATTTCCCCTCATATGGCTTTGCTAGTATTTGATTTCCCCCATCTCTGATGACAATCACACATTTTAATCACGAATTGGAAGGAGCAGGATGTATTACGAAGCTGGCGGCGGCAGAAAAAATGGTGTGGGGAAGAGGTTGATTCGCAGTGTGCAGGAGAAAGGAAGACGGCGTTATGGCAGGCCGTCCCAAACAATTTGGGGGGCCGTGCAAATTTTGCAAATTGGGAATCCAATTCTACTTTAATCAAATGAATTGTAAAAACACTTAGTTTACTTAAAATTAAACCTATGAAAATTTAACTTGAGCAGGTGCAGTGGTTAATCTTAACGACTCCATCTAAAGCGCGATTATTGGGCTAGTCTTTCGAGTTCGATCCCCTAATGGAACAAATCGAGTCGAGACTTACTTACCTCCCTACTGAACTCCGATTATTCGCGCGCTTTTTCCCAAGCGACGGAGTGCTGGTCAAAGACAAAGACAAAAAAAAAAACCTATGAAAATTTAATGCACTTAGTTTCTTTTTATAAGAAAAATATATGTTTATATAAAAAAAGGGAATATATTAGCTAAGGAGGGTACCAAAAATTTGTAAGATACTTTCCTAAAAAAAAAATTTGATTGATGGTTTGTTTTTATTTGAAAATGAGAGGTAATGTATAATATAAATGCAATTTTTCCCTGATTTTGTTTGTGGTTTAGTGGTAATGTCGGCCTTCCAGCGCGCTGAAATGTTGGGTTTGAATCCTAAAGAAAGACTTTTTGCGGAAATAACCAAACAATTTTTAAAAAACTATCATTTAAATTAAAATATTTTCCGAGAGGATCGAACCTGCGATGGAATGCTCGGGGGTAGCCATTCTTACCGCTGTGCTATGACATAACTTCTTTCCTTTTACGTCAAATATTGTATATAACTAATAGTTTTGGGGGCCTTAAAAAATGATATTGGGCTTGGGCCCTGTGCGGTAGCACAACCCGCACAAGCCCAAGGCCGGCCCTGTGTTATGGCTATGTTAACAGTGTTACTTATCATGTTAGGTGTGATGTGGATTCATTAATGACATGGCAAATTTCTATTGGTGGGACAGGGTGTGGTATAGAGAGCAGGGGAAGGTGATTTTCATCCGGGTGGGAGAGATAGGGATGGAGATTAGCTAGGCTAAGGTTTTTCCTATTTATAATACTTCTAAATATTTTATATACGTCTATTTTCAAGAAATTTATTTTTTATACTTTTACTTATGTTCTTGTAAGTTTAGTAGTTTTTTTTAATATGCTTGTAGCTCAATAGATTTAAACACTCAATTACCTTACCCAATGCGCCTTGGAGTAATTAGAGGATCCATAACTGAGAGGTTGAGTTCCTCTTTTCCATTAATCACTTGAGTTAGGGCCAAGATGCTCGTAAACCGATCGTGACTCAACCCATATACAACACAGAGAGCACCATCTGAAAAGAAAAAATAAAAACACCTACGTACCGCTTAGATAAATAGTCTATAGGATCTACAAACCACTCACAAAAAAACAAGAAGGAGAATTTCCCCTAGTCTCGAACCAACGCCAAGATAAAGAAAAAATATTCCTAGCAATTGATCTCCCATAGTCCGGAACACTTCTAGAAAAATACTAGATCCCAAATAATATGTCAAATGAGCATCAAACCACGATTGCATTTAGCTGGACCACCAACGTGGATAATTAACTGAAGGAACAAGGATGAGAGATCCTACTACATCACGAAATCAAAACCCTAGTTAACAATTACATACCAGATTGTTGAGGCATATCTGCATGCAAGTAGGGACGGTGATAGGTGGGGGATAGAAACTCAGAATTATAAGGCCTGAGCAAGCCTCCTAAAGCAAAATAAGAGAGAGTGAATAAATTTGATAATTTTTCATTGATACTTTCCACTAAGGCAAATGCAAGTATAAAGCAACATCAGAATCTAGTATCAGATCTGACAGCTCAGCAAAATCATAACAGAGTGCTGACTCATACAACTTCTAAAAACAAAAGGAAATAAGGAAATAAAACAACAAATTATTCTCATTTGTAAGTAACATAGTCACTGTACTTGTTGGGTTGTTTTTTTGGTAACCCCACCCCTTCCCCATATACCCCCACCAAAAATGAAAAACCCAAAATGCCCTTTACAATCTATTTTTTTTAAAAAAAAGGTCCATCGTATATATGTCATTTTGGACATATATATGATGCCTACTTTTAACTCATCGTATATATGCCCGTAAGACGTATATACGATTAGTCGTGTAAGATGCAATCGTATATACGTCTGAAGGACATATATACGATGTGTTAAAAGTAGGCATCGTATATATGTCCAAAAATGACATATATACGATTTGTTTTAATTTTTATTACTAAAAGACTACTAAAAATTCGTTAAATAGTCAAAACTACTCTAAAAAAATTATAAAAACACCACTAAAAATCTAACAAAACCAAAAGAAGGCTATGCAATTTTTTTTAGATTTTTTGGAGACTATGAAATATTAAAAAAAATCGTAAAAAATAGTAAACGATGAAATTTGGGATTTTGAGGTCGTAGTCCCGTAAAAGGTCCCTTTTAGGGGAGTCATGATTCTTGATTTTTTCCGGGTTTAATAGCTGTGGTTTCATTACGATCGGAGTAGGTTGCCCGAAAACCGATTTTTTAGCCTAAAATATTCGTTCGATGTCTCTAACATCGTCATGTGTTAGCGAAATACACATTAAGCCTATTTTCAGGTCTTATTTAATTTTTATTTGACTTAAAAAAAATACAAATCGTATATACACTTGGGGGGTATATATACGACCCTATGTTATAAGGCATCGTATATTCACCCCCCAGGCGTATATACGATTGATGTGGGGGTTTGCCATTTGTATATATACCCCTGGGGGGTGTATATACGATGCCTTATAACATAGGGTCGTATATATACCCCCCAAGTGTATATACGATTGGTTTTAGTTTAAAAAAACGTCTTGTCAAGGGTATTTTGGAGTTTCTCTATTTCATGGGGGTATATGGGGATTTGGTGGGGGTACAAAAAAACCCGAAGTTGAATGGTACGCTTGGGCCTGCTAGCAGATGCTATGGGCTGATCCAATGAACTGGCAATGACTGGCCCAACAGTATTGTAGTTATTAATCACACCACTAATATCAGCAGATGTATCAGACGGAGGGACATTAAAGGTTCCCATGGTTTGATAGTGTACTATAGTACTTGACAATAGTGTCATGTGTTTGTTTTTCTACATGCATGCAAGTGGATTTTGCAAGTGGACAATGGATGGAGGTAGATATCAGTGGTGAGAGTAGCTCGCGCGGTCGCGGTCGCATAGTGACTTGTTCTTGCACAATGCATAGTGAGTAGTATTGTCGTTCAGACATGGAATCCATTATCGCTTTACGTCCACTTGCAAAAAGCAATGCAATATTGCCTTTGCAATCACGTAACCTTTTTACTTTTTTTTATAACCTCTGATACGAAAATTTGATCGCATTGGATTGTTCAAACCGAGTTTAATCCAAGATATTCCTTTGCGCACATTTAATCAAGGATTAGCGGTTCATTTAAACTGAATTAAAAATAAATTTGAGTTGGATTTGGGTTAGGGTACAGTATTTGAAGAATATAAAGAAATTAAAAACATACTAATAGTATGTTTGCTACATGTGTGCTTGAGGGTATTAGTATTGCACTACTGAGAAAAGCGCATTTTTAGCGCACTGCCAGATTCACTTTAACTTATTAAGTCGAGCACTGGCCACTGATTTGCGACAAGACGCGTGTAAAATATTGTAGCGCGAAATTTCCGTGATGTTTGCCACGGGTTTGCCGCGGACGTGTGACGGAACGAAAAATTTGCTACGGATATCGCGCGTGGCAAGTCGTGGCAACGTGTTGATAAAATTAAAAGAACCCGATCCTGTCCAATTAGAACGTCTATATCCTCAAAACCTATTCGTCGCTCTCTCTTCTCCGTCGCTCTCTCCTCTCCGTCGCTCTCTCCTCCGACCTCAAACTCCTCCTCCGCCTCCACCTCCACCTCGTCCCGCCTCCTCCGCCTCCTCCATCACTCTGAACTCTTTCTTCCTCACGACCCTTCTTCCGTCTTCCTCACCGAAACCCATTCTTGCCGTTTCTCGTAGTCTCGTTCTCTCTCTCACGACCCTCTCGTCTTCCTCACTCACGACTCTCTCTCACTCACGAGGCTCTCTCATGAAACCCTAAGTTTTGAGCAGCGCGCTCTCACGCTCGCTTTAAGCAAGCTTGCTTTTGTCTTCCTTGAGTTCGAACAACTTCTTCTCTTCGTTGCTCATGGTTTGTATTCTTCTCTCGATTTGATTAATTGCTTTTGTGAAACCCTAAAAGTGTATTTGAATTTGAAACCCTAAAGCTGTGTCATTATCTTTGGTGATGTAAGTTGGAAAAGTTGTAATATTTAGTTGAAATATAATAAATAGGATACATAGATGTCATAATATAGGTCCAGAGTGCTAGATTTGATTTGTTTATTCTTTTGTAGGTCACTTATCAAACCGAATTGTTCCTTGACAAGAACAAAGATTATGTTGTTGCAGAACACGAGTGCACTTCTTTATGCTTCCAAATGCCCATTTGTATCGGGCTTGTTTCCACCTTCACCGAGGAAACTTCCAAACAATCAAAGTTCTCTTCAATAGGTTCCAGATTTAAGGTGTTTTTGTGTGTGGAAAACAACTAATATGTCTTTCTTATTTAATCATGGGGTTGTAAAACTCTTCATTTGTCCCGCAAACAACAATTGCAATCTTTACTTGAAACTCTAAGTGCCACAGAGCCACACTACATTCGATGTGTGAAACCCAATAACCTTCTTAAGCCAGCAATTTTTGAGAATAAAAATGTTTTGCGCAAAGCTCGCGTACAGGTAAGTCTGTCAACATTTCTATATACTCCATGTCAGAATTGAAGTTCAAGCCGAGATTATCGAGTTAATGCTTATTAGCATAATCTGGTTTTAGGGAGTCATGGAGGCGATTAGGATTAGGTGTCTTGGGTTTCCCACTAGAAAAACTTTTGACGAATTTGTGGATCGATTTGGCCTTCTTGCACTGAAGCATTGGATGGAAGGTAACAGCGTAAGTTTGAGACACCAATCTTGCTTTCGTGGATTACACCGCTTAGAAAATTTCAATTTGGGATGTTGGAGGATTAAGTGGCAAAAAAGAACAACGGTCAGCTTCGATTTGATCTTTTTCAACAACTCACTGCTCAAGTTAGATTATTTCGTCTTATTACATTGTGGCATTGATTTTTAGCCATGTGAATTTTGAAGTACATTTTTCTGACATTGTGTGTTGAATGAAGTTCGCTAAGGATGGAGCTTTGATTAATTTGGTGATATATATTTGAATTAATTTCTTTTGTTTCTATCTTGTATTTTGAGTCTAGTTTTCTTAGTTGTACTTCTCTGTGATTTCTATTTGCGTATTACAGGGGTATGTATGTATGTATGGATTGTGGCCCTTGGAAAACTTGGTGGAAGATTCAGACAGACTGTTTAGGTTTATTACTTTAATAACTCGGTGTTCTAGATTTTACATGCGTGTAATTATTAGCATCTTTGGAATTCTTGCATGTTTTGAGAGAATCTACATATATGATATATAGTAATTATCTTTCTCGGAGATTTAATATTTAGCAAATGATAAGTTAGTTAGTTTCTCTAGCTGAGTTCTCTTGTATAAAAGCTAAGTGCCACTTCTAATGTAATACACTTCAAGTCTATATGAAGTTGGAGTAGTAGGAAACTACTGCTCCATTTTTTTTTTTTTAAATTTTTTTAAAAATTTGCGATTTGATTTTACCGGATTTGCGATGAAATTTGCCACGCAGATTTGCGGCGAAAATTTGCCACGGCTTTGCGACGAAAAATTTGCCACGGATTTGCGACGGAAAAATTAGCGACGGATTTGCGACGGAAGCATTTGCCACGGAAATTCCGTGGCAAACGATTTGCGACGAGCGTTTTTGCCACCAATTTTTGTCCGTGGCAAATCCGTAGCAAATGTTGTTTTGCCACGGAAATTTGTGCATTTGCTTACGCGGAAATGTCAAGTGCAGAAATCAATGATTTTCTTGTAGTGTTGGAACCCTCTTGCAATTTACGACATGAATTTGTGGGGCAAATTTCCACACTTCTCTAAATATCAAATATGCATATTACAAATTTTTCAGAAAATTATTTAAGCTGATTTATTTAGTTAAACGAATGAGCTTGATAGCATTTAGCAAGTCGAGCTCGATTAATTCTCAAATAGCTCAACTGTTTTACACTCCTAGTTCAACCCTTGGTTTGAATAGAATTAGTTTTCGGATTAGAATCATTTTTAAGAAACACAGTCAAACATAACTAATTCATTACTATAACTAACCTAAACACACTTATGACTAGTCTGGCTACATTACCAAACAGGAAATACTAATAAGGATTAAAAACTATATTTAAACTTTACTTGTATATACTTTGCCTTAACTTAAAAGTCAAGTTTGAAGATCAAAGGTTTTTGGCGACATAAATCTCAAGTTTATTGAGATGGAATGATGCTTCTTTTGGAGCAAAAAAAAAAGGATTTAAATTGTGTGGATTCAATTATCCAATAGCTTGTTAAGATTCATGGACTCCCTGTGAGAGGGGGAGAGGGGGATAGAGAGGGTCGTCCCGTTTATTAGGTGTCTTATTACTTTTGAAAGATGAAATTTCCTTCGTGGCAAGGTGCCTTTGAATCAGCGCTTAAGCCAATGTTGGGGAAGTGGAGTTTGATTTCCTATTGGTGGCACAAGTGGGCCAACAATGAGATTTTTAAGGATAATTTGTTTTCTAGTATTTTTGAAGTGGCTAAGTTTAAACATGGTAGCATTTTGGAACAAGGGTGTTGGCTTGATAACATTTGGTGTTGGAATCTCGCTTGGGGTTGTGACATGTCTGCTGAGGAGAGGGTTGATCAAGATTTTCTTATGGCCACTTTAACACTGTTTCATCCTAACGATTCAGAGCAAGATCGTTGGCAATGGAGACTCAAAAAATCCCACTCATTTATACTAAATCTTGTTACGTGCTTTTGATGAATTTGATGCAGCAGGTTAGGCTGGTTAGCAATGTCCAAAGTGCTCTTGATGATATGTGGAAGCTATCTATTCCCACTAAGGTGGGGTTTTTGGCGGGAGATTATTGTTAGGGAAGCTTCCAACTCGCGAAACTCTTATATCTAAGGGCATTATCAAGGACCCTCATAGGTCATTCTGCCTTTTTTTAGCAGGATGAGTCTATTTCCCATTTATTTTTTTGTGCAGGTGTTTCCGGTTAGTTTGGCATGCTATTCAGAATTGGCTAGCATTGCAGTTTCAGATACTCTGGTGGGTGTCGAGTATTTTCGGGCTCATGGATTGCAGTTGGAATCCAAATAGATTGAAGTACTTATTATGGATGGCGGTTATGTGGTGTATTTGGTTTCATTGGAATCATACTCTATTTAAAGGTCAAGTTTTTAGGTCGTTATTAACCATGCTAAGTCTATAACATGGAGTTGGTTCATAAGTATAGAATGTCGCAATACCGCTCTTAGGATTTCTGATTGGTGGGGAAACCCTCTTGTGTGTCTGAATTCGGTGTAACTGGCTTTGCACCTCTTTTTTGTGGAGTGTTATTTTTCCTTCTTGGGTCTTTTTCCCATGGAGTTTTGATCTAGAGAGGTTTTAATGAGGCTCCTTACATTCTTTTTTATATAATATTTTGCTTACATAAAAAAGACTATTCAAGTAGAAATCCATCTATTTTTGTCAGCATCCTTTAGGTTTTTGGTTATGTTTGAAATTTTCCAAAATCAAATAATGATGTAATTTTTGGTGAACGAATTAACGATGTAATTTACAAATGATGAAATTTTACAAAATATAAATGTTTGTAAAAAGGAATATATAATACAATATAATTTTTTTTACAAAGTAATAAAATATAATTTCATTTTATACTTTTCTAAATATGACAGTACACATCTACTTTTTTTTTGTCTCAAGACCTAACACACAAATATGAGAAAATCAAGACTCGATACCTTGGAGATGAACCCGACACTACTGGTATGTTTGGTTCCCTAGAAAGTGGAAGGAAAGAAAGAGGGTGTAGGGAAAAGTGATGAAATATTCCACTTTTCCACTAAGGTTTTTCAACTAAAAAGGGAGAGGAAGGAATTTTTTTGGTGGGGCCCACACATAGAGTTGTTCCCCAAATTTAACAAAATGACAGAAATAACCTCCTAATAATATCAGACTCATAAAATCTCATATTAATTCATTTTTAAGGTTATGCGCGGATATTAAGAAAATGATTGGTTATGCTAACTTTTATGATAAAAAGATGTGGTAAGACTAAAATACCCTTACACTTTTATTGATTGAATCAATGACACAGTTATTGATATTATAAAGTAAGAATATTGTTAGAAAGTAATAATAAATGTTGTATTAAGATTCTAAAGTGACAATTAATTTGAGACAAAGAAACATTCTAAACAAGTCAGTTAATATGAGACGGAGGGAGTAACACTTTTGTTTGTAATGAGCTATTTATGTCATTTTTCAAACAAACTTGTGTCTTTCCTCTTACTTTCTACCAGTGGCGGATCCAAAAAATTCAATCGGTCCTTATTATAAGAGAAAATTCAAAAATCACAAAGATCAATGAAGTTATTAAATCTGATGCAATTTAAGCCTTTATTCCAAATATATCCTTAGTATTAAATCTTTATTCCCACTATGTAACTCTTTTAATAAACTTATATCTCACACTAAATAGAGGTATAAAAGAATTTTTAGTAATTAATGTGTTTTGAAAAAGTGTATATTTTTCTTATAATAAACAAAAATGTACCAAAAATTTTCGTAACAAGCTGAAAAATAACGCGTAAAAACTATTTCAGGTCAACTTACTACTTCCAATTCCAATATTTTCCACGGCAGCGACAACAAAAATATTTCACGCCTATAAATTTTGCCTTTTGACTACGTATACAAAGCATTGAATTTCAATGGAGTCTGCGATTTGAAACGTCATTCTTGTCCCAGTCAACGACAAACACAACGTTGTCAGTTGTCACAGTCACCTTCATCGCTTCTTGATCGAATCTGGGACCCACCTCATATCCCATTATCGACGGCCGAGATTGATCACGGCCCTCACAGCCATGTCACTCCAACAACAATGTCAATAATGACTATTGTCATTGTCATCCCATTTCCATATATTTCATCATCATGACAATTGACACAAGCATGCTTAAATCCATATTAAAAAAATCATACTACAAGTAATAATAATAATAATAATAATTTCATCATATAATTTTCTGTTTGGTGAGGTTGTTTGGTTTCCTGTTTGGTCGACTTGGTCATATAAAAATGCAGAAGAAGAATCTAATTATCTAACATTGACGAAAGTCACAGATTTATCTTCTCTTGAAACCCCACAATCTCATACTTAGGCGAAGACTTTGATTTGATCACATGGTTTGTTTGTTTCACGCGTACAAATAATCATTATTCTTTGCATGATAAGCATGTTCTACTTTACTTTCCTTTCACTGAACATCATGTAATTTAGCTCTCTTTATTGGTTGGTTGATTTTTTTTCTTTATTGTCATCTTTACCCTCAAATTCTGAGTTCTTGTTGTAGTATACTAGTACTTGGTTGAGTTTCTGTCCTTTCTCTATCCCATGGTAACCGATAGTGGTGAAGAAGTGGAGACGTTACCAAATCCCCGTTCCTTTAAGGTACATGATCAATATATAACTCCATTTCAATACTATGCTTAGTTTTCTTTTGGATATTAATTAGAACTAATTAAGGAGTTTCTATTGGTTTGGAATTCAGGTACACAGTAAAATGTGTATAGAACTGATGAAATTAGTGGATAGTATATTGAGGATATTTCCAGACATAGAAGCAGCACGGCCAAGATGTTCATCAGGAATACAGTCTCTCTGTTTGCTCAACAATGCAATTGATAAAGCCAAACTCTTTCTGCAATATTGCTCCGAATCCAGCAAACTCTACCTGGTCTGTATTTTCTTTTAATAATAATAAATAAATAAATTAATTAATTTATATATCCTTAAAACTCATTCAAATATGCCACAAGTTTCTGGTTTTTACAATGGTCCAATATGAAATTCTGTACAGCTTTAGGTTTACTAGTTTTTTTGCACACCCCTAGCGTCTGGTGTTTGACACCAACACTTCAATTACTTGTATTTTTTAGATTAAAACCAGTGTCTGTGCCGTACTTGGTGTCCGTGTATGTGTCATATATTATGATCATCTGATTATTATACTAACAGGCTGCATGATAATATCTTCGTCTGTTTTAATATTATTTTCAGGCTGTGACAGGGGATACAGTACTCTCAAGATGCCAAAAAGCAACAAGATCATTAGAGCAAAGCTTAATTCCAATTCAGGGTATGGTTCCTGTTATGTTGGCTGTAGAAGTTTCTAGAATAATTGATGATCTTGAGTCTGCTACATTTGTTCTTGACTCTGATGAAGAAGAGGCTGGGAAGGTTGTCAGAAAATTACTTCAACAAGGTACTTCAACTTCAGATTCAGTGAACGATTCTGAAGTTAAAGCTCTTGAGTTTGCAGCACCAAGACTGAACTTAACATCACCAAAGGCCATCTTAATAGAAAGAAGATCTGTCAAGAAGTTGCTAGATAAAATTGGACCAAATGATCAGAAAAAGAAGATGATCTTGAAATATCTTCTGTATCTGCTAAAAAAGCATGCAAACTCCATCGCGGGAGAACAAATCGAGAAGGTCTATTCTCGTTCCAAAGAATCAATTGCAATGGAGAAGGAGAACGAGAACTCGAGTCGCGATTCTCTACAAAGCCGTCGCGTTGAGTTGGATAGAGTGACACTTACACCCTCTGAGGAATTTAAGTGTCCAATATCTTCAAAAATGATGTATGATCCTGTTATTATTGCTTCTGGTGTAACATATGAAAGAATGTGGATAAAGAAGTGGTTTGATGAGGGTAAAACTCAATGTCCAAAAACCAAAAAGGAACTTCCCCATATGACATTAACTCCAAATGTTGTCATGAAAGAGTTGATATCAAAGTGGTGCAGAAATAACGGTGTCTCGATTCCTGACCCGAGTTGGCAAGCGAAAAATGTTCACTCATGGGATGGTTCAAACACTTCTATTAAGAGTTATGGAAGTTATTTGAATGATTTGAACTTGCCCGTGGATCTTACTAACATGTCACTTGGATCATTGGATAGTAGTTTTAGTTCAGACGTCTCACGTGTTAAGAATGCTCGCGACTCGAATTTGATCAAGACTAGTGAAAATTCTCACAAGCATCAAGCTCATGCAGAGATACATGATACAGATTTGATCCTCTTGCTTAAACTCCATGATCTTCAATGGGATTCTCAATGCAAGGTCATTGAAGATCTGAAAGATCATTTGAAAAGTAATAGCCTAGCTATTTCTTCTGCGTCACCTGAGAATTTCGTCGAACCACTTGTCCGATTTTTGAGCAAGGCAAATGATCTGCATGAAGTAAAAGCACTGAGATCTGGAACTCAGCTTCTGCTGGAGCTTGTGAACAACTGCAGGTATGATTCGATTTCCTTCACTCGGCTTTTGATATCTCGAACTCTCTGTGACCGCATTAACGAGTGTGATTTTCATGCAGAAACGGTATGGCTAATTTAAGTGAAGATATATTCATTAAGTTGGCAAGTTTTCTTGAATCAGAAGCAACAGGAGAAGTACTTACCATAATGGAAGAACTATCTGGAGATGGAAATAGTAAAGCTAAAATAGTAGCATCCAGTGCACTCACTTCTGTTATAAAATTACTTGATTCCAATGACAAAGGATTCCAACAACAAGCAATAAGAATAATGTACAATTTGTCATTCAATAGTGAAGTTTGTCCACATATGCTATCTCTCAATTGCATCCAAAAATTGCTACCATTTTTCAAAGACAGGGATGTTTTGAGATACTGCATATATATATTGAAGAACATTTGTGATACTGAAGAAGGTGGAAATTCTATTGCTGAAACTAAGGGATGCATATCTTGTGTTGCTGAAATACTTGAAACTGGTAGTAATGAGGAGCAAGAACATGCACTTGCTGTTTTAGTATCTTTATGTTCTCAAAATGTGGATTATTGTAAGTTGGTTATGGATGAGGATGTTATTAGTACTCTTTTCTTTATCTCACAGAATGGAAATGATAAAGGAAAGCAAAGTGCTTTGGAATTGCTACATATTTTGAGAGATACTAAATATGTTGAGAATGAAGATTTCTCCTCGGAACAAATTACCAACGCAGTTTCTCCAGATTCCAACACTCATTCTGAAGAAAATAATGAATCATCAAAGAGATTACCATTTCTGAAGAAACTACCACTGTTCTCAAAAACCAGTTCACGTGTATCAAAAACCAAAAGGTGAAAATGAATTCCACGTTGGATTGCTGGATAGCAGATATGATTTATAGCAGGTTTTATGATGATGTATAGTTGTGCTTATTATTTTGACGTATTCTTTTGACATTTCGATTTAGGGGTTTGTTAACGGTTAGAATAGTTTGTAGTTTTCACCTTTTCCTCCTCACGTAAACATACTAGAGACAAGTAGCAAATTATGTTTTGTATTGTTTATTCTTATTGTGTATATATATCAAACACTTATACATTTGGAGACCTGATTGTAACAGTAGATATTAGTGTGATTATGATAATTATTTTTCTATTTAATTGCAATCATTATTAAATAATGGATCATTGGACAACCACATAATAATAAGAGAGAAGAGAACGTGATTTTCGATTATTTGGTTTAAAGAGAAAGGGACATAATTAATTTAGTACTATTTTACCTTAAGAGTGTGTTTGGTAGAAGAGGAAGAGGGAAAAGAGAGGAAGGAAAGAGATAAAGAGAGAAGACAATGTGTCAAACAATAGAAAGAGAACCTCGTTCTCTTTTACCAAACACACCCTAAGGATTTTGGGAACAAACTGCTACAATCTTTCTCTAATCAACTTAACATTTTAACTGCACACACTACGGTTATCACTGATTCAATTCATTGGTGAACGAGACTAATATAAGTTACATTTAGCTCTTGACGAAAGCTTATATTTAAGAGTCACCTGCATAAGCTGGATGACAACCAATGACAATCAAGTGAAAACGGCAATCATAATAAAAGAATATCTACAACTAAAAACACATTATTAAAAGAAGAAAAAAGAAAAGAGAGATGCATTGGAGACGAATACCATGCTTTTTTTTTTTTTTTTTTTTTGAAGCAAATACCATGCTACTAAGTATATAGTATATGTCATAAGATTGAAAATTCACTAACTTAATTTTAGTTGCAAGGCTATGATACAACATACAGGTTAAATTCCGTATTCAACTAACATAAGGGGGAATTACTACTGGCTGCATAGCTAAGATTCTCAGTGCATCTCACCATGTTTGATCAACTATATGCCTAGCATATTTTATATAGATGAAAAAAACCAGCAGATGATGACCCAGCTATATGGGTCTCATTCACAGGCTGGTTTTGTATCAAAGCTGCTCAAGCATATTGTAAAGGCTTGGAAGGCAGACAGTGGATAACGGTAATCCATTGTAAATATATCTTTTCCAATTTTCCCAAACTGCAACATAACCTTTTCTTGCTCTTCAGCAGAAACATTATGAGATGGATCAACAGCAGCCACAAGTTGAAAGTTCTTAACAGAAGCTACTGTAACACGACCTTTGAAGTTTAAGCACCAGCACTGCAGTTGTTCATGCCATCTGGGAGCCTTGTTTTTAAGTTCCAGAGGCTCAACTGAGCCTTGGCTCTGTACAGGTATCTCTGGGAGGGTTGCATTGTTTGAATGTCCAATTGAACATTTTCCTTTTGTTGCTGGTTCGGGGGCAAAATGCTCATCAATAATTCGAGGAAAACATGTAGGAGTTGGAGCATTGCCCCCTTCCTGAATAGCAGAGATAGGTATCGAGTTCATGATGCAGTGCATTCTTCTCGGTCCTCTTGTACGCAGTACATTAAGCTCATAGGCAACTGTGCTGACAATATAATTACATGCTGGAACTCTTGGGGACACCTGCCTAGCATGAAATCTCCTACTAGACCGACTGTTTGGTTGAATACCAGCTCCATGTGGAGGTTGGCTGTCATATATAGTGAACTTGGTGCCCAAAAAATTAGACCTGTCAAAGTTTGTGATCAAGTTGCAGATTGTATTAAGATTAAAGAGCAGAGTGAAAATTCGGAAATAATGCAAGTAAAGTTTCTATCAAACAAAACTTGCCTGAGTTTCCCAATGTATGCACTGCTGGACCGAGAAAAATCATCTGCAACCAAAGATACGACAAAGTCTGTGCCTGTTGCCTTTCTCACCTTTTTGGCAGCTAATAGCAGCTTGTCAGCCACATTTTCCGCTATATAAGAAAAAACAAAAGAAAACACGTTTCTCAAATATTATTTCAATTCAAGAGCACACTTTATCAATAAGGTGATCATGAAGGGAGGAAACAGAGCAAAAACTGGCTGAAGTGTATCCACAAGTTTTAGCCAATTTCTGTCCCATTCAAATAGCTTGTGTGCGTGTCTGTGTGTATAGACACACACTGTTGAAACTGGAACTAGATAATTTTGGCTCCAATCCAGGAATGAAAAAGAACATTTTTTATAGTTGTTTCTGACTTACTTTTTAGTTATTTCATATTCTGACACTAAAAAAATGCATTTCCCTATTTTCAATGAAAGAAAAAGTTAATTTAGTAAATATCTAAAATCTAGCACTACATTAAAAAAAATAGATTATACATTTAGAATATATTACACAAACATAAATACCAAGTAATTCATTTGAGAACAGAACTCAGAAAAGACTATGACGATGACCACTGTATGTAAATGATTTTGATATATAAAAAAATCCGCCATATTTATAGCGAGAAAATTGCAGTTCAAATCTAAGGTTATTAAATCCACGATTTCGAATGATTTAAAAAACGAGCCAACATCCTTTCTTTTAGAAAAAAGTTAAATACAGCTGCAACATTATCAGCAAGGAAACAAACTTACATGGCACCAGTCCATAGTACAATAGATACGTAGAAGTTTCTCTGTCTCTCCTGATGAAGCAGTGTATTGGAGAATCACGAGGACCAGGCTATTCATACACATAAAGCAGAGAGCATAAGAAACAGGAAAACCAGAAGGGAAAAGAATCCAAAAGAGATTGGGCCATAGACAGGATAAAGAATTTATCACCTGCTTTAATGAAATAGGAAATGTCAGCCTTCCACACTGCTCAGGAGTACTGACAATCTCCCTCGTAATTGTCCTCCATGATTTACACACCGAAGCACAAGCGACAACAGAAGCACGTGCAGGCCAAGACGTCTCACTCTCTTCAACCCTCCGAATAATGTCCAGAAGCAATTCAGATGGAAGATTTGCCCATTGTCCCTGCTGAACACGTTCAAGTTGATTTAGAGTGATATCGGGAACAATGTGAGACTTCGTCCGGCTGTGCCAATGCTTGCTTACTGAACCTCGCCTTGATGTACTACCAATCCCATCCCTCATCTCCTTGAGTTCCCGTACAAAGTTTTTCAATGACATTTTCCCAAAGCATATCAATCTTACTTCACTAAAAAAACTGCAAACATCAAAACAGACCCAAAATCATTCCCCATTCTGAGGGTAAGAAAATATGTTCGAGTTATGAATTATGCTGATGTGAACTCTTCCAATTTTTCTGATGCTTATAGGATACACAGGCCGATAAAATAATACCAATGCAATGATACACCGGATGCTGACATAGCTCTAGAATCAATGCAATGAAACCGTAAGTAACCCAATTCCACAAAAAATCTCAACAACGCATAAACCTATGTTAGTTCACATTTAAAATCCAGTATTACAAGGTTAACATACAAGACTAAATTTTTGCAAAGCCTTTATATTTATGTCAACAAAGTTGATAGGTTTTGCACAACATTTTGCATAGCCTTTAAATTTGTGTCACAAAAGTTAACGCATTTTGCAATCCAGCAAAAACATAACAAGGCAATAACCTAATTATCTTCTACCTCACCCAAAATATTAACACAAAAAACCCCCCAAAAAAAATGAATTTTATAAATTGAGCTACAAGTATTTGTGAATATAATGGTTCAAGCGATCTAAAATTTCTAAAGATAAACCCGAATGCAGAACAATGAAGCATAATTATCAACATTTAAAAAACAAATTAGGGGCGAAAAATGAACAAACACCTGTAAAATTGAAGCGAATGAGAAACAGATTAATAAAACCAAATCAGCTAATAAATTTACAGCTTCAGACCTGTAAAATTGAAGCAAAACCGTAATAAGGAGCGCCAAACAATGAGAATCGAAGCCTCTAGATTCCGGATCCATAAACGACGGAAGTTGCCGAATCGGAGAAACAGAGGCAGGAAACCATGTCGTTTTCAGATTTTGAAATGCCGTGGCATGAAAGGTTAGAGAGATGGAGGAGGCGTTGCAAGCTCCGGCGAAGATCCAAGGAAGCTCCGCCACCAGCAACACCACCGTGAAAATAAAGTATCCAGACCGGAATGTTGTGGCAGAAAGCGGATCTAGGCTTTTTTATGTTAAAAATCTTATTTTAGTAAATCTTGTTGCAGAAAGCGAACCGTAATTGTTGGAGAGAATCTAGTGCCTCAATCTACCATGCACCCTATCTCCTATGTTCCCGACACGTGTCCGTTTTGTCCCTTTGTTGTCATCATTTTTTATTTCGAAATGATGATTAGGATTTTTTTTTTAAGAAACTGCTATTTTATAAGAAAATTTTTAGTCTTTGTATCTGTGCGCATAAAATATTTAATTTAGAAATTTAAATTCTTTGTTTTAGTCTTTTATTTTTGGCTTTAATTTCATTTTTTTGCGCTAAACCCAATAACTCTCATCTTCATCTTCTTCCTCCAAACACCATCTCCACCTTCATCTTCATCTTCTCCTGTGCCCACCACCACCTCCGACAAGCCACCACCACCACCACCATCACAAATAAGTCACTCTTCAACTCTTCAACAAGATTTTGGTGTTTGGAGGAACAAGATGAAGATTTTGGTGTTTTTTTTTGTGTCAAATTGGTCCCTATGCTTTTTTTTAAAGTTTCAATTTGGTCCCCATATGTACATCACTTAATATGTTACATGTCATCTCGACACTTAAGGCCTTGATGTCATTTGTTAATCACACAGTAGCGTGTCGTCAGTTAAGGTGATGGATGGAAAATTACAAAAAATGACTAAATTGACACAAATCGAAACATGAGGACCAAAAGCGAGAAAAAAGAAAGATAAACGAATAAAGAAAATGAAATCAGTAAAAGAAAGGCGACCAAAACAATAATTTAACCTAATTTATATAAGAAAAAACTTTTGTATCGAGAAAAAGCAGACTACCGAGTAAGTATCACGTAGCCGTTATGGCATTCCAACTTTTTGTACTAAAAATGATGATTTTTCTCTTTTAATTAAGGTGTTTCTATCTTGTTTTTTCCTATCTTGTCTTATTTAGAAGGATTTTTTTTGGGTACATAATAAATAAAATAAATTATTCACACCAAATATTGAATATTGTATTTTCGTTTTATGACGCAAAAAGTTGTTTTTTCATTACTTGTAAACTTGTTTTAAGAAATACATTCAATATTATTTTTTTAAAGGAAATACATTCAATATTATGTTGTCAAATAAAAGTATATTCAATATTATGATTCAAACAACCTAGTATTTAAAAAAACAGAACAGCCTAATTTTATTTTTGGTACAACAACCTATTATTTGTATAATAATATTATTATACTAGTTCAACTGTTAATTTTATAAATTAGTTAAAAAGCGTTAATTTTATCAAATACATTAAATTCAAGTCATTAGTTTATCCGCCAATGTCATTCACTATAAATAAGTTTATCATGATATCTTATGCTATAAAGCTAACTTGTCAATTATTCGCTAGTTTATTTGCCAATTTTTACAAAATAGAGCTTATAAGTTAGTAGTGTCAAATGCTTATTACGAGTTTATCTACTACAAACTATCATTATAAATTAGTTATTTAACAATGTCAAACAGAGCTAAATTTTCTATTATACAATACACGAATATGGAACAGAATTTTGATATAGGCCCACACTATAAAAGAACTCTTGAAAAGGTCGGACTTATTGTTACCTTATTTTGTATTTACAAGAGATCTATTTAAATTTTTAGCAAAAAAGTTGCTTAAACTTGGACGGATCATTGAACTAGACAAGGTATTAGTTTAAAGTGAAAGAAGTTGGGTATATCCAAGCAGAGGTATGTGCTTCTTTATCACCTGGATGGATTCACACACTTATCCAATACAATAATCGATGGAGGAAATGAAACCACTAGAAAAATGAACCTGTTGAAATGAATGGTTGTTAATGTCAAAAATTACATTTTATACCATGGCAAAGATATAGTTTGCTTGTTGGTTAATGAAGCAAAAATAAGCATAAATGCATGTCGAAGGCCTTGGTGACTTAATGATGCAAGGAAGTTTCAAAGATCACTTGAAGTTTGAAAGGTCAGACGTTATCAAGAAATATTGAAGACTCAAAGTGTGAGATAGATTGCTGACAATTGATGCGAGTCGTGCCAAAGAAGTTACTCGAGAAGTTACTAGGTAGTTATTAGTAGTTTATTTGTTATTTCAAATAAGACAATTGTCAATCCTAAGATAGGGAAGTTGCTCAAAGAGTCACTTATCATCATCTTTACAATTAGGAAGTTATTTTCTTTGCCTATAAAATACTTGTAAGATTGTCATAACTAGTGCGTTCACCCCGTGCGATGCACGGGGCCAAAGCTTTAGAGACCCGTTACTCGAGAAGTTACTAGGTAGTTATTAGTAGTTTATTTGTTATTTCAAATAAGACAATTGTCAATCCTAAGATAGGGAAGTTGCTCAAAGAGTCACTTATCATCATCTTTACAATTAGGAAGTTATTTTCTTTGCCTATAAAATACTTGTAAGATTGTCATAACTAGTGCGTTCACCCCGTGCGATGCACGGGGCCAAAGCTTTAGAGACCTTGGAAGCATTATAAAACCAAAATTTGGTTAATATTAATTAAAGTCAAATTCTAACAATTAAAATGTGTTTAGAAGATTCAAATGGATAACAATAGTAGATTACAATATGAAAGAAACTTTGAAAAAATACAAAGAAATTAAAAGGACATTTTGAAATGTATCTTAAAGTGGCATTTGAACATGTTGCGTGTTAAGGTTAGTATAGAAATAAAAAACATTAAAAAAAACTAATGGAATACAACAAAGATAATAAGTTTAATAAATTTGCCACAATTAAAATACATTAGGTGAATTTTTGATAATGGTAAGTAAAGTATAGTTAGAAATAAAATAGAGCATACATAACAAAGTTAAGAGTTATAACCTTATCAAAAAAAAAACTTAAGAGCTATAGAAATTAGAGCAACACTATAAAAAGTCTTTAGCATGCATTACAAAGTCTTAAGAGACACTAACAAATAAAATAAAAAAGAACTTGGTATATAATGTAAAGTTAGAAGTACAGAGTTCTAGATATGGGGAAAACATTAAAAAGTTCTAGGTAGGATATCTATACCCATCAAAAACAACATCAACAATAACTTAATACATGAGGTAATATAAATCAAAAGCAACTCGTTGAGGATCTATCACTTCCTACTCTTGATGAGCCACAACTGCATCATTATCGTCCAAGTCAAACACTTGTCTTCCTGAAAGCAAATAGATAACAACCCATTATGAGGAAAATGGAAAATAGACAATAATCAACAACTATTAAGTATTTGTAATATCTATTGAAATAACACACGAAAGCCATCGAAACTTGTTAATCGCATTGCATTGCTTTCTACTGACTTAAGAAGAAAAGGAGAAAAAGCAAAGTACCAATTAACTTGCCCATTGTATAGATGCTCTAGGAAAGCATAAAAGTGGCCTCAACGGGTAGGCTTTCATTTGCTGGAAAACCTACTTCACCAAATTAAGGCATTAATTTGTAATTTCTACGTACAATGCAGAGCCATATAAATTATGCAATCATATGAATAAACTTTATTAGTAGTAAAATTGCATGTAGAAGGCACCAAAGCAACTTCTTCCCCTGCTGTTGTAATAGCTTATGTTAGCTTCAAAACAAAGCAAACAGTAACTACAACTTAAATCAGAGATAATTGGTCAGACCAGGTAAAATAACACATACAATCATTGAACACTTTGTTCCCACAGATCCGAAGTCTTACACATTTTCAAAGGTGCAAAGTTTAACTAAAGTATCCAATTATCATAATCACCATAATTGGCAACTTAACAGATTAAAATAGTTAATTTAGTATACATGACATGTATATAGATTTTTAATACCCTAGTATACAAATTACAAAAATGTAAATCGATGAAGCAAGATTCAAAACTCAATCAAAATTTCTTACTATACACATCAAGACATGATTTGAAAGCAAGAAAAAAGACCATATAAGAAGAATGTGATTTCACCTCAGAGCTGCTAAGTTTGAAATCACATGTTAAAATTAAACTCAAACAACAATGAGGGTAAATATACCTAAAGGAGAGCAAAGAGGAAGGAGCACCACAAAAAAGAGAGAGCGAGGTATATTTACCTCATTGTTCCTTCCTCATTGTTATGAAAGCCATGAATCTAATTTGTTATGAACTATACGAGTTGAATCCATGGAAATGCAATTTCTTTGTGGATGATTAGCTTCTTAGGTAGAAGTGAAAAGTACATCATTCTCTTCCATTGCATTGAAATTCATTGGATTACCTAGTAAGCATTGCATGCGAGTTAAAATGATTAAACAACCAAATGAGAAAAAAATTAGCGGTTGCATGAAGTGATCGAGAACAAGCTGGGCCATCATAAAGCAACTCAAATGTAGGCTATGTGGCAATCAATTCCAATAGGCAGCTCAAATTGTAAACATAAATGACAAACACATTGATTGTTCATGAAATTACATTGAAGGTCACAAAGTTGAAGCTTCATTCGAAAAATAGGATGTTCATACCCCAGTTGAACAAAAATAGTTTCGTTTGAGTCCCCAAATTTGAGAGTAAAAAGCAGGTTATCAAATGAACCCTTATAGACAACTATGTAACATATAGGTTGCAAGTCCCATTTTACAACCAAAGGCATAGCAGTTACTTGATACTATCGAGGTCAATACCTTGCCAAAAAAGCGCTTATCGCGGTTTTCGCTCATGTTTCCCCTCCACATACGTACTTGGCTTTTATTGGACAATAGGAAATAAGGATTGAACACAAAAAACACAAGACAACATAAACTCTTAATGGAAAACACCGTTAGAACTTTTATTGCACATCAGGACAACAATGAGAGGTTAAGGCAAAATTGCAACATAAAATTTTCTCTAGATTAATTCATAGTGAAAATACTCAAAACATAATCAAAACCTAAAAGGAAAGCATTCGTAAGTTATTATGGTGAGTTCCCAAAGACTTCCCTTTTCTCGATCTATGTCTCTCTCTGTTTCTCCCATTGTCAAACCTACATAACATCGGTTTGCAATCAAAAGAAAGGGATTTAATAGATCTAAATCAAAAACTAAAAGGCACAAAGAAAGAAAGAAAAACCGGATCGAGAGAAAGCCATGAAAGAACAATTGAATATTTGACAAAAGAGAGGAAAAGGGTTATAGTTACGATGAAGGTCTTCATAGTCATGTAATAGACTTTGGTGTCTCAATCGGTTTTCGATCCATATACACATCTTGAAGAGGCTCCATAGAAACTACGACCCCCTTTCATCATCTTCTTCATCGGATCAAAAAGAATTATTATTTTTACGAAAATATTAAGGAAGAATTATTAACAATAGCGAGAATAGGATTAAGAGTAGAAGAAGAGGAAATTTCTAAAAATATGTACGAGAATCGCACTGTTAGCTCTAGTGCAGTAGGCGGTGGCCGTCCACCTCAAACCACCGCCGCCAACGTAGTCCACTCTCTCCTCGCCGTACTCATCCCTCTCCGCCCATTTCTTTGGCGGCAAAGCAGAACGCCACGAACCACTCTCTGCGCCGTATGTGGCGCCACGCATCTTTCAGGAGTCGCGACACCTTATGCCGGTCACCACCGCATTAGCCCTCCCTCTTCCGGTCTTCTTCGTCTTCTTCTTTCCTTTCATTCTGATCGTGACTTTCTCTCTCTCTCTCTCTCTCATATGCGGAAATCCCTCTCAATCTCTCCCAAAATTGATGAAAATCATTTTCTCTCTCTTGATAGGTTAGGAAGCGGCAGTGGAGATTGAGGAAGAGAGCAAATGGTGAAGGTATGGGTTTGGATGAAGTGAGGGAGGAGTGGGGAGAGAGATTGAGTGTGTGAATTGTTTTGTTTTTTCTGCACTCTTCAATTTGTTCAGAGACAAGTATTTTCAGTCATGTGGGATTGGCAGCAAGGAAAAGACAAATTCACATGGGAGTAGTAGGAAGAAAGACACGTGGCAGCGAGTGAGTGGCTGGAAAATTGGAGGGAAGGGGGACGTTTTGGCGCCAAAGCTTGCTAAAGTGCCAATGTGGAGAAGACCTCCAGGATGTAAATGTAGAGATAAGGGTTCGAACTTGTAAACACCCTATATGTCCTAATCCCCAACCAATTTGACTTGTCATCACTACAACGTTCCCAACAACCATTTCAATTACAGTATTTTCTTTCATGTTTTTCCTTTTGTTTTATTTATGTTTTTTTTACTTAAAAGATTCATGATGTTCTCTCCTTCAAAGGTTCGATTTTCCTGTTTCTTTTAAGCCCATTTTTTACTATTTTATCTTTGAATTTGTTCATTTCATCAATCTTGAATCCGTTTTTGATTCGATTGGTGATGTGAATGAATTCCTTTTTACATCTTCGAATTTTGTTCATGTTATCCATCTAGAATCTCTGATTTGTTTGGTGATGTGAACAAATTCTTCTCTCTTCTTTCTTTAAATTTGTGATCACAGTACCCTTTTGATCGGGAGACTCCAGTTTTCGTTTAATTTTAACTGTTTGTTGATGGACTCGATTTCCGACCAAAAATCACTGTCAACAAGGGCGCAAAGAAGCAAGCCCCACATCGAGTGTCTAAACAAAGTTGAACGACAAGTTATCTTATAAATAGAATAGGAGAGGAACCCGAAAATTACTAAATGTGTGTGTTGGCGGATAGTAAGTCATAAGTAAGCTTTTATATAATTTTTTTTTTTTGTTTTTTGTTTTTTGGGTACCTAAACAAATGATGTTAGGCTGAGGCTCCTGTGTAATAGCCCATCATGCACAGGCCTATGTGTTATTAATTCTTATTCTTATTCTTATTCTTGCTTCTTCTCGCATGAGCCGTCAATATCATTCATTTTCTTGCTTCTCCTCATAGGAGCAAGAGCTATGAGCAACAAAGATTGAGAGAAACTCAAATATATAACAATGGCTACATCCACCAACGAATCTACCATAAAAAAACCTACACCCATGAACTTTTTTTTTGTTTGGCCACTTTTTGACACCAAACACGCAACTGCTTTTACCCCAACAGTCTAGTGTATTCTCTAAGTTACAACTGCGCGAATTGGAGATGAAAGGTCTTGAAAGCTACGCGAATTGGAAACACTGTTGCCAAATGTGGCGATATTCAATTTGGGTTTTGAAATGAGTTACAAATATCTAGGGTTTATTTTGGGGATGGGGATGGGGATGGGGATAAAGATGATGGCATTCAACTAGAAAGATATGTCATCCATCAACCTTCACAGATTTACGTTCATATTAACAACCGTTAACTGGAAGAGTAATGTTATTTAGTCAAATAGTTCCAGCTAAAAATAGCTAAAAACTACCTTACAACAGTAATTAACCAAGTTTTTTAGGCTATTAAACAACCTACCTTTTCACCGTTTTTTAGGCCAATATGTAATAGCCTAAACAACTTGATTAGTTAATAGCCTAAACAACTTGATTAATATATGACGATTGACTAAAAATTTGGTTAATTAGTTAATAGCCTAAACAAATTGATTTTTTTTGTCAAATATGTAATATTTTATATTGGTGTTGTAAATTAGTCTTGGGCTATTTTTGTTTGGATTTTTTATTTAAATAACATTGTTTCGCTATCGAGGAATGAATGTAAAGTTTACTAAAAGCTAACTTTTTAAAAAAAAAAAAATTAAAACACAAATGACTTAATCGAGAAAAATAACTTAAAAACAAACTCAGAATTTTAAGTTAACTTAAAGAAACTCAATTTAACTTTACAATAAAACCTCCCTCTAAATTTGAGTTTGAGGTTCCATTAAAAAAAAGAAAACTTGAGTTTGAGGTAGCACGTAGCAGTATCTTTAAAATGTGCTTTTTTTATTTGCAACGGCAATCGTCTGCTTCAAACAATAGAAAACTCAAAAATGAAGGATTCACAAAACAAGCAACAAATTCTCTATCAGATGAGTATCCTCTGATAGCGAAATAATTTATTAACTAATAAATAAAAAGCTTGCATCGTTCAAAACCTGTTAGAATTAGATTATTTAATTTATTTATATACTCACATACATGGTATTGGTAATTTATCTATAACCACGGAGGCTGAGTGGCTTAATCTATCCTGGGACACAGATGGTTGATTGTGTGCTTCTAGAATCGATTTCTGCACTCAACAGACTCAGTGTTGGTTAGTGCGAAACTTGATCCTGAACACGAGCAAAGATTGGTCTTTCGTTGAAAGTGTTGGGACACTCGGGTAGGTAGCGAGCAATGGTCCAAAAAAATCTATTAATAAATAAATAAATATTGCAATACAAAGGAAGAATTCGGTTGGCGACACAGACAGTATCTCTGTTTCGCTACAGTAACATATTACCATTAAGACATAACTTGTACTTAACGAAAAAGATGAAAACTAGCTACTAGTCCAATGTATAAGTATAAGGCTTGTTTTGTTTGGTCCTCTGTAGTTGTAACCCTTCACTTTCACAGCATATACACAACAAATTCACCAATAAAAATAAATCATGCGTGTGTATAGATTTTCCTTGGCCTACCAATCTCAGTCTTTAAGCCATTCCACATTGGCTTTAAGTCCTTATCACCATATATATCCCTTCAAAGTTTTCATGTAAACAACGCTTTCACTACCTAATCAACCTTTTCCTTACGGTTTTCTATAACCCTTTTTTATTAAAATATTTTTCATATTAGTCCTACCAACTTTTGCAACCATTTGTATATATATCATTTCACAATCTTTTCTCATCAATCTCATCAAGTTTTCTAAGAGAAGCAGAATGGCTCACAACATGATTAGTTTCGCGATTCTGGCGTATTTGTTAATGATCCTTTTTGGTTTTCTTGGCTTAAGCTCTTTTCCAGTTGAAGCAGCAATAAAGAAATATCAATTTGATGTGAGTAGTTAATTAATTATATATGCATATACTTAAGGTTAAATAATCAGCATGCTTAACTATATCTATTTGAATTACTAATTTTTTTATGACATTATTATATGACAGATTCAAATGAAGAATGTGAGTAGACTATGCCATGCAAAACCCATTGTGACAGTAAATGGGAGGTTCCCAGGACCAACAATTTATGTTAGAGAAGGAGACAGAGTACAAATCAATGTTACCAACCATGTCAAATATAACTTGTCGATTCACTGGTGGTATTAAAGGAGTCGACGAGGGGTGCTCTATTTCGTTATGCGACATTTATTTCTATTGTGACAAGAACTAATATAGGTTATATTGTTTTGTTGGTTAAATTTGTAGGCATGGACTGAAGCAATATCGTAATGGTTGGGCGGACGGACCGGCTTATATTACACAATGTCCAATTCAGACCGGTGGAAGCTACACATATGATTTCAATGTAACAGGGCAAAGAGGAACATTGTGGTGGCATGCTCATATTCTTTGGTTGAGAGCAACTGTTTATGGTGCAATTGTTATTATGCAAAACCAGGAACCCCATTTCCTTTTCCACAACCAGCTAGAGAATTTGAAATTGTACTAGGAGAATGGTGGCACAAAGATGTAGAAGAGATTGTAAAGCAAAGGGAACCAAATGGGTTTGCCACCTAATATGTCTGATGCTCATACCATTAATGGGAAACCTGGACCACTCTTTCCTTGCTCTGAGAAACGTAAGTACTTTCATTAGCCCAACTATATGAAGTATATGATTATGTAAAAATTGGTTAAAGAAAGTTGATGTATTTAGGGATGACAAAACGGACTTCGCCGCTGCTCAACTGAATCGATAGCCGCCAAAAATGACGGGTTGGGCAGTGATTTCACCCCGCCAACTCGTCGGGCCAAAGATAGGGTGGGCCAAACCGCCAACTTTAGTTTTTCTATTTTTATGTTTTTCCATTTTTAACTATTTCTAAATACTTTTTAATGTTTTTTTGGCGGGTTGTAGCGGGTCAACCCACTAACCCGTCATTTTTATCTTTTTTTTGGGAGTTTGGGCGGGCCAACCCGTAAACCCGCCTATTTTATGCCCAAAAAGTGAGATTTAAAAAAACTTTTAATTATTTATTTTAATAACGGGCTAACTCGCGGCCCTCCAACTCGTCGAGGGGCGGGGCAGACTCAACTTCTCAACCCACTATCCTATGGCAGGCCGGTCTGCGCCCGCTCAATTTTTGGTGGGCTCAAGTCGAGGCGGGGCGGGGCGGGCTTGACCGTTTTGCCATCCCTAGATGTATCTGGTCCAAAATTTTGACCACATACATCAAGTTTCGTTGACCAATTTTTGCTTTGTAATGGAGGGAGTATATGATTATGTAAAAGAAAACTAATTACAAAATATTGATTTGTAATTTTCTAGATACATATGCAATGGAGGTAGAACAAGGGAAGACATACTTACTAAGAATCATCAATGCTGCACTCAACGATGAGCTTTTCTTTGCAATAGCAGGACACAACATGAGAGTAGTTGAAGTTGATGCAGTTTACACAAAACCATTCACCACAGAAGCCATATTAATTGGTCCTGGTCAAACAACAAATGTTCTAGTCAAAGCAAACAAAGTAGCTGGAAGATATTTCATAGCAACAAGAACCTTTATGGATGCACCAGTTCCAGTTGACAATAAAACCGCCACAGCTATATTTCAATACAAAGGAATTCCAAATACAATTCTCCCTTATTTTCCTCTTCTCCCTAATTCCAATGATACAAACTTTGCTTTAAGTTATGGAAAGAAATTAAAAAGCTTAAATACACCTCAATATCCTGCTAATGTTCCTCTCAAAGTTGATAGAAACCTCTTTTACACTATCGGTTTAGGAAGGAATTCTTGTCCCACTTGCGTGAATGGAACGCGTTTCGTTGCTTCTTTAAACAATGTTACTTTTGTGATGCCACAAACTGCACTCCTTCAAGCTCATTATTTCAATATCAAAGGTGTTTTTAGAACTGATTTTCCTGATAAGCCTTCAACTACTTTTAACTATACGGGTGCGCCGTTAACTGCGAACCTTGGTACTTCAATAGGCACAAGAGTTAGCAAGATTAAATTTAATTCTACAGTTGAGTTGGTTTTGCAAGACACTAATCTCCTCACTGTTGAGTCTCATCCATTTCATTTACATGGATATAACTTCTTTGTTGTTGGAACTGGTATTGGTAATTTTGATCCTGCTAAAGATCCTGCTAAGTTCAACTTAGTAGATCCTATGGAAAGGAATACTGTTGGTGTTCCCACTGGTGGTTGGACCGCAATTCGATTCAGGGCCGATAATCCAGGTATACCTCAACTACTGCATGCATGCATGTACCTTAAAAATTGTTAAAATTTCAAATCATTTTCCGCCTTTTTTTAACCTGCTACGTACGGTAGATATTTATATAGTCGTATTTTTAACTTGCTACGGTATATATATATATATATATATATATATATATATATATAGGTGTTTGGTTTATGCATTGTCATTTGGAGCTGCACACTGGTTGGGGTTTGAAAACGGCTTTTGTTGTGGAAGATGGACCGGGAAAAGATCAATCAGTTCTACCACCACCCAAAGACCTTCCAACATGCTAGTCATAAAAGAATTTGTCAAATTAAGAGCTAGCACTGTATGAACAATATTCAAAGTGCAAGCAAAGATAACAATTTATTATCTGCTATTACTTCCTGCATAAGTTGTAGTGATTTTCAATTCAAGAAATTTAACGGGAGAAACAATATTGCAAGCAAAGATTTGAATTATGTATAAAATTTGATTACTTGTTTTTATCTTGCTTCCATATGCGTTTTTATTTTTTGACAATCCATGTGTTATTTGTTGTCTCATATCGTTTGAGAATTGTTTGAAACCAACTACATTTAAAAACAAGATAATAATTTTGAAACCTAGAACAACTTTATATCTATATTATATAATTAAATACTATGAGTTATAACTAAAGTTTGCTCTCTCTTAATTGGTTTGAAGTTCAAAATAATATAATTTTAGAAAAATTATTATTCATAGGAAATGAATGGTATGGGGCAACTCGTATTATTGTCTTCGCTCGTTTTTTTATGTTGTTCGTGTTTTGTCAGGCCATTTCGTATGTTTCTAGTTGTACTATTTAACATAGCTGATGATTTTAATACAGGAGACTCTCTCTCTCTCTCTCTAGATCTCTCTCTCTCTAAATGACACTTTTCTTTTATAACTTAGAGGATTCAAATCCAAACGAAGATGATCTAAATCGAAACTAAATATTTTTACGGTGTCTCTTACCACTTGGGACCTTGCTTAAGAAATTTGAGTCAAATTCCACTTAGACCTTGCTTGGACTGCAATTCGTTTTTGAGCTGATATTAATCTATGTTTGAAATTTTCTAAACTTCTATAAATTTTCATAACTTTCAAGCATGTTATTCTCTATCATAAAATGATGTTCTTATACTTGTACATATGGTTGTGTAGATGTTTGGTTCATGCATTGTCATTTGGAGTGCACACTGGTTAATTAGGGGTTGAAAACGACTTTTGTTATTGAAAATGGATAGGGGCAAGATCAATATGTTCTTCCACCACCAAAGGATCTTCCACCATTCTAGCCATTCTTCAAGAAATAACCAAATGATTTGAATTCAACATTATTCAAAATGATTTTACTATGTTTTTTTGTCTATTAAGGTTTTTAATTAGGGATATTTTTACAAAATAAAAGAAACAATTTTCCCTTTGAGGTGAGAGCAAGGGAATGTGGAAGCCCTACTGATACCAAAACTGGATTTTCTCCATCCAATCCATCAATCAAACCCGGAAACCACCCAGATCCCGACCTGCCAAGCTCATAGTGTCGGTTCCACCCCCAGGATGCAACCTTTGTACTCCCCACATTAGCACCATTTGATTCATCAAGATGGCATATTGCCAAAGAATGGTTAGGCCCTGCTGCAACAGAAACAGGCCTGAAACTCATCTCAACGGGAAGAAATTCTGATTCTTCTCCATCTCTCCTCAACTGGCCATTCCAGTTCGTCCCACAGCTCAAGAGGGCACCACCACCTGATATAAGGGTAAACAATAATTCAAGAGAGGAACAAAAAGTACTGTGTGTATATGTTATTTAGCATCGACGTACACTTGAACTTCGCATTGAAGTCGTGTTTGGTGTCTGACATGTGTCATACATCGACACTTCAACCAATTCAGTTTTTTTAAATTATCGTCGGTGTTATTAGTACTATTTACGTGTGGTGTATTCAGTGTTCGTGTTTATATTGATGCTTCCTAGTGCATATGCAACTTAGTATTACTTGTATATTAATTTATGCTTACCTTGTATATTTATGCTTACCTTGTTATACCACAGTTAAAGTTAATTTGTATTCTTTGTGGTTAGTAAAGCTATGATTAAGTTAGCTAGTGTAGTTAGTGTTGAACAGAATTAGTTAGAAGGTAGTTAGAATATAGATTGTATATAGTCAGAAAGTTTGTACAGTAACATTCAATGAATGCAATGACAATTTTTCATCACTTTCGTTCCTCTCTGGTGCTGGATTCTTTCATGGTATCAGAGCTCAAATCTTGAGCTCTGGTTCGCCATTGACGATTCCATTTGCATTCATCTTCTTCGATCTTTCGTTCTTTCACTTCGATCATCTTCGACCTTTCGTTATTTCATTTCGTTCCCAAATTAAGTAACCTAATTTCGTCAATTTTTTTCGTCTTCGATTCCCTTTCGATTCGATTCGGTTCGATTTCAAATCAAGATTTGCTTCATTTCGCACAACAATGGCGGATCGAATCTCGATTCCTACAAAGGATTATGCCACGAATTTGGCAAATCCGTTTCTACATACATCCAAATGAAAATCCGATAACTCTTGTTCAACCCGGCATTAGAGGAAGCGAAACTTTCAAGCGTGGTTTTGGTTACATGAAGATAGCGTTGATCTCGAAGAACAAACTCATATTTGTTGCCGGAGCGATTAAATAGCGCCGAGCGAACACCGATCCACTCTATAATCAATGAGTACAGATGCAACAACTTAATTCTTGCGTGGATTCAACGCTCGGTAAGTGCTAATATCCTCAAATCTATCGCATTCTTTGATAAAGCGTATGAAGTGTGGAAAGATTTGAAAGAAAGATTTGATCAAGGAGATATATTTAGGATAGGTGATTTGCAAGAGGATATAGCCAAATTAGGACAAGGAACTAGGGATATTTGAGTATTACATTGAATTGAAGTCTATGTGGGATGAATTGGATAGCTTTAGACCTATTGTTTCATGTACTTGTACGGTTCCTTGCACCTGCAATGCTAGCAAATGTACCAAGAAATTTCGTGACCAAGATTACACAATTAAGTTCCTTAAAGGTTTGAATGAAGAGTATAGCCACGTTCGTAGCCAAATTATGATGATTGAACCACTTCCCCAAATTTCTAAGGCATTTTCCATGGTTGTTCAGCAAGAGAGACATTTATCATTCTTGGTTCTCTTTGTGTAAACCGATAGTGAAACTAAGACTCTTGTGGCTGCAAACTATGCTAGTTTCAACCGTGGTGGTGGTAATAATCGTGGTAGGGGAAGGTTTGGGCGTGGGCAAGAACGTGGACAGGGTATGTCTAAGTTGTGCACGAATTGTGGGAAGACCAATCATACCGTGGATCATTGTTACTTTCTGCATGGTTTCCCTCCAGGATATCAGACCAAGAATACCAAGGGTGGTACCTCGCTAATGTTCTTTGGTGTTGAGGAAGAGAAGCGACTTAAGACGAACTCTCAAAGGCACCAAATGCACCGGTTTCTCACACTGAGAACAATACCAAGGTCTCTTGGATTTGCTTCAATGATCAAAGCTGCAGCAAAGTGCGCTACTCATTCCGCCAATACCTCAATCATCAACAACCAATCCTTTGCTTCCAATAGTGTGACCATAGCACACGAATCTGGTATGATTACTATCTTTTGGATTGTAGATACCGGAGCCACTGACCATATGACTGGAACCTTTCATTTTTTTACTAGTTACACACCTATTAAACCTATTAGTATAGATTTGCCCAATCAAACTTCTGCTTTTGCTGTAGGTATAGGAACTATAGAGATAACCACAGACCTTATCCTATATAATGTACTATATATACCTGGATTTAATTCAAATCTTATGTCAGTAGGACAATTAGCTAAAACCAGCAACATTTCTACTGTTTCTAATGATGATGGTTGTTTTCTCATACAGGCCCGTACCAAGCAGATGATTGGGTCAGCTAGACTTGATGGATTGTATCGGTTGTACCTGCCTGTAATTGCTCATGTGATTGTACCTAATCCAATTTGTAATGCTGGTAGCACTTCTACTCTTTCTCATCATACACAAACTACTATATTAGATGACTCTAGACTTTGGCACATAAGATTAGGTCACTTATCCAATGATAGACATCATTGTATTGCACAACAGTTTCCATCTATACAGTTTAATAATACTTTCTTTCCTTGTGATGTATGTCATTTTGCAAAGCAAAGGAAATTATCTTTTCCACTTAGTAGCTCAAAAAGTTCTCACATTTTTGATATCTTACATGTTGACATTTGGGGACCATATGCTCACCCTTCCATCTTAGGACATAAATACTTTTTGACACTTGTAGATGATTTTAGTAGATTCAACAGGTTATCCTCATGAAAACTAAGGGAGAAACCCGTATACACCTTGTTAATTTCATCACTTACATTGAAACACAATTCAATACCAAACTCAAGTGTCTTAGGAGTGATAATGGTGTTGAATTCCTTATGCATGAATTTTATTCTAGCAAAGGCATTCTTCATCAAAGCATTCTTGTGTTGAAACTCCCAACAAAATGGGGTTGTGGGCGTAAACATCAACACATACTAAATGTGGCTAGAGCATTATTTTTCAAGCCAATCTTCCCAAAACCCTTTGGAATTTTCCCATACAACAATTTGTTCACCTAATAAACCGATTACCTACACCCATACTAAATGATAAAACTCCATATGAACTCTTATACAATAAACCCCCTCCTTTGACCATATCAAAACCTTTGGATGTTTAGCATATGCTTGACCATCACGCCCATAGAACCAAGTTTGATCAGGAGCTCACAAAGCTGTCTTTCTAGGATACAAACAGGGACTAAAGGGATTCATTTTGTATGACTTAACCTCTCATCAATTACTTGAGTCTAGACATGTTATATTTTATGAGAACATTTTTCCTCTTCAACCTTCCAAACCTACTGGTAGTGCCCGATCATCCGGTCCATTGACAACCTTTCCACCCCGAAATTTTCGACTGAATCCCGAGGAGCCTCTACCACACCATACCCCCGCCTCTCCTTCACAAAATACTCCACGAAACCCCGGCACTCCTCACAAAATATACGCAACTCTTTCTTCTAGTAACACAGATCTGATTAACACTGAGGCTGCATCTGATTCAACTATTGAATTAGATCAAACCACTATTTCTGAACCAACCCTTTCTACAAATAACACTCATCTCACTGCACCTGAACCTGTTATCACCACCACACATTCTGGTAGGGTCATTCACAGACCCAATTACTTGCAAGACTATCATTGCAATAATTCTAGCTGGAACAATCCTTCTGCAGGTATTTATCAGTCTATTCCCTACCCTCTTTCTTCAGTTTTATCCTATACTAAATGTACACCTTCATATAAGTCCTTTTGTTCTAATGTTTCCACCAATGTTGACCCTGTCACCTATACACAAGCCTCACCACATGAGTGTTGGCAGAAAGCTATGCAGGCCGAGCTTGATGCTTTGGCTTTGAACAAGACTTGGTCCTTGGTTGATCTCCTCGAGGAAGACTCTATTGGGTGCAAGTGGGTCTATAAGACTAAATATCGGTGATGGAACTCTTGAGAGAGCCTAAAGCTCGCGCTTGTAGCCAAGGGCTACAATCAACTTGAAGGTGTAGATTATTTTGAAACCTTTAGTCCTGTTGCCAAGATGACAACAGTGAGAGTTTTGCTTGCCTTAGCTGCTGCCAAGAACTGGTTTCTTGAGCAATTAGATGTAAATAATGTCTTTCTCCATGGTGACCTTACTGAAGAAGTGTATATGGTCTGTCCTCTTGGCTTGCAATCGACATCGACTGACATGCGGTAAAGTTTGCAAGTTACACAAGTCCTTATATGGGCTTAAACAAGCTAGTCGCCAATGGAATCATAAATTGACAACTACTCTTGTGTCAATGGGCTACAATCGATCTGGTGATCATTCTATGTTTGTTAAGTCCCGTTCTCGTACAATTACTGATCTTACTTGTATATGTTGATGATTTAGTTTTGGCGAGCACCAATATGCATGAAATTTCTAGAGTTAAACAACTCCTTGATGAAAAATTTCGTATCAAAGATCTTGGTACACTTAGATTCTTTCTTGGACTTGAGGTAGCAAGATCCAAAGGGAGGCATTTTGATCAACCGAGAAAAAATACTCTGGATTTGTTGCGGGACGGTGGAGTCCTTGCCTCCAAACCGGCTTCCACACCTTGTGACCGCTTCTTGTAAGCTCACCATTGATGGGGGGCAGCCCTATTCAGATGAAGCAGCATATAAAAGACTTGTTGGGAGGCTTCTTTACCTCACAACAACTAGACCTGACATAGCCTTTGCTGTACAGTAGCTAAGTCAGTTCATTTCAAAGCCTATGGTGTCTCATTTTCATGCAGCTACTCGTGTTCTTCGTTACCTTAAAGTTTGCACCGGCCAAGATGAGGTTGTTGTTTCCTAGTTCAAACAAGTTAAACACGCTCGCATTTGCGGTTGATTGAAGATTTTGGATGTGTGGATTCCAGAAAATCAATTACAGGCTATTGTGTTTTCATAGGAACTGCACTAGTTTCCTGGAAATCAAAGAAGCAGAGCACTGTGTCACGCTCTTCTTCTGAAGCAGAGTACAGGGCTCTTGCTAGCCTTACTTGTGAAGTGCAATGGTTGCACTACTTACTCGAAGATTTGCAGGTTAAGTTGAATTCTCCTACTTCTATATTCTGTGATAACAAGTCTGCCATCTATCTAGCTCATAATCCAACATTTCATGAGCGTACGAAGCACATTGAAATTGACTGTCACGTGGTTAGGGAAAAGATTCAAAAGGGTGTTATTCATTTGCTGCCAGTTCCTTCCCAATCACAGCTTGCAGACGTGCTAACAAAGCCTCTTCATCCAACTTCCTTTTCATCTTTCATTCCCAAGTTGGGACTTTGTAACATACATAGTCCAACTTGAGGGAGGCTATTACTTGTATATTTATGCTTACCTTGTATATTTATGCTTACCTTGTTATACCACAGTTAAAGTTAATTTGTATTGCTGTGGTTAGTAAACTGCAGTTAAGTTAGCTAGTGTAGTTAGTGTTGAACAGAATTAGTTAGAAGGTAGTTAGAATATAGATTGTATATAGTCGAGAAAGTTTGTACAAATAACATTCAATGAATGCAATGACAATTTTTCATCACTTTCGTTTCCTGCAGTCTTTGGATTCTTTCACTTAGTGAAAGAATTATGCAATGTAGATGAGTGTTACTTACGACAAACAATTAAAGAGTGATCAAGGCCACATGCAATGTCGAGAACTTCAATGCCACGTAGTTCTTCAACCAAACGAGGTTCCCATATTATTGGCAACTTGCCAATAGCTTCTTCATCTGAATAGCCCCGCCTAAACAACTTGCCATCCACCGCACGAGCAAGAGCATGCTCACCACCAAACGAGACTGGTCCAATTCAGCAGTCCGCAGCGCTTTATTTAGTCAATGCTATTTTCTTTCACTTGTTTTCCTGCTTTCCAATGTTATTATATCTGTCAAATTCAAGCGTAAAAGTATCTAATGGAAGTATGAAGTAGAGGTTATCTACCACTTGGGTATTGGGATTGCTCATCATGCAGCTTAATTAGTGAAAATAGTAGTGGCAATTTTGTTACATTCATTTAGGAACAACTTATCACAATTTAGTCCTAATTGATAACACTTCATCACATGCCTGCTAATAAAGTCAACTTCAATCTGCATAGCTTGTTGAAACCATATCACTGGCTTCTGCTACCATTGTCTTTGAATTAATGTAACATCTTCTTTCATGCTCAATGTACAAAACTCCTCTTTCTCTCTCATTCACATCATCACATAATAATAAAATTTAACTTCAATATTCTCCACCTTATGATTTCTTTTGTGATTTGTGTAACAAACCAAGTTACAGTTTAGAGTGGCTTTATAGGTGTAGCATGTGTGAATTTGATTTACAAACCAAGTTACATAATCATAATATTAAACTTGAATGATGCAGCGTTTTCTAAAGGAGGAAATGATGGTTGTAACACCCCCCTTCTACATAAACTACTATTTAATCAATTGAAAAATCAGAGTATTTGAAAACTTCAGTGCGACCACACGAGGGTGCCACATTTAAACCACCACATTTAAAACTCCAAAATAATAATTAAAAATAAACTCCAATTAAGGGATACATAGCATCATAATTAATCCGATGATGAATATCATAGCAGCGGAAAATAGCCAAACTTAAAATACAGAAGTACACAGCCAAAATAAAAGTTCAAAACATAAAGGAAATGATAAGCTCTAAACGTCCCCCCCGGTGCTACGTATTAGAGCTGACTAAACCATACTAGAAGAAGGTACCCAAGTCACCTTTCAACATCGACACTGCGATTCTGCCGACATAAGAAGCAACATAAAGCAGTAGGGTGAGTCTCTTTACATAGGTAATAACAAACAGAACAAGTAACGCAATAGGACAGGCAACTAACACACCAAAAATACAGTTAAATCAATTTCACCAGTAATTCAGGAACACCCAAGCAATCACCAGAAAATGTATGTAATGTATGAGATGCAACCCAAAACTCCACGGGCACATGCATGTGGATCCATATCACCAAATAGCCTTGAGGGCATTCACCAAATATTTTATGAGGCCGAGGCCTATTCACCAAATATATGCATATGATTATGCGACACCATGACTATGCACCATAACACCAAAACACCAAATAATGCATTAATATGCTTACCAATAATTTATATACTCACCAATCACCAAGGGAGGTCATAGACCCCCAATCACCAAATTACGTACACCAATAATATGCATCACCTTAAAGGACAGCCCTACAAGGACTAAAACGACACCCAAAAGGACTAAAGGAACACCAATGACTAATTGCACACCAAAGGACCAATTGCACACCAAAGGACTAAGCCACACCTAGGAATTAAAACACCACCTAGGGACCAATTTAACACCTAAGGACCAATTTGACACCCAGGGACTAATTTGACACCCAGGGACTAAATCCCACACCTAGACACAGGCGCATGGGGTTGCGCCTTGGGCTGCCAAAGTTGGCGCTCATCACCTAGACACAGGCGCCAAGTTGCGCCTTGGGCTGCCAAAGTTGGCGCCCATCACCTAGACACAAAGAACACGCGGTGACACAGGCGGCCCGATTTGGCGCCACATCACTACTAGACACGCAACGGTGCAATTTGGCGACCAATTGGCGCCCGCACTAAGACAGCGTACCAGGCGGCCAAAGTGGCGCCGCATGCGCAACACAACACACCCACGCCACACACCAGCGCATTTGGGCAGCCAAATGGCGCCACGCAACACCACACGCACACACACACCAGAACACAACACGCACCTACACCAACCACCACAGCGCGCTGGGCGGCCAAAGTGGCGCCCATGCGCAACACACACACACTGCGCGCGCGCGCATAGCACGCGCACACCAGCGCACTGGGCATGCCAAGTGGCGCCCGATCTTGCGCCACCCCCACTGCACATCGCATCCGCACACCCACACACAAGAAACCAGCGCCCGGGCACGCCAAAATGGCGCCCAGTCCTGCGTCGCCCACCTGCGCAACACTCAAACAGTGTCACAGGCGCGCTGGGTACGCCAAAATGGCGCCCCTGCATGCGCCAAGCACCTGCACAACACCAAACAGAAACACAGGCGCGCTGGCACGCCAAAATGGCGCCCCTGAATGCGCCACGCCCCACACATCACCAACCTGAAATCCTCAGACGACCAGCGCCACTAGCGCACGATTTGAGACAAATTGGCGCCCTGCTGCCGCACCCCACGCAGCCGCAGCGCGCCAGCGCACACAGCGCTTTTCCCGAGCGGTTGGCGCCCGCATTTGGTGACCCGACAACAACAACATACATAACAACAGTAAAACACCTTAATTCAAGCATGTTAACAACATACAACATTCACCATAATTCCTTCCATTTAACTATATTGAATTAACAATTAGACACCTTAACCCCAAATCTACATACACCAACGAATTCAATTTCAACAAAATCATATCATCATTCAACAACCACACCATATACATCATGACAATCAACAACATATCAATCAACTCAATAAAAATCACACGTAACACCTAACCCCTATGGGTACTAGTTCTAAGAGTTATTAATAATGGAAAGAGAGCCCCCTTACGTTTTACAATTGAAGAAGATGACACCCAAACTCTCAAGAAAATCCCTTCAAGACACCAACACTCCAAGCTTTCCTTCTTTCTCCTTAAGCTTCACGCAACTTCTCCCTATTTTCTCTCCTAAGCCATCGCAACTCCTTCTCCTCTTCTCACTTTCTAATTTTTGAATTTTTGTTTTCTAACGAGGGTTTCTCCTAAGACCCAAGGGTTTTACTAATTGGGTTTGGGCCACTTAACACTAATGGGCTCTATTTGCCCACTCTTAATTACTTTCTCATATCCCTCCCTATTTAACTAAAATACCACCCATTTATTTACTACACACCACTCCGCATTTAAATTAAATACCCTATTATTATTTTAATATAGCCAACTAATATGCCACTTAATTAAATTAATTAAATAATTACTTAATTATTTTTGGTGCGTTATAATGGTGACTAATTAGAAGAATCGAATCAGAAAGTTGTATCATCCTAAAGAAAGCTTGGCTAAGTGGCGTGTTGAAGATAAGAAAAGCACCAAGTCAGAGTTGGTAAGTTCAAATAAAACCTAATGGCACTGTTAATTAAGTTGCTTCCATAACACTGCATGGATTTGAGTTTGAGACTTTTATATGTACACAAAAGAACTTATGTTGTGACAAGTGTATTGAACAATCAAGAATAGAAAGAAGAATTCATTGAAAAACTAAGTATCTGATTTTACAAAGAGGTGAAGATCCTTATATATCTTCTGGATCTAACTACCTGAAACTAACTAGCCTATATCTCTAAAACAGACTCTAACTGAATATTACAACAATAACGAACTAACTATCCTAATTATAAACTAACTCAACTATTAACTATAGTTACACTTAGGATATAAAAGGAAAAACAATTGTAAAAAAGGGATATAATCGTAATACTCCCCCTCAAGTTGGGAGAAACAGATTGTGAAGTCCAAACTTGGAGATAAGATTCTGAAATAGGGGCCTTGGTAGGGCCTTTGTCAAAGCATCAGCAAGTTGTTCATTGGAAGAGACATGAACAAGGTTGAGAAACTTGGAATGGACGTGTTCCGTCGCGAAGTGGCGAAGGCCTATCAATGTGTTTGGAGCGATCATTGCAGGTAGGATTAGTGGCCATTTGTATAGCAGAGTTGCTATCACTGTAAATCGTAGCTGAGGTGAGACTGATGTTGAATGCTCTAAGAAGCTGCCTTATCCAGAGCAACTCAGATGTGAGTGTTGCAAGGGCACGGTACTCTGCCTCTGCTGATGATCTAGCAACAGTAGATTGCTTTTTGGACTTCCATGTGACAATAGCAGATCCAATATAAACGCAGAAACCAGTTGTTGAACGGCGGGTGGTGGTGCATCCACCCCAATCAGCATCACAGTAAGCTGTAACACGCAGAGAGGAAGCAGCAGGAAATAAAAGACCTTGACCTGGAGCTTTCTTTAAATACTGCAGAACTGCATTAGCAGCAAGAAGATGAGGTCTGCGAGGTTGATTCATGAACTGACTCAAATTTATTGACAAAGATAGGATATGTCAGGTCTTGAAATTGTGAGGTAAATCAAGCGACCCAGCAGTCTTCTATACATAGTAGGGTCAGGCAGTAAGTCTCCATCAGTATCATTGAGGGAAAGATTGGAGTCCATAGGAGTATCAAGAGGCTTGGCACTAATATGACCAGTGTCTGTAAGCAATTGGAGTGTGTACTTACGTTGTGAGAGAGAAATGCCTTGAGGAGAGTGAGCAATTTCAAGACCAAGGAAGTAATGAAGATCTCCAACAATTTTGAGTTTGAAGTGGCTCTCCAAAAATTGCTGAGTTTGAGACAGAAGCTTTGTATCCGGTCCTGCGAGCAGAATATCATCAACGTAGACCAATAAAACAACTAAGGAGGGGCCAGAGCCTTTGGTAAAGAGAGAATTGTCGGCTGAGCTCTGTTGAAACCCATGTAACATGACTGTGGAGGCAAATTTGGTGTACCATTGTCGAGAAGCTTGCCTGAGGCCGTAAAGGGACCTGTTGAGTTTGCAAGCAAGGTGCTCCCCCTTGATGTGATAGCCCAAAGGAAGCTTCATGAATACCTCTTAATTAACTCACCATTCAAGAAGGCATTATTTATGTCAAGTTGCATAATGGACCAATGCTGTTGTGCTGCTATAGCCAGGAGAATTTTGACAGTGGCAAGTTTTGCCACAGGTGAAAAAGTCTCCAAAAAATCAATTCCAGCTTGTTGGGTATATCCCTTGGCAACTAATCTTGCCTTATATCTCTCAAGACTCCCATCAGCCTTGTATTTCACCTTAAACAACCACCTACAACCAATTGCCTTTTTACCAGGAGGCAAAGGCTGAACTGTCCAGGTGTTGTTAGCTTCCAAAGCAGAGAGTTCTTCATCCATGGCATGGCGCCACTCAGGGATATTGACAGCTTGGTGAAAGAACTCAGGCTCATAGACTGCTTGCACATGCATAATGTAGTTAGTATAGGTAGGGGAGAGTTTGGTGTAATCAAGGGAATGTTGTATGGGATATGTGAGGTTGCAATCATAATCCTCCAGGTATGCAGGGGGCTGACTAACTCTGGAAGACCTGCGCAGAGTAGTAATAGCTGTAGGACATGGAGGAGGATCAGTATTGAGATCATTTGAAGTTGTGGCAGAAGTGGTAGCCTCAGAAGTGACAGTTGGGTGGAGTAGAAGCATGATCCGTGGTGAACAAAGTAGGAGTGGCTTCTTTGGTGGAGTGGCATCGGTGGGGAAGCGGTCGGGAGCATCTAGATCAAACGTGGAGGTGGTGATGGCAGCAGGTAAAGGTGTGTTATCTGTGGAGTTATGTGATTGAAATTGGGAACTGTTTTTGAAGGGAAAGATGGACTCATGGAAGGTAACATCACGCGAGATAATGAATTTGTGATTGTGAAGGTCAAACAATTTGTAGCCTTTGTAGCCTTGGGGATATCCTAAGAAAACACAAGGGACGGCTCGGGGTGTGAATTTTGTGTCCTGGCAGAGACAATGGTGGAGGTGTAGAGAGGCATCCAAACACTCTAATGAGGAGTAGTTTGGAGGCTTTAGAAGAGAACATCATAGGGAGAGTTGTTGTCGAGTGTTAGGGTAGGAGTTACGTTGATCAAATATGTTGCAGCAGTTAAAGGCATTCTCCCCAAGATTGCAAAGAAACAAAGACTTGAAACATTAAAGCTCGGCAACATTCAAAGAAATCTTCGATGTTTTCTTTCAACTCTGAAAGATTTTTGCCGAGGTCCTGTAAGACAAGAAAATTGGTGTGTGGCACCCTTGGGATCGCAGAAAAATCGATTAGTTGCAATTCTTGAGCATTATCGGTTCTAATACATTTGATGTGTTTGCCAAATTGAGTGTGTGCATATGCAAAGAATTGTTTGATCAAGTGAGGTGCATCGATTTTGATTTCATCAAATGAGTCCATGTGAACCTTGAGTGATCATCAACAATTGTGAGAAAATCTTGGTAGCCATCATGGGTTAATTTTGAAAAAGGACCCCGTGTGTCACAATGTACCAAATCAAACAAGGTGTCGGACATGTTGTGTTGAGACATAAAAGGTAGTCTCTTTTGCTTAGCTAACGGGCATACATTACACAAACCAGAATGAAACTTGGATTTAACATGAAAAGGAATTTTATTACTGAGAATTTGAAGTACAGGATCGGACAAATGTCCCATGCGAGTGTGCCATAAATTGGCAAAGATCGTGAGTGTACATCGTGAAGATTACAAACAAAATTACAGTGTGAAACAGAATTACAAGTAGAATTGGAAACTATACTACAATCATGGGAAATTACATCAGCCAATAACGGTGCAGTGTACATGGTGGAATTAATCATGTGCACAGAGTGTGTGATGTGGCGAGGTGAGTGAGGAAACGACCCATGAACAAGTTCACATCTTCCAATCACTTGCTTGAGAGTTAGATCCTGGATTGTGCAAGAATCATCAATGAAATGAACATCAATGTGTTTAGTATACAGCAAGGCTCCAACAGAAATAAGATTCACAGAGAAAGTGGGAATGTATAAAACATTTGTAAGAATGAAATTGTCATTCAACTTTACACTACCAACAGCAACTACCCTAATTTTATGATCATTAGGTAATGTGACAAAGGTGTGTGGCAATTTAGTGTATTGAAAAAATAGTGCAAGATCATGGCAAATGTGTGCAGAAGCTCCTGAGTCTACAAGCCATAAAATTCTAGCACTGAAGGGTAAAGATTTTAAAACAGATAGACTAATGCCTATGCAGAGGATACCTGGCGTGTCACTCTCGGTGACACTATTTGTGGCAAGCTGTGCCTGAATGTATGCTAGCATTTGTTGGTATTGCTCGGTGGATGGGCGCAGCTGGATGGTAGAGAGGGTCGCTCTGTCACGAGATTGGCCGAGGCGGTGCTTCTTGTGACCGGAGGATATCCGTGTAACTTGAAGCACTTGTCCTTGGTGTGCCCGAGAAGACCACAATGCACAGAGAGAGGCGATCACGCTTACCAGATGTCTTGGGTGAAGCGAAACACAGACACGCAATGGCAGAAGGAGAAGGATCAGCAAGATTGCCAATTCCTCGTTGAGTTTCTTCTTGAAGGACCAAGGCAAATACCTGCGTGATGGAAGGGAGAGGATTCATGACCAAGATTTGGCCACGAAGAGTGCCATAGGATTCGTTTAAACCCATCAAAAAGGTATACACGTATTCTGAGTTAAGATGATCTATGAGAGGTTGAACTCCTCCACAATTGCAGGTGTGGCCAGGAACACAGTGACTCAACTCCTCCCATAACGCCTTAATCTTGTTATAGTAAGCATTCACCGAACCGGAACCCTGAGTGCAACCAACGAAATCACGCCGGAGTTGAAAAACACGCGGACCATTCTGTTGTTGGAATCTTGTTTCCAAATCAAGCCATAAATCTCGAGCAGTGGAGTGGTACACGATGCTAACAGCAAGTTCCTTACAGACGGAATTTAGCACCCAAGAAGCGACGGTGTTGTTACAACGGAGCCACGCCGGAAACTGAGGATCGTGCTCCGGTGGCTGAACGATAGTTCCGTCAACAAATCCATATTTGTTCTTAGAGCTGAGGGCCCAAACCATTGCACGTTTCCAAGAATTGTAGTTGTCACCGGTGGCGGTGAGAAGATGAGTAGCGAGAACTTGTCCCGGGTTATCTGAGTGGTGAAGAAAGAACGGGTTTTGCGGGTCAACGACGAGGGCCATGGTGAAAGAGAGCGACCGACGGCGAAATCGACGAAAGAATGAAGCGAAATCGATCGGAACAACGAAAGGGGCGATCGGAGCGGAAGGGAAACCCTAAGGTGATTCTACTGATACCATATTGAACAATCAAGAATAGAAAGAAGAATTCATTGAAAAACTAAGTATCTGATTTTACAAAGAGGTGAAGATCCTTATATATCTTCTGGATCTAACTACCTGAAACTAACTAGCCTATATCTCTAAAACAGACTCTAACTGAATATTACAACAATAACGAACTAACTATCCTAATTATAAACTAACTCAACTATTAACTATAGTTACACTTAGGATATAAAAGGAAAAACAATTGTAAAAAAGGGATATAATCGTAATAAAGTGTTCCGGCAAGTACTCTCTCAGAATTTCATGTCAAGTTTGTTTCGGCAAAGTGCTATTGTTGAAATCATAAGTATTGTTTTGATATTGCAACAAAAAAAGAGAGATCCTCCTCCTTTTCCTCAATTATTATGGTTCAAGAAGTTGTTGCACATATAGAGAGAGAGATTTGTTGTGAGAATTTTCGGATGAATTTCATTGCTTTAGCGAATAACAGATACAAGAGTCAGTCTTGTCCTGTGTTTGTTACAGGAGGAGTCTAGGAGCTAAACAATGAAATGGTAATGAGAGATAAAATTAGTGTGATAACTTGTTTATAACTTTATATTGCTCTTATTTTCATCATGTGATGATGCTTTCACTTTAAACTTGCTTGGTTGAGTGTTTGGCAGCAAGGGTTTGCACGGAATAAGGATTGGATTGTTCTTGATTCTGAAAATGTGGAAGGAAATCCCGTTGAACTCAAGGTCAAGGGCCTTTCTCATCAAGCTTAGTCACCTTATCAATACTACTAGACATTACCATGAGTATTGACTACTCGCTCTTCTTTAGCTAATGATATGCTTTAATTTTTTTTATTTTTTTTGAGAGCTTAATTTTTTGTAGGTCACACTAGTAGTAGTCTTTAGACTGAGTTGAAAAAGTTAAAAATACAGACAATAAAGTTCTTATATATATATATATATATATATATATATATATATATATATATATAAAGAACTGTTACAACTTGCAATATAGTGTCATAGATAATTTAACAGAATCCGAAGAACTTCACAATATATTACTGTTGCAGCATCACAAGCATTTGCAAAATTAAGAGCCTCCCTCAACCTTTTCTCATCCTGAAAATTCACAGAATATATAGTTAGACATATATATTACTGCACAACAAGTCAACAAAGACACAATACAAAGATTACTATTAATTACCCAAAGCAGATAGGCAAAGATTACTGTTAATTGCTCCTTCTGTATGTCTAAAGTTCAATAACACAAACATAAAACTTGCACTTTTCCAAAAATAGTAAAATACTACCTACTGAGATTTTAAGTAGTTTGGATTTAATTTCACTCTCAAAGCTCTCCTTTCTGCTAACCACCAAAAATCATATCACCACTTCAATTCCCATTTTTTCTCCATAATTTCAAATTTGTAGTATGAATCCTTTGAAGGCTTTCAGACATTACAAGCAAACAATTCAGCAGTAAAGGAATGTGACACTCGAGAACGTGAAATCCAACAAAAGATGCAATATCAGAATAACCTTCCAGAATCTTGGAGAATAAATTAAAGAAGAGAGGTAACTGAACAGAGAATAAATTAAGGTGCTCGTTATGATTCGGTTCGATTCAGAATTAAACTGCGCTTTAATAGTTGATTAGCGAATCTGTATTTGAAAACGATCGATTCTGGCTCGAATCACATTAAAAGATTCGATTTATAATAGATTCGATTCAATAGATTTAGATCGATTCAAAGATTCAAATGAACAATCCTAGGTAAAGGTCATAGTTTTGAATAATTGTTGTTGCATAACCTAAATGGATTTCATATCTGTGCTTGAATCTTGTTTTGACATTTAGTATTATGTTTGCTGAATATCTGAATTGACATGCTCTGATACCCTGCTTGGCTGTTCCTTTTTCTTGATACAATGTCAATATGATGGCTATTGAATTTTAATAATGCAACATTATGATTTAGGGGTTAATTTTCAAGCTATTCTCTATTTACTAGTATTTTACCCGTGCATACGCACGGGTGATACTGTATGGTCGGTGTATTGCTATGAAGTCATAATAATAATTTGGAAGATATCATAAGTTATAAACAATGCCCAAAATATATGATTTGAAATTCAAAGTGGAATATGCATCCCCATTGACAATCCGAATTACATTGATCCATAATAATGTATTTGGACAATAGAGGTAAAATATGCATTCCCTTTGACCCTCCCGTTGGCGCTCTCTTTACCTCTCTCATTGTCAGTCTCGTTGTCTCTCCTGTTGCCACTCTCATTGCTTGTCTCCCGTTGTCGCTCACGTTGCCACATTTTTATAAGTAAGTTATTTTGTTATATTTGGTAGTGGCTAAAGTTTTTTTTTTACAATTCATATAGTGATTAAATTGATTCATTTTAATAGTTTTAAAAAGGGGGTAATTCTAGGGTGAAAGAGCAAATTAAATCTTTCACCGGTGAACCACTAAAATTGACCGTTGGATATTGTTTAAAAAGCTATGAATGGTTAAGATTGAATCGACCGATATTAAATCTCAACCATTGATGAATTTTTAAACTACATCCAACGGTCAATTTTAGTGGTTCACTGGTGAAAGATTTAATTTGCTCTTTCACCTTAGAATCACCCTTAAAAAAGAGATTATAGAAAATAATAGATTCTAGATAGAGTAAAAGTGAAGAAAAAAGAAAATAATATTTTTTAAAATATGCACTCACATTGGCGCTCTATTCGCGCTCTCGTTTCCTCTCTCGTTCCCACTCCGGTTCTCGTTGTTGATTTCATTGTCAGTCTCACATTGTCGCTTCCGTTGCCACATATTATGACTTTTTTTTTCTTCTATATGAGTTAATATAAAAACTTATGTTTAAATTTTTGTTACATGTACGCCTTTTTTTGACAATGGGTAGTGGTTAAAATGATTAATTTGATCGTTGTAAAAAAAGTAATTATTTTTAGTAGTTTGGCTAAATTATAAAAATAGTGACCAAGTATTTTTAGTAAAAAAGAGGTAAAAAATTTAATTTGTATGACAAAAAATATTGGGCAAAAAAATTATGAAAAATTACTTTTTATTTAAAAACAGTTTTAAAAAAAAAAACAGTTATTTAAAAAGAAAAAACAGTTTTTTTTAAAAAGAAAATTAGTTTTTAAAATTAAATGTAAAACAACCTTTTATAAAAAAATTAAAAAACAAAAAGTGACACTGACACGTGTCAGCATATCAGTTGATAGCGCGTCAACGTGACAGCTGACGGCGTGCCAGTGCGTCAGAACTGTTTTTTTAAAAGCTGCAGATCGAAAAGCTAATTTTTTTGTCTTTTAGTGCTGAATTTACTGAATTACCCTTATTTTTTGCCAAATGTCAAAATTTTAAGATGTCTATGAATGTCATTTTCCTAGCATTAGATTTGTATATATAGAAAGTAGAAAGCAGAAGATTTGTATATATAGAAAGTAGATTCTTTTGAGTTATATAATTTATTTTATTTTTTGCTTCATCATAAATTTCACTGAATGCATAATGCTGAGCTCAAGTTGAGCTGGGATAGAGCAAGAGTGAGAAAATGATGAATTGCATTCAATGATAAACCGCGATTACACTGTTGATATTTATACAAGAGTAGGGTGCTGTATGATGCACCAGAGATAAATGCAAAACAGGAAAACAAATTGAATAGAAGGATCTAGCAACAAATCTAGGGTAGATCTAAGCATAACCGAATTGAGAGAGAGAGAGGATTTGAGGATCTTGTGATATATTCTGCTTCTTCTTATCCGTTCCATCTTTACTTTCGTTTTCCTCTTTTCTTTTCTTCAATTCTTCTGTGTCCTCCATGTTGGCAATGACCTCCACGTCAGCATTAGTCAATTCCAAGTCGTCATCCTTTGACTCTAATACTTCAGATTGGAACTGTCCTGCTAGAGCTAGAACAAACTTGGACAGCTGTGCATCATCTTAGCCAGAACAAGCTATTGTCATTTGAAGGTGTTGGAGGTTGAAAACGTCTTTTGTTGTTGAAAATGGACTTCGACCATGCTAGCCATCCGTGAAAAAATAACCAAAAAGATTTGAATTCAACATTATTCATTGATTTTATTGTGTCTTTGTCTATTGAGGTTTTTAATTATAGATGTTGTAAAATAAAAGAACCAATGTAAAGAAAGACTTCGTGAAGTTCATATTAAATTTCCAAATTGTGATTCTTTATTTTCTTGTTGCAAAATAGATCAAGGTCAAGTCAAGACCACTAAAAAGCAAAAACCCTACCCTGATTAAAAACACTTCAGTGTAATCAAACTATTTATCAAGATAAATATAGGAGTCTCTCTCTTAAATGTAAACATTTCTATGAAACTCCATGATTGAGTTTAAGCTTAAACAACATACCATTATAACTTACAAGGTTTCCAAACAAGAAAAATAAAGAGACATATTTTACATTTGGACCAAGGAAAAAGAAATACATACTTTACATTTGGACCAAGGAAGTCCTTGGATTTGTTTCAACTCAAAGAAACTACACTCTATAGTTTAAGCTTAAAAGAGGCACAACTTAAGCATAAAAAGAAACTGTTTTTTGCCTTGTACATTCTTTCTCGTGTTATTTTCTTATCTTTTATTCGTGGTACTAATATTTCTGAGCCAGTTGTTGAAGCAAGATACTCAGCCAGCAACTAACACTAGATTATGATCAAACCCGGAAACGGCCTGTAAGATTTGAAAACCTTCTAGTGAATCAAGGTAATATGGCTCATCTTGGTCAACAGAACTTGCCAATCCAAGCCTACCATTTCTACCAGAGCCCCACACCCAGATTTCTCCCTTTGATGTGAGAGCAAGAGAATGTGCACGCCCTGCTGATATCGAGACAGGATTTTCCCCATCCAACGCATCAATCAAACCCGGAATGTTCCCCGGCCCCGACCTTCCAAGCTGAGAACTCTGGTTCCACCCCCACGAAGCAATGTTTGTAGTCCCCACATTATCACCATTTGATTCATCAAGCTGACATATTGCCAAAGAATGGCCAAGTCCTGCTGCAACAGAAACAGGGATGAAATTCATGTCAAAAGGAAGAAATCCTAAATCTTCTCTATCTCTCCCCAATTGGCCATACACGTTACTTCCAGAGCTCAAGAGTGCACCATCACCTGATATAAAGGTAAGCAGTAATTCAGTAATCCAGGAGAAATAAAAGACTCAATGTATATATTGTAAAAAAAAAAAAAAAGACTCCAAGTTTTTGTAAGTATGTGGGGTAATTTCCTAATCTTGAGGCACAAGCCTAACACAAAGATTAGCAGTACATGAAACACAAATCCAAATAAAACCAGATTGAAATGCAAATTGTTGGTACACAAAATTTAGAATAAGATTACACCATCAAACAGAATTTGCAAATTTCAGACAAAATTATGTAGATGAGTATTACTTACGGCAAAGAACTAAAGAGTGATCAAGGCCACAAGCAATGTCGAGAACTCTATTGCCACGCAGTTCTTCCACCAAGCGAGGTTCCCATATTATTGGCATGTCATTCTCCTTCTCCATTCCTTGTAACACTCTCTTTTCAGCAGCTTCTACGTCTGAACTGGTGAGTTGTTTGTTATTAGGAAATGCACCTTCAGTGGAATCTAGTAGAGATGTCTCCATCTCCAAGTGATCATTCCCCATTTTCCCTATCCTTCCATCTGCCGAATAGCCCCACCCAAACAACTTGCCATCCACAGTTCGAGCAAGTGCATGTCCCCAACCAAATGAGACCTGTTCAATCACAAACAAGTTACACTTCACACTTTGAGCTATGTAGCCTAGTAGCTTTAAATTGAAGGTGTGTTCGATGGTCGACACATGTGATTACATTCAATTACTTTCATTTTCTTAAACTTGTATTGTTGTCTCCATGTCAATGACACACAATGTGTTTATGTCGTGTCCAGTGTCCGTGTCTATATTAGTATATTGGTTGCTTCATAAATTTTGAGTTAAGAATAAAGTAAGTGTACCTTTGCTACATCTACTCCGGAAAGTGCTTCAACTCTGGCAGGTACAACAGCCTCGGTTATGTGTTTCCCAAGGCCAAGCTGGCCACGCTTCGACTTCCCCCACACCCACACAGAACCATCATCCCCAACCGCAGCAGAAACGACACCAGATGCAAAGGCAGCACACACCTTCACATTTTCTAATCCCTCTACTACTCTTGGCTCATTCCATGATTCCCTGTTTTCCAAATTGTTATTCACTTTACCTATTATAAATCAATGATCATACACACAAACAAAGGAAGTAAGAATTGGCCTTACCTATTAGAAAGACCACCACGTCCGAGTTGAGCTTCGTTGTTGCGGCCCCAAGCCCATAATTGACCTTGAGAAGTGAGGGCAAGGGAATGATAGTGACCAGCATGAACACTAACAATATCTGAAGGTAGAGAAGGAATTGGAGTAGGTTCATATGCATCTTCTCCCATACCAAATGTCGACGTAGCTAATCCGAGAGCTCCTTGACTTCCATCTCCGAAACTCATCACCGTGCTCATCCATCTCTGTCTTCCCCTTTTCACCTTCAGCTTCTTCAACAACCCCTGTGATGATGATCGCCACATTTCTTTCCTTCTTCACGGTGACGGTGACGGTGACATTATTTCTTGTCCGTCTCTTCTAGATACCCCGTTGGATATTTACTCACTCAACAACATGCAGGGTTTTGTTTTTCCCACACCACCTCCTACTCTTTCACACCCCTTAACTCTAAATATTCCAAAAATATCCTTAAGTAGTGTGTGTGTTTTCACCGGTCGGGGACAAGCGGCCGAATATATTCGGTTGTAGTCAACCGAATGGTAAAAGGTTAATGTGATGTGAGAGTCCATTTTTTGTAATAAAATAGGATGTTCGAACACCCTCATGCGAACCTGTTCGCATGACCAATGCGAACAGGTGAAATTACGCACAAGAGGGTGTGAAGTCAAGATTTAACACACACGAACGATGTCATTCGAACCTGTTCGAAGGCCCGTGTTCGAACAGGTGAAATTTCGTGAAAAAAATAGGTTTGAGTAGCGCTTTTGGTCTTTTTTACACCAGATTATGGGGTGTGTTTTGAGTAGGAGGGGGTGTGGGAAAAGCAAACACCCAACATGCATCAAGCTATAGTTTATTGGGCCCCACCTTGAATTGTTCGCTATGGGCCTTGTTGGGCCAGTATTAGTAAAGAGGCTTTTACTTTTCCCACACCCCCTCCTACTCCAAACACACCCCCTCACCCTACACATTTACCAAACTAACCCCACTTACAATTCAATTTCCCCCTCTACCCCTCTCCCTCTTCTTCTCCTACAACACACACCCTCCCTCTCCAACACCCAAACCTCCCCTCTCTCCACTCCAAACCCACCCATCCTCACATTCATCATTCACTCCCATTCAACTACCCAACATTGGCAACTAGCTCAAGGTAATAACCCTACCAAACTTTTTTCATTTTGGTTCTGTTTTGAGTTTTCTACGCCATTTTTTTTCTCGCAAGCGCGCTCGGTTCGAGCAGGTCGTTCGAACATGTTCGCATGAACGTGTTGAACAGTGTTAAGCGGGATGTGAATTTGATTTGTTCGAAACGGCCTCATTCGAACTCGTTCGCATGAAGCCGTTCGAACAGCGTATGACAAAGAACTAATAAGTTGCGGCTTCAAGTGCGAGTTTTTTTGGTTAAATGGATGAAAATGAGGGTGCATATGGAGCGATTGAGTTGTCAACTTTAGTATTTGAGATGTCAATCGTCGCGATTGACATGTCGACTAACGTCTTGAATCCCAAGACTTTACTAGTTCGTTCCAAAGCGATACGGTAAGAATGAATTAGTTGTTTTAATTTTAGCGAACTATTCAAATTATGTAATCGACACTTAGTAATTGAATTTTAGTTATTTCTACTCGTGAGAGGAGTGCGACTTGGAGTGCGTGCGGTTGGGAAATCTCTTGGGATGGTGATTGTTATAGGAAGATCGACACCGGACGACGATCGGGTAAACAATATTGCATGTTGATTTGTGATAAAATTTGGATCATATAAGACAAATGTTGAGGAAGGCACAAACACTAGAAAATGTTGTTGTCCTTCTTGATCGAAAGGAAATTTACTAAGAAGCTTGGAGGATGGATTTTGAGGGTTATGAATGGAACTCATAACCATGGCATGGCTACTTATCATGATGGACGTCCGTACATTGGTAGGTTAACCGAAGAGAAGGAACTAGTGGCTAGAATGACTAGGAATCATACTCGGCTTAAATTGATCCTTAATGAGTGAAATTGATGAAGCGATGATAACTATACGGTTGTGAAACAAATATACAACCGTCGTCAAAGGCAACGATCGACTATGCGCGTGAGGTAGGGGTGAGCTCCAACAATCGATGTTTTATTTGCAACGCGATAATTATGTTTCTTGGACTCGACTTTGGAAGGAACTACGGTTGTGAAAGACATCTTTTGGGCCCATCCAGATTCTATTGAGCTTCTAAACACCTTCCCAATTGTTTTGTTGATTGATTCCACATATAAAACCAACCGTGCATGTATCCGTTGGTTGAGATCGTTAGTGTAACATCAGCAGAGAAGACTTACTCTGCTTTGCATTTGCTTATGTCAATTGGGAGAGGATGGATAACTTTGCATGGGTTCTTGAGAAATTTAGGGGTTTATTTAGGAAAACAGGATGAACTTCCACAAGTCATACTTATCGACAGAGACACGGGTATGATGAATGATCCGCAAACAATATTTCCAACATCCGCAAACTTGTTGTGCCAATTTCACATTAAGAAAAATGTGAGAGGCCAAAGCAAGGCTCATTGTGAAAGACCAATCTATTGTTAATGACATTATGGGTGCATTTCTATCTGTTGTCCATGCGAAGACTACGGAAGAGTATGATTATGAGTTGGGTCTGTTTAACGACTTGGCAAAAGCTTATCCCAGTTTCATACAGTATGTGAAGACTACTGGCTAGACATTCTTTAAGGAAAAGTTTATTGATGCATGGATAAATAAACATATGCACCTTGGCAACACTACCACTAACAGAGTTGAGTCTGCACACTCTCACTTGAAGCAAAAAGAGAACCTAATTTGACTCCGGATCTAGTGGATGTTTTGCTCAGTCTCGTAAACGACCTACTCCCCCCCAAAGTAGGAGTGGAACGTCTACAAACCCATACAGTTCTGGTTCAACTGCTACTCCTACTTTGTCAACGTGTCCAGCACCTAATCCATCACTAAGCAAAAAGAGAACTCAAGCTGACAGTGCTACTACAATCCCTACTCCTCCACTAAATAAGAAACCAACACCCACACCTATTGTTACAAAAGCTCGCTATCACATTTGTTTCAAGAGCTCCTACTTTGACACCGACTCTTGCTCTTACAATCGAATCCTATTATTCTGAGATATTGATCTTTCGCAGATTATGGATGTATTTAATACATACATAATAGGGATGCCGGCGATACATGCGCCCCTATGTTGAAAAAATTGTTAACGTGGTTGGTGATGGTAAGCGTAGATTTCGGTGTATTGCGGCATTTCTTGGAAGGGGTGAGGAGGCTTAGCGATCGATCGAATCGATCGATGGAGGAGCTTAACCAATCATTGTTTCCTAACTATTCCTGGAGTAGGGTTTAGCAAGAACACGTAAAGTAGTATGTGAGAAGAAAATAGAATGTCTGTCCTCTTTCATTGGCCTCTGAGGCGTATATTTATATTACTGAGAATGTCATAAATGCTCATAATGGTACATGAATGTCCCGAGATCTCAAAGCGAGATTCTCGGGCTTGCCTAATATATCTAGCGGGCTTTACCGAGGCCGGAGCCCTTTGAGGCGTCGGCCCCACGATTGGGAGGTAGTCCATGCATCGGCCTTGATACGTTGTCGACGGAAACCGGTGATGAGGTGCAAGGACTTCGCCTTCGTCTTCGAACCCGGATGATCGGCCAGAGGGCGTGTCGTGATCCGAGCCTTCCGGGTGGTCGGTGGGAACATCTGATCCTCGAGCGGCGCGAGCACTTTGTGCGAAGGCGTTCTAAGTATCCTTGATTTGTCCTTGGTTCCCGTAGTCCTCATCTCGTGTGCCGGGGTGGTTTAGCCTCATTTGCCTTTTGCGTCTTGGGTTACGGGTCTGTGTGGGTTTTTGTGCTTGCTTTGACTCGATCGATTTTGACTCCGTGGTTTCAGTTACGCCATAATCATAACCCCAGGAGTTTTTGCTCTTCCCTTGTATAAATAGGGGCTTCTTGTGGCTTTGGCTGTTTCATGGCTTGGCTGCACGTGCTCTTTCTATGGCGAGATTTCGTCCCTCCTTTGAGTCTTTTGAACAACTCCATCCATCGCAGTGCGTGGGGTTGTCAAGAGGCTCAAAGCGGGGTTATTGATCTTTGTGAACTCGCTCTTTTCTTTTTGCGGTGGCTTTTCCTCCGAATCTTTGGAGTTGTTCGGAAGACTCAAAGAAGCGATCGCGGAGCATTCCGCCGACCGTTCATGGAAGGTGACACCTCGGCCCGCTGTCCGGTCTCGTCGTGGTGGCGTGCAACCCTCGAGTGGGCCTTGGTGTTGTCTTTGGTGCGAGGGGGTCGCCTCGTCTCTGCGCTCTGGGCCAATTCAGAACATTGGATGTAGCAAGTAGGCCAGGAAGCTCGTCAGGAGATACTTCAAGGTTTGGTGGTACCTTCCCTTTTATTGTTGTTCTCTGGTCGTCCGGCTTCTCTTTTTGTCTGCGACCGATCACATCTCTCTGTCCTCCGAACTCATTCTTAGCCGATGGCATCGCGGTTCTTCCACTTTTTCTTTGACCGACGCCTGCGGCTCTTACGCTTTCTCTTTGACCGACGCGGCCACTGTGGCCGATACACATTGATTGACGCTGCGATGTGACGCGGTGCTTGATTGATTTGATTTTTGGCGGGAGGTGTCATTATGACGTCCTTGGGAACTGTCGCGTCTTCTGAGTGCTCCACTGGGGGTAGGGCACGTGTCGCTCGGGATTTGAACCGTTTCAAACCTCCACCGTTGATTTTATTGGTGGGTTTTTAGCCATTGGATCGCCCTCGTTCGAAAGCGGGGTCTTACACTTCGCGTCTCTTCGCCTAACTTCTTTCTCGTTTCCATTTCCTCTTCGTTTCGTTATTGCCTTTGCGCCTCTCTTCCCAGAGTGCTTCTCGTGCCTTTCTCTCCCCTACGGTGGTGTTAGTGGTTACTCCGATTTTCTTCCTTAAGGTACGTGGCTCCTTGCATTATCTCCTCGCTTTGTGGCTTTTCTTATTTGTGGCTTTTCTTATTTTTCTTTCCTGCTCCTCTTGGGTTGTATTCATTTGCGTTTGTTTCTGCGTTTGTTTCTGCAAAATAGGGATGGTTTCGATAGTTGAAATAAGTAGTGATAGTGAGAGTGAGGTGACCTCTCGAGTATAGGTGTCTTAATCCATTGTCGTGCGCGCTTCCCTCAAATGTGGGTTTTGTTCATCTTGCAGTTGTTCGCCGAGTGGTAAAGGAAATGGCGACCTTTATAATGATGGTTCCCTCTACGATTCCACGAGAGCGGTGATTTATCCGTCATGGCCGAAGACGAGAGTCCTCTGGCGAACGATCCGGGAGTGAGGGGACTTCTTGGGTAGATCAAGAGGTGCTTGACTCGTGACTCGGAGCTTGAACCGAGGCCTCCTCTCTTTGGTGTCCGATAGATGCTATGTCACCCCTGTGGGCGAGGAGCCGCCCACGGCTAGTCCTGTTGCCTTGGAGGAGGCTGTTTCAGATGAGTGCGTCCCTGGGAATGATGTGTACACTTACGCTTACTAGACCTGGTTTGAGCACTTGGGGGTTCGGCTGCCCTTCTCCCCTTTTTACTGTCAGGTGCTGAAGATGCTTCATGTGGCTCCGACGCAGCTGCATCCCAACGGGTGGGCCCATATGAGGGCCTTCGAGATCCTTTGCGAGTGCCTTGGGGAGGAGGTCTCTACCGCAAGTTTTTGTACTTCTTCCGCTCGTCGGTGAAGGACCCGGTAAGGTGGGTGTCCTTATGCAATCATCAGCGCCGTCCTTTTATGGCTTTGTACAAAAGTAGTTACAAGCATTTTAAGCATTACTGGTTTCGTTTGTCTCCGGGGCCGAAGTGTCCCTTATTGGTGATTGACGAGGTTGGTGACGGAACGGTTTCCTCTTGAGTTGGACGAAGCACCCACAAGGATAAGTTTTACGTTGAGAGGAGGGTCTTGAGCTCGGTTGAAAAAGCGGAAGTGGATCATTGGATGGTGGGTTAAGTCCTCGGGCATCTTTGAAATCTTCTCTGTTGTTGGGGTTAGTGGATGACGTCAATCGTTGATTGACTATTTAAGTAATTCTCTGCATACATCGCTTTTTTTTTTTTTTTTTTTTTTTTTTTTTTTTGACAAGCCGCTTCTCCTTTCGTGTGACTTTGGGATGTCTACCCTCGGCGTTGCCGACGCACGCAAGAAATCTGGGAGAGCGGAAGAAGAAGCAAGCGGGCGCTCCCGAGCCCTCTCTCATCGGTTTCGAGCCGAGTCCTCTTCCGTCGAGGCTCTCCTGTTACTAAGAGTCCGTGAAGGTTTTGCAATCGCCTCGTGCCGGAGGGTGCAATGACCGGTCAAGGTACAAGTTGTTCTCGTCCTCCTCCCCTCTTGGATAATCCTTCTGCGAAGAGGCGGCCGAATTGGTCTTCTTTGTTGAGATTGGTTTGCCGCAGGCGTGGGGAGGGGTTATTGACACTTCTTGGAAGGGTGTGTTAAAATGTCGGAAGAGGGCGACGGCCCGCCGAAGCGAACCTATTCGGTCAACTTTTGACTCAAGGTATCCTTTGAACTCGTTCTCAATCTTTGCTTCTTTGCAGTGCGGTGACGTGGAGAAGGTAGCCACTCGGGAATTCGGCAAACATCGGTGGCGGTGAAGACTTACGACCATTATGCCTCGGTGCTTGCTCACCTAGCCGAGGATGCCTTTAACAAAAATCTTTGCCGATCATGGTCAAAAGGAGGCGGCTTGGAAGAAGTCCGAGGAGGAGTTGGAGGTCCGCAAGGTGACAAGGTCCGCTTGGAACAAGATCCGCTAAGTGGGACACGGAGAAACGTCGGGCGAGGAGCGTGTGTCTAAGTTGGTCAGAGAAGAAGAATTTGGGGAGTCCTTGGAGAAAGTGGGCAAAGAGTTGGAGGCTGCAGTAAGGCGAAAAGCTAGCGGCGGCAAGAACGGGTGCTCAAAGGAATTTGGGATTTGTTCCCCAACTTGCTCAGAAAGCGGGGACTTGGTTGCCGCTTATTGACGAAGTGAATGTTGAACCAAGGTCAAACACTCTTTGTTTTTATGATAACAAATTACAATTTGTTTACTAATGGTTATAGTTGAACCAAAGCACGTGCATGAACCAAAGTACAGGACATGAACCAAGACGCTTGACATGATATCTTAAAGTGTAGCGATTCAGAGGAGAAGCTACTAATGCGTTCAAGACTTATGTGTTATATTGCTTTGCATAAGACGCGTGTAAGATCCAAATCACTTAAGCTTTATGACTTTTGTAGTTGAGAGATGATCTTTTAAAATAGAACTGTTGTGTTAAAAATCTTCTATGTTAAAGAAAAGTTTTGAATCATGATTTGTTGTTTTTATAAAGAAACTTGATTCATAGCTTAATGTTTTAAAAGAATTTGTTTTTGAAGTAAAGAATGATTCTTGATTTGGTAAATTAAGCTAGAAATCGATTTCCACTTATTTCTAAAGCCAAAAATCGATTTCCTCTTGCTTTTTAAAGTCAAGAATCGATTTCCCTCTTCCTTGGAAGCAAGAAATCGATTTGCCACTTCTTAATTGGTTTTGAAAGAGTTTGTTTTGGAAAGAAAGTAATCGATTGATGACTTTGTGTATTTGAAGAGCCAAATCGATTTCCTCTTGCTTTTCAAGCTAGAAATCGATTTCCCCCTTGTTTAAAGGCTAGAAATCGATTTCCCCTTGTAAGTCTAAATCCAACAATCGATTCATAGCTTGCTTGTTTTTAAAAGAACTTGTTTTGGAAAGAAAACAATCGATTGATGACCTTGTGTTATTAAAGAAGCAAATCGATTATTGACTCCTTTTCTAGAGCTAGAAATCGATTTGGGGCTTCCTCCTTAAAGAGGAAAATCGATTTCTTACCGCTTCTTTTAAGAAAACAATCGATTTGTTACTTATGTTTTATACGCAATCAATCGATTTCTCACTTATAATAACAATGATGTTAAGATTTGTTTCAACGGTCATATTTTTTCAATCCCTATAAATAGGACATAGGGTTTTCACGATAAGAAGACACAACCCACATATCAAAAAGAAAAGACAAGAACGAGAACTCTCACAAGAACATTCATCTTTTACGTTCTTCATCTAGGGTTTCAAATCTCTCATCTCTCTCAACTACATATTGTTATATTGCTTGAGTGATTGGATCCTAGTTTATACTTGTAATCTTTTATACTTATTGGTTGTTGTGAAATCTCAGGAAGCTTTCTTGGGTAGTTCAATCGGGAGATTGAATTGTAGCGAAATCCTTAGCGGGAGCTTGGGTTCTCAATTTGGGGAAAATTGAGATTGGTGTGGTAGCTATAGGGAAGTTGCTTGCTTGTAAGACATTGAAGAAGTATCTTCTCATATAGTGGTGATTACCAAAGTCCAAAGGTTGCAAAGCCTGAGGCCGAGGAGTAGGGCTTTTATCCCGAACCTCGCTAAAATCACTGGTGTACTTCTTTCCCTTATCTTTACTTTGCATTTTCTTTATAATTGTTAATCTGTCATTGTAGTTGATATTATCACGCTTAAACTTCAATATCTTTGGAATTGTTTACGCCATTGTTATAGCTTGCTTAGGTGTTGCATATAGTTTAAATCTTATTTTCCGCATGTGATTTTAACTTGCATCGTTAATATTTCGAAAATAAAAAGATTTCATTTTTAAAATATAACCTTATTCACCCCCCCTCTAAGGTTATCATATAGTCCAACAATTGGTATCGAGCTAGAAATTGCATATAGAGCTTAACATCTCGCAATTTTTGATTATGGGTTCTTTTATGAAAGAGGATGTCCTTCAATAGGCCACCTGTTCGATGGGACTAACTATGACTATTGGAGTAGTCGAATGAAATGTCATGTGCGGGCTATAGATTTCACTTTATGGAGGATCATTGTTGATGGACCACTCACGCTATGAGAATCAAGATTACTAAACACGGTGTTCTTCTTTGAGGAGATACTACCAAATCTCAAGCCACCGGTACAAATTGAGGAAGTACCTATAGAAGACATTTATTCCATTGATTTGAGTGAAAGTGAGAAAGTCCGAACTAGAAAAATATCTCTCAATGCCAAAGCAATGAATATTCTTCACCTATCTCTACATGTGAAGAAGAATATGGAAGGGTGAAAGGATGTCAAACAAACAAAGGAAATTTGGGATCTGTCTGGAAGCAACACATGTTGGTACGAGTCAAGTGAAGGATACAAAGATTAGAGTTCTCACTTACGAGTATGAAGCTTTCAAGATGAAGGAAGGTGAATCTGCAATTGACTATGCACCGGAGATTGAACGATAGTGAATAACTTGAGAGCACTTGGGAAGAAGTATTCAACGAAGGATTTGAATGGGAAGATTCTTGCATCATTGACTAGTGAGTTCTTTCCCAAGACTTGTGCTATCACTGAAGCCAAAGATATTGGCACTTTACCTCAAGAAGACTTGATTGGGTCACTTCTTGCATTTGAGGTGGTCTTGGCCGCTAAGAAGACTCAAGAAAAAGAAGCGGTCAAAGAAAGGAAGTCTCTTGCTCTTGCTGCTGCCAAGACTCCTAAGATGGCAAAGAAAGAGGTTGAGTCTGTTGAAGAATATGATGATGAAGACATGGCTATGTTCGCAAAGAAATTCAAAAATTCATGAAACTCAACAAGCTTAGGAAGGGTGACTATTCAAAGAAATCCGGATACACAAAAGGAGATAGTCATGAGAAAGGAGAGACGACCAACCAAGATGTTTTGAATGCAACAAACCGGGTCATCTCAAGGTTAATTGTCCAAAACTTAAGAACAAATACCCAAAGAAGAAAGCAATGAAGGCTACATGGGATGACCGTAAACCGAGGGTGAAAAGGAAGAAGAAGAGGAAGTTGCTAACGTTGTTGGTCTTGCGAGCAGACTCTCCGATGATACATGGGACAATCTCAAAGCGATGATAAAGTGATGGCCCGATGATGAAGTGATTGCTTCAAAGCTTGCGTGTCTCATGGCGAGTGACTCAACTAAGGTGCGTAGACTATCCAAAAAAGGGAAATGTATGGATGGTTGTGGTGGGTGCTCAAGGCATATGGTGGTGATGCTTCACTATTCTTGAAGTTAAGCAACAAGGCTAGTGGATCTGTGAAGTTTGCCAATAATGAAAGCGCTGCCGTGTAATAGGTAAAGGTTGTGTGGGTAAGGAAAACACAATCAAAATTAGAAATGCTTTACTAGTTGATGGTGTTAAATTTAATTTACTAAGTGTAAGTCAACTATGTGATAATGACTTTGATGTTTATTTCTCAAAAGATAAATGTCTTATTGTGCATGAAGCTTCTAACTTTCACATTGTCGGTTTTCGTGAAAACAATGTTTATTATGTTGATTTTGACATCGTTGGTGATGATATTGTATGCATGCCTTCTTTACTTGATGATGTGGATGTGTGGCATAGACGCTTAGGACATGCTAGTATGGAACTTCTATCTAAATTATGTGCAAATGAACATGTTAGAGGTTTACCCAAACTTAAGTATGAAAAAGGTCAATTATGTGATGCATGTCAATTGGGAAAAATGCATAAAACTTCTTTCAAATCAAAACTGTTATTTCTACCAAAAATGTGCTTGAATTGTTGCATCTTGATTTATTTGGTGAAATTGATGTTGTAAGTCTAGGAGGAGCCAAATATGTGTTTGTAATTGTTGATGATTATTCTAGATACACTTGGACTATTTTACTTGCTAATAAAAGTGATGCTTTCAACAAGTTTGCTAAGTTGTGCAGAAAGTTACTGAGAATGAGAAAAACTTAGCTATCAAGGAAATTAGAAGCGATCATGGAGGAGAATTCGAAAACTCATCATTCAAAACTTGGTGTGAAAAGCATGGTGTTGATCACAATTTCTCGGCTCAAGGACTCCTCAACAAAACGGCGTGGTGGAAAGAAAAACAGGACCATACAAGAGATGTGTAGAAACAATGCTAAATGAGCACAATCTTCCTAAATATTTTTGGGGTCACTTGATTGATCTGACATGTCATGTGCTAAATCGAGTCTATCTAAGGCCATCTCTCAACAAGACTCCTTATGAATTGTGGAATGGTAGAACTCCAAATATTTCATACTTCAAAGTTTTTGGAAGTAAGTGCTACATTTTAAATACAAAGGATAAGTTGGGTAAGTTTGATGCAAAATCAACGGAAGGTATTTTTATGGGTTATTCTAGTCATAGTAAAGCTTACATCGTTTACAATAAAGTTGATAAATGTTTGCAAGAATCTATTCATGTTTCTTTTGATGAGACTAACCCCTTTGCAAAGAAAGTTGATGATGAGGATGAGGTAGTTGAAGTGGTCAAAAGAAGAATGCCTGAACCTAACAGTGAAAGTATCAAAGAAAAGGAGATGCAAGCAGAATCCCAAGAAACAGTTGAATTGGGCAGAGCCCCAAGACAGCGGCGATCATCTCTATGGGAGAACGCATGATGACTTGCCTAAAGCTTGGAAATCAGTTCGAGATCATCCCATGGAGCAAATTATTGGTAGTCCATCAAAGGGGGTAACAACTCGCTCTTCTCTAAATCTTTTATGCTTTCATAGTGCCTTTGTCTCTCAAACAGTTCCCAGTAACATAAAAGAAGCTCTAAGTGATCCAGAATGGGTTGTGTCAATGCAAAAAGAACTCGAACAATTTGAACGAAACAAAGTTTGGCATTTAGTCGAAAAACCTGTTGATAGAACTATTATTGGAACTAAATGGGTTTTTCGCAACAAACTTGATGAAAATGGTGTTATTTTATTAAGTGATCCAGAATGACTTGCCTAGGTTGGAATCCATTCGTATTATACTAGCCTTTGCTAGTCACATGGATTTCAAACTACACCAAATGGATGTCAAAAGTGCCTTCCTCAACGGATTTTTAGAAGAGGAAGTATATGTAAAACAACCCTGTGTTTTGAAGATTTTGAAAATCCAAATCATGTTTTTAAACTTGACAAAGCCCTTTATGGATTGAAACAAGCCCACAGAGCTTGGTATGAGAGATTAAGCAAACATTTAATTGCAAATGGTTTCAAGAAGGGTAAGATTGATTCTACCTTATTCCTTAAAACCAAAGGCAAACATCTCATTGTAGTTCAAATTTATGTTGATGATATTATATTTGGATCTACTAATGATGAATTGTGCAAGGAGTTTTCTGACATGATGACTAGTGAGTTTGAAATGAGCATGATGGGGAGTTAAACTTCTTTTTGGGACTTCAAGTGAAACAGATGAAAGATGGAATATTCATCGGTCAAAATAAGTTCTCAAAGGAGTTACTAAAGAAATTTGGCATGAGTGATGCAAAGGCAATTGGCACTCCAATGGCGATGCGACCACCAAATTGGACAAGGATGAACAAGGTAAAGCCGGTAAATGAAACAATGTATCGAGGTATGATCGGTAGTCTTTTATATTTAATCGCTTCCCGGCACGATATTATGTTTCTTTGTGTGCTGTGTGCTCGATTTCAAGCATGTCCAAAAGAATCACATTTAAAAGTCAGAAAGCGGATTCTTAGATATGTGAAGGGAACCACGGAGTTTGGATTGTGGTACCGAAATCGAGTCACTTTGATTTGGTTGGATTTTTACGATCTTGATTTTCTTTGGTTGTACCTTAGATAGAAAAAGTACTAGTGGAACTGTCATTTCTTAGGACCTTGTTTGACTTTCCGGTCTAGTAAAAAGCGAGCAGTGTTGCTTTGTCCCACCGTGAAGCCGAATATGTGGCGGTTGGAAATTGCGTTGCACTGCAGTTTTGTGGATGAAACAGACTTTGGAGGATTTTGGTTTGTTATATGAAAATGTGCACATTCTTTGTGATAATACTAGTGCCATTAACATTGCTAAGAACCCCATCCAACACTCTAGAACTAAGCATATAGAGATAAGACATCATTTCATTAGAGACCATGTTTCTAGGGGAGCATAGCATTAAAATTTGTAGGCACCGATGACCAACTAGAGACATCTTCACAAAACCACTAGCCGAAGCTCAATTTTGTAAGATCAGGAGAGAGAGCTCGGTATGTTTGATTTTGCTAGCCTGTGATTATATGATGTATTTTTGAGGTGCTATGTGCCTGTCATCTTATATGCTATATGTCTTGTGTGTCTTCCCTCCTTTTGATGAAAACAAAGGGGAGAAAAGTCTTGTTGTCTTCTTTGCTTGTTTATTTAGCTCACTATGTTTGGTTCTCTTGCGTGTAAGTTGTTTATTTTCTTGATGCTTATGCTTAGGGGAGCTTATGTCGTTATTTCTTGTTTATCGCCTCCTATGCATAAGGTAATTTGTTATCATCAAAAGGGGAGTTTGTTGAACCAAGGTCAAACACTCTTTGTTTTTATGATAACAAATTACAATTTGTTTACTAATGGTTATAGTTGAACCAAAGCACAGGCATGAACCAAAGTACAGGACATGAACCAAGGCGCTTGACATGATATCTTAAAGTGTAGCGATTCGGAGGAGAAGCTACTAATGCGTTCAAGACTTATGTGTTATATTGCTTTGCATAAGACGCGTGTAAGATCCGTCACTTAAGCTTTATGACTTTTGTAGTTGAGAGATGATCTTTTAAAATAGAAGCTGTTGTGTTAAAAATCTTCTATGTTAAAGAAAAGTTTTGAATCATGATTTGTTGTTTTTATAAAGAAACTTGATTCATAGCTTAATGTTTTAAAAGAATTTGTTTTTGAAGTAAAGAATGATTCTTGATTTGGTAAATTAAGCTAGAAATCGATTTCCACTTATTTCTAAAGCCAAAAATCGATTTCCTCTTGCTTTTTAAAGTCAAGAATCGATTTCCTCTTCCCTTGGAAGCAAGAAATCGATTTGCCACTTCTTAATTGGTTTTGAAAGAGTTTGTTTTGGAAAGAAAGTAATCGATTGATGACTTTGTGTATTTGAAGAGCCAAATCGATTTCCTCTTGCTTTTCAAGCTAGAAATCGATTTCCCCCTTGTTTAAAGGCTAGAAATCGATTTCCCTTGTAAGTCTAAATCCAACAATCGATTCATAGCTTGCTTGTTTTTAAAAGAACTTGTTTTGGAAAGAAAACAATCGATTGATGACCTTGTGTTATTAAAGAAGCAAATCGATTATTGACTCCTTTTCTAGAGCTAGAAATCGATTTGGGGCTTCCTCCCTTAAAGAGGAAAATCGATTTCTTGCCTGCTTCTTTTAAGAAAACAATCGATTTGTTACTTATGTTTTATACGCAATCAATCGATTTCTCACTTATAACAAATGGGTTAAGATTTGTTTCAACGGTCATATTTTTTCAATCCCTATAAATAGGACATAGGGTTTTCACGATAAGAAGACACAACCCACATATCAAAAAGAAAAGACAAGAACGAGAACTCTCACAGTAACATTCATCTTTTTACGTTCTTCATCTAGGGTTTCAAATCTCTCATCTCTCTCAACTACATATTGTTATATTGCTTGAGTGATTGGATCCTAGTTTATACTTGTAATCTTTTATACTTATTGGTTGTTGTGAAATCTCGGGAAGCTTTCTTGGGTAGTTCAATCGGGAGATTGAATTGTAGCGAAAATCCTTAGCGGGGAGCTTGGGTTCTCAATTTGGGAAAATTGAGATTGGTGTGGTAGCTATAGGAAGTTGCTTGCTTGTAAGACATTGAAGAAGTATCTTCTCATATAGTGGTGATTACCAAAGTCCAAAGGTTGCAAATGGGAGGCCGAGGAGTAGGGCTTTTATCCGAACCTCGCTAAAATCACGGTGTACTTCTTTCCCTTATCTTTACTTTGCATTTTCTTTATAATTGTTAAGCTTGTCATTGTAGTTGATATTATCACGCTTAAACTTCAATATCACTTTGGAATTGTTTACGCCATTGTTATAGCTTGCTTAGGTGTTGCATATAGTTTAAATCTTATTTTCCGCATGTGATTTTAACTTGCATCGTTAATATTTCGAAAATAAAAAGATTTCATTTTTAAAATATAACCTTATTCACCCCCCTAAAGGTTATCATATAGTCCAACGGTGAAGGCCTCCGTTCTTTGAGAGTTTTGTGATGGTTTTAGCGGTATTTGGGTCGAGTGAGGGCCATTTTTCACGAGGTTGATGTCGGGCGGCTTGATCGACAAAATTGTGGTAAATGGCGAGCTTGTTGATGAGGAAGTTCTTTGAGGAGTTGTTGGCGAAGTGGCCGATGGTGCCTTGCTTGATTTTGGGAAAGTTGATGCCGCTGCTATCTGATGCCGAAGTGGGGCGGGTTTTGGCCGACGGCGAGGGCCATGGCGAAGATCTTCCTCCTGCTCCCTAGTTTTTCCTGTCAGACAAAAACAAAGTCTTGTAGTAATATTTTGTAATGGATTTGGGTTACCTTTGTTTCTTTTTATTATAGCCTTTTGGACATCGCCCGTTGGGCCGTTGTGTAACTCCTTTGATTTGTTGTTTTGCTTAGTTTGCCTAAGCTTTTTTAGCACTTGCCGATCGCGATCGCTTGCATTGGTTGTTTCATATTACCTCGGTTTATTTTACCGGTTGTTGCGCTTATTAATTGGAGCGTCTTGTTTTACTTCGGCTTTGTTTTGCCGGTTGGTGCGCTTTTTAATCGGAGCGTCTTGTTTTACCTCGGTGTTAATTTACCGGTTTTGTTTGCGGCCTTGTTGGTGCCCAGCGGTGTATGTCGCTCTAAGGCGATCTACACACTGTCGGGTCTTGGGTTTAATGGGCTATTCTCGATGCAGGACACGTTGGTCCCGTCGGCGAGCGCACTAGCATCGCCTGCATCTTTGAAGAGCTCTTACACCGCACCGAGCGTGTTGGCGTCGTCGGCGGTACTTTAGCTTTATGCGATGTAAGCTCCATTTCGGTTTCGGTGAGGCGAAGGCCTACGTCGAACCGAATCGGTGTGTGCCAAGGTGGGACATGGCTCGTCGACCGCCTCACTGTCGAGACTTTAGTCTTCATTGCCCCGAGAGGCGACATCGAGACGCATTTGCTTTCGGTCTCGCTATCGGGACTTCTTTATTTTGGCCGTATTCTTGTTTTGACTCTCGCAATTAGATTTGTTGCGTTATTTTATTTGGAGAAGATAAGCGTTGCTTTTTGGAAATGCTTTGAAAATCGGTTCTCTTTATTCATGATGAAGATGGATTACATTTGGGGCTTTTATCGCCACATACAAATGTTACATGAAGTGAATGACGGGTGATGGTGAGAACCGATGACTAGTAGCTTGATTTCAACTGTAGTAAAACCGGAGTTGATTTCAACTGTAGTAAAACCGGAGGTTGGCTGCGTTCCAGGACCTCGGGACTTTGCCTCCATCTAACTTTTCCGGCTTGAACGCTCCTTGGCCGATGACTTCTTTTACTCGAGCGGACCCTCCCGGTTCTTGGCGATGATAGTTTACTGTGGCGCCGACACGGCTTGATCTTCTAAGCACTAAGTCTCCGGCTCTGAAAGTTCTTGGCAGTACTTTTGAGTTGTATTTTCTCGCACTCATTTGTTTCTTTGCTGCTCCTTTACCTTTGCCAGCTCTCTTACTTCCTCTACCAAGTCTAAGCTTGCTCACGAGGAGGCTTCATCTGGGGCTGTTTTGGTGAAAGTTCGCTTGGGCTAGGCTCCAACACCTCTATGGGGATGAGGCGTCGCCGCTGAGTATACCGACCAAAAGGGGCCTCTGAGTGGGCATCGCGGAGTGGTGTTGTAGGACCACAAAGACAGTGGTAACTCTTGACCCATCCTCCTTTGGAGTCGTCGAGTTTCTTCTTGAGTCCGTTCAATATGACTTTGTTTGCGACCTCGGCCGCCCGTTGGTGCTGGGGGTGCTCGGCCGAGGTGAAGGCTTGATAGGCGTTCCACTTTCTGCAGAGCTCGGCCATCGAGTCCGAGAGGCGAACCGAGTGCCGTTGTGCTGTCACTATTGTATTTGGAATACCGGCGGCGGATGAGTCTTTGCGAAGAGAATTTCTTCACCCTCTGTCTTTGAGATGGTGGTTATGGGCTCGCTTCATCCATTTGGAGAAGTAGTCGATGACTACGAGCAAGTATCTGACCTGTCCTACTGATGGGGTGAATGGACCGAGAATATCAACTCCCCATACGGCAAACGACCATGGGGAGACCATTGCCTGAAGGTTGGTTGGTGGAGCTCTTGGGACGGCGGCATGGCGTTGGCACTTGTCACATTTTTTCACATACTCTAAGGCGTCCTTTTTGAGACTCGGCGATAATGGCAGCAGCTCAGGATTTTCGCTGCGAGGGCATGTCCTCCTATGTGGCTGCTGCATACTCCCTCGTGGATTTCCTTCAGGACTTTTTCAGCTTTCTCACCTGCCAGGCATTTGAGGAGCGGCCTGGAGAATCCCCTCTTGAACAGCTCGTCCTCAATGAGGATGTATTTGGCGGCCATCTTCTCTAATTTCTTCACCTCCTTTTCTTGCAACTGCGGCTGTTCACCCTGCAAATAAGCAATTATATTGGTCATCCAGCTTTTTGGTTCCTCCTCAATTGAGAGGACCTGTGTTTTAGCTAACACGGGTTCGAGAGTGACTCTGTATCACCGAGTGATTGTTGCGTGTTTTTTAGTGCATCGCTAGTTTGGCAAGATATCGGCCCTTCCATTTTGTTCCACGGGACATGGGTTAGTTCAAAAGGCGTGAATTTAGATTTAAGTTCTTGTACCTTGCCGCAGATGTTCTTTGAGTAGTTCATCTTTGGCGCTGAAGGCGTTGGTAACTGTCCAGGTTACTAGGAGGAGTCGCTCCGCACTCTCGGTGTTTGACGTAGGAGTCGGTTGCAAAGCGGTCATACCTGAAGCGATTAGTGCCTCGTATTCGCTTTGGTTGTTGGTGGCTTTGAAGTTGAACCTGAGAGATTGCTCGATGAGGATACCATCTGGACCTTCTAAAGTTATTCCGGCACCACTTCCTCTTGTGTTGGAGGATCCGTCCACGCAAAGTGTCCAAAAGGGGTCGGCTGTTGGGGCGGCCTCATTCTCTGCTTCCACTAACTCTGCCACGAAATCTGCCAGTGCTTGTGCTTTGATGGGGCCTCTGGGCACATACTTTATGTCAAACTCTGATAATTCAATAGACCACGCTACCATTCTCCCGGCTAGATCTGGCTTTGCTAGGACTTGGCGAATTGGTAGATCAGTTTTCACCACCACCGAGTAGCTTTGGAAGTACTGCCTGAGCTTTCTTGCTGCAAGAACGACTGCATAGGCGGCTCTCTCAATTTTTTGGTATCTCATTACGCCTCCACATTCTGGCGATGTAGTATATCGGCAAGCCTGGGCTCCGTCTTGTTCTGCATCAGATCGCACCGCTAAGCGTCTTTGGAAACAGCTAGGTATAGTAGTAGGGGTATACCTTGCTTTGGTGCTGTGAGAATTGGAGGTGATGCCAGGTACTGTCTGAGTTGTTGGAGTGCGTGCTCACATTCTTCCGACCAGCTGAAACTTGAATTTTTCCTGAGTAACTGGAAAAATGGCTTTTACTGTCCCGCCGAGCGCCTGAGGAATCGAGAAAGCGCTCTATTTGGCTCGCTAGGACTGCACCTCTTTGGTAGTGGATGGGCTTTCGGCATTGATTATTGCTCGGCATTGGGAGGGTTGGCTTCAATACCTCGGTGGGAGAGGATGTAGCCTAGGAATTCTCTCTGCTGGACACCGAGCGAGCACTTCTGCGGGTTGAGCCGAAGATCATATTTTTCTAGTAGCTTGAATATCTTGGCGATTGGTCACATGATCGAAGTGCATTGCAGATTTTACCACCATGTCATCGGCGTAGACTTCAATGGTCTTGCCGATCTCTTCTTCAAAAATTCGGTCCATCAATCGGCCGATAGGTTGCGCGGCGTTTTTCAAACCGAGCGGCATCACGATAGCAATAGTTGGAGCGGCCCGGTCATGAAGGCGATCTTTTCTTCATCGGTGTGGCTCATCCCGATCCGGTTGTAACGAGTGCGCATCCATGGCCGAGTAGTTTGAAGCCGGACGCTCCGTCGACGGCAGCCGTCAATGCTCGGCGAGGATACGCGTCTTTTAGGCGAGCCTTGTTGAGGTGCAGTATAGTCGATGCACATCCTCCACTTGCCATTGGACTTCTCGACAAGTACAGGTTCGCCGACCATGTTGGGTACTTCACTTCCGGATGAATTCAGTGAGAGCTTTTTTTTGCATTTACGCGCTTTATGGCCTCTGTTTTCTCTTGACCTGTTTTCTTTTTCTTTGGGACACGAGTTGAAATGAAGGGTTCGGTGATAATCTATGGCGAGATAAAATTTGGGTCGATACGGCATGTCCCGGGAGACCATGCGAATATGTGGACGTTGCCTGCAAGGAGCTTTAGGAGCTGGTCTTCAACCTCCGCGAGAGTCTCGTCCCTATCTTTGTCTTCTGGTGTTGCATTGGGCCTATCAGAACTTCTTTTAGATCACCTGCTGGACGTGGCCTCTTTCCTTCTTTCGCTGGATCATACATTCTGGGGTCCAGGTCGAGGAAGCTACAATGGTTGTTTTTACGCTCTCGGCCATACATTTGCTTTGATCTTTGGCGCTTTCGGGCGCACGCGTAACATTTGCGTGCCATCGCTGGTCTCCTTTCATCGTTTCCTACTTCCCCGTTGGGTAGGGGTATTTGAGCGAGAGATGAGGATAAGAGATTGCGACCATTAGGCGTTGAGGTGGGCACGCTTAGCGATTATGTTGTAAGAAGATTTTGCATTCACCACCATGTACCTTAGCACCACCTTGTTTTGACGGATTACGCCTCGCCGAAGGTTGTTCTCGAGTCCGGTAGCCTCGGACCTCCACTGTTCACCGCAAAACCGATGAGTGTACAGGTAATTTTTCGTGACTCCTCGGTAGCTTGAGCTCTTTGAAGCATTTCCAATGCATTACGTTGGCGGAGCTCCTCCATCTACAAGCACTCGGGTTACTTTGTATCCGTGGTGGTGACACATATCACAATTGGGTCATCGGAATGAAATTTGGACTCCATTGAAATCTGTGATGTCAAAAGAGATCGGCGGGTAGGCGGGGCTGGATCTTGGCAGTCTGCTCGCCGAGGCCGAGCATGATGGGCCAGGCGTATTTCTTCTGGCCGAGGATGAGGGCCTCCACCGGAAAATCCGCCCGAGATGGTGTTGACTACTCCCCGTCGCACTACTTCATGGCCGCTCTTTCATTGCGACTCCTTCCTTGGTCCTCCCCTCTTGGGGTTGTCTTCCACGTGGGCTTTCCGCCCGCCTCTTCTTTTGTTCCTCAGAAAGTACGAACTTCTTCAAGAATCCTCATTTGGATGGTGCTCGATCTGTTGCTTCAAAGTCCAGCGATGCGTCGGTGGTGTGGCCTACGTCTGTGGAACCGCAATAAGCTTCGGGATGCTTACCCGTAGGTAAGCGAAAGGGCGGCACAGTGATGGTTCCGTCGGCGAGACCATCGTTTAGAATGGCAGAGAGGTCGGGCCGGAGCGGAGTGTAAGTGCTTTCCGGATTGGGCGGGACTTCTGTTTGCGAGCTCTTCCTCCCCGGTCTCGTGGCGAGGGCAAGAAAGGGTTCGGCGGCTTCCTCTTTCTACGGTGGCGGCGTGTGGCCTACGGGTCCTCTAGCATCTCTGGCGTCCTTGGAAGCGGCGGTGTCCTCGGCCGATGTGCTTATGCGCGCTCGCTCGACCTCGTCCATGTTCACGGGAGTGGTGATAGAGCGATTGCTTCACTAAAGGTCCCGTTCGGAGGCCTTTCATGAAAGCCATCACGAAAAACTTCGTCCGGTCTTCAACTTGTCTTGTGTGATTTTGTTAAAGCGCTCCAAGTACTTCTTGTGAGCTCTGTCGGTCCTCGCACGAGATCGAACAAATCTCCGGGTGGATGAGCTTCTTCTTGTTGGCGAGAATTGTTGGACGAAGCGGTGGCAAGGTCCTCAAAGCCATTGATGGATCGAGCGGCTAACCCTTTGAACCACTTCGGAGGCGGCGTCGGTCGGCGTACTGCGAACATCTTGCGGCGGATGGCGTCATTACCCCACCGATCATCATCTCGGGTGCGAAAGCGTCAACATGACTGCGGGATCTCTCCGTCCCATCGTAAGTTCCAATGGCGGGCTCCGGCAGGGGATGGGCGCGCCTCGATCTCTCCTATAAATGGTGTGAAACGCCTCCTGGGGCGATCGGACGACCTCGCTCTGTTGTTGCGGAGGCGACTGGCTGTTTCGTGGAGCCGAGCTTCCTGCTTTTTTCGGTAGCTTGGGCACGAAGGGTCCGCTCTTGCCGTTCTCGTGCTTGTTCGACGATTCTCGCTCTCAAGCGCGCTTCATCGCTTCCATCAACTCGAGGATCACGGGATCCGTGGTGCTATTGAGGCACCACCGTTAGCTCTGGTTCCTACCATGGTGAAGTAGGGTTTCTTTGTTACGACGTGGGGTGGGAAGTTCTCTAAGGGCCCCACGGTGGGCGCCAATGTTCTAACTATTCCTGGAGTAGGGTTTAGCAAGAACACGAGAAAGTAGTATGTGAGAAGAAAATAGAATGTCTGTCCTCTTTCATTGGCCTCAGGGCGTATATTTATATTCTGAGAATGTCATAAATGCTCATAATGGTACATGAATGTCCCGAGATCTCGGCGAGATTCTCGGGCTTGCCTAATATATCTAAGCGGGGCCGAGGTGAAGAGCCCTTTGGAGCGTCGGCCCCCGATTGGGAGGTAGTCCATGCATCGGCCTTGATCGTTCTTGACGCGAAACTTCGGTGATGAGGGTGCAAGGACTTCGGCCTTCGTCTTCTGAACCCAGATGATCGGCTAGGAGGCGTGTCGTATCCGAGCCTTCCTGGGTGGTCGGCTGGGAACAAATACAATGACTTCTACACTCGACTGTATGGTGGTATTGGTAAGGTCACATTTTTGATGAAGGCGTTGTTGAGGCACTTCGGGAACAATGTTGAAGAAAATTGGATGAGTATACAGGATATGGGGTATCTAATCGATTAACAAGTACAAAGTCGTCCTCACTTGTTGGTCACCTAATTGTTGTTACACAATTTTTCCCTTCAATGTTGCGCCATTCGAAGTGTCAAGCGATTCAACATCCTATCGTGGTACGAACACAAACACTTTATGCGGGTAAAGTGTCTTCTATTTAGATTCGAGTGTAGTCATTCCAAAACATTACATAACATTATGTTTTTGTTGTCTTTTGAAGATCTTTATGAAGCACGGAAGTCAATGCCCCCTAGGATATTATGTGGAATACTAATAGGGCACCCATGAAAGAGGTTGGGACTCGCTTTTTATAGCCGCATGCAAAAGTGGAAGTGTTTGCTCATACAATCACAACCCCATCCCCTTCCTTGTGTAGATTTAAGTAAATATCACGATGGTAGTCAATGTTAAGTTAGATTTATAATTTTGGTACACAACATTGTATATGACTATTGGTAAGCAACTTTTGAAATCAAAAAAAGCGTGTTTACATTCGCATTTACGGTTTTTAAGTTTACGTACGTATAACATTAGTTCGAATGATACCATTCGAGCGCTGTTCAACGCAACGCCACCCTTCGAACATGTTGAATAAAGCCATTCGAGCGCAATAACACACCCTGTAACCAACAGTTGACAATATTCCTTAACACGGATGAGTTCTTTCGAACAGGTTCGAACGATGTCGTTCGAACACAAAAAATTCCTTAACACGGACAAGGTCGTTCAAACCTGTTCGCACAATGTCATTCGAACGATCACTTAAACCACGCTTACACGAGCGGCGTCCGCGAGGTCATTTTGGAAAAAAAAAAAGTTTGGGGGCGTGCGATGAGTAGGAGAGGGTGTGGGAAAAGTAAAAGCCCAGTGAAGCTTTAGCCCAACGAAGAGTAGGTGTAGGTAGTTGAATGGAGGAATATCCGAATTTCCGCGGGTACGAGACAAGATCACAAGTGGTTCACAACCATTAAATTAAAATGAAAAAAAGAAAAACAAATAGAGATTATTATTTCTGAGTTTGGAAACAAAAATGGCGATGGCTTTCTGTGTCAACACCGTCACCCTTCCGAACCGAGGACGATTCAACAGGTTGCTTCAAATGCAAAATTCATCACTAGTTTCATTTCAATCAACTTGTGGTGTGTAATTAATTTAGAAATTACAAATTTTGCGCGTGTTAAAGGTATTCAGGAGTAGCATTTGCGAGTTTGGGAACAAAGAAACCACTTCTTTGGGAGTGCGAGTTACGGAAGGAGAAGGAATTTACCTAAACTGGTGCTTACTTCACCGGCTGGTAGGTGCGTGCGTCATTCTATGCTATTTTCCTGTCACTTGTGTTTTCGTGAACTTCACCGTTATATTGAATTGAATTCAATCATTTGTGGAACTTGCGTTTTCAGTGAGGCTGAAATATATCTCTTTGGAGGTTGCGTTACTTCATGGAAAGTTCCTAATGGGAAGGACCTTCTTTTGTTCGGCCTGATGCTGTTTTCAATAAGAAGAAACCTATAAGGTAGTATGACTATGAGAACATGAATATAGTTTAAATTCTTCTTTTACATTGTGATTTACTAATTTGGGATTCCTGATTAATTTTCAACTCCTACAGTGGTGGCATTCCACATTGCTTTCCACAGTTTGGTCCTGGTCCAATTCAGCAGGTTTGCTCTTTTAATCAATGCTATTTTCTTGTACTTGTTTTTCTGTTTTCCAATGTTATAAACAATCTCTTAAATTCAACTATCAAAATATCTAATAGAAGTAGAGATTACCTACCACTTGCTTCTTGGGATTGGTCATCGTGGTATGACTGCAACATTCTATTTTATGCAGCTTGGTGAAAGTAGTAGTATCAGTTTTGTTGATTTCATTTAGTAAATAAAACTTGCTTCTCTTCAATGGAGTCATGAATAGTGTGATAACTTGTTATATTGCGCTTATTTCCATCATGTGCGCTGATGCTTTCACTTAAAACTTTTGCTTGGATGAGTGTTTGACAGCATGGGTTTGCACGGAATATGGACTGGACTGTTCTTGATTCTGAAAATGTGGAAGGAAATCCTGTTGTAACTCTTGAACTAAAGGACGCTCCTTATAGTCGTGCTATTTGGGATTTCGGCTTCCATGCTTTGTACAAGGTCAAGGGTCTTTTCTCTTCAGGCACAGTTCACCTTTGCAATACTACTATACTATTACCATGCTTTTCTTTACCTAATGATAATGCAGTCTCCTGCTTTCCTTTTTGCAGGTCACACTAACTACTAATAGTCTTTCAACTGAGTTGAAAGTTAAAAATACAGACAATAAAGCATTCTCATTTAGTACTGCCTTGCACACATATTTTCGGGTAAGTGGTAAAGGTCATAACTTTGAATAATCGCGGTGGCATTACCTACTTGTGAATGTTGTTTTGACATTTAGTAGTATTACTTAATTTATGTTTGCTGGATATCTGAACTGAAACTTAGCATATGATGCCAAACCTTTGACAAATCATTTTCTTTCAATAATTGTTGGAATTAATTCGAATTATTTTTATGCATGGTTTTTTGATTTAATTTTATTCATATTGGCATTACAGGCTTCTGTAACTGGTGCCTCAGTGAAGGGATTAAAAGGTTCCAAAACTATGAACAAACATCCAGATCCTAATAATCCAGTGGAGGGTAGCGAAGACAGGTATGTTTAGGAAATGGTAACTACATGCACTAGGAAGAGAAAGTTGTAACTACTGAAATTTTCTTTCCCTTTCTCCAGTGGATGGATAAAAAGTTGTACTACCTATTCAGTAATTCCAGTTATCTTAACTGTGTGAGACATGTACATGCATGCATTCTTTTGCGCATAACCTTTATTTACTATATAAGACAGCTGGTGACAAACAAGTCTACCTTAGTACCTTCTTTATCTCCCTTATTTTATGTCTGAATTAGAATTAGAATTCTGTAACATTTTATTCATTTATTGGCCAATTTCTGTTCTTGTTAGTTTCAATTTACATCTCTTTCACAGGTCATCGTTCATGTAATGCACAAATGTATTTTTTTTCCTCAATATAATCCATGTAAAACCAAAATTTCATTCTTTTTCGCAACGATACCAAAATGTCATTGAATATGAAAAATCAAATCTTAAGTTTAGCTCAATAGACTATCTTCGCAATGCAGGGATGTGGTCACTTTCCCAGGATTTGTAGATTGTGTTTATCTCGACGCTTCAAATGAGTTGCAACTGGACAATGGCTTGGGTGATCTAATATCTATCAACAACACAAAGTATGCAGTTTTAAACGTCTATTATAGTTTTACTGTTTGATTTCCCAAGCCACATGCTTATACTCCTTTGCCTCTTACCCATGTAGCTGGTCAGATGCTGTGTTGTGGAATCCTCATCTTCAAATGGAAGCATGTTACAAAGATTTTGTTTGCGTTGAAAATGCCAAGGTAATGAGATTACGAACTTTCTAAAAGGGCATCAAAGACATACCCTGATACCCTGCTTTGCTGTGCCTTTTTTTTGACTAAAATGTTAATATGATGGCTATTGAATTTTAATAATGCAATATTATGATTTTGGGGTTAACTTTCAAGGTATTCTCTATTTATTCTTCTGAATTATAATTTCTTCTATATTTGATGCTTCAGATTGGAAGTGTCCAGCTAGAGCCAGAACAAACTTGGACAGCTGTGCAGCATCTTAGCATTGCTTGAACTGTAACCGTGATTCTACATGATGAATTATTTTTTGTCTTATTTGATTTGCAAAAACATGTATCTTCTGTGTAAGAATTTACTAAGCCACTAGTAGTTGGCTAGGTGAGGGTTTTAATTGTTTCCGAGAAGCTCTAATCATAAGGTCAAACCTCATTACATATAGTAACATCATTGTAACAAAAAGAATTGTAAAAACTCTATTTTCTTTCAAATTTTTTATCATTCCACAAGATGGAAAACTATATGTTTCTCATTTTTATTTCCAAACATATCATCTGTAAGAAATAATATTAGGCATGTCATATATCTCTTGCATATGTGGGATGGATCCATCCCCAGCATAGAACTCGTGGACAACACCATCTAGGGTGATGCTACTGCATCCTGGGGGATTTAGCAGACCCCTATGTTTGATCTGGCTTCTGAACTGAACCGCTTGGTTCCATTCTCCTGCTGCAGCATGAATGCTTGCCAAATGAATATACCGGCCACCATGTTCGGGGTCCAATTTAATCAGAATCTTGCCTATCACTTTGCCAAGTTCAATATGTTTGTGAAGGTGGCAGGCATTGAGCAGTGCTCCCCATATTGCAGCATTTGGCTTTACAGGCATGGACTCTACAAACTCCATTGCTTCTTCCAACAACCCCCCATACGACCCAGAAGATCTACCATGCACCCATAATGTTCCATTGCAGGGTTCATGTTATAAACAGTACTAATGCTCTCAAACAGGGACTTTCCTTCTTCAATTAGCCCTGCATGACTACATGCAGTCAGAATAGCAGTGAAGGTGATTGAAGTTGGCTTAATGCCTGCTCTTTGCATTTTGATAAACCAATCAAGAGCTTCTCTTCCCTTTCCATGGACTGCAAAGCCTCCTATTATTGCAGTCCACGTATATACACATTTCTTCTCCAACTTACTGAACACTAGTAAGGCTTTTCTCATTTCACCACATTTGACATACATGTCTATTAGAACACAACCTAAAACTGGATCTATTTTAATTTTGTTTCTATCAATATAGGTGTGAATCCACTTGCCTTGCTCCAATGCACCAAGACCTGCACATGCTGAAAGAGAGCAACTTAGGGTTATTCTATCAGGTTTTATGCCTGCAACCAGCATTTGCTGCAGAAGAGACAGAGCTTCTTTGTGCATGCCAGTCCTAACAAAGCCAGCAATAATGGTTGTCCAAGAGATAACATTCTTCTCTGGCATAGATTCGAAAAACTTGTATGCCATGTCTGCATTTCCACATTTTATATATCCATCAATCATTGAATTCCAAGAAACAATATCTCGCGATGGAAGCTGGTTGAAGAGGACTTCTGCAGCTTCGATGCTGCCTGAAATTGCATAAACACGGATGAGAGAGTTTGTGGCATAAACCTCTGAACCAAAACCCCTTTTGATAATATGAGCATGGATTTGCTGGGTTTCTTCAAAGGCTGAGAGAGCAGAACATGCTTTGAGAAGGAAAGGGAAAGTGTAAGCATTGTGAGGTATTGAGTGGTGAAGCATCTGAAGGTACAAAAGCAATGCTGCTTCTGGGTCATTACTGTTTGAGTATGCCCTGATCATTGTGTTCCACATGACAGTATTAGGTGAGCTTATTCTGTCAAAAACCATGCGAGCATAGGCTAAGTTGCCCAACTCTATTGATGCGTATGAAGTCAAGAGCCTGCTTACTGTTATCTGGTGCCTAATGGTTCCTTTTTTCAACAATTGGCAATGAATCTGCTTCAGTTCTCCTATATTTGAACATCTCTCCAGCAAGGCCAAGGTCTGCTCCACATTAAATTGTAGTAGCTGCATAGTCACCACTGAATCAAGAAATTGAACTATCCTTCAAAGAAAAGTCGAGAATTTTTGGAGAAAAGAAAAGACGAAGTTGTTCTAAATTAGTGGCTAGAAATTGTTAAGAGTAGTTTGGGATAAGATATAAGATATTGTAGGCCAAACACAATATCCTGTTTTATTTGCACTTCCTTTGGCTGGTGCCATATACTTGCTCTGTTATTATTATCAACTAGATGTTACTTGCTACAAGACAATTTTTGTGTGACGAATTACATGAGTTATTACAAGACAATGTTATCCACCTTCTAGACAGTGACAGAAAATATAAAACAAACAAACACAACATGAGAGTAACAAAAAAAGAAGAAAATGCTGGTATTTATATATTTCCAATCAATTGTATTCAGCAAAATTTAGTTCTTGTGAACAAATTTGACCATTAATAGAACTTTTCCTTACAAACCAACAAGGACCATTGAAACATTAAATCGGAAAGGAAAAACAGCTTTACAATCTTAAAACTCTAAACCAGTCCCTCAAAATAGCTCCAATCAAGAAGCCAACATTGCAATGATACAAACCAGCAGTACAATCAGCCCCACAGCAATAACCCAATAAACCCATTTCCTGTTCCTCTTCTTCATCTGACTAGCATAGTAAAGACTATTAGTTCCACCATGAATATAGTGACCAGCACTAACCACATTATCCTCAATATTATCAATTTTGTCACCTTGAGTCTCAACCAAAATAGCCATGTCAAGAAAAACCTGATGAAGCTTATTCAAACTCCTCTGAATATCCATCACAGCCTCATGCCTAACTTGAGTACCCATATCAGCCTCAGTTTTCCCAGCCAAAAACTCAACTTTCAGACTCCCTGATACCATCTTATCCATAACCTCATCGCTCGGTACCTCACCGGTTACCGTATAGTACCTTCTCTTCAAATCTTCCTTATGATCTGAAACAATCTTGTCCCTTAAAGACTGAAAATCATTCATCATGTCTCTAAGCTTAACCTTCAAACCATTTGTAACAGACACTCTTGTTCTATCAATAGGACTTCCTTTCTTGTAGCATTCTGATATGCTCCTATTGGCTATGTTTGATTGTTGAAGAGCCTCTAACCTTGCTTTGATTATGTTTGCCTTGCGAAGCACGGCAACCATATCGGAATCCATACGATCTCTTAGCCCGCGTAGAACTTTAGCACTGTGTGTGGACTTTGTCTCCTGATTCAGTTGTTGAAGATCAGTTAAGAGATTGGTGATCTCTTCCATTTCAACTTTGATTGCTTCAACTTCTTGAAAGAATTGAGAGAGGTTAGGGTCTTGTGTGGGGTTGAGTTCCCCTGCTTCAATGTCAAGATCGTTTTTTTCAATGTCTTCTCGAGCCTGTTTCTTCAGTTCAACATAACTTAGGAACGATTTTGTCATCAAATCATTCATCTTTGCAAAGTTCTGCAAAACCCCACCTTTAAAAAAACAGATTTTTATCTTAGTACAAAGATAAGTGTGAAAATATAAAGCAAGATAGAAAAAGAAGAGTACATACATACCCTTTTGGAAAGATTCAAGAAATGAGTGAATTTCTTAATGCTTCAAGTGTGATCTGAATGAAGGAGAAAACAGAGTCAGGGACGAGAGAATAACAAGGAAGATTAAAAAGAAAACGAAACGAAGATTAAAAATTGAATCTTTAGAGAAGAAGAGAAACCTTGATGACAGCAACGTTGTTGTTGGCTTTTCTTGGGAGCTAATGATCCCTTAAATGAGAGTGGAGTGAAAAGATGATGATGATGATGACAATCTTCAATGCAGTTTTGAAATGATGAGTCGGTTATGAAAACATAGTCAGAATATCTTCTCTCAGTTGAATTTGAAATTTTTTGATTCAGGCTTAGGAGAAAGTAAAGTATCCGTTTGGGTACGAGAAATGAAACGTAACTGTTTTGAACCGAACGGCGCCAAGGCAAAACAAACGTGAACTCTGTTGACAAAGAAAAAAAACACACTTTTTTGTCAAAAAAAAACACTTATTTTTTTTGGTGACGTTATACTCCCTCCGGTCTTTTTTTTTACCAACGGTCTCTTTTACTTATTATTAGTAAAAAATCATTTTTTAAGTTTATATGTATACTGGAATTACATCTTATAAATTTAAATAAATCGGTATTGATATAAACTTAAAAATCTTTTTATTCTTAAAACAAACGTGAACACTTTCATACCCTAAGACCAGAATAGTGCATTTTTTGTTACTAAAACAAACGTGAACACTTTCATACCCAATAAAAATATAAAAGAGCCATTGTAGCTCATTTATCTTATCATCATAAAAATTAAAATTTTAAAAAGTGAACCTTTATTTTAATTAAATTGCAAATGAACTCTTGTATTTTACATTTTATTATAATTATAATTTATTAAAACAAAATTTAAGGGATTTGTTTGTTATCTCCCTTTTCACTTTTCTTCATTCTTTTTTTCTCAGATTCTTTCTGTCCTGTCTTGAACACTCGCACCATAGCTTCACTTCGCTACCCTTGTGTACAGAGAGTATAATACATGGTTTGGCTTTTCCTCTTTCATTCCCTTTTTCTTTTACATATCTTTTCGTTTAGCTTATTTACATCGGTGTCTACAATTTGCAATTTCTTATTTTGTCTTCATTCAAATTGTGGTTGCATTTTAATCTTTTTCAGATATCAAAATCATTATTTTTAATCAAAACGTTTTCCCCTTATCCTGTTGATAAGAAGAACTCTGGTTTTAAATCATCAATATTTTTGGCCTTATTCTTCTAACAATGAAAATACCGAGAGAAATGGAGGAGATTCAACAAAGCAATAACTAATAGAGATTGGAATACAGATACAGGTAACTAAAGTGTTTACCTTATTGAAGGTGTTACTGTAATTTCGATTACTTAAAGGTAATTAAAGTGAATATAATGACATGATAGATGAGATTCATACGGATGGTTTTAATTGGTACAACTCATTTGAGTGTGATACCTAAGTAACTTAAAGAGGGTATGGCAGTATTTACCAAAAAAATATTCTAATATACAAATGCATGTTCTTTCATATGGAATATAAATACAAATTTTAATTTAGCCTTTAAGATTATTAAAGGCTAATGGAATAGGTTCGAGGCTGATTAGGACAAATTGATTTTATTAAAACAACAAACAATTTGAGACGGAGGGAGTTATGATTAAGTTTCTACAAAACTTTTTTTAATTATATTCACAATGATTAACACAATCTATCTACTAGTCAACACTAGGACGTACACCTGTGCGATGCACAGAGTCTGTAAAAAATGTTAAAAAAATTATGTATTGCAAAGTTAGTCGTTGATATGAATTGATAATTTACAACCAAACATAGAATGGAATTTTTATGTTAACGGGGTTGTGTTTATATATGATATATTTGCGAAGATACGTACCAATGCGGGGTGGTGATTTAGAATGTGAAAAGCTTAATTCATAAAAACTTTGATAAAAACACTCTTTAACAATAATGAGAGCAAAATAGTTCACAAAAAAATGGATGTGTGTTGGTTAAAAAAAATGACTGTGATATTTTCTTATAGATATTAACTAACCAACAATTATGTTATATGGGCTCAACCATTCTCATACAAATAAAGGGTTTCTTTGTACCTCACCATTTGACTCCATACCCCCTCCCCCACACACATACGGTGAAAAGACTAAAATACCCCTAAAAAATTACAAACTTACATAAGATTGACCATTTCTCACTTACATATGATTTGACCAGAAATATTTTAGAGTTTATCGTATTTACTTTTTAGGAGATAAATACGATTTCCAGCAAATTTCGCATTGTATTTATCTAGATATGATTTCCTCCCAGAAGCTTCAAAAATCGTAAGTAGTATTTAACTTCATCAAACATAAATCTGATTTTCCTTAAAAAATTGCATCGTATTTACCTTATTCTGAGATAAATAGGATTCTTTTTTTAAAATTTATTTGGTTTTTGTCAGGAAAATCGTATAGGTAAATAGGACTTGAAAAAATATAAATCGTATTTACCTATTACAAACATAAATCTAATTGATTCAATTTTTGTCAGGATATGTCCGTCCAAAAATATAGAGTGGGGGTATATTGGTAAGCAGTGGAGGTACAAAAAAAACTCAAAATAATAACAATGAGGGGTACATTTTTGATTGATTAATAATGGATATCAAATTTACATTATTTACAACTAATAATTGGCTAATAAAGTAGATAGTGCATTACTATATAAGAGGGATATTGTGAATGGTGGGTTATCCAATTGCATATTATATTCACTTAATTTACAATTGTGCCATACAAAAAGGTGAGAAAGGATTTGGCGCTTAAAATGACCAAAAAAATAGATGTTCTATTTATAAAGAAGGATTTCAAGCACCTCGTCCCCTAAGGGAGTTTTTTTTTTCCTTCCTTTTTGCAATTTTTTGTTGTTATAGTCCTTTTTGTAATTAACAAGGAGAGTGAAGGTAAATGCAAAAAACTGAATTATCTTCATCCACAAACAGAAGACTCAGGGAAAATGAATTGAAGAGTTCCAAATTTGCCTTTATGTGTGTGGGAAGAAGCACGGTTTGAATATATGAGAATTCTAACTATCAAATTTATACATCAGTCTCATACATTTTTAAAATAGACCCACAAAATTCAAATTCCACCAAAAAAAACTGAAAAATAGACATGGCAATGGACATCTTAAATTGCCTTTTTCTCCCAACCCCTGTTACCGTCTACTACCTTTTTGCCTTCTTATTTCCACTTTTTTTCTCTCTTTTCTTCAAATATCATGTAATTCGGTGTTCGAAACGATGCCACAAACATGCAACCACATATCAGTTGCTTTAGTGGTCATCTTAAACTCATCTATATTTTTTTATATATGTTCAACAAATCTATGTAACTATGTTAGTTGAATTGTGCTTGGTTTTTGGGCATTTTCAGCCTCAAGCTTTCTCAACATTGATGAACTCAGTTTACTTTCACCTGATGCTCCAGAAACTAAATCTACAACTTCAATCTGCAAAAGATCCAGAAAAAATATTCTAATGTGTAGCAAATATTTTGATAAATAGAATGATATTTTCTTATATATAAGAAATTTAATTAAACCACATAAACAACGACCTTCAACTGTGAAAGGCCTCTTTCAGTTCTTTTCCTGTTTACCGCCAATCCACCTGGTAATGTCTCTTTGCTGCAAGAGAACAAACTCCAGTTAGTAATCAAATTACATATAAAGTTGTGTTTCATTTGTTTAAATTGAGATAAACAAAAAAAATCACAAAATCATAACAATGGACCGAGGAATAAAGATGTCCTGTTCAGTTTTCTATCAAAGCAGGACTTCAGTTATTGTCCATGTCAAGATATTTCCTTCTATCAAAGCAGGACTTCAGTTATCACCAAAAATATCTCCTACCATTTTTTGTTTAACCATGTCTGTGCTGACTTCAGAACCCTATAGTTGAAATCAACTGCAACAAATACTAATACAGAAAAGCACGCCTTATTACAAACCTTACAACAACAGCCTCCAACTTTTCATCTACAATGGAAGGACCATAGGGATCTGTGATTGGTACAGCTTGCACTTCCAACTCTGGCTTGATAGACTGCATATTAGTTCGAACTAGCATCATTAATCAGAGTTTAAATATGAAAAAAAAAATGTATTTTTTATATAAATCCTGCTAGGATAAAAAAAAAAATATGCAATTGATGGAACACTGCTTTAAGATACACACTAATATTTCACAGGTTAAATAAGAAAAAGATTTATCTTTCATATAAATCCTGCTAGAATAAACAGTATGTACAATTGATGGAACACTGCTTCAAGCTACAGATTAGTAAATCATATTCATCTGTTATATCACCTAATTACTGACATAGAAACTAAGAACTCATAATTCTATGCTACTTGAAATAGATATTTTGCTGTCAGACAGATGAAAAATATGTTTATGAACCAACCCCATATTTTCTACATCAACAAGCAAAACAAAAGCTTTAAGTTGTATGCCAACAAGTACACATGTCGAATTTTGTTAATAATAAAAGCAAAAAATATAAGTTTCTTTTTCATAAATTGTATGTTCAGAGCATGGCGCAACTAGTTTCTTGACCCGTACCTTTATGAAAGTTTTGACATGATGTATCCTTGTCTCAATTGGTTGTATCAGTTCAGCAAACTGCATAAGGTAAACAAGAATCACATCAAGCAAATTAAAATCTAAACACAAAAGGAATGCAAATGGAGAATAAAAAGACTCCTTTATATGTAAAAATCCACAGGCCACGAGATTGTCAAATAGAAATAAGATTATCCTCGCCATATGGCTAAAATTCAAATTAACAAGAATTGATTTAGCTGGTTATAGATATTTGTGACAAAAAAAACTCTGTCTAAATTTTAAGAGCTAAACACTTCAAATACTTAATCTGTAGCATTGAATAGTTTTTCTCAGTTTAAGTACCAAATTCAGTTTAACTGCTTGAAATCCTGCAAACAGACCGTTGAAGTTTATCCTTAGTTTTTTTTACCATAAAATACTCTCATAAGTAATTTAATCACCTTTGTCTATTTCCATTTAAGATAATCCAGAATGAACTTGACTTCAAATGTAATTAATGACTATGACTAAATGAGGTTGATAGTTACATCAGCAAGAGAATATCACACATAAAAATGAAAGCAAAAGTTCAGACTTCAAACTCTAGTTATTATTGTTGTTTTAAGTTTTAACCATCAAACTAATCACCAAATCTTGGAGTACGAGATACTGCAACCATCATAATCCGCAAGAGATAAACTTACATGACAAAATCAGACACAACAGGGTGGAAAACACAGAATTGATATATATATATATATATATATATATATATATATATATATAAGTTCATGTTCACAATAGAACTAAGCAAGCTGTTGCATATAATAGTACTGGTTTTCCTCCCCAAAATGAGGAGAGGGGGAGGGGGGACGTTTCAGTAACACAGCTGATTCATAAAAGTGTAATCTTATCAAAACAACCAAATCAATATTTTGCTGAACTGCAATATTAATTACATTGTGAAGTTAGGCTAACAAGTTAAAAACATTAATAGAATGTTTGGATGTGCAGTGGGGACATCAAACTCACATCCAGGGGCTAGTTTTGACGTGATTTCCGTGGCAATCCTGAAGCTACTAATTGGAGCTTCAATATGGAGTGGTAGTTGGCCGTGGTTTTGGAACAACGCGGAAATCCAACCGCTGAACCAAACAAACACTAAATGAAATCTTAGGTACAGAGAGTACTAATATTATTGTGGGTACACAAAATTCCAACTTTGAAATAACTACTAAGCCGATTTAGGATAAGATTAACATACTTATAGGTTCCATTCTCACTTCTCATCTCATCACAGTTTCAATTCTAATTAGCAGCTAATAGACCAAGGAAACTATAATACTCCACAACCAAAATAATTAAAAAAATAAAATTGTAAATAGCTATAAATAACATGTCTAAAATAGAAAGAAAAAAGATGAAACCTGTTTCTTTGCAAGCATAGGGCCATCGCAAACTCCAATTACCATCCGGCTCCTTGCTAAGTTCGCTGAAGCCTGCAAACAAATTTCAACATTTGGCGTTATATTATATACGAATATGAAAATTGGAAAAACTTAGAAAGAATTAACGAGAGATTGAAAAACGAAAGAGAAAGACGAAGTAGATACTGTGAGAAAGAGACGGTGGCCGTCGTGCAATCGGTCAAAGGTGCCACCATTGACGACAGCTTCGTAGGTATTAGGTGGAGAGAGATTGGGAACCACCATAAGATCATCGTGAACCGCCGCCATAGGTAGTGAAGTTGAAGCAGGCGGCGGTGGTGGGTGTGAAATGAGAAGATGATGAACTAGGAAAGGATCTTAGACCGATGGTTCATCCAACCCGTTTGCTGCAAGAGGAAAATGAGAAGATGCTAAACGGTTGTTTGGAATGAGTGATTCTTCGCGGAAAGGCCCAAGGAGGAAAGAAAAATGGCAAATTACTCAAGTGATTTTTCTTTAAATTATTTTATAAGTTTGGTTTCGTACTTTCATCTTTTATTTATTTTGTTTAAAATTAAGTTTTTTTTTTTATTTTCACCAAAATATGCTACAGAAATTGGGGATGTCTAATATAGACCTGGTCCAACGGTGGACCCTACTATTTTTAGTAAGTTTTAGTAAAATATTATTTTTATTTTTCATTTTTTAATAGAGTTTAATTGGTAGATGGCGTTATTCTTCAGAAACTTATTACACTATTCACCAATCACAATACATAGTAGGCATGACACATCAGGTGGTACTAATTGAGTAACTTTTTTTAATGACTTGTCAAACTATCATTGGTAGATAGTGTAAAACATGTATACACAGATTGTATATATAAATTAAACTCTTTTTATTATTATAAAATTCTTTTTTTATTAAAAATGGTAAAGATCCACATTTAGACCTTTTTTGAGATGTCCATATTAGATGCACCCCAAAAATTGATTATGTAAATGATATGCCTTTTCATAAGTGGTTTATGGAAGATCAAATGTTATTCACTTGGTTGTTGTCTACGTTCTCTAATAATGTTTGGTTATTGTTTTTCCCACTCTCCTCCTACTCACTGCACACCCCAAACAAATTTTATGCTCAAAATAATCTCGCGTGGAACGCTTGTGGATGACGTGTTTAATGACGGTTCGAATGACCTTGTTCGAACATGTTCGAACACCTGCATACGAACACAATAAAATTGGTGAATGTGGTGTGAGGGTCCATTATTGTTGCATCGGTTAACAACATACGAACAGAATAAAATAGGGTGTTCGAATACGTTTATGCGAACCTGTTCGATTGGTGTCATTCGAACATGTTAAATTACGCACAAGAGGGTGTGTGTGTGCCAATATTTAACACACTCGAATGGGGACTGTTCGAACGTGTTCAAATGCCCGTGTTCGAACAGGTGAAATTTTTTTTTAAAAAAAAAAAGCTTTGGCTATTTCATTAATGGTCTTTTAGTCTTTTCACACCCTTATGTGGTGTGTTTTGAGTAGGAGGGGAGCAGGAAAAGCAAAGCCCTAATATTCTTCCTAGAGTTTTCACATGTTGTCCTTCATGAGAGATTTGGGAGAAAATGCACAATCACTACTATACACACCTCTAAGTCAAGATACGTCGAATGAAATTTGAATTAAGAGTACAAAGAAAGGATTGTGGTCGAACTCTGGATATGTTACCAAAATTCAGGCATAGGCAGATTCACTTACTTCGATTGGAGAAACACTGCTTGAACAACATCTATGTGACATTATTCTTGACAGACTGCTAGAGGAGTATAATAGCTTTGTTAAGATGTTGTGTGGTAAATATGAAGATCCAACGCTCATTGAACTTGAACCTAATGGTTCAAGAAGCGCAGTTAGAAAAGTTCAGGCAAGAGCTCGAAGTCACGAATGTTACGGCTAATGTAGCCAATATGCTGCCACACCTTAGAAATGTCCAATATTGTGCTCATGGATGATTTAGGTGTGGTCGTGGACGCCATTCTGGCCCCATCATACGTGTCACCTTTGCAATAAGTATGGACATTCTGTGGTTAACTATTGGCATCGCTATGACGAGTGCTATGTTCCTCCAACATCGCAATACGATTCTCGATCTCTTGGCTCAACACTATTCCACTACGGACCTTAGGTAACACCTTTGGTTTAGCCATTATGCCACTTGCATTCTTAACTACACAAGCACCACGACCCTCAGATTCACAACAACTTTCTCAAGAGTAAAGGCCTTGAACCCCAGGCCTGGTTTGTTGACTCAAGCAATTCACATCACTTGATAGCCAATTCCCAAAACCTACACCAAAGCATTTCCTACCAAGGCTCTGAACAAGTCCATGAGGGTAACAGTCAAGGTGCCCACATGCAGTCCATTGCCACTGCTCGCTTTCCCTCTCATTTTTATCCAAATATTTCACCATGTCTTAATAACTTATTGCTTGTTCCTACTATTACTTGTAACTTACTTTCTGCATCACACTTTGCTTTAGATGATAATGCTTTCTTTGAACTTTTGGAAACTCAAGTGTGAGTTGTTAGTCACACATTGACTATGAGTGAGCTATATGAAGAATATATAAGAGAGGGTACCCATATACCTGGTACCTTAAGGTTTTGGGTGGAGAAGCGGTGCCCAAGTCTCTTGGTTGTCTGGTTCATTGACTAGTTCGTAGTTGCTCCCTAGACTTCCCAATAAGTGGTATCATAGCCATGGTTCAGCTTAGTGGGGGAGTGGGTAGTGGATCCTGGCCGGGGTCAAGTATAGTGATGCAGGTGAGTCACACTTGGGGGAGATGTTGGAAATTCAAGTTTGAGTGGTTATCAAGTGCATGTGGGCACCTTGACTGTTACCCTCATGGACTTGTTCAGAGCCTTGGTAGGAAATGCTTTGGTGTAGGTTTTGGGAATTGGCTATCAAGTGATGGGAATTGCTTGGGTGGAAATGTGGCGTCCAAGTTTCTTGGTGGTCCGGTTCATTGGTCAGCTCGTTGTTGCTCCCAGTTGTGTTTTGGGATAAATGAGTTGTACGACTCGAGAGCCAAAAAATATTAATAAAAATATCAACACACAAACTTTTCTACCCAAAAACTATGTAGTTTTGAATTCTTTATCACACTAGAAGATATGTAGGAGCGGGAGCACACTCTCCTAAGCGCAAAAATAAATAAATTTTATTAAGTCTTTTTTTTTCTTAAATTCGCATTTCTCTTCGTTTCATAATAAAAGGGACATATATTTTCAAAGTTAATATAATTTTGCACAATTAATCAGAGGTAACTTTTTCCGAAAGAATGTCATGGGTGCTAATACCTTCTCCACGCATAATCGATTCCCGAACTCAAAATCTGATTTTCAAGACAATTTTCTTTTAAACGGATTTTTAATGTCTTCCCTCATAATTAAACATTGGTGTCGACTTCATTGAACGCGAGAAATCCTCTAGATATTTTGGCTGCAACAACTGAGACTCGCATTCCCAAGAATGTTAGAGTAGTTTAATTTCTTTTTCTCGTTAGGCGAAAGCCCTCTTTAAGGTAAAAAACTACAGCACAATTATTATTTTTATTAGATAAAAAACTAAATGAGATTATCTAATATTTTATTTTTGCTCATATTTATCCTGAAGGAATTCAGGATATATATGAGCAAAAATACTCGGCTCGAGGGATTAGTCTCTGCAGTTGCGCGCAGAGAATACCCGATTTATACCAAAAAAAAGAAGAAGAAAATCATCAAATAAACGTCCGGATACATGAGCGACTTTTTTGTTTATATAGGTGAGTTATTTTCTTTTTTAAATTTTTTTCTCAATTTGGACCCAACTGCTTCAATGACTTTGGAGAATATAAAACTTAAGGAGATTGTTGACAAAAAAACATATGGAGATTCTGTTTTCTATCAATTTGACTGCAAATTAGTCCAGGTACATTACATTGGTAAAGCAGGAAGACAATGAACGACCAAAATAAAGACAAAGCAAACAAGTTGGTGAAATCTAACTAGTATCATCATTATTTATCTATTTCATATTTGGCAACGGATTAGACTATTACGAAACTATACATCCTAAAATATATTTATTTTTAACTCAACATCCTTATATATACCACTAGGACGATTATTTGCGTGCGATGACGAGATGGTGATAATGCGTTTCTGATGTAGTTTCGAAAAAACATCAACATTTTATAAGAGGTATAAAAATACGCAACACATATATATAAGGCGAAGAAGTAAGAACAATAGCGCGTGGTGGGATGAGACAACAATGTCGATCAAAATATAGAGAGTGGTAGATATTGGTAAAAATGTAAGACAAATGAGAGGTACCTTTTTATAATAAAAAAAGTCTTGGACAAAAAAATTGTCGAGGGTATGTCGGTCCAAAAATATAGTGGGGGTATATTGGTAAATAGTGATATACAAAATGAGGGGTATATTGGTAAATGGTGGGGTACAAAATATAGAGTGGGGGTATGTCGGTCCAAAAATATAGAGTGTGGGTATATTGGTAAATAGTGGGGTACAAATGAGGGGTATATTGGTAAATGGTGGGAATACAATTTTGCCACCAAAAGTGGATAAAAAAAAGTGTTGGACAAAAAAAAAATTTGTCAGGGGTATGTCGGTCCAAAAATATAGAGTGGGGGTATATTGGTAAACAGTGAGATACAAAATGAGGGGTATATTGGTAAATGGTGGGGTACAAAATATAGAGTGAGGGTATATTGGTAAACAGTGGGGTACAAAATGAGGGGTATATTGGTAAATGGTGGGGCACAAAATATAGAGTTTTATTCCCACCAAAAGTGGATAAAAAAAAAGTGTTGGACAAAAAAAAATTTGTCAGGGGTATGTTGGTCCAAAAATATAGAGTGAGAGTATATTAGAGTGGGGTACAAAATGAGGGGTATATTGGTAAATGGTGGGAATAAAATTTTCCCACCAAAAGTGGATAAAAAAAAAGTGTTGGAAAAAAAAAATTGTCAGTGTATGTCAAGACACAAAATATAGAGTGGGGTATATTGGTAAACAAGTGAGGTACAAAATGAGGGGTATATTGGTAAATGGTGGGGCACAAAATATAGAGTGGGGGTATGTCGGTCCAAAAATATAGAGTGGGGGTATATTGATAAACAATGGAATATAAAATGAGGGGTATATTAGTAAATGGGGGGAAAAAAATTTCCCACAAAAATGCTATAAGATGCGATTCTGTATTAATATATACCGATAACTATTATTAGTTGATGCGGTAATTTATTTTACAGTGAGTGTATCAACATACATTAATAGAGGATCGCATCTTTCAACATTTTGGTGGGAAAAAATTTTTCCCACCATTTACCAATATACCCTCATTTTATATCCCATTGTTTATCAATATACCCTCATTTTATATTTTTGGACCGACATACCCCTACTCTATATTTTGTACCCCACCATTTACTAATATACCCCTTATTTTGTACCTCATTGTTTACCAATATACTCGCATTTCTATATTTTTTGATCGACATACCCTCGACAAATTTTTATTTGTCCACCACTTTTTTTATCCACTTTGGTGGTAAAATTTTATCCCACCATTTACCAATATACCCTCATTTTGTACCCCACTCCAATATACCCCCACTCTATAATTTTGGACCGACATACTCCCGACAATTTTTTTTGTCCAACACTTTTTTTTTCCACTTTGGTGGGAAACTTTATTCCCACCATTTACCAATATACCCTCATTTGTACCCCACTTGTTTACCAATATACCCCCACTCTCTATTTTTTGACCGACATACCTCACTCTATATTTTGTACCCCACCATTTACCAATACCCCTTATTTTGTACTCTCACTGCTTACCAATATACCCCCACTCTATATTTTTGGACCGACATACACGATAACAATTTTTTTGTCCAACACTCTTATTTTTATCCACTTTTGGTGGGAAAATTTTATTCCCACCATTTACAAAATATACCCTCATTTGTACCCCTATATTTTTGGACCGATATACCTCACTCTATATTTTGTACCCCACCATTTACCAATATACCCTCATTTTGTACTCTCTTTGTTTACCAATATACCCGCACTCTATATTTTTGGACCGACATACCCACGACAAATTTTTTTGTCCAACACTTCTTTTAATTATCAAAATGTATCCTCATTTTGTACCCCATCGCTTACCAATATACCCTCACTCTATATTTTTGGACCGACATTGTTGCCTCATCCCACCAAGGGCTATTGTTGCCTCTTCGTCTTATATATATGAATTGCGTATTTTTATACCCCCTTATAAAATGTTGATGTTTTTTCGAAACTACATCTGTAGGCCTGTTAATCACCTCCCCGTGCATCGCACGGGTAATCGTCCTAGTACTAATTAAACCCAAAAGTTTAACCTTTCACTAAAAAATTGATACATTCACAGTGTGGGATTCAATAGGTTGATATTTATCAAGTATCTTAATATTATAATTTGTAGTAGCTCTGGTGTAAATTGCTAATTTCAATTTTTCTACTCATAATAAGGCATAAAGGTAATTTAACCGTTGATCATTATCTTAAGGGTATGTTAGTAAAAGCATTGCGTAGCAGTAATCACACTAACTGATAGGGGTGAGCAAGGGACGGGTTGGGGCAGATTACAATTGTCCCTTATCCGGCCCTAAATTTTTATAGGGTCATTTTATAGACCATAACCCGTCCTGAGACCCGAACAAATCCGATGTTATTATGGTCAAAGTAAGACGAAGCCTATTTAGGATGAAACTGGGTTGGCTTGAAGGACAACCAAAACAAAATTATAAAGTGATCACTCAAATATGACTAAAAGTTAGAAGTGATAATTTGAATGTTTTAGTATTCTATCGTGCATTCAAACTCAAAACATAACTTTTATAATGTTACTTTACTACAATGTTTCTACTTAAACTAACATAGATTTCAAATTGAATATTTTATTTATGAAAGGCTTATTATCAATGTAATAGAATCAAAAATTAGGGTAATGAGTGAGTAAGGACGGGTTATACCTAACCCTAACCCGTGCTTAAATTTAGGTCGGGCCAATTCTTTATACCCTATCCCGTCCTTATACCCGCTTTAACCCGATGTTTTGCGGGTTTAATGGGACGAAGACGAGACGGGTTGTAGGGCCGGGATGGGTCTTGCTCACCCCTACTAACTGATCTCTTTCTTTTGCTTTGCACAATAAGCGTTATACTTGTTGAAAAACGTTTGTCCCAAAATAAATGTCACTTTCTATTTCTTATCTACTTTTTATCAAATTTATCCTCTAATTAATACAATGTGCATTACTCACAATTATCATCTACTTTAGTGGTGAATTCACCGACTCACAATAAAGTTAATTTCGTAAAATTATTCTTATCCTTCTTTCATTTACATGTCTTTCTTAATACATGCGAATGACATTTAATTTGGATCTAAGGGATTATTATAATTTGTGGTAGGTTTGGGGTCAATTGGTAACTTTAGTTCACTCCCACCACGATTTTTGCAACTTCAACGAGTATGACTACCGCGATAAGAGATCGGGCTGTGTGAGTAAACAGGTTTTCTCGTGAGCTTTGAGTTTGTTTCATCGACATTAGTTCGATTGGGTGTTAATCTGCAAAGAAGGACTCTATGGTGAGGTCGAACTCCATTGAGATGATAGAATCTGGTTCTCGACATAATTGAACATGCAAATCACTAAAGATGAACTAGATATGGATTGATTGAAGTAGATCCAATACAATTTGAGGAGTCAGGCACGTTCATCGACTAGAACTCACGTAGATCTCAGTAGTTGGTGTTGTCACTAGCGACAACACACTTTCTCCTTACGCACAGAGAAGTTGATCCTAGTCTTGGTAAACAACAATGTCACAATTTTCTATAACTTTGCGCTTCACCATCTTTTCATTAAAGAGCTTGGAAATTTTTCTTTTCTGATCTGCCAATGGGTAAGAAACAAGAGCAAGAAGCTCCCATTGTGGTCATCGATGATTCAAGCAGAACTTAAGATTTCAACCAAGAGATTACCTCACAGTGGTGAACGGAAGAGGAGTATGGTGCTCCAAGCTCCAGTGGAAGACAACATTGTTGACCACCTACAAGAAACTCAGACGCCCAAGCATATGGCTAATTGAGATATTGTAAATGGTAGAATAAAGTGTACCTTATTTTTAGGGGTTTTTTTTTGGACCCCCACCCCATCCCCATAAACCCCCACCCACACTGAAAACCTCAAAATGCCCTTCTGAAAACGTATTTTTTAAAAAAATTTTTTAATCGTATATATACACAGGGGGTATATATACGACCCTATTTTTGGGCATCGATATACACACCCCAAGGCGTATATACGATTGGCACACCACCATAATCGTATATACGCCTGGGGGTGTATATACGATGCCAAAAATAGTGGTCGTATATATACCCCCTCAGTGTGTATATACGATCCCCATTGTATTTTTTAAATTTTTTAAGTCAAATAAAAATTATATAAGTCCTGAAAATAGGTTTTGTGTGTAGTTCGTTAAAACGTGACAATGTTATATGTCGAACGAATAATTTAGGCTAAAAAATCGGTTTTCGGGCAACATACTTCGATCGTAATGAAACCACAACTATTAAATCCGAAAAAAATCAAGAATCAAGACTCCCTTAGAAGAGACTTCTTACGGGACTACGACCTCAAAATTCCAAATTCCATCGTTTACTATTTTTTACGATTTTTTTTAATTTTTCATAGTCTCCAAAAAATCTAAAAAATTTGTATAGCCTTATTTTGGTTTTGTTAGATTTTTAGTGGTGTTTTTATAATTTTTTGGAGTAGTTTTGACTATTTAACGAATTTTTAGTAGCCTTTTAGTAATAAATATTAAAAACAAATTATTAAAAAAAATAAAAAACCCATCGTATATACCCTTTGAGTACGTATATATGATTGGACATAAAATAGCCATCGTATATACGTACTCAAGGGGTATATACGATTTCTTTATTTTTTAAAAAAAAAAATTAATTTTCAAAGGGCATTTTGGGGATTTAAATTTGGGTGGGGGTTTATGGGATTGGGTGGGGTGGGAAAAAACCCTATTTTTAGGGATTCGTTACTTCTCATGAGAGCGCACGCATTTGGGTTGTCCTTTGGTTTGCAGCCCACTAACCAAATAGTTTGGCTATTGCTTTTCCCACACCCCCTCCTACTCAAAACACACCCCATAAGGGTGTGAATATACTAAAAGGCCAGCCAAAACCACTTTTTTTCACGAAATTTCACCTGTTCGAACACGGGCCTTGAGCGATTCGAATGACATCGTTCGTGTGTGTTAAATCGACTTCACACCCTGCGTGCGTAATTTCACTGTTTCGAGCGAAGTCATGCGAACAGGTTCGCATGAAGGTGTTCGAACACCCCTATTTTATTACAAAAAATGGACTCTCACACCACATTCACCTTTTTTACCTGTTCGGTTGACCTCAACCGAATAGATTCGGTTGACCATTCCCGAATAGGTGAAAACACGCACTCCACCTAAGGGTATTTTTGGAATATTTGGAGTTATGGGGTGTGAAAGAATAGGAGGGGGTGTGGGAAAAGCAACCCCCAATAGTTTAGGTAAGTTTATATATGAACAAAGGTGAAATACAAGTTTGGGCGTGCAAATTTGACTTATTCCAAGTTTATATAAGTCTAACCAATATTTGAATCAATTTGTTCCAAGTTCAGGCACGTGCAGTTTCAACTTCATCCAGACCGGTTCATCAATTGGTCACTTGATCTTGTATTAATCATTAAGGGTCTTTTCGAGACTTTCGGAGAGGAGGGGAGGATTTAGAAAAAAGGAAGGACAAAAGGGATGGAGAAGAAGGGATAGCCTTCCACCCTATGAAACCCCGATCTTTCAAAATAAGGTCACGCGTCGCAGATCCGTCACGATGTCGATAATGGAGATATGTATCGATCTTTCGGATCACGTATCCCGAGTATCATCCAGAATTTATATTTATTTTTAAATAAAAAAAGATCAGAATCTTATCGAGATCTTATTGGATACTTTACGAGATCACGTATCCAGAAATTTGGGAGTATCTAGAATTTATATTTATTTTTATAATCAAAAACAATTAGATACTTACTCTTTTATCCTTGTTTTTTTGGTCGAGATAAAAAGTATCCACTACCAAACGCAGATGACTAATCCCTCGTTGTGCACTCTTTTATCCTTTTTGTGACATGTTCGTAGGAGGAATAGTATATTTTAAAATGGGAGGGGAAAAGACATTTAACTATGCTTACTTATTTTTTTGGGAGTTAGTGTCATTATTAGCTGCAATTTCCACCACCTTGCCGATGACTAATCTATCTTAGGGAACTTGGTACCACAATCTTAACTTAACTCACTGGCCTTTTGTGACATGTATCTTTATGTTTTATATTTTTAACTTTTAATTTAATTTTTATTAAAGTATCCATATATATAAGTATCTTGATTTTCTAAATTTTCCCGTATCCACGTGTCGTATCGTATCCCGTATCGTATCTCGTATCGGGGCTTCATAGCTTCCACCTTGATTGGGGAGTTCATATTTTTTCATAATGCCAAAACTCCCTGATATGGGGGAACTCAAAAAATATATTGGATGAGGATTTTGGAAGGCTTTCAAGAGGATTTTGAAAAAAAAATTTAAATCCATTCCAACCCTTTATAATATTCTTAAAATAAAAAATATATTATATAATATTCAAAGCCCTCACATCCCTCTCCAATATTATTTAAGCAAAGGAGAAAAATATATTATATAAAATTATTTAAACAAAACAAGGAGACCCTTTATTATATATTATTTAAACAAAACAAGGAGAAAAATGTCTCTCCTTCCATATCCTTTTCTTCTTCCAAAGCCCTCACATCCCTCTCTCCTAACTTCCAAACAGAGCCTAAAAGAATCAATCTATAATATTGAAAATATTGACTTACAATATTAGACATTTTATCAATTTTTAGTAGTGTCACAAATAATGCGAGCTAACTAGTGACCTTTCGGTCCAACCATTGATCCAGTGACCTAGTGACTTGACCCGATCAGTTTTAATAACATTGCTTCAAAGGGACTCTAACTCAAGACATGCACGAGGTTTGTTTGCACGTCTCAAAACACTCATTCCAGAATTCAGCAAGTTGTGATAGATACAAGTCAGGAAAATTTCTGTAATGATCCACGTGGGGAGATGAGCCAAAATTAAAGGACCTCACCCATTTTCCCATCTTCCTCTGCTCCTCAATGAATGCTTCAATTGATTGAAATGGAACTACTTTATCAGCTGTACTATACAGGTACAGCTGAGGGCAAGGCTGGTGCTTCGAGAGGACATTCACAATCCTTCCTAACCTCCTGCATTTGAGACAGGAAAAACACAGTCACTATTTGCCATTTGAAGTCACTTTGGTTCATATATAAGAGAAAATGCAGTTTTAGGTTCATAGAATAACTGATGTATTTGATCTATATTCACGTAGTAGTGAATCATGCAATATTATTCATGTAGCAACATAAGATTTGGAGGGAAGAGACTTACTGATTCACATCAGGCAACTGTAAAAGAAATGAGAATATCTTCTCTAATAGTGACAACACCACCATTTCAGTTATGGAAGGGTCATTTTGTTGAACCTTTGACGAGTTAACTTCAGTGCCTGGTTTGAGCTTGTCTCCTACCTCGGCAACAGCTTGGGCCGTAGAGGTGCGTTTCTTCAGTATTGCAGCGGCAAAACCAGCAGCCCAGACCTACAATGTACACATATAGGTTGCCCATATTGACACAAGAAACATGAGAGAACGGTTTGATAATTCGTAATCCAAGAAATTGCCATGATAATGAAGAATAAACAACAAATCAAGGTAGTCAAAAAAATGGAGGTAAGAAATGATAGTCTTGCATCAGAGATCCTAATATGCAGCAATGAAAGAGGAAAATGCAGACCCAACATAAATCAAGAGCCAAAGAAGTAGTCTTGTTTCCATAGTTAGACAAGGTGTTTGAACTGTGGGGAGTATATCAGAATTAATATTATCTTCTGTCAAACATGATTTTAGTAGAAGCTTAGATGTTTGGTCACTATTGGACAAGATTCATTTTGCCTTCAAACCACAATTTTTTGACTAAAAGTGATAAAAACCAACTTCTGCATTAGGTTGAAAGTTTTACATCAAACTTGATTTCAAAGTAAATATATTCAAACATAGACCACTCCACTTCAAACAATAAGACTAGTTTCAACTACTTAAGCTATATAAGATGACTACAAATCTCATTGTTACTCCAAGCCCAATACACACTAAAGAGACACAAACAAGTTTCTCAATTGAAAAAATACTTTGAAGTTCTCAATTTAAATAAATTTACCATTTTTCAACTCTTAAAACATAACAAAGAGATCTTGAGGAAAAACCATTAAGACAAAAAGGCCAATTTCAACTACTTAAGCTAAAGATGACTAAAAAATTCATTGTTATTTAGAAGATTCTTTTATGTATTTATTTTCAGAAGCACTCTTTTGAAAACTTAACAAAAGTCACAAATTAACTCAAAATCTAAATTTTTTCAAGAATGCTTGTAATTGTAATTCAGAAACCTAACCTGGGGATTAAAAGGTTCTGCCCCTCCAGAATCAACAATGCATCCTTTAATCTTCTCCACCAGTTCCTGACTATCCAAAAATCTAGCAAGAATAGAACCATAGCTACAAAAACAAAACAAAAAAACAATCAGCAAAACATACTCACATCAAAACAACTTCAGAAAGAACATAACCATTAACCAAACAACATACATACACAAACCAACCAGTGTTACTGAAAGTATGAAAAACCAAACAACGTTGTCTCCCATCATTTTCTTCACCAGAAACCCAAGAAACAAGTTGATCAGCGAACAAAGACATTCGCCTCTCAAGCATATTCCCTAGATCAAATCGAAGAAGCTCTTTCGCATCAACCACGAACGTAACCGCGTGAACGCCACGCGAGTTGTACCACTCCACGTACCTCTTGAGATGCTTCGTCTGCGCTCCCAACCACCCTAACAGAACCACCGTAACAACACGGTCTTTGTTTCCGTAAAATCCCTCTTTCCCGTTTTGTGAAGAAGGGTTCCAAACGATGTCGTTACTATGGGAATGAGAGAGAAAGGGGTTGAGGTTATTGGTGGGGATTGAAAAGTTGTGATTTTCAGAAGATGTGAGGGATGAGAAGAATTTGCTGGGAGAGGAATTTGGAGGAATGGGTGAGTAGGAAGAACGGGCGAGAGTGGAAGAGATTATGGGTAGCCTTCTGGGAAGAGAGAAATGGCGTGGGGTTGTTGTGATTTTGGGGGTTAAGTGGCGACTCAAAATTGAAGGGTTCAGGACTCTGAGACGAGCTTCCATGACTGAATAAGATGATGATGCAAGAGAGTGCTCACTATCAGTCGTGAATGCTTTGATTTGTTCGCCTATGACTATATAATTCGCCCGTGCTAGCACGACAGGATCAACATTCACTTGTAACATAAAATTTGATAATTTTGTAACATTCACTTGTAACATAAATGTTGATAATTTTGATACGAATTAAAAACAAAAGTTCGTATATTTAAGCTTATCAGATGAGATATTAAATACTTTTGAACACTATTTAAAATTAAGTTATTATGTTTCTATATATATATATATTTTTAAAGGAGGGCGAGAAAATGATTATAAATTGATCGCAAAAAAACTTTGGACCTAAGTGCCCCTATTTTTTTCCTCAACTCATATGAAGCAAACTATTTTTTTTTGTCATGGAAATGGTAGTCGTTATTTTGATAGGAAAAAAAAATTTGAGTTCAGTTTGTAATTGTAGGATGGTACCTATCACAAACTATATTGGTGCAAATATTTTTGTAATAAGTTAGTTGTGGTCATTCAACCAAAAAATAAATGCTATAAGGTGAAATGGTTACAAAACGCATATAGAACAATGAGAATAAACAGACATAAATTTGTGGAAGTGATTCGAGATGACCATGAAATGAATAATTTAAGAATTAAAAATTATAAATCTAATAATTTGGATAAAATATAATAGTTTGACTAAAATAATCATTTTTGAGAATACGTACAATGTAGGTGTAGGAGCCTCTGTAACGAAATCATTGAAAGAGGAATAAAAAATGTAAAAGTACTTACGTTAATATTCTGTAATGTATGGTAATTGTAATTTCTACTAGCGATAACTTCCAAAAGGGATAGTGTGTATATCTTAATCTTAATCTTAAGTAATGTAAATCACAAAACATGCCACATAGGCTACCAATAGAAAAAAGCCACGCAGATCCACAGAAAATACGTGGCATCCCACGTCGGCCATTTCACACACGCAGCGATTAACCTAGCCTAGCGTTCCTCTCGATCTCTCTCTTTCGGCCTCTCTATCAATGGCTTCCTTCTCTGCGATCCTTTCTCTCTCTCAGTGCGATTCGTTCCTCTTCCTGTTCTTCGTTCCTCTTCCTGTTTGTTGACATCTCCATTCACGTCCCAATCTCAGCGTTGGCCTTTCTACCCGCAAGCCGTCGTTAACCTACATTTCCTCTCGATCTCTCTTTCGGCCTCTCTCTCCCCCATTCCGTTCTCATACCCTCGCCGCACAGCATTCTTCATCTCTCTCTCTCTCGAATCTCCATTCAACCGCATATTGAAGACGCTGAAGAAGCCCGATGGTGGTGAATTTGGAAACTACTATAGCTTGCCCGCTCTTAACGATCCTCGAATCGGTGAGTCACTGATTTCCATTTTCACTCTTTTTCCTTTCTTATCGCTAATATAACTGTTATCCAGGTTTCGAGGAAGCACCGTTTATTTTTGTTTTCGGCTATTTTGTTGTTGTTATTGGATAATTACCTGCTTTATTGTTAGGTATCAATGTGAAAAGAAAATCTGGATTGAGTTATATAGTTCTATTTTTTCAGTTTCATTTTTGTTGATACGTCTGCTTGTGTCTTTGATGAGATCTGTTGCTGTTTTTATTGTTATTTTGGGGAAAGAGGGATAAAAATGTGAAGTCTTGATTTGGGTGATGGTTGATGAATTAAATTTGTTATGGAAATGTGATGAATCTGATGGTGAAATCTGTGTTTGTTCTCGCAGATGCACTTGCTTACTCTATTAGGATACTTTTGGAATCGCAATCCGTGAATCGTGATGAGTTTCAAGTTAAGCAAAACGATGTTGAAAAAATTATTGATTGGAAGAATTCCTCTCCCAAAATGGTGGAAATTCCGTTTAAGCTACTAGAGTGCTTCTTTGGTGAGTAGTGCGAAGACATTCATGACGTGGGAGTGGTGGGGTGTTTCGATTGTACATTAGTGATATTGCTTCGTGACATTGTTTTTGAATGTTGGTTGTATTTGGTGTACTCATTGTGTGTTGAATGTCAATGTCAGAATTTTACTGGTGTGCCTGCTGTTGTTGACCTTGCCTGCATGCGAGATGCAATGAAGATGAATGTCACCAGAGATCTTCTTCAAAGGCCTAAGAGTGTTGAAATCAACTTGGAAACTTTTAAGGTAATCAACTTCGATCTCAATGATCCTAAGACTTTTGGAATGAGATTTTTGGAATGAGATCTTCTTCATAAACCCTAATTGCAATCAATTTACCTTTCCCATTCTTAATTTTCAGATTTTTCGATTGAGATTTGATTAATTTCTGGCTACTTTTATATATAGATTTAGGACCCATTTCAGTTTACATTTCAGTTTATAGAAAAGAGGCAATGGTTGAGGAGAAAAGAGTGTCTCTCAAATGTTTGTTTTTATATCTTCACTCAAAACCACATGAGTATAAGAAATAAACACAATCTTTAAGGTGTATTAAATAATCAATCCCATATTTACCCCTATTTAAAGGGTGTAGTTAATAATGTTATCATCAATTAGGAGGTCAAATCATCATTAAATGAAAAAGACAATATTAGTAAGAAAATAAACTTTTAGACTTATTAAATGATAATAGTTGATTTCAATGTCATTCCTTTTTTTATGTGAGATGTTTTCGACTTTTTTTCTTATATTGTGGACCGGAAAGAGTATCTAATAAACGGGGTTGACTACCCCATATACCCCTTATAATATAACTTTACTCATTAAAAAAAAATCCATTAGTCACAATAGAATAATACCTCAAAGGGTTTGTATATGTGGCTTACAATCTATAAAAAAAATCTACCCAAAAACTTATCAAAAAATATTACATCATTTAATATAATAGAGATTCCATTTCCACTCACTGAACTAAAAAATGCGTTTAACACTAATTAATCATTAATACTAATTATTAAATGTTAATCTCCTTTTAAGTCCCAATCACGAGTATTTTCAAAAAAAATCCCCATTACCAGATTCTATTGCCGTTTTGCTTCTTCGCCCAAACAATTCCTTCCTTTCGAACCTTCGCAACTAATAGAGAGAAGTCCAGTTAGTTTACTTAGTTGTCATTAGCTGTCAATGCTAACTGAAGAAATGGAAATTATACGCTTCACTCTCTCTCTGTATCTCTAACTCGTATAGCAACCGTTACCGGTCGAATTTCCCGCCTCTTCTCTAACCTCCGCCGTCATCTCCGATTCCCCGACCACCGCTTGTAAGCTTTCTCTCTCTCTCTCTCTCTTAATGATCTACTAACCCTAATTTTTAGTAATTTCGTTGTTTCACTCAGTCAGATTCTGGATCAATGCATTTCTCAATCAGTTTCATTGATCCCTAGTTTTACAATTGTTGCTTGTGTTGTTTGTTGTATAGTGATTCCTTGTTTGTGTGTCATCTTGTTTCTGTTGCAGCATGTGAGTAAGACTAAAATTAAGTTGAGTGATGTTTGATGAAGTAGGAATGTAATGTCTATTGCATTAGTTCATTTGTCCAAGGACAACCAAGAAATAAACTAATCTTGTTTCAAGAAATAAGTCTAAAGAATCTAAAGACATCACATTCCTACTTTATCCTTTGTCCTAATGTGATGATTCTTAAGTGAATGAAAAAATTGCTTTCAGTTATAGCTTAAGAATCTAAAGAAAAAGACAGCCAAGAAATAAGTCTATTTCAGATTAGTCTATTTCACTTTGTTCTCTTACTTTATCCTTTGTTGTGTCTATCAGGTGGTTGTCAAATCAAAAGGTTGAAAAGAAAGTTTTATTTCTGGGAGATTGCACAAATTTAAGAGAAACTAAGGTATGCACTGTGGTAGTTTAATCATTTGTAATGGTGATTTTGCATGCATTCTTGGATCTATAATAAAGATTTTGGTGTCTATTTGGTTTGAGAACAATGTTTTTTGTTTTCATTACTGATTTTCACTTTTGATAAAACAATTGCCACCTTGCTTTCCCACCGTCACTCACTCTTAATTAGTTTTGAACCTTTTGATTTGTCAATTTATCCATCCATTTTGAGCTTGTTATGCTTTTTTTGTGTGCTGAGTTTGTGAATCTCTCATGATTTGTGAAATTGAACATTAATTTTTAATTGTGATGTTGTGTTTCTGGTCTGGTCGCTATTTCCACCTCACATGAAAGCTAAGATTAATAAACTTCATTATGAACTCTGGAACACAGAACCCACACATAAGTATCTACCGTTGCTATTTTCTACCAATTCTCATATATACTTGTTGCTATTCCACAGCAATGTTGATTCAGTTTCACGCTTTCATACGTGGGGATACTTGACCTTGCCTTCAGCCTTTGTTGCTGCTCATTGGCAAAATGTCAGGAAACCTATCTCTGATATAGTGGAGCAACCAGCCTCTCATACAGTAGAGGTTGTATTTCCTATAGGGGTCAGTAAGATAATGGAATATGTTGGTGAAAAACTTGACAAACGTCTAGTATTTGATCCACAAATGCTGGAAATTCTACATTTCCAAGAGAAAGATATGCTTATATTTCAATGTGACGAATCTGAGGAGAATAACATGCTACTAAGAGTTTCTGCCTGTCATAGTATATTTGACATGGCGATGATTGATACGGACTTCGATAGAAGTCGTCAATTGTTTTTTTGCGTGATTCCTCTTGAATATCGAGTTTATATTGTGACATTTTCGATGTTAATGGGACGGCAAGCTGCGGTAGTATTATTGTATACTCTCGAAACAAAGGGTGTGAGTGGTGTACCAAAAGATCGCCAGGAACTCGCAAGAGTGTGTATAATGAGTTGAGAAGCAATTACGATTTGTATAAATTAGCACTAGGGATAGAAACTGTGGTCCAGATTATGGAATTTGAAGAGAAAGAACATAGGCGAGTCGCGATCCGATTCTCGGATGGAAGTAAGCGAATGTTTCACAATTTCCACTGTACTATCTATTCCAATACTAGTGCTTGTTCCTGGTGGCACTTGCATCTACATACCACAAAGGGACCCTCCTGAAGGGGCTAAGGGTCCCATGATTTGCATTGCTCATGTAAATGGAAATCACTTTGTGAGGGTAAGTTTAAAATATTATCTTTTGTTTGTGTTATTATTTATTTATTATTAATTATTATTTATTTATATGTGAATAGGTGAAGCTCAGATCAGAGCTGCCAGATGATCTTACATATCTTCCTAAAATCAATGAAGTATATCGATTCTTAAAGCAATAGAAGCGAAGAGGCGGAAGAATGTATATTCTCAAGAGAAGGGGCTAAAACCATTGATGGAACTTAACAGCGCTCCTGCTCGCTCTGCGATAGGCGATGAAGTAGTTGGTGAGCTACTACTGCCGATGACCTAATGTAGCTCTGTCAACTACTTCATCAGCAGTAGTAGCTCTGTCAACTACTTCATCAGCTACTGCAGTAGCAGGAGCGCTGTTAAGTTCCATCAATGGTTTTAGCCCCTTCTCTTGAGAATATACATTCTTCCAGTCTTCGTTTCTGTTGCCTAGTAACTGATATACTTCATTGATTTTAGGAAGATATGTAAGATCATCTGGCAGCTCTGATCTGAGCTCCACCTATTCACATATAAATAAATAATAATTAATAATAAATAAATAATAACACAAACAAAAGATAATATTTTAAACTTACCCTCACAAAGTGATTTCCATTTACATGAGCAATGCAAATCATGGGACCCTTAGCCCCTTCAGGAGGGTCCCTTTGTGGTATGTAGATGCAAGTGCCACCAGGAACAAGCACTAGTATTGGAATAGATAGTACAGTGGAAATTGTGAAACATTCGCTTACTTCCATCCAGGAATCAGGGATCAGTACTCGCTCTATGTTCTCTTCAAATTCCATAATCTGGACCACAGTTTCTATCCCTAGTGCTAATTTATACAAATCGTAATTGCTTCTCAACTCATTATACACACTCTCGCGGAGTTCCTTGACAGTCTTTGGTACACCACTCACACCCTTTGTTTCAGAGAGTATACAGTAATACCCGCAGTTGCCGTCCGGCGGAACATCGAAAATGCTGTCAATATAAACTCGATATTCAAGAGGAATCTGCTGCAAAAAACAATTGACAGCTCTATCGAGTCTGGTATCAATCATCGCCATGTCAAATATACTATGACAGGCAGAAACTCTTAGTAGCATGTTATTCTCCTCAGATTCGTCACATTGAAATATAAGCATATCTTTCTCTTGGAGAAGTAGAATTTCCAGCATTTGTGGATCAAATACTAGACGTTTGTCAAGTGAACTTCCAAACTTCATAAAAACCTTGATTAAGTAAGAGATTTGGAGCAATATAATTCTTAGTCATTGTTGCCACCAGTTCCTTCTCTTCCTCGGTTAATCTACCAGTGTACGGACGACCTTGACCATAAGTTTCCAATGGATGGTTATGTGCTCCACACATAACCTTCAAAATCCAACCTTCATGCTTCTTAATTAACTTTGCTTTCAATCTAAACTGACATAAATTTTTTCTAGTGTTCGTTCCCTCTCCCTCTACGATTTTCTTGTTAGGCCTATATATCCCACCCTTCTCACAAACTAAAGTGCAATGTTCTCTACGTAACGCTCGTGTCCAATCTACATATAACAAACACCATGCTTTGAGAGATCTGCCAATGCTACGCACTCCATGCCAACAACTCTTCACGGTTTGGAAACAACTGAAAATTGTAAATTAAAAATGTGTCATTGTCTTTTTCAGAAATCAAACATAATTAAAATAATCAATGTTATGCACCCAGTCAGTTGTGAACGAACTCGTAAAGTCTTATACCATCAACACACCATCTGCTGCCATTTTTATGATCCTGTCAATTAAAAATGGATCACACAGTGAACTTGTTGGTCATTCTATATTACAGGTATATTCGATTGCGAATAACCGAAAGTGATGAAGAATGTTTGATAATCAATCAATGAATCAGCAAAAGGAGGAATGAAAAGATAATAAAACAAAGATGAGAATAATAATAATAATAATTAGGAAAACAAGAATGAGTAGCATCATTAGGAAGCAATGAAAGAGAGTAAATTAAGGTACTAATTAGAAGCATAGAAATTGGTTGCAATGAAGATAAGATACGCAAAGGGAGAACTAAACATTGCATCAAACACGTTTAAGAGGACATGAGATTCTCATATATATATAAAATTTATCAATCATTTTTCTATACATCTATGCAGTCGATGGCATGGGATTGTGGAATAGCAGAGCAGAATGATCTAGAAACCATCAACCAAAAGTTCCAAAACCATATTTCAAAGTATTAACCAAAATTCAATTTTAACAAACATAAAGGCTACATTTCATTTAGTTTTACATTATATGATTACATAATTAAAAAATATCTGAAACCATGCTGCATCTCAATTGTGCTAAATTAATTCCCTCCCTCCCAACCAACTAATAATACTGGAAAGTCCAGAATCAAATAATAATTTTAGCATAATGAAAATGTAGGATTTTGATTCTAGAAAATACATCAAGCGATCAAAAAAGGGGTTGGGAATCAAACAAGCATAAGAAAGGGAAGAGGCAGCAAAGCAAAGCAAACCTGGGTCCGAGACTGAGAGAGAGCGTGAAAGTTGAAACCCTCCTATTGTTTCACTTTTGTTGCCAACTTTGTGATTTGCGAAAAGTGATTGTATTGTTGAAGAATCAAATCTGACTTTGTGATGTTACTGTGGTGAGTTTCGTGGTGGTGGTGGTGGTAGCCTTGAAAGCAGTAATGTATCCTCCATCATCTCTCTTTCAAGGTGCAAGCTTGTGGTCTTGAATCGGAGGAGGAGGAGGAGGAGGAGCAATTTTGCGAGCGATGTGACTGTGTGTGAAGGATAGAAGATGAAATGAAAATTAGGGTTACTTAGAGAGAGAGAGAGAGAGAGGGAGGGAGGGAGGGAGGGACGAAATGAGGGAGGAGATAAATCATTTTGGCTAAACACCGCGTTTTATGTTTGGCAATTCATTTTGGTAACTTTTATGTTTTTTTGTTTCATTTCATTTCAGCTCTTCATATTCATTTCAGCTCTTTATGAACTAGATTAATGCATACATCTAGGTGATGTAACTCATTAGTCATTACCATAAACTAAATTTGATTAACTGCAAATTTGAAAACTTTTTTTTTTCGATAACCAAATATATTGAAGGGAAGCGAGAGTGCTTTCAACCCTTACAATAATAGGAAAAAGAGAAGGGATGGCACTCTCAAAACCTCCCCGAGCCCAAAACCCAACGTGGGAAAAAGCTGCAGAGAAAAAAAGACTCATGTGAGTGCATTTCTATTGGGAAAGCCGAACCCATCTGTTTCTCCCCTACTACCCTGGCCAGGATGATTAATACAAAGATAAAGCGTTATTCCACCAAGAGTCTACAACATAACCGAAATGACTACCCACCCCATAAATAAACCAAGTCCAGGACGAACTTTTAAGATGCCAAACAATCGAGTCAACATCCAGATTATTTTTGTTAACCAAGCACACCTCAGTTCTCATTTACCACTTGCTTGAACTGTATTAACCAACAACCACTTGCTTGAACTGTATTAACCAACAACATTAGTTTTTTTTAAGGCAATTATTTTATAGACCTGCATTTTTTCTAATAGAGACCCTCATTCACTTAATAACCCCAAAACACCCCTCTCATTTTTTCACAAAATCTCAGTTGCCCCCCCCCCCAAGTTAAACTTTCCGAATTTACCCAAAAAAAAGGTAAATTCGGCTAACAATTTTTTTTTTGCAAAATTTTTATATAACCGAATTTAGGAACGGTGAACAAAACAATAACCGAATTTACACCCCTTAACCGAATTTAGGCCCTTTCTTAACCTAATTTAGGCTTAAATTCAGAAATATACTACACGGTAAATTTTCCTTTAAACAAATTTAGGCCTAAATTCGGTTAGTTAAATTTCTTTAACCGAATTTAGGGCTAAGTTCTCGTTAAGGGCCTTTTTTACTTTTATTTGTTTTCTCAACTAACTCGGCTTACTATTTTACGTAAAACTACGATAGAATCGAGAACTTTGGGCTGACTTTGGATTTATGGGATGTGTTTACGACGACAGAGGTAAATATTATCCTAAACCGCTTTTTGTTTTTTTGTTTCTTTTAATTAAAACCGCTTTTAGTTTAATTGGTTTTGTAGTTAATTTTTTAACTTATTATTTGGGAATAATATTTCAGATTTTTCATACCCGAGATGCTCTTGTTCGTTGGGTTAGGAAGCTTGGAAAAACTCACAGAGTTGCTATTATTATTCGTCGATCCGAGACCACAGATGGGGGTAAAGGGAAGCACAACAAGATTATTTTTAAGTGTAAGCGACACGGGAAATATACGCATGTAGTCGATGTTGGTGTTCATCTAGGAGGAAGTCTTCCGAAAAGTGTGATTGTCCGTTTGAGTTGAAAGCGAAGCCACTAGATCCTCCCTTCTATGATTGGAAGATTAAGGTTAAGTGTGGAATTCACAATCATGGGCGAACAAACACAATGGAGGATCATCCTTGTTTGGGCGGTTTTTGAAAGAGGAGGTGTCACAACTTGGGGAGCATTTGTGGTTGAATGTGAAAGCGTCAAAAGCTTAAATGCAATGAAGGATAGATACATTGAACCTCAATTCCATTAAACAATTATATAGATTACGTGTTAGACTCGGATGGCGAAGAGAGGAGTAGGATTGAGATACAACATTTGATTACACAAATTGAGGAGTATCGTTACTTGTCTTGGAGTAGGAAGCTAGAGGGTACTAATATTGTTGAGGAGATCATGTGGGAAAATTAAGAAATTATCAAGTTATTGAGGATGTTTCCTCAAGTCTTGATTATGGATTGCACGTTCAAGACCAACAAATATCGTTTGCCTCTGCTTGAGATTGTGGGTGTCACTTCTACAAATTTGACCTTCTCTATTGCATTTGCTTACCTATCTCATGAGAGGTATTGTAACACCCCGATTTCTACCCCCTTATTTTTATTGGTGATTGCTCCCACATACCCGTTCTACAAACGAGACGTATCTTATCCTCCTTAGTTGTTGGTTGTAATTTAATTGGGGTTTCTTCAACCTATTCTTTATGGGTGGGGGTGCATCCAATTTTGTTATTTTTAAAAATCACATGTATCCCACCTTAGATAAATACGCTTTTAATTTTTTAAATTTTGAGTTGGGAATATGTTCGAGTTTTTTAAATTTTGCGAAGGTATTTTAATCTTTTTGCAGGGTATGTGGGGAGGAGTGGGGTATATGGGAAGATGGCGGGGAACAAAAAACAACCCTAATATTTTACACGCCCTTTGCCCTTTCAAATATGGGGGGTTTTGTTTTTAAGCCCTTCTATTAGCAAACTGTTAGTAAGATGTTAAAAATCTCTTCCACATGTGTTTTTATTTTATTTTAAGCCCCTGCAAAAGTATACATTTTTTTATTAGGTCCTCATGCGAAATATATTTTTTGTTTAAGCCTCTGTAAATATACTGGCGTGGAAGAGGTTTTTAACGCCTCACTAACGAGAAGGACTTAAAATACAACGTGCCATTTTGTAAGGATTTTGTAAGGACTTAAAACATGACACATATGCCATTAGCTATAAGATTAATATCAAATAGACCACTTTAATTTTGGCTAATCAAATAATGGACCTAACACATTTAAATGTTACATTTGTGACCCAAAATTCTAACACCATCTACTTGAAAAAGTTAGTTAACTTTGCGAGGTGTCACGTAAAGTGTCGACTGTCGAGGTGTCACATTAATTAACTTTGGTCAATTTGGACAATTTGGTCTTGAACTAAAATCTTTTTCATAATAAAAAGGCTAGTTTGGTTCCCTTAGTTTTTTTGGGACCTTTCATTCACCCATTCTTCAAAAATAATAGAGTAAATTACATTCCTCTCTCTTGAAAGAAGCTTGAATTATATTTCCCTCCCCTCTTATGTTAAAATATAAACTCCTCCCCCTGGAGAAATAAAAACTTATAGGGTATGTTTGAATTACAACAATCTCGCTTAATATTTTTTTTTTGGTCGAGACCAGGGTATCCACCGCCGAACGCAGTGACTACTCCCTCGTTGGATTGGAGGCACCTCGGAGGGTGGGACAGTTGGCCTAAGGATTAAAACTGCTCCGTACCCAAGGCGGGGATCGAACCCCCGACACTTGGTTAAGGGAGAATGAGCCCCAACCGCTCAACCACACCCCTTGAGTTATCTCTCTTAATAATTAAATATGTACTACATTTTAACTCTTTATAACACAACAACGTCTATTTGATGAAAGGTCCCAAAAAAACTAAGGGAACCAAACTAGAAAACAAGTACAATGGGAGTGATGCCAACACCGAGTTTATCAAAGTTACCCTTCCCCCCATCGACAATTTCAAACTTCTCCATTGAAATAAACGAACTCTAAGAGAATCAATGACTTAACGTCTAAATTAGTAGCTTATAAAAAGAAATAATGGAAATCTCAAAAAAAGAAAGAAATAATGGATATTTATAATTAATACTTTGAAATAAAAAAAATGTATTTATTTAATGAGAGGATAAATAAATAATTTAATTAAAGTAATTAGGCTAAAAACGAAAGAAAAAAGTGAAATGCTACAAGTAATAAACTCAGACGCTAGTTCAACCAACTAGTGTTTGAAAAACCACTATAAAGTAGTGAGAAAAATACAATAAGTTAGTAATAACAAACACGTACTACGAATATATTTATTATAATCTGTCCATTGAATGCTAGTTACTAGTCATATTTCTATTTTAAACTTTTCTTAAAATATTTGCCCAAATGTAATTTTCATTTTTCTCCCCCAATAATTGAAGAGTTTTATTGGTAGAAACTAAACCAAGCAAAATGCATGGCTAGGGAAAACGTAAACCAACAGCAGATAATTGTAGAGTTTTATTGATAGAATCTAAACCAAGCAAAAGTTATCCAGTAGTGACACTAGCGGATAATAGAGTGTGTATATTAAAGTAAAAGTCAATGATGAATCCTTAAAATAGACATAATAAAATATTATAGCATAGTAAAAATAATAATGAAGTGATCACTAAAACTTAGGCCTACAAATAGCGCTATCAATCCCTTTCTTCTACACATCTACAAACTCTCAAACTTACATCTTGTTTTGATTTGAACATTCAACTTTGAACATTTTCTTTAGAAACATGGCAGAGAAGAGCAAAATCTTAGTCCTTGGAGGCACTGGTTACATTGGAAAATTCTTAGTTGAGGCAAGCGCAAAAGCAGGACACCCCACTTTTGCTTTAGTTAGGAATAGGGCAAAAAAACGCATCTATACCAACAACAAAAAAAAATCTTAAATAACCCATCTTTTTTATTATTTACGAAAGTAGACCAGTTTTTTCTTTAAGTTTAGAACTCGCCCCCATGGGCCCGAGTTCTAAACATGAAATTTTCATTTATTGCTTTCTTTTACAGTGCAGAACTCGCCCCCCACTAGGGTGAGTTCTGCACTGCGTTTTATTATTTTTTAATTTTCTTATATTTAAATTGTTTAATTTGTAAATTTAATTAATTAAATTTTAATAATTAATTTAAATTAGAAAATTAATGAAAAAATGAATAGATTAAAAATTGGAGGAAAATATAAAATACGAACAACACTGAAATAAACAACAGTAATTGAAGGAATACAAGGAGATATAATTGAAAACGAAAGGAGAGGAAAACATAAAAATACATTAATTTAAATTATTAACGAAGAAGATGAGAGCCAGTTCCACACTGTCGAGGACGGGGATGACGCCGTGGACGTTCACGTAGTTGTGGTTATTCCGGTTCTTCCTCAGTCGATGTAGGTGGTGGTGGGTCTGGAAAATTTTGGGGAATAGTTGAAGAACTAGCACTGCCATCCGTCTCTCGAAGGCGCTGAGCATAAATCATCGATTCGGGTGTTCCTGGGAGGAAACCAAACATATTCTGCCACATATCAGAGCCACTGTCAGCTGTAGAATGCCGATACGTATCTTGAAACGGAGTATGTTCTACTGGCTGGTTGTATGGTTGGTAGTCCGTAAATGTTGGTGTGTGGGAGATAGAGAGTTGCGGTGAGGCACAAAGTATTCTGTGGGAGTAAAGCTTTGGTTTGTCTCCTGAGTTTCTGCGGCACGTCGATAACGATTACGGTTGCGTTCTCGACGTTCGGTTTGAGTTCTTGGGGGTCTAGGTAGATGTTGTTCATCTTCTTCATCCACATGAGGAACAACAGGACCAGCACGTGGATCCCTTAATTGTTGCTCGACGGAAATGTATGGCCTTGAATTTCTCAAAAACCAGCGCATGTATTCATCGGTCTGTGTTGGTCTTTCATGGCATGGTCGACCCAGAACACATCGATTTGCTCTATCATTCCATAACTCAATAGAGGGCCTGTGATATCTAACCCAATCGACATCTGCCTGTCCCTGCATCGTGATTGAGTGTTTGATATGGGTAGATTATGTTATTTGACAATTTTTCACATGCAATTGTCCTTAGTAGATGTGTCATAGTCTTCTATAGTTTTAATGATTTTTGAACTATGTTAAAAAAAATTTAAAAATTGAAAAAATGACAAGAAATTATAGGATAGGTTCTGAAATGAAGTATACAACTTTCATTGATTATTAATTGAGTCAAGTTTGAGTTGTAGAAGGAAAACAATGAAGGTTGAAACAAAGTGTCACTAAGTTTGAGAAAATATTTTTTAGGGAACTTTAGTTCAATTTTTATGTCTAAATAATTAATTTTTTTTATTCTTTCAAACATTAGAGGTTGTAGACAAACTATATTACTCAAGTTTGGTGGTGAAATAATTTTTTTTTAAAATGTTTGAGTAAGGACAAAATTTATTAGAAAGTGTAGTAAAAATCAATTTTTAAGCTAACCCTAAAGTTGTTTTTGACTAAATTATTTTTCCATTGATCACTAACTATTTTTTTTTTAAAAAAAAAAATTGAATGGGTCGACCTAAATTATAATGTCTTGTAATATTTTAATTTTTAAATTTTTTTTAACATAGTCCAAAATTGATTAAAACTAGAGAAGAGTATGACACATCTATTAAGGACAATTGCATGTGAAAAATTGTCAAAAAACATAATCTTCCCATATCAAGAACATTGACACAAGGATGTTGACAAAGGCATGTGAATGAATCTCATAATTCATTTTTGGTTCATGTGAATGTAGTTCAATAAATATTTGGACAATGGCATGTGAAGTAGGGTAATGAGGGAGTTTTGACAAAAATCAAAATCATCATTTCCCATCCAATAGACATATAGGTCGACCCATTCAAGTTGATTTTTTTTTTTAAAAAAATTAGTTAGTGATCAGTGGAAAAATAATTTAGTCAAAAACAACTTTAGGGTTAGCTTAAAAATTGATTTTTACTACACTTTCTAATAAATTTTTTCCTAACTTAAACATTTATAAAAAAAATTATTTCACCACCAAACTTGAGTAATATAGTTTGTCTACAACCTCTAATGTTTGAAACAACAAAAAAAATAATTATTTAGACATAAAAATTGAACTAAAGTTCCCTAAAAAATCATTTCTCAAACTTAGTGACACTTTGTTTCAACCTTCATTTTTTTCCTTCTACAACTCAAACTTGACTCAATTAATAATCAATGAAAGTTGTATACTTCATTTCAGAACCTATCCTATAATTTTTAGTCATTTTTTCAATTTTTAAATTTTTTTTTAACATAGTTCAAAATTCATTAAAACTATAGAAGACTATGACACATCTACTAAGGACACTTGCATGTGAAAAATTGTCAAAAAACATAATCTTCTCATATCAAGAACATTGACACAAGGATGTTGACAAAGGCATGTGAATGAATCTTCATTTTTTGGTTCATGTGAATGTAGTTCAAAAAATATTTGGACAATGACATGTGAAGTAGGGTAATGAGGGATTTTTGAAAAAAATCAAAATCATCATTTCCCATCCAATAGACATAAAGGTCGACCCATTCAAGTTGATTTTTTAAAAAAAAAAATTATTAGTTATTGTAGTAAGTAATATATTTACTAGAAAGTGTGCTAAAAATCATTTTTTCACCTAAAGTTAATAAAATTCAATAAAATTCAAAAGTTTATATGACATGATAGGAGAGGTCCTGAAGTAAAGGACGTCTTTGATTTATTAGTTATTGCAGTAGTTTGTAGGTGTAGAAGTTAGTAATTGAAGATTGAAACAAATTTTGACTAAGTGTCAAAAACGGTTTTTTACCTAACTTTAGGAACATTTTTCCGACGAATTTAATTTAATTTTTAATTTTTTAGGTATTATACCTTGTAGACAAAGTATAATACTCAAGTGTTATGTTTTTTGGAAAAATTAAAAAAATGTTTTAATACGTAATTTATTAACTAGAAAGTGTCATGAAAATCATTTTTCCACCTAAACTTAAAACAGTTTTTTACCTAAGTATAATACTAAAGTTTTGTGCATAAAATATAATATTTTAGAAATTCTTCTAATTAATAAAATTAATCAATGTAATGAAATTCAATTTATTTTAATTTGAATAAAATTAAAATCAAATTAATTTTACTATTCATTGTGCAGAGTGCTGCGTTGTGCAGAGTTTACATTGTGCAAAGTGTGCATTGTGCAGAGTGCTGCATTGTGCAGAGTGTGCATAGTGCAGAGTGTGTAGTGCAGAGTGTGCATTGTGCAGAGTGTGCATAAAAACAGAGGTCTTATTTTATTTAACGACCCAGATTTTGCCGACATTATTTAACGGCCTAGATTTTGCCGACATTATTAAACGGCCAAGATTTTGCCGACACAATTTAACTCAACGGCTCACACACGATGACCTCAATTATAAATACATTCTCAAATTCTCCAACTACCAACTAAAACTGAAACACACCTTCCTACTCCCAACTTCATCAATGGCTCCAACTCCAACCCCAGTTTTTATCACGGTGTTTTACAATGGTTATGTCGAAAAATCAAATACTCAGGGTTTGTTGTTTAGATGTGATAACTACGCTCTTGTCAAACTCAACTCTAAATTCAAACTAGAGCAAGTAAAACAAGCCATTGAAAATAAAATATCTCCTGACCATTCCAGAATGGTTTCTAGTATTACATTCTCAAATTACAATAACATTCACACCAACAGTTTACCCTCAACCTACCCTTGGCTTCTGAGTCATCTTCCCTTCTCTGCTTCTGCCCAAAAACCATCGCCCCACCCGCTAAAATGGAATGGCAGTTGTGCCAAACCCAGTACTCAAACGACAAATTCCTAACCGCCCTTCATCATAGTGGAATTGTCACCACCGACGAACATGGTGTTGTCTTTCGTTGTCCTAACCATGTCTTCTGCAGGATGAATAAGGACATCACCTTCGCCCAACTGAAGGAGAAGGCAGAGAGGAAGATTCGTCCAGAGGGAGCGTGGCGTAAAGACGTTGAGCGTATACGTTACGAAAGTACGAACATGGAGAAAGACCGGATCGCTATTTTTCGATTATGGAGATCGCACGCACGGCGACGCCCACACAATGATGGAATATCATGCTACACTTCCCATGGGGCGACAAATCTTAGAGTTGTACGTGGACACAAGACGCACTCCAGAAGAAGTCATTCATCTTCTTCAACAAAGACCACCCGCACCACAAGAACACATACTGGAAAGAGTCATTACGCACACCTGTAAAGTTGACTATCACGGCACTTACCAGTCCAGGGAACAACATGGTGTGGTGATTCATGGTAGTAAAACTAAAAATTTCAGGCTTAAGAACAACATCACCTTCGCCGAATTGAAAGAAAAATTAACAGAAAATTTTCACGTAGATGGTGTCGAGCAAGAAATCACTAGTATCGTTTGTCGCTCCCCCTACATCTGTAGCTTCCAAGGTAATCGTATTCGGATGTGCCCCGTGCCTATCAAGAAAGACAAAGATGTTCGTGAAATGTTTGAGAAACATGAGAGCTTCGAAGGTTTGATTGAACCTTATCTAGAATTGTCCGTCGAAACACAAGAGTCTGCCGAATCCATCGTCCGTAGCATTATCCCTCCAGTCATCCGATGGTGGAAGTAGAAGTAGTTTAAATCATGTTTGCCTCTTCTTGTATTATGTTTTCCTGTCGTTTCGTTTTAAATTTCCTATCCTTGTATTTTTGCAATTTTTGTTTTTCATTTCTGTTCTTATCCAATATTAAATTCCGTTCCACTTTTTAATATCTTCATTTTTTACCGTGATTATTACCGTAATTACTTTATAAATAATTTTACTAATTATTCTAATTATTTCAATTAATTATTCTAATTAAATTAAATTAATTTACATTTAAATCAAATTTAAATTCAAGAAATGAAAAAAATCAAAAAAAAGGTGTGGAGAACTAGTGGTGGTGGGGGGCGAGTTCTCCACACCAAATCAAAAAATGCGAATTTCCTTTGTAGAACTCGGGTCCTGTGGGGGCGAGTTCTGCACTGAAAAAAAAAAGTGGTCTAGTTTGGTAAATAATGTTAAAAGTGGGTTATTTTGGAATTTTTTTTTTTGGTCTAAGATCGTTTTTTTGCCTAGGAATAGCACTGTTTCGCATCCTGAAAAGTCAAAGCTTATTGACAAATTCAAGAGCTTAGGAGTTACAATTGTTCATGTTTGTGTCTTTCAATCACTACTTTTTTTTAACATATTTCAATGTCCAAGCTAACTATTTCAACCAATGTTTTAAAAACTGAACTAACCAAATGGGAATCGGTTAAATCATGATCAGATACCTTCTACGGTTCGGTTAATTCAACGATTTAACATGGTTTTATACGAGTTTGAGCGGTTTTTAACGGTTAACCATGACTTTAAGTCTCACCCTGGCTCAACGTCCGATTCGGTTTTCAAAACATTGATTCTAACATCTATTTCTAGTTTTGTAGGGTGATCTGGGTGATCATGAAAGTCTAGTTAAAGCAATTAAACAAGTTGATGTTGTTATCTCAGCAGTAGGTGGAATGCAAATAGATGATCAAATAAAGATCATAGCTGCAATCAAAGAAGCAGGAAACATCAAGGTGAATATAATCCTTCTTTTACCAAATAGTAATTAAATAAAAGCCATTTTTTTAATTTACATAAAAATACCACCTTATTTTTTCTCATTACTTTCACCAAATACTGTAGTAATTAAAATTATCTTATTTTCTAGTTAGTTAAAATGGTTAATACTTGAATTAGATATATAAAGTGGTATTTCTTTTGTGATCAGAGGTTCCTCCCATCCGAATTTGGGTTGGACGTTGACCATAGCAATGCAGTTGAGCCAGCAGCTACCTTATTGGGACAAAAAGTAAAAATTCGAAGGGCAATTGAAGCTGTCGGAATTCCCTACACTTACATCGTCAATAATGCCTTTGCTGGATACTTCTTACCTACTTTGGCACAACAAAATGTCACTGCCCCTCCTAGGGATCAGGTGGTCATTCTTGGAGATGGAAATGCCAAAGGTAACATATATAACATATCATAAAAATTTATTAACATTTTTTTTCTACATGTATTTAGGGGATACTACTTACTAAACATGTTGATAAATTACTATTGTTTCAGCAATTTATGTTAAGGAGGAAGATGTTGGGACTTATACAATCAAAGCAGTGGATGACCCAAGAACATTGAACAAAACCTTGCTCCTCAGACCCTCTGCTAATACTTTGTCTTTCAACGAGTTGGTCTCCTTGTGGGAGAAAAAGATTAACACTAGCCTTCACAAAACTTATGTCCCAGAGGAGCAACTTCTCAAGACTATTCAAGGTCAGTATGAACACTACTCATTAACACTTTACTAACATTAACCTAAATAATTTGATGTGTAACATATTACAATTGATATTTTTGCCATGAATGTTTTTTTTTTTTTTTTTTTTGCAGAGTCCAGTTTCCCTGCAAACTTGATTTCTGCATTGGGCTACTCATTATTGGTAAAGGGGGATAGTACAAATTTTGAGATTGACCCTTCTTTTGGTGTGGAAGCGACTCAACTTTATCCTGAAGTTAAATACACTACTGTTGACAACTATTTGAATGCGTTCGTGTGAAGTATAAGGAATGCGCTATTACCAGTAAATTGCTCCACTAGAGTCAATAAAACTAGAAGATCTTTAGTATTGTACCAAGTTTTGTATTTTGTTTTTCTGCTAGTCCCTTGTGTTTGCATTATGCTCTAAAGAGTTCTTCCATATTTTACTCTTCCCTTTGCCTTGTATTTGTATGAAAGTTCTAATAGTAAACCTATATTACGATATGTTTATCATTTTGTTTATACAGAGTAGTGTTCTTAACTTCATAATTGACATATATATACATAATACATGCAAGTATATAAGTACATAACCATGTGCGGTACATGATAACAAGGAAAGCTTACGTACATAACAACTATATATAACCAGAAAAGAGAGACCAAAACGGTGGTGGCTTCATGGGTTTTCAAAGAAGCAGTCGCAAGACAACAAAAAATGTATGCATGTATCTGCATTAAGAACATGGTACATCGAAGGCAGAGTGAGTCCTAAAGTAAGATGAGACCTAAGTAAATAAATAATGAAAAGAGATTAAGAGACCTTAAGGATACAAGGCCTATAAACTTTACAATCTCACCACTAGAAAGTTTCTCATCTCTAGAGATGTCCTATTTCATGAAGCCTCTTTCCCACTACATATGCTTCCCTTGACCCATTCCCTATCCTTGTATTGCCTGCTGTGCTACTTTGCAGTACTTGACTTAGATGACTCACCTGCACACTTGCCTTAACCTACACCAGACATTCCTAACACTGACATTGCACCAGAAACTCCATTCCTTGCAACTCAAACTGAAAACACACTTGTTATGCCAGCCCCTCCCCCACGCAGAAGCACTAGAACTCACACACCTCCCTCATACTTGCAAGATTATGCGTGCAACACTGTCACAATTACTGCCACCACTCCCAACAAACTGTCTCCCACATACCAGAACTTCATCTAATTTCAGGTCTCAGCCGTCACTGAACCTCTTTACTATCACCAAGATTCAAAGTCTGTGGAATGGCGCAAAGCTATATATGCAGGAAGAAATAAATGCTCTTGAGGCCAACAATACATGGACTGTCTAGCCACTTCCTGAAGGTAAAAAGACCATAGATTGTAAATGGCATTTCAAAGTGAAGTACAATGAATGGAAGCCTAGATAGATACAAGGCACGTCTAGTACGTAGCTCAAGGCTTCACACAACAACTTGGCCTTGACTTTGCAGACACATTCTCCCTTGTTGCTACCATCACTACTGTACGGGTCTTGCTTGCACTAGCTGCTCAAAAACATTGGCATCTTCTTCAATTGGATGTGAACAATGCCTTCCTCGATGGTGATATCCTCGAGGAGTACATGAAACTCCCCTTGGGCTATCCTAGAATTATTGTATGGTCTCAAACAAGCTTCAAGACAACGTACGGTAGCTGAAATTCTCCTCTTTATTCACTAAGGGTTGTGCGTCTTATTCATTGAAATTCTCCTCTTTACTCTACTGTCACCACTAAGACACATGCTCTCCTTCAAAGTTTGTTCAAACTCAAGCTTCATGGACCCTTGAAATAGTCACTTCAGTAAAGGGAATCTACTTGTGCCAGAGAAAGTATGCTCTACTACAGCTTCTCATAGACACTGGTTTCATCAATTGCAAAGCACTAGCCACACCTATATATGGATCCTAATCTAAATTTGACAGATGACAAGAGTGGCCCTATTGCTGATGTATCTCAATATAGGTGACTCATTGGCAGGCTTATGTATCTCACCATATGATATCCCGTCCAGATATTGTCTTTGCTGTCAACAAACTCAGCCAATTTATGATTGATCCTAGATATGCTCACCTCCATATACTGCAGTACATCAAGACTGCACCTAGCCAAGGTCAGCTATTCACCTCCAATCCATCTTTAGTAGTTTCAGCTTATGCAAATGCTGATTGGAGCTCCTGCACAACAACCAGGAAATCCACCACTAGATTTTGTGTTTACTAGCAATTCCTTAATCACATGGACATCGAAAAACATCCTATTGTGTCTAGATCCTCCGCTGAAGCAGAGTATCGAGCCCTAGCTCTCCTCACTACTGAATTGTAATGGCTAAGACAGATCCTCAACAATTTTTAAGTATTTGTTCCTTCTTGCAAGGTTTTTTGTAACAACAAATCTGCCATTCAATTGGCTTCTTACCCTGCTCTCTGTGAAAGATCGGAACTTTATAGACATTTATTGTCATTAATTTCATAAGGGAGCACAACAATTCCAAATTCAAAAACTTGTTTCATGTGACCTCCAAGCATCAACTTGCAGGCCCCTTCACCAAAGCACTACCCCACCCCAGGACTCAATTTAGTAACTTAATATCCAAGTTTGGCATTCTAGACTTGTACAAGCCAACTTGACGGGGAGTATTAACTCTCTAGTTATTTAATTCATTTATCATTAGACTAGTTAGTTTAATTTGCAGTTAACTTTATTAGTTACAGTATTAAGTATTATTGTTTCAGTTATTAATTAGTTAGCTCTAGTTAGACTAAACCATAGTTAGTGAGAATAGACCATAGTTAGGTAAGGTGGTCTCCTTCCACACAAAAGGGCATTGTAAACATTTTGTACTTTCACTTTCTGGAGAACAATGAAAATGGAGATTCATTTTCAGTTACAGAGTTTGTTACTCTCTTTTGATTGTCAAGATTAATAAAGCAAGTTAAAACTTTTCTCACTTAATTTAGTAACTTCACCCTTGCTAATACAAAAAACTTTTTCTTGCACAACTTTTATTTTTTTATCAATGTAAGGATATTTTAGGAACGATACTTCTATTTATGATTTTCAAAAAATTGATTTTTCTACTTAGTCAAAATGGCTGATTATTTGAATTAGACATATAAAGTTGTATTTCTTTTGTGATCAGAGATTCCTCCCATCTGAATTTGGGTTGGACGTTGACCATCACCATGCAGTTGATCCAGTGGGTAGCTTTTATGGGCAAAAAGCAAAAATTAGAAGGGCAATTGAAGCTGCTGGAATTCCCTACACTTACATATGCAATAATGCCTTTGGTGGATACTTCTTACCTACATTGGCACAACAAAATGTCACTGCCCCTCCAAGGGATAAGGTGGCCATTCTTGGAGATGGAAATGTCAAAGGTAACAACAACATAACATATCATAAAAATTTACAGCATTTTTCTCGACGAGTAATTAGCGGAAATTCCATCCATGACAGAATATAAGTAAAATTGGTCAACATAAATTAATGTATCTGGTCCAAATTTTGAACTAGATACATCAACTTTCGTTAATGGGTTTTTTCAGATTCTCTAAAGTAGGGAGTACTACTTACTAGATGTGTTGATTTTTTGGCTTAACTTGAAACCTCGTTTCAGCAATATTTGTCATGGAGGATCTTAGAATGTGGTTTGGGCCTAACTCAACCCCACAAAACCGGCTTGTAAGGTGAGGGTTGCCTCTTCATTATAAACCCTCTAGAGACCTTATCACTAGTCAATGTGGGACTTGGGATTTTCCCTAATACACCCCCTCACGCACTTTTATTTTTTTTTTTGGGCTTGTAGTGTGTTTTTTTTTTTTTTTTTTTTTAATGGTAGGTGGCGATAGATCATGATGAGGACACGTCCGATACCATCTTAGAATGTGGTTTTAGGCTAACTCAACCCCACAAAACTGGCCAGAAGTGTAAGGTGAGGGTTGCCTCTTCATTATAAACCCTCTAGAGACCTTATCACTAGTCAATGTGGGACTTGGGATTTTCCCTAATAGAGGAAGATGTTGGGACTTATACCATCAAAGCAGTGGACGATCCAAGAACATTGAACAAAACCTTGTTCCTCCGACCCTCTGCTAATACTTTGACTTTCAACGAGTTGGTCTCCTTGTGGGAGAAAAAGATAAACACTACACTTCACAAAACTTATGTCCCAGAGGAGCAACTTCTCAAGATTATTAAAGGTTAGTATGAACACTACTCATTTAACACTTTACTAACATTAGCCAGCCTAAATAATTTGATGTGTAACATATTAGAATTTTTATATTTATTCCATGAATGTTTTTCTTTTTTGCAGAGTCTCCTTTCCCTGGTAACTTTATTTATGCATTGGGCTACTCAATATATGTAAAGGGGGATTGTACAAATTTTGAGATTGACCCTTCTTTTGGTGTGGAAGCAACTGAACTTTATCCTGAAGTAAAATATACTACTGTTGACAGCTTTTTGAATGCATTCGTGTGAAGTATAGGGAATGCAGTATTACTCGTAAGCTGCTCTATCAGATTCAATAAAACAAGAAGATCTTCCATATTTTACTCTGTGATGTTCACTTTGCCTTGTATTGTATGAAAGTTCTAATAATAAACCTACATTAGGATATGTTTATCATTCTGTTCATACATAGTAGTAAAAGGAAAATTATTATAAGTAAGGAAAATGCTATTTCTCACGATAAAAAAATAACAAAGGCTTCATGAGTGATGTGGTTGTTGGGAAAAAAATCAAATACAAACTTAAAGTTTTTTTATCGTTGTATCTTGTAAAGGAGAACTTGAACTCATATATAACTTTGGTCTCTCATTTCTTTCACAAAACTAGGTAAAGTAAAGTAAAGATTAAATGCGAGAAAAATTAGACTCTCTCTCTCTCTCTCTCTCTCTCTCTCTCTCTCTCTCTCTCTCTCTCTCTCTCTCTCTCTCTCTCTCTCTCTCTCTCTCTCTCTCTCTCTCTCTCTCTCTCTCTCTCTCTCTCTCTCTCTCTCTCTCTCTCTCTCTCTCTCTCTCTCTCTCTCTCTCTCTCTCTCTCTCTCTCTCTCTCTCTCTCTATATATATATATATATATATATATACACACACACATAGGCCCTCGTTGGCAACTATGAGAGCCTACATTTGCCTACTGTTGGATAAATTGAAGATCAACGTCTGATCTCGCTCCTAAGTCCTAAGAAATTGGAGCCATAACCCACGATCTCACTAGCACCGTTTGTGGGATGAAAACCTTCTCGCTCCACTCCACAAGGATTATTCTCTTCACTTGATCTTTAACCGCTCCCACGTTCTCTCCACGTGCCTCTTTTCTTCGCTTTCCAGGCAAGGCTTACTTACCTCGACCATATAGTTCTTCGGCTGATCCTCGGGCAACCGAGCCATTGTGGCCATGACGCTCTATAAGTCAAGCCTTGCTCTTCCCCGGCTTCATCCATAGTTCCTCGAGCTCAACCCCCTCCTCGGGGCCTTCACATTGTCTTTTACCTCGAGCTCTTTCCTTTGAGACTGTCCCTTCAACAAATATCTTTTTGGGAATTGCCAAGTGGCTTGCCTTGGCACCCTGGTCTCTCTTTACCTCTAATTTTTAGCCCTCGGCCCACGACTTAATTTATTATATGTGTTAACAAAATTAAAATACAAATATGTGAAATTTTATAAATTAAAATATAAGTATAATATAATACTCTTGTTATGTCAGCACGACACGCGTTGCCAAGTCACCACTTTGTTGCCATATCAATGTTTTTGTCAAAAATTGGATAACAATTTAACGGGGGACTAAAATTAAAGATTTGATAAATTATTGGATAAAAATTACAAAAGGAAAATGAAAAGACTAAAGTTATAGATCTAATAAAATAGAGAGAGCAATACTGCTAAAACTTTTACGAGAGTGGTCACAAACACTAAAAACTTAGACACACAGCTGTAAGGTTCCAGATTTAAACTAAAAACATGATATCCAGGGTCCGTTTGATATCCAATCTAACAATATTAACATTAATTGTCAGTTGAGTTAAACCTCATGGATAAACTGCTAAAACTTTTATGAACGAACTTGTTATATTATAGTATGCTGACACTACGCCAGATTTGTCAAAAAAGAGCGCCCCTATAAGCAGCGTTTTAAGTAAAAACGCCACGGATGGCCAAAACGGCTAACCCATACCCAAAGACTTTTTAAAAAATCTTTGCCAAATGCCTTTAAGCGCACTAGCAATACCAGCCGCTTTTTAAAAAACGCTGCCTATTGCTTCACGCGTTCTCCCAATACCCAGCGCTTTTTAAAAAACGCTGCACATTGCTTCACGCGTTCTCCCAATACCCAGCGTTTTTTAAAAAACGCTGGGTATAACTACACCAAAATAAATCAGGTCTCAAACCCATCACAATCTCACCGCAAAGAATCGCCATCTTCTCTTCCTCCATCTTCTTCATCAACCCCTCCAATATTAACACCACCACAACCTTCCCCAAACCCAAACCCTAACCCAATCCAAAATGCAATCCCAAGACCACCGATTCCCACTCATCGCCCTTCCATCACCATTGATTCAAAAATTGAGCAACAAAATCAACTAATTAGTTGAACCTTCGTCTTCTTCAACAAAATCAATCATGTAAACCTTCGTCTTCTTCAACGAGATCCGAAATGGAAGCTTGAACAACGAAATCAACCATGTGAAGCTTCGTTTTCATCCCGCCGTCTTCGCTTACGTCAAAACCATCTTTTGTTGTCGTAATTTCTCCGGGTTCGTGGTGGTCTTCTCTGCAGTTCGTTAGCCGTCAAAACCATTGTATGAGTTAGGATTCTTTGATTTCTCCGCTTCTTCATTCTCCGTAAGTTCCTATTTCCCTACCTATAATCATTTGAAACAATTGACTTGGTTTTGTATTCTATGATTTATATTGAAACAATTTGTGTTGCAATTTCATTATATGATTTGTGGTTTTGATTATACGATTTGTGGCTTCAATTCCAATTTTTCATGTTATAAACACGTTTATTATCAATTCACGTAAGATATTATATATTACGCTTTTTTTGTATGACAATGATATATAGTATGCATTTTTGTTATGCTCTTGGCTTTATTGTGGAATGACATATAATAATTATAATAATAATAATTGTAATAATAATAATAATAAATAGGTTTCGAGCTCAGCTTATAGGTAGAGTAGTAGTTGATACTTGATACAACTGGACCATCCATGATCTGGTAGACTCTTTAATATTTGGGAAATGTGTGGTGGAGTAGTTAGTGAACACTTGTAAGCATCTTTGTAGTTCACTATGTCAGAGGTTTTTAATACCATGTTCTCATGTATTATACATGATTAATATGTTTTTCTATTGCATAACTATATACTTTTGGATGGAGTAGTTTGGGAAATCTCATAACCAAATTATCAAGACTTCTATCCTTGTCGCCCCTAGAAGTTGAATTTGAGAACAAGTAAGGTAGAGTTATGTGTTGTCCATGCTCCAACTAAAAGGGATCTTGCATAGGGATATAAAAACCCGTAATGTGTAAGAGAATAAGCCTTTATTCCTAGTTGTTCTAGTTATAACCTTAGTCTATTAGCTAGTGTTAGGTTACATTTTTAATATAAGCTGAATGGCATAACTAAATAAATATCATTCAATTACTAATATTACTGAATCTGTTGTATAAGAGTTCCTAATATATAAAGGACCCTAACTGTGTAAATCTATTCAATCAATACAATGCTTATTCTCAGTTTACTCTTTCTCTGACTATCTCAACATTGCATAGGGATATAAAAACCAGTAATGTGTTCTCACATGATGAGATAGTTACTAAATTATAACAGTTTGATATCTAACAGTATGACTTTCCTACCATCCCAACCAATCTCTATTTTTATAATCAATCAGCCCCTGGAAGATTTTCAAGTTATTTAATGTATGTACTTACTTGATTTTGGTGTTATTTCCATCTTCACCAGTTCTTCTTTATCGGTATTCTTCAGTAATTTCTTTCCAATGTTGTATCCTTGGGGTGGTGTCACTTGCTTTTCACTATCAAAGACTGAGCTTGGCTTGACTCTTGATATATTTCTTGAGGTATTGGCTCAGAAACTTCATCAGTCTTTCCACTATTTTCTTGCCTTGATTCGTCATTCAATGGATGCTTAGAATATACATCATCATTTCCATTACATTTGTGAAAAATATTTTCTTCACTTTCGATCTTTATGACACAAGGCTTTGAAAAGAGATAATTAATCAAAGATGGTTACTTCAGCTAAAAAAATTCATAGTTGTTAAAACAGAAACTTTGACTGAAAGACATATATATACCTTAGTGGATGCATCTTACGGAATGTTGGCTATAGTTTCCATCTTTGCTATCGGTGATCGGATAGAAGGTGGAGTTGCATAAATAACTCTGTTGAATTAATCTCGATCGATCTATCTTTTTTCTGTGTTACTCAGTGCTTCTTGTGTGACTTGTAACTGTAGCTTGTTTGCATAATTATTATTGTGTGATACCTTAGACAATCTTTATGCCACTTCTTTTTGATTTCATTTCAAATTTCACATGAGTTTGTGAATTTGAGAAAAGGAGTTAATGAGTTATTACTTTACTTTCGAGGTCCTTACTACTTTGTAGTGTTAAGGCGAGATAAGTCATTTGGGCGTGATATTTACGATGCTCATTACAAGGCTAGGTTTAAATTTGGCAAATTCATGTTTTGTTATTTTGGATGTATGATTTAATTTTGGATGTATGATTTAATTTTTTTATGATGTATGATTTAATTCAGGTTTAAATACAACAAATTCATAGATATCACTATTAAAAATATTTTGAATGTATGATTTAATTTTTTTGTTGCAAATATAAAAGGAAAATACACAAAAGCTGGAAAAAAAATTAAACAATGGGCGCGCTTTTAAGGAAGTTTGCCTATAGAGGGACAAGTTTGGGCAATGGGCAACGCTTTTTAGGAAGCATTTGCCTATCGAGGCGTGTTTGGGCAATGGGTGACGCTTTTTAGGAAGCGCTGCCTATTTGAGGACATGTTTGGGCAATGAGTGGCGCTTTTTAGGAAGCGTTGCCCGTTGTTGGAGTAAAATCAATGTATGCGTTAGTGGCGCAAAGTCACATTCGCCCGTAGATGAAAAAAAAGCGGCTGCGCATATATACTAATTCTATTGTAGTGTGAATGGAATAATGGAATCCCTTGTTTGACTGTGTATTTATAGTCGGATACCTAACCAGTTTTTAATACCATGGGCGATTTTCCCTTGGTCTTGTCTTAATGAGGAGTTGGCTACTTTTCTCACGCATTTTTTTCTACGCATCTAGAAGAAATTGAGTATAAAAATAGTATATACATTTGTCCATATATTATAAGTTTATAAAATATACCGCTCTACAAATTCTAGTATATGGCCATACGTCAGTCTCTTATGTATTTTAATAATGACGGTGCTACTTACATTGCTAATTCTAAGAGTGATCAATTTTTTTCTTGTTTACGAGTTTGGCAATTTTTTAAAGTTTTAGACACTTAAATGGGTACTTTAAAATTTGGCTTACTAATATTGTTACATATGTGAATCTATCAGCAACATCATCAATCTAACGTGACACGTTAACGCTAAAATTGCTGAATTTTAATGAAAACTTACAAAGGAACTAATGTGTCCTCTTTAGAAATTAATTTTGAAATTAATTATTTTTAAGACAATAGACAAAATAAATAAAAGATGATTTGTTTGCATAATTTATGATGTAATACTAGTCCCCGGCGGATCTTGACCAAAAAAGTTCGGGTGGGGTTTAATAAAAGAAACTTGGAGAACGCGAGGTAGAGACCAACAACGATGAAAAGCAGGGGAGCATTAGAGAGCGAGAGGAGAAGTAGGGTTACGCATGCATGCGTAAAAACAATGGTGAAGTTTAAATAAAATACAATTAAAGTAGATAAATATAAATTATTAATTAATTATAAATAAATTAAATGACTAAAACGTTAATTTAAATTTCACAAAGAGACTCGGTAGAAGCTGTTTATAAAAAGTTAATTTTAAAATGTTTTTTTTTTAAAAATTATCAACCATTGATTCATAATTCTTAATTCTAATATAAGAGATATAAAAAAAATATTATTATATAATATTAAAAATTACGAATAAATTTTGTTAAAAATAATAAATTTAAAAGTTATTAGATGGAGAAAATGTAATTAACTTTTTTATCATTGGTCAAATGCAAAATAATGCCTATAGGTAAGCTAAATCCAATAGCATGCTCTCGACTAAAGTTTGATTCCTAATAGGGGCCTTTTTTTATAATTTCAGAAAAACCACTCATAGTAGAGAGTTCAACACAGGATATCTCAACAAATATGTAATCCCTCAACCACTGCGCCACGCTTTTTAATTGTTTATGTGTGCGCAAACATTATCTATATCTATATTATATATAATCATGAATTTTGTGGCAAAGATCCACCTAATCACCAGCGTCAATAAATATGTCGTACTCAATTAAATCCACCTCAGCATGTTATTTCGAAATATATCAAAAAAAAGCAGAAGCTGGGGATCTAACTCATTCTCCCACACTGTCACCTCCTAATGCTGACAATTTGAGCTAACACAATTTCATGTTACTAAAGCACATTACATAATGTTTATCCTATTATTTCTTTTATTGCAAAACTTTTTACCTACTTTTTATATCCATTTATTATTTATTTTGATACATGTATATTTGTTATTATATATTACATTTATATATTATATTTATTTACCATCTAATATTTTGTATCACATTCCATAGATTTTATTCTATATATTTACTAACTAGAATATTATTAAATATGAGTTTTTTTAACAAATGGAATGATTGCCCGAATTTATTAATAAAAAAAAAAAAACAGAGAAAAGCGAAGGGGACTAGACCAAAATCATTGCAATGAGAAAAGATCAATATTAAATATGAGTAATTTTATCCATTTCAACCTTTTTTAATTCTCATCTTATAAATAATGTTATATATTAAAAATGTTTGTCACATATTTTTGTATTGAACGATGCACATACAATTAGAATCAATATACAACTTTGATCGATCAAGTATATTTGTAGTTTATAACGTTTGTGCTTAATATTCTTCTATTCACTACGTTGCACTTAGAAAACAAGTAGAGAGAATAAACAAGATGACAGAGAACATTGATCCTACGGTTGTCAACGTCAATTAGCTTAGTCAAAAGCAAACTACATGTCCTTATTCAAAGGTATATTTGCAAGTTACTATTTACTAATACTATTTTAACCGTATAATATTTATAAGTAATTCTGTTGTAATAACATCTCAATATGAAAATACCCTGAAATTATATACACCACTATGGTTGTCACTACTAAAGTATTATTTGATTTCACGGGATCTCAAAATTATATATATATATATATATATATATATATATATATATATATATATATATATATATATATATATATATATATCTAAATTTAATTTCCTACTATTATACAAATATTTAAAATAGTTGAATTAATTATCTTATTGTGTCTTTTTTTGTATAAAGCAGGGTATCCTCTGCGCAATTGCAGAGACTAATCCTCAGTAAGGTAAGACCACAATTGGCGGCAAAACTCTCCCTCAAGAGATTTAACACCGCTGCATGCCCAAGGCTGGATTCGATCCCAGAACCTTGGTTAAGCTGGAAGAGACCCTTACCATCTCATCCAAGTGCTCTTGGGTATTATCTTACGGTGTCTAAACAAATGAATTTCGACCCGTGCTGGCACGGGTTAATTATACTAGTTATATATAACCATGAATCTGACACCTAGGCATCCACCTAATCAGCCACGTCAATAAATATGTCAGCACTCAGCCTTTTGATCCATGTGGCAGTGCCAGCGTCAGCCACAGCATATAAAGTTCTGCTGTGACCATGAATCTGACAATGAATGCAATTTGATACAAATTTGCATATTAATGCATATCAATTATGGCTTTAAAATGGCATTCAATTGAGACATTAAAGCAATTAATGACAGAACGGTTTTAGGATCAAATTGTAACGCCTGACATTAAAGCATTTAATGACAGAACGGTTTTAGGATCAAATGCTAAGAATAATCTGCTCTTTTCTCTATTTTCTTTTCACAAAATTTATTGAAAATGTGAATTTTTTTTAAAACATCAATTCACTTTGGTCAAACCAAGTCACTTTGGTTTTCTAATATGAATTAATTTTTTCATACGCATAAAGAGATCAGAAGGAATAATCTGCTCTTTTCTCTATTTTCTTTTCACAAAATTTATTGAAAATGTGATTTTTTTAGGACATCAATTCACTTTGGTCAAACCAAGTCACTTTGGTTTTCTAAAATCAATTTGTTTTTTCATACGCATAAAGAGATCAGAAGGAATAAGGTATTTTTATCACACAGTCAATAAATAAGTGATATTTACCGATCCACTATTCTAGCCCAATATCATTCAAAAGACTTTATTGGCTATTTTGCCCAATTATCCTACCCCCACACACTCCATATATTGATAGCCTCTATATATAAGAAGTATGAACAACCCTAATGATATTTCTAATCGTGTATAACTTAAAAATCAACTGAAATCGCACCTGTCAACCCTACGACAACAGTAATAATGGCTTACTCAATTTGTCAGTCAACCATATCATACTCAATTTGTATTGTATAACGAGCGCCTTACTCAATTTCTGCGAAATCTATTCATTCCATTACCGATCCAGAATTAGTTGGCCATAGTTTTTTAAGAATTCACAAACTAAATCGTCAATTCAACAATAGTTTTTTAATTGGGTTCCAAAAGCTTCAGGATCATTGATTTCAATTTATCTAAATCCAAAAGCTTCATAGAGAGAAAATATATAAAATATAACCAGCCATCTAAGTAATCAGACGATTGATCGATGAGAGTGCCAACGTTTCTTTTCAATTGGTTTCCAAAAGCCTTACTAATTGGTTTCTTTTCAATTTCACTGAGGTAAGCCAACGTTTTCAAGATCATTGATTTCAATTTATCTAAATCCAAAACCTGAAACTCAATTTCAACCACAGGAAGAGAAGATTGCTCGAAAAGGGTAGAGAATGATTGGTGGTTTTAAACGAAAACAATCATGAACACAAAAGACATACCTTTATCACCGTTGAATCGAGTTTCAGCGGAAGTTCTGTCAGGCTTGATTGTTCATCCAGGGTGTGAAGAGGAAGAAACCACCTGCCAGCGCAATAGTTACGACGAGCAGCGCACGCCGTCGGGTCGAAGCAGACAGCCATGATCAGGAGACGCAGAAACACTCTGTTGTTAAACGGGTTCACCGAAAGGGGAAAGTGAACTGCTTCTTCACTCAGGGATTTACACTTTAATTAAACTTAACATTAAGATTAAGCTTAGAGTTGTATTTACCGTAATACCCCTAGGGTTGGCAAAAATTAAACCACCCATTCTTCATTAAGACACACTTGATCATCACAAATTTTTGTGAGATTTTGTTTTCCTTATAATTTTTTTTTAGGCATATAGTATTATTATATGAGGCGTTCCAAACACATTTGGTAATTAAATAAATTAGATGAAACACTTTGTGCAAACTTTGAGGAATTACACATTTTGCAATTACTCATTTGGTAATTAAATAAATTAGATCAAACAAATATATATATATATATATATATATATATATATATATATATATACTACAAAATTTAATTTCATAGTTGTATATACGTATTTAACCTTATTAAATTTTGTTTATTGAAACACAGTGAATTACATGTATTTGACTAAACCCAATATTTAGATTAGTTATCTTACGTCTAATAACAAATGAATGTCGACCCGTGCTGGCACGGGTCAATTAGACTAGTATATATCAAGTATCAATTTTTTTAAAACAAAAATATCATAGTAATTTCACATGAAATTTTTGGGCCCAGCCATACAAATATCTGCCACTAGTACTAGTAATTATATTTTTAAAAATGATTAATCTTGTTCCGGGGTTTATCAGTAGAACCAGCAGGTCCCAATAGCATTTGGGCCGTCGGCCCGTATCAGCATAATCGGCCCAAGCTCGGTTGCTTGGAGCGCACTTTGCGCCAACCGGCCGAAATTTTCGCATAACGGTCGGGACTCTACAGTATATATATGTCATTCGCATGTGGCTTCAGGTACGTTCTCTTTACCTAGTGTTACCCTGCCCGAGCGACCAACACTGACTAGAGCGTCGAAGTGTCTTTGCAGGTACCACCCGAGGTGCTCTGCGTGCAGCCCAGACCGGTCCTTTCCCTCATCAACGACCGAGCATAGGAGCCACGAACGACATCACTTCATTGATCAGGTAGAATCAAATCTCAAGAAAGATATCTTCACGACCAGGTTATGAATAATGTGTTGGTTACTTTTTCAGTAACATGATCTCCGTGTTTCATTAAATTGTTAAACACTTGACACGTAGTAATCCATAAGCTAGTGAGAATAATACTTTGGGACAAACAGCATCTCTCTCTCTACTACATTTCTTTTATTTGAATGGAAATGTTGTTTTTTGCAAGTCAAGATTCAAGAATGGCACAAGGGAAATGGATTAAATAAAAGTAAGTCATTGTTGGATGATGATTATTAATTAATAATAACGTAGCGGAGCCGGATGATGAAGAAGATTGGAACCACGTCACGGAATATAATAATATACATTTTTAATACTGGATTATTGGTGCGTAGTATCTACCAGTTTTACCAATGAATATTCTATATTATAGAATCTAGTTGGCCACATTATTCAACTTTGTCCGTTCGTGTCTCCTATCAATAGAGTTTTTACCACATTTAAAATTCGAACATGAGATCATAAATGGGATCTGAACCCAATTACTATTAAGACCAACCCTTATAGATAGAGAATGATATTTTACAAATAATTTAGATATAAAACTTAAATTTTTTTGGGCGGGAAACCGAGTATCTTCCGCACGCAATTGTAGAGACTAATCTCTTGAACTAGGTAGAACCATAACGAACGACAAAACTCTTCTTCAAGAGATTTAACTCTGTTACATGTCCAAAGCAGGATTCGAACTTAGACTTTTAATTAAGCTGGAAGAAAACAAAACCATCTCAGGCGCTCTTTGGATTAGAAACTTCAATTTGGATTCTAAACAAAGTGCTCTCTCCGTCGACATAGCCCAAGAACAATGGAAGAGTGATAATACTTAAAATTTAAACAACTTTGGAAAGCAAGGCAATTGAAAGAGGAGTTCATACTAGGGGTGTTCGCGGTGTGGTTTGGTTCAGTTTTGAAACAAAAAGTGAACCGAACCGCAAGGTAAAATTACATGCGGTTTGGTTTGGTTCGGTTGGTTTCCTAAAATAAAACCGAACCAAACCAAACCAAACAAATGCAGTTTGGATTGGTTCGGTTTTTTCCAAGACAAAAATAATTTAAAACGTAGTTAAAATTAACTAACATAAAAAAGGCTAACATAAATCTTTAAGAAAAAATCTACTCAAATATATGTAGTATATAAATCACTCTCTTTTAATTTTTTTCAAATAGCTAAGACAATGTTTAAAAGAATTTGAATTAAATATTTTGTTGTAATTTTTAAATATAGCATAACAATATAGATTGTTTGTAAGTGAGTCAAAGAATTAATTGGATTTGGGCTAGTAAGTGAGTGAGAGTTGGGTTGTAGTTGCATTTGGGTTAGTAAGTTAGTAAGGAAGGTTGTAATTCAATAAGCCTTAGTGTTACTTGCGGTTTGGTTTGGTTTGGTTCGGTTTCGGAAATCAAAACCGCAAACCGAACCGAACCGCACGGTGCAATGAAAAAAAGAACCGAATAAAACCGATCAAAATCGATTTTTTACAGTTTTCGGTTTGGTTTGGTTTGGTTTGGTTTGCAGTTTCCCAATTGATTTGGTTCGGTTTTACATCATTATTAGCGTGATATATTAAAAAGTAAAAGTCAATGAACTCTCAGAACTGACGCAATGAATGAATTATTATAACATAATAACATAAAATAATAACAATGAAGTGATGACTATTGATCTTTGATATGGAAACTTTGGCCTACAAATAGCAGATCAATTCCTTTCTTTTACACATCCACAAACTCTCAAACTTTCATCTTGTTTTGATTTGAACTTTGAACATTCATTCTTTAGAAACATGGCAGAGAAGAGCAAAATTCTAGTCCTTGGGGGCACAGGTTATCTTGGTAAATTCTTAGTTGAAGCAAGTGCAAAAGCAGGAAACCCCACTTTTGCTTTGGTTAGGGAGAACACTGTTTCTAATCCTGAAAAGGCAAAGCTTATTGACAACTTCAAGAGCTTAGGAGTTACTCTTGTTCATGTTTGTATCTTTGAATCACTACCTTTTTTTTTAGTATACTCTCTGTCGCCCTTGTTATAAGAAAATTTTGCAGTTTTAGGTTTATTGAATAAGCGATGTATACAGTGCATCGTATTAGGCCAGGATATATCAGAATATTGATAAACTCAAAAAATTTTCGTATAATAAAGACCGAGAGAGTATTTACTTAACATAATTATATTTCAATGTCTAAACTAACTATTCTAACATCTCTTTGTGGTTCTATAGGGTGATCTAGGTGATCATGAAAGTCTAGTTAAGGCAATTAAGCAAGTTGATGTTGTGATCTCAGCAGTAGGTGGAGCACAAATAGATGATCAAGTAAAGCTCATAGCTGCAATCAAAGAAGCTGGAAACATCAAGGTGCATATATAACCCTACTCTCACCAAATATTGTAGTAATTAAATTTATCTTATTTTCTACTTAGTTAAAATGGTTGAATACTTGAATTAGATATATAAAGTGATATTTCTTTTGTGATCGATCAGAGGTTCCTCCCATCCGAATTTGGGTTGGACGTTGACAATCACAATGCAGTTGAGCCAGCAGCTACCATGTTGGGACAAAAAGTAAAAATTCGAAGGGCAATTGAAGCTGCCGGAATTCCCTACACTTACATAGTCAATAATGCCTTTGCTGGATACTTCTTACCTACATTGGCACAACAAAATGTCACTGCCCCTCCCAGGGATCAAGTGGTCATTCTTGGAGATGGAAATGTCAAAGGTAACAACAACATAACATATCATAGAATGTTTACAAACATTTTTTTTCCTATGTGTAATTAAAGAACCCTAGACATGTTAATAAATTGGCTTAACTTCAAAACTTGTTTCAGGAATTTATGTCACTGAAGAAGATATTGGGACTTATACCATCAAGGCAGTAGATGACCCAAGAACATTGAACAAAACTTTGTACTTTAGACCATCTGCTAATACTTTGACTTTCAACGAGTTGGTAGCCTTGTGGGAGAACAAGATTAAGACTACCCTTCACAAAATTTATGTCCCAGAGGAACAACTTCTCAAGATTATCCAAGGTTTGTATTAACACTACTCATTTAACATTTTACTAACATTAGCCTAAATAATTTGATGTGTAATATTTATGTTATGAATATTTTTATTCTCTGCAGAGACTCCTTTCCCTGGTAACATTGGTACTGCATTGGGCCACTCATTGATGGTAAAGGGGGATTGTACTAATTATGAGATTGACCCATCTACTGGTGTGGAAGCAACTGAACTTTATCCTGAAGTGAAATACACTACTGTTGACAACTTTTTGAATGCATTCGTTTGAAGTCTAAGGGGATGTGCTACTACCAGTAAACCGCTCCACCAGAGTCAATAATACAAGAGATCTTCAGTATTTGTCCAAGTTTCATAGTTTGTCTTTCTGATAGTTGCTTATGTTTACATTTTGATGTTCGCTTTGTCGTGTATTGTATGAATGTTCTAATAATAAAACTATGTTACAATATGTTTATCATTCTGTTAAGCAATGTTCATAACTTCATTCATATCTCGCATCTACATAATACATGTATAAAATGCCAAATAGGTGCATAACCATGTGTAGTATTTATATTAGTATGGTTCCTTCCAGGCAAACTTGCAAGCCCAATTTTTCCTGTGTTTTCAGACTATCTAGAATTTAGTTACCAAACATGTCTAGTAACAAGAAACCAAACCTGTCTAATAACAAGATAATGAACAGAGAAAAAAATAGTATTTTCTTGAAAAATTGGGATGCCTTTATTCTCAACTCCCTCAGATTGTTATTGATCACATCTCCTCTCTTCCCAGTTGCCTTAACTCGCTGGTTGCAGATAGATTTGTTTGGAATTCAAACCAGAATCATGTTGCAGCTCACACAATGCATTGGAAGTGGATTTGGGAGATCCCCGGCTCAGAAAAGATCAAAGTGTTTCTTTGGACAACTTGCCAATAATCTGCATGCTGAGTGGTTGGCTCTTTACAATGGTCTTCTTTTTGCGTGGAACAAGGGATATCGACAGTGGCGGTCCTGGCGGATCAGGACACGGAGTCAGGGGTTCAAAAATTTTAAAAGTATGATTCGCTCTTTACAATGGTCTTCTTTTTTTTTATTAGCAATGATTTGTAAGGGTTGTATCTATCTATGATCTCTTTAATCAAACAACCTCTATTTTACTCATTTTATTTTTTAGTCACATCACCACATTTGAGGGTACTTGTCTATAATAAAATCATTCGCACCTTTTCATGGAGCTCATTGCACATCTACTATTCTACTTCTCTTTAATCAAACAACAACCCACTATCAAAATCTACTTTTTTCTCTTTAATCAAATAATCGACTACTAAATATCTATTTTACCCATTGTATTTTTTTTTTTTGCATCACCACAATTTAAGGGAAAATTTGCCTATGAATAAAATTATTCACATGTATTATTCTTTCCATCGGACCCACTACACATTCACCAAAAAATCTACAATCTATTTATTTGACACATCATCAACTTTGAAGATAGAATAATAACTCTCAATTCATCTTTTCATTCGCTTCCTACTTATCAAAATTCAAATTCTCTCTTTTCAAAATTACATGTTGTTGGTATAATTTCATTATTTTTGATTTCTTATATAAGGAAACATAGTACATGTTGCCGATATAATATTTTTTATATATTTTTTCCATGAATGTCTTTTTTTATATAAATAAACATTTTGCTTTGAAAATCTCGACAAGTAAACATTATATATTGTCAAGATGAATATTTTTATATTTTACGTTTGAGTTTCAACGGAAAAACATTAGATGTTGCTTTTAAATTTCATGACTATTGATTCTTGATGGTGAAACATTACACGTTTATCAGAATAAATAGATTTTATTTTCGTGAGTGTCTTTATTTTTAATAAATGATTATTTTAATTTTGAGACTCAACGAGTAACAATTACATGCATGTTCTTGGTATAACTATTTTGTATTATGATTATATATATATATATATATATATATATATATATATATATATATATATATATATATATATATATACTGAGCGATTTTAGGGTTAAACTATTAGAAGCACGCGCCGGGCTCAAAATCCTATGAAATTACTATAATACCCCTGTTTTTAAAAATAAGTTATTAAATATATACATCATTTCGCAATTAAATACCGTTTAAACATTTGGCGAAGTGGTTTAATTTCTCTTTTTTAACTCATTGAATCCGTGTTCGATTCCTGTGGAAGCGTTTTTTATTTATTTTTTTCCATTTTGTCTTCTTTAAATAAAAAGTGGCTTAGTTTATTTTTATTTTTAGTAAAAAAGTTTACAATGAGTGTTGAACCCACAACCAAGAAGTTACCTAAATGTCACTTTACCACTAAGCCAACAATTGTTATTTAATTTACTTTTACAACTTTAATATAGAAACATATATTAACAAAATATGTTTTTATGCACTAACAATATTTTTTTACTTAATGTATAGGTAACTTTTATTTTCTGATCATCATATTATTTTTATTAAAATGTATAGGTAATATGTAACACTATAAATGTATGATATTTTCTATATTTTTTGGAGTATAAATTTTATTCATATTTTTAATATTACCACATCTCTTATATTAGAACTAGAAATTATGAATATAGATGGTTGATGATTTTTAAAAAAATATCTTTAGCATTTTAAATTTAGAATCAAATAAATTTAAAATTATTTTTTACAAATAACTTCAATTGGTCCAAATGCAATGTAAAAAAAGTAAAACCCAAAACTAAATGAACCCCACCCCCAATTCCCTCTCTTCTCTCACGACACTCTCCCTCTCCTTTTCTCACTTTCTTCTCTTCTCTTCCACCATGCCCTCTTCCATTTTTCTTCTTCTTTTCACTTCAAGTAGTCCAATCCAAGCTTAAATCATTTACATTTGAGCTCTATTTTAAGGAAAACCAACTCATTCCTCTCTTTGGGTAGTATTTTGGAGTTAGGGTTTTTGCTCTAATTTTATTTAACACTCTATTGACAGGTTAGATTTCATCTCTCCTATTTAGCACACTTTATGATTATTTATATATTATGTCATATGTCAATTGGCGGGAAATTTTCTTGCAGAGGCACAAAAAATCACAGCTTAGCCATTTGTATATATATATATATATATATACTTTTTATAATTGAATATTTTGTTTTTTATAAATTATTGTTTTTCTTTTTAGTTCCGGCGAGAAAACACTAGATGTTGTTAACAAATTATTTGCTATATTTTGTTTTTGAGTTTTAATGGGTAAAAATTTCATATTGCTAGTAAAATTTCATTATTTTTGATTCTCTACGGTGAAAAGTTGCACATCGCCGGAATAATTATTTTTTATATTTTATCTTTATGAATGTCATCTGAGTCAAGATGAATTTGGAATAATTATTTTTTATATTATGCTTTTGAACTAGAACAGAGAAAGGTTACATGTTATTGGTATGATTTCATTACTGATAAAATGTTATAAAATATTTGATTTTATTTAAAGTACTATAAATGTATTTGATTAAGAGCAACTAAATTAGTTTTACTATTCAAATTTAATTTTAGAATATTTGGTAATATATAATTTATTTTTAATTAATTGTCTAATAATTATATTTTTAATTTAATAATTTAAATGATACATAATTAATTCAAAAATATTATCTAGAATTTACGAGTTAATGACTATATTTACAATTTTAATTTGAAAAACTATTTTAAAAAATAGCACAAGTCTTCCTTTCTAGTAGTTATATGAATAATGTATAGAGTAAGTTGTACTTGAGACTTGAGGAGTATGAGGCGGCCCATCTAGCAATTTATCATTGGAAGATTGGTCATCAGTCATCAATTCCTTTTTCTTCTCTCTCTCGAGTAGATATTTTTTTATACGGATCTTTGACTCCGTTCCGGTGTTCAAAGAAAATGGTCTTGAAAAATTCAGAGTTCGGCTGAGATGTAAGTAAAATTTGGCTTCAATTTATTCCATCTAATGATCAAATTTGGGTACTAACTGAGTCTGTCCTTTTAGATAAAATGTATTAACCACTTACCCCAAGTTTGGAATTTTGTGTCCAGAGTATATGGACACACGTAGAAATTAGAATTGTCAAACAATAATTATTTAACTATTATGAATAATACAAAATCGCTTCAAAAAGGGGGCTGCTCGTAGTTAAATAGTATAAATACAACACAAAGTAATGCTCCTTAGCAGAAACTCACTACTAGTGACCAAGTATCAAAACAGAAGAAAAAAAACACACATTGCAGCTTCTTTTAACTACCATATATTTTCTTCCTATCATGGCAACAGAAAACAAAATCCTCATTCTAGGATCCACTGGAGCAATTGGAAGACACATAGTATGGGCTAGTATCAAGGCAGGAAATCCGACATTCGCTTTGGTTAGGAAAACCCCTGCAAATGTTAACAAGTCAGGGCTTGTCGCGGCTGCTAATCCTGAAACCAAGGAAGAGCTCCTCCAGAGTTTCCAAGCTTCCGGAGTAACTCTTCTCGAGGTAACTAACTAGCTAACTGACTAATTGGTTTTTAAAAACAGTTTGCGATTTTTAAAAAGCTAATCAAACGTTTATCTATCTATCTATCTGTATGTCTATCACTGTAGGGTGATATGAATGATCATGAAAGTCTAGTTAAGGCAATCAAACAAGTTGATGTTGTGATCTGTGCATTAGGTAGACTACTAATTTTGGATCAAGTGAACATCATCAAAGCCATCAAAGAAGCTGGAAATGTCAAGGTTAATGCATACATAAATTCCTTTTGCACTGATATAAATTTTTTCTAATCAGCGATTATTTACTAAACATTTATTTGTTTACAATTTTTTGTTTCAACAGAGATTTTTTCCATCTGAATTTGGGCTAGATGTGGATCGTCACGATGCAGTTGATCCAGTTAGAGAAGTTTTTGTAGAAAAAGAAGGCATTAGAAGAATTATTGAATCTGAAGGAATTCCTTACACTTATCTATGTTGTCATGCTTTTACTGGTTACTTCTTGCGTAACTTGGCTCAGATTGATGCCACTGAACCTCCGCGTGACAAAGTTATCATTCAAGGAGATGGCAATGTCAAAGGTAACAACTTAGTTAGTTCCAAAATGTACGTGTATATAAATTAAACTCTTATAATTCTGTAGTTTAAATATTTGAATTACTTAATTATTTCAGGAGCATATGTGACTGAAGCTGATGTGGGAACATTTACAATAAGAGCAGCAAACGACCCCAGAACTTTGAACAAAGCTGTTCACATAAGACTCCCTGCCAATTACTTGACTGCAAATGAGATTATGTCCTTGTGGGAGAAAAAGATTGGGAAAACTCTTGAGAAAACTTATGTTCCAGAGGAACAAATTCTCAAGGACATTAAAGGTAACTAACTAAGTAATACAGTCGACTAATCACGAAACAATATATTAAAAAAGAATGTTTCTAATGGTGTTGTGTTTTAATGCAGAGTCATCATTCCCTCATAACTATCTTTTGGCATTGTACCACTCACAACAAATCAAAGGAGATGCAGTGTATGAAATTGACCCTGCTAAAGACGTTGAGGCTTCTGAGTATTATCCTGACGTCAAATACACTACGGTTGACGAATATTTGGATCAATTTGTCTGAATTTGACCAATGCGTTTTAGTCTTTGTCTTTTTTTTTGTTCAAAAAAGATGGCTTCACTTGCTTTATACGACCGCTAGTGTTTGTTTTTTGTGATTGTTCTTAATAATAATATTCCATTCTCATTGATGTAATTTTCTACTAAAGAAATAATGTTCCAATATGTTCAACTGTTTACTTTACACAAGTGTTCAATTTTCAGATTTTTTTACACCGCTCTTTATTATTTAGACTCGGTTTGACTTTAAGTGTGTGTGGTTGTTTGTTTGTGAAACAAACTTATAGTATTTTTTCACTAATTTATACCGTTTTTTGAAACACTATTTGAAGTAGCAATTGACCTCATAGTGTTTTATTTTTTCTACCACTTTTACCCTTATTATTTTTATTAAATTCCTCATTTATCCACTATTAAATAATTATTCTCTCTCATATTCATGCATTAATTACAAATGTTCATTTATGTCATTTTATATTTATAAGTTAGTTCGATCGCTAATTTTACCAAACACTTAAAATTCAATCCTTGAATTTTTATCCAATATCATTTCATCCATTTATAAATTTAGTTTATTTGTTATTCGCTCTTTTTTGTCAATCAGAGCCTTATAGGGCCGCGATTACGGAAATTACAAAGTGGTTATTAAATTTAGGAAAAATTACACTTACATCCCCCTAGTTCTAGTTAATAACTGAGACACCATTTCTATTTTGTAGAAGACATAGACCTCCCCTCAGTTCTAGTGTTTGTGTCTTTTAATCAAAACTTAGGGATATGAGGGAAACTTTCTCAACAAATAACTATAGAAACTTCAATTTCCAATTTCAAAGTTAGGTGTGCATAAACAGACAAGTTCGACTAATACTCCAGTTCAAATTTTAATGATCGTGATCATGATGATGGTGCTTCGTTACCATACGTAACAGGTTCGAACTCACGCAGAAATGTAAGTCCTTTTGCCAAGACCTGACTTTGGAAGAACCGTGTCTCCTCGTAACAGAAATTATGACCAAAGATCGCCCTCTAGAGATTACAGAAAAGCTGGTTCTGGGCTTCTTGAAATGGGAAGAGTGACTGCAAAACCAATTCACAGGAGAGCAGTGACTGCTCCTAGATTGAGGGACCAACAAACATTGCAAAATGGGGTGAGAACCACCAAAGACATGGTTCTGAAACAGAGAGAAGCTTCTTCTTTCAAAGCACCTTCAGGGGGAGAAATCAATGAAATGATAGCACAGGTGAAACTCTATCTAAAAATCCCATTGCTGATTATTCATCAGCGCTAGAAAGTACAGATTCAATTCAACCAGGTGATCTTTTCTTATCTCGTGAGTACAATGCCTTGCAAAAGAACAATTATTCATTACCAAAAAGCATTCAACGATACGGATATTTTAGCCCAAGGCCCATGGCTACCACTATTAGAACCCCCTCTGATATGAATATGCCAAGAACCTCATCTAGTAATGTGTTATCTCGAACAACTACGGTCACAACAAGTAGAAAGGGAAGCCGTACTGGGAAACCTAGTGGTAGCTCTAGTATGGTAAGTGATGTTAGTGGAAAAACAACTGAAAGCATGAGGAAGTTCACATCCAACAGAAAAAACACCCAGAAAGATGCATGGTTTGCTTGTATGATGAGAACGGGAAACTGTAGGACATCGAGGAAATCGCCTGAGCGTAAACCATTTGATGAATCTACTTAATGGCTTCATTTGCAACAGACAAGAAGCTCAGCTTCTCAAGGAATTAGTATGTTTGTCTCCACTCTATTCCTTTATTGTTCTCTTCCTACAATATTTTTCAAAGTTATCTCATACTTAAGGCAAACTTATGCAGTTCCTCTTTTTCCAGTTACATTTGTTTTCCTAACCCACCTTAATTAGGGATTTTTGCCTCCTACTGGAGCCGCCCGAAGGTATCGTCATGGCTTAGGTCCTTTGGGCTCGCTATAGGACTACTCTTCGGACATCAGGACATCTAGTTTTTTCAAATGGGATTAAACTACCTTTCAATTAGGCTAAGACTCGGTTTCTTTTCCCAAGGGAGATTCATAAAACATCTAAATTTCAATGCTATTAATTGTATAATTTCTGACTAAGGCTACCTTGTTTTTCAGGCGTCTAAGGGCTCATGTCCTGACATTTTACTCAAAGGACCCTCTGCTTCAGGGAAAAGAGAACTAGCAATGGCTCTTCTTCGAGAAATATTTGGCGATGCATGTTGTAATGTATGTTTCTTCTCATAATTAATTTACCTTCAAGTAGTGTTTTCTGTATTCCTAAGCTGCTAACCTTATCAGACCCTTTTGCAGCTATCACATGATTTAAGACATTTCCCCATTCAGGTAGAGATTCTTATTTTCTTATAGGTTTTGGTTTAGTTAAGAAGTTAAAAACCATGTTTTATTATCATTTCAAAAGGTTGCATCTCCAATCTATTGCTGGGGGTCATAGTATTTAGTAGTATTTACTATAATGACAGGACAAAAAGACTATGAAAGTATCTGTTCCAATAACGTCCAGTTCTCATCACATGGAGCTGAATGTAAATTCAGAACCAAATGCTAAATATGCTTTAATGGGATTGATCAAAGAAATTAGTAATATATATGCAATTACCCCTGAAGTCAGCAATACTAATTTCAAGTCAGATTATAAAGGTTAGTAGTCTAAATGCATGTTTCTCTTTTTAAACAGATTTATCCTTTCATGTGATGTGAGCCTGACTAACGTGGTTGGATTCTATTGATTTCAGTTATAATTCTTTATGAGATTGACAAAGCTGAAGAGACCATCCAGCACATGATCAAATGGATCACAGATCGCCATTCAGATATATGCAAATTAATTCTCTGCTGTCAAGATGACAAAAATATATTATTGGACCTGTGAAAAACAGGTTCCAAGTTATCAACATTGATGCTCCTCAAACTCACGAAGTAAGCATACAATATCTAAAAAAAAATGTTGACATTTGAGACATATTGGGACCCAACAAATGATAATTATCAATTTGCTCCTCAACAATCTCAAATTTCGGTCAACTTAGTCCCTGATAGGAACTTGTTCCCCAGAAAATATCCTAAAAAATACTAGTTGCAGATAAAATTGCTACATTTTATTTCCTAGAATCCAAATATGTCTCTTTTTTGTCATGTACTAATTTGAGCCTACTCTTATATTAAATACATTTTACTATATGTGCTCTTAGAAGTGTGATTTGCAACAAAAATTGTTGAACCCCTTTTTTTTCACTTTTGCTGTGTTTTAAAACATTTCAGATGATGGAATTTATTTTCATTTCTGTATGTATGAATTTCTTCTCTTTTACATTGTGTTTTGTACATGAAATTTTTTAGTTGTCATAAATTTCAATCATAAAAGATCAAAATTTCCTTCCACTGATATCATCAAACCATCTCAAACTTTTAAGAACTAATTAACCTACTGTCAGAAGGTTAACAAAGTAATTAACTCACATGAACTCTCAACTCTCCAGATTATTGAGGTTCTTCTTCAGGTAGCAAAAGAAGAGGAAATTGATCTATCTATGAATTTTGCTATGAAGATTGCTACAAAATCTAAGCATAACCTCAGGGAAGCAATCATGGCTCTTGAAGCATGCAAAGAACACAAGTAAGAACTCCTAACAGGTAAAAAAAAACTTATTTTGACAAGATAAACACTAACTGGTCCACTATGATGGTGGCAGCTATCCATTTTCAGAAGAACAACCAATTACGGTCGGATGGGAGAAGATCGTAATAGAAGTTGCTGCAGAGATCCTAGCTGATCCATCATTTTCACGGCAAGAAAATTCTCTTCTGTTTTATTTTCTGTGTATTAAAGAGAGGATTAGAAGCTAATAGCATCTCTTCATAACAATGTTCTTTCAGAACTGGCTTATTTGAAGGCTGAATGATATAACAAGTAGCAGCTTTTTGTAACTTTTAACTTGAGAAAAATATTACAGTTTAAGTATTCATTTAAAATAAAATTTTCTTATTGTTTTATCAGCTTACTCTCGATACGAGGGAAATTCCAAATGCTGCTTCTGGATTTCGTCCACCCTAAATTGATTCTCCTGGTAATGAATCAGTTCCTGCATCAAAAGAAGCCATGAATAATCTATCCAATTTACCAAACACTTCGTAATTGAATTTTGTTCAAACATGCAGAAACTTGTGGAGCAGCTACTAAAGAGAATTGAGGCCAGCTTAAAAAGGGAACTCTACTACTGGCATGCTTATTATGTGAGTAATGAGTTTTTCCTACTATAATTTGTCTTGAGGTGATTGTAGCACATTCTTTTCATGCCAATTATGTGTTTCTCCCTTTAATTCAAGACAATGTCCCCAACTACAAATTTCATGTACCTTTTTATCTTCCCTAGTAAATTACTTACCAAAAGCTCTATGATTAACAGGACAGAAGGCTCCCACAAGGAACAACAGCTTTACTAAAATTAGAAGGTAAGTTACACCGACCCTACTAGTCGCTTTGAAACTAACCATATAACTAGCAAAAACAACACGTTGATTAAGGAAAGCAACTAGGGAACTGTATCCTATATGTATGACTTCCCTAATAATCTGATAAAACTCGTTGTTTCTAACACAATATTGACTAATACACTTTTTTCTATACGGAATTTGTGGCCAAGTTCATGAGCATAATGAGAAGAAGCTCAGGCAATAGGCGATTTGTGTAGATTACCATGGATGCCACTACAGGATGAATGTCAAATTGTCAATATCATATGAGCAGCACCAATTAATGTTCCAATGGAAGAACTTGATTCCATATCCCCCTATCAAAAGTAAAAACATATCAAAAGAGATCAGAAAGAAAAGTACTGAAATCAGTTCTTAACTTCCTATATTGTGAACTATTATCCACATTTTTAGCAAGGCATTACCACTTTATGCAGAGTAATATTCCTATTCCTAACTGTTAGTCAATTACATGTAAGTATAATATTGAAGTTGCACCAAGCATCTTCATTTGTAAAATGCACGCATAGAATATTTAATACGTTGAATGGAAGTTATTGCTCCAGTAAAAAGGATTACCAAGGCGAATTTTCTTGATGCACAAGAATCGAATTTTCCAATTAGAAATGAAATGTACCGTTCAGAATGGATTCAGGATCTTAACTCAAGATTGTTCAGACATTCGAATTCAGAAATGCAGTTGGGGCGTGGATTCGGAGGCAACAATGGTGGCAATTTCGTAGGGAGAGTGTGATGAATGGTGGATTGGTGGAAATGATTGGGAAATTGGAGGAGGACTTGAGTTGTGAGTGGAGCTAAGTGATGGTTATTACTTATTAGGCCTATCTCTCTCATAATCGGAGCTAATATTTTCTCTCTCATTATTCTCTCTTCTAAAAAAGTTTAAAGTTGTTTAAAAAAAATGTTTAAAGTTATCAAAAGCATCAAAAAAAATATGTTTTTAGTCCCTACAAAATTTTGTTTTTTTAAATTAATCCCTACATTAACGAAATAGGTGTTTTGGTCGCTACATTTTTTTCCTGTTTTCATTAAGAGTCCCTGTCGTTGACTCCATCTGATTAGGCAACGAAAAAGTGATGTGGCTTTTACACGTGAGTTTTTTTAAATTACGTGGCATATCAGTAACTTACACGTGAATTAATCAATATGACTCACATGATGTGGATCTAAAACCTACCCGTTTAACTCGTACCCCACCCGGTTTGATTGATTAAGTCCCTAACTTAGACATAATAGGTCATGTAATTAATCAAGATTGACCTGGTTTGGTTTGCCATGTAATGAAAAAAAGCTCACGTGTAAAAGCCACGTCACTTTTCAGTTGCCTATTCAATTGAAGTTAACGACGGGGACTCTTAATGAAAACGAAAAAAAATGTAGGGAAGGGACTAATTTAAAAAAATGAAATTTTGTAGGGACTAAAAACATATTTTACCCCATTTTCTCTCTCATTATTCTCTCTTCTAAAAAAGTTTAAAGTTGTTTAAAAAAAATGTTTAAAGTTATCAAAAGCATCAAAAGCGAATCCAAACCCAAATATATTGCTTCAACTTTAAGCTTGTGATTAATGCATTTCATCTAAGGGCTACCAGTGATGGAATAAATTGAAGTCAAACTTACTTATCTCTTGGTTAAACCCTAAATTATTCTGCGTCTGTTTCCTCTGAACATCGAAGCGGAGTCAAAGACTCCTAGACCAAAAAAAAAAAGACCCCAAATATTGATACAAGTTTGATAGAGTTGCTAGTAGAAAATGATCCTATTAAAACAATAATTATTATCCAAAATAATTTTCAAATATTCTTTCACACTTTCTCCATTGAGCAATTTTTTGAAATTTTTCAAAAAAGTGCTCAATGGAGAAAGTGTGAAAGAATATTGTTGACTTATTCCCGAATTTTGGATAAAGTATTTTTTGCTTCCATTGCAAATTGTTTAATGCTCTTTCTTAATACAAGTAAATTAACAAATGGAGGTATTAGGGATTAGAGAAATATTAGTTCTAAGTTGAAGACTCGTGAAATAAGTAATGAGCGCATTGCTAGCATGAGTGCATGGATTGATTTAGAAACAAAATCATTTTAAAAAATAAAACAATTGACGAGCTTGTTCAACAAAGAATAAATATAGAAAGAAAACATTAGAGAAATGTGTTATTCAGAATCATTCCAGTTGCTAAAACTATTGTAGAAAATAATTTAGTCATTTGTGGAACAAACACAAAGATTTACCAAAATAATAATAGCAATTCACCAAAAAAATAATAGTATTATTGACCAAAAAAAAAATAGGAATAACTTAGTCATTCCGGTCTTGCATTTTCCAGTTCAGCATATTGAGTGGCATTCACCATTGGTATTCTGTCTACATCAAGCTGGTCATCCCAAGGGAACAACTCACATGTCACCCTCTTCCACAATTAACAAAATTTCATTAACAAAATATAATTATCGTAATTTAATTCGAAACCCTAATTAACAGAAAGAAAAAAAATTAAAAACAAAATGGAGAAGAAATGGAAGAACTAGCACTGCAATTTATGCATTTCCAAAACCTGCTTCCCCTATTTACATCAGTGCCTTCAATGAACATCCTCATGGGTAATTCGCAACCACAAAGAGGTACCATTCCATGCTTTGAATTAGCCACAGATGACCCAGCTCTTGAACTTGTCATTTTCGAAGGGAATAAACGAACTTGAAAGAGAGAGACGGAGAGATAACAAACACGAGAGAACACCAGAGGGAGACAAAACTGAACCTTGGTGCTAGAAGAGAAGTAGTTGTACACGAAGGTGATAGGCTGGGTGAGGAAGACGAATGTGAGAGGAGCGACCGAGTGAGTGAGCCCTAAATTGAATTTAGCCCCAATTTGAAGTTAGGTGGGGGTAAAGGTAAAATAGGAAATAAACATTTCATTTAAGTGACATGGCACTCTATGTGTGGAAAAAATCTACGCCCGTGTTGCCACATGTGTTACTAGGTTTGAACTCTAGGCCTCTTTCTTGTACTCCCTCATTCTCAAAATAATGGTCGTTTTAGCTCATTTCACGCATATTAAGAAAAGAACATAAAAGGAGGAGAGAGAATAACATTTTTACCAAATTATCCTTATTAAACATTGGGAGTGATGAATATTAACTAGAGGGTACAACTGGAAAAAACAACTAATATTGCATTGGAAATCGTAAACGGCAATTATTTTGGGACAAATTTTCTTTGCTAAAGTGACTATTATTATTATGAGACGGAGGGAGTAACTCATTCCCCTTGTCTCGCCTACTGAGCTACTTTTCTAAGGCAACTCTATTTTTATTGGAATTGGATCCTCTAACTTAATCTCCTCTGCATTTTCCTAACTTTAGTGTTTTTTGATGAGAGAGAAAAATAAAAATGGTGGGAAATAAGATGAGAGAGGATATATCAAATGAAAGAGATAGACACAAGGAAGAGAACTACACTATGCAGTTGGCATCCTAAATTTAGAGGATCCAATTCCCATTTTTCTTAAGCCGCGTGAATGTAGGGCTCACGTCACAGGTGACTTCTGTTGATTTCTACTGTGGTCACGGACGGACTGACAAGTGACTGGGTCCACAATCCGAATAGTACTATTTCGTTATTACCTATAATAAATCTCTCCATTCTGAACCGTCTGATTCTGATGCAAATCCGCTTTAACACATAACTGGCCGATACTAGGCTACTGAGTGATACATACTTGTGCTGTGCGTGTGTTCTTCCCCTTTTCACCAACTCTCTCTCTCTCTCTCTCTCTCTCTGACCCACTCTGATTCGGTAAGCCATTTCTCATCTCCACCCTCCTTTGACTCCATTACGACTCTTAGACGAATAGAATAGATGATTGATCCATATATTCATCGTACAGAGATTATTGTTCTTTCAGAATTAATCTTTGAAAACAAAATTGAAGTCAACCGGATTCTTCGGAGTTCTGACTATTGTTTTATTGCAATTAATTAATTAATAATCATATGATGATTTAGATTATACTATAATCTTCTTTTATGTTTCTGATTTTTATGATCGTGTAGGTATTTTCTGGGAAATTAATATGGCTAACCATGAAGGATCAAATCCACGCCCTAAGCTCAATGAAAGAATACTTTCTTCTATGTCAAGGAGAACTGTTGCTGCTCACCCTTGGCACGACGTAGAGATTGGTACAATAGCGTTCTCGATAGTTTTTTTTTTTTAAAAACATTTTTAGCTACAGTGAATTTAATCAATTTATGCTTCAAATAAATAATTTATATTTTGTTTGTTTTCTCTTCACCTATGAAGCACCGACACAAACATGTAGACACCAATTTAAATTTGAAAAATACAAGTAATTGAAGTGTCTGTATCGATGTTGGTGTCCGACACGATACGTCTTTAATTGGAAGTGTTGGTGCTAGAGAGCTCCTCACTCCTCATAGTGCTAGGAAACAATTGTGCTTCAAGAATCCTTGTTTAGTTTCAATAGGATATATTTCCAATGAAGACTAAGAATGGTGAAAAATATGGATCTAGCAGTACTTAGCTGAAAACTCACAAATGTTTTTATACATGCAGGGCCAGGAGCTCCATCAGTTTTCAACTGTGTAAGTTATTCTTGTTTTATAACTTGCATTCATAAACCTTTGGAAAATTACCTCATTAGAATGTTACTTGCAACAACTTCACAGTCATCTAAGTTGTGGGGATTATATTAATTTATTTCTGACAAACCATCAAATAATCTGTGTACTTGTAGTTAATTCTGATAGAAAAGTGCTTTAGTAAAGAACAAGGATTTGATGTAGAAATCTCACTTGTTTTGGAGTGCCTAAAAAACATGGAAATCTCAATAGCAATCTGGAACTCCAAATCTTACATTCTACCTACTTAGATTCTTCCACCGAGCTCCTGTTTCCTACCAATTAATGTTCTCTAAAAGAAATAAATTGATTTCCATGGCAGGTGGTTGAAATTGGCAAAGGCAGTAAGGTTAAGTATGAGCTGGACAAGACAAGTGGACTTATAAAAGTATGGTTCTCTTTTCTCTACTTAAATTCGCCTTCTTCCATTCCATATTAGTTGATTCAATTGTAAAATATGAAGTAGTTTCATGTAGGAAGTTAGTATCCTCGTTTACCATTTCTACATTTATCATTTGGACTTGGTTAACTTTGAAGCTGAGATGTTTAAAATTCTTTCTTTAGCAAAATTTCCCAGAGTATGAAGGGCCAATTGCCTTTGCAAGCATCACAGTTAAACATGTCTAGGTTATTAGGATCAAGCTTGTTAATGTTAAATTTTAGGGTGAACAAGAGAAATTTGGATTTATAGACAAGTAGAAACACACGTTATGAGAAATAACTCAATCCTTGCAATGCATTTCAGATGACCTGGATTGTTATAGTTGTTCCCAAACAGGTGGTGTTTGCACGTTGCAATTTGAAGGATGGATTATTCTTAAATTTTGGGTTTGGGCGTAATTCAATCCAAAAAGCTAGCTCATGGTGTGAGGATCACCCTTTAACCATAGAATCCTTGAATTCGAATGATAGGTAATTCTTAAATGTTGGGTTTGGGCGTAATTTAATCACAAAGCTAGCTCATAGTGTGAGAATTATCCCTGTATAACTATTAAGGCTATATCACTATTCGATGGAGGACTCTCAACAATTATGACTGTTGCTGTTCTTTAGAATTTGATACGATCATTTGCTGCCTTGCTATACATGGATAATGCAGTCGTTTTCTAGTTTTGAATTGCTTTATCTCCCTGCACCGATTTATAACTAATGCGTGGGCAGAATTACTTAGGTTGATCGTATTCTTTACTCATCAGTTGTCTACCCACACAACTACGGTTTTATCCCGCGGACCCTTTGTGAAGACAGTGATCCTATGGATGTTCTGATTCTGATGCAGGTAGCAAAGCTCAAAATTTATTGTTTATGATGTTTAACAGAAATATCTGTTTTCACTTTTCTGCCCAAAATTTCAACTGTATTTTAATCAAAGCTTTTGTTTTGACTAGGAGCCTGTGCTACCTGGCTCCTTCCTTCGTGCTCGTGCTATTGGACTAATGCCCATGATTGACCAGGTAAAAGTTGTCTCATCTGTGTCCTTGCCTTTGCTTATAATGAATGAATTCTTTCATCAATTAATCAATTAAAGTAAACATTTGGGAAAAATAGTACTTACAATGAATGAGTTCTGGTGCAGGGTGAGAAGGATGATAAGATCATAGCAGTTTGTGCCGATGATCCTGAATTCCGCCATTACACAGACATCAAGGAGCTTCCTCCACATCGGCTGGCTGAAATCAGAAGATTCTTTGAGGACTGTATCCTGTTATTTGCATTTAGTTCTTCGATCCTGCTAACCTATATACTACTTGGGGCACTGATTAAGAGAACAAGAAATAACAGTTGTTATAAAACACAGCATTAGATGTATTGATCCTCCCATGCATTTGAAACTTTAGCCATGCAGGCACTAGTTGACATTTTCCTTATTACATAAACATGTGCATTTGATTACATAGTTATTGACAATTTGATCTTTGAAGTAGTTAAATCTCCCGTGTTTCATTGACCTGTTAAATACTTGAATGAAGTTTTCTCTGTCAATGCTATGTCATTACGACATCCCCTAGTTTGATGCATATAATCCTTAGCTAGCCACACTAGACAAGAAGAATGAGAACAAAATAGTTGATGTTGAAGATTTTCTACCTGCTGAGTCTGCCGTTGATGCCATCAAGTACTCCATGTGAGCTATTTTCCTTTACTATGATCTCCTCCTCCTTATCCTATTCTGTGTCTAGTTTTGCATTCCTGGCACTATTCTTCAATGACTTTTACTTTCCCCTTGATTATTTTATTTTTCTTACATAGATGCTTCTTTTTGCAGGGACCTCTATGCTTCTTACATAGTTGAAAGCTTAAGGAAGTGACTTCTTTAGAAACTGAATAGCCAATTGCAGTGAGCTTAAGTATTATGCAAATGTGAATAAAATTCCATAGACAAGGTTACTTTCGTGTCATTGTGTCGTGGCACTTGTGCTGCTCGACCTCTGGCACAACCATCGGTATCTAAATCTTCTGATTTGAGGTTGCAGTTGTATTGCCACCAAATACTGAGCTCATTTTTAGTATTGAACCACTTATTCCTAAAAGCTATAAACCGGTTGTTGTTGAAATTGTTGTCGTTATTAGAACAATATCATTCTCTCACACTTTTCTCCTTTACACTTCATTTCTCTCTTTACTCTCTATCTCTGTAGTGCTGGAGTGTTTATACCCCCAATATTTTTCCTTGTTGAGTTTACTCACACCGCCTTTCTCCCTTTATCTTTCACCGGGACTAAAAATACACTGTTTTGGCATGCTTTTAGTCCCTACTAAGTGTCCCTTTAAAGTATGTTTAGGCCCACCAAAATTTGAGCACAATTGAGTAGCCACTAGTCCCAATTCTTTGGATATCATTAAATGGCAGGTTTACCCTAATTTTTTTTAAAAGCAAAATGACGTATATGTATATGCATCAAAATCAGTAGTCTTTTTCAACTTAACCAAGATTCTGGGTTCGAATCTAGTATTGGGCATGCAACATTTGTTTATGCGGTTGCGCACAAAAGATACTCGACTTATACCAAAAATAACTTAGGACACTAGGGGTGTTCTAACCCATGTACAAGATGGAGAAAACACTAGAACCTATTTTCAGCCAATACAAACCAAAAGGCGACCATGCCACTCATAATAGAGACACTGTGGTCCCTTCGATCTAACAAGAAACCAACACCAAGAGAGAGAGATTTTACTCTATGGACAACAAAATCCCAATTTGCATGTTTAATAGAGAAAATGAACCCATTACGCATCTCCCTAAGTGACCAAATGATGATATCTATTAGGGAAAATCTCAAGTCCCACATTGACTAGTGATAAGGTCTCTAGAGGGTTTATAATGAAGAGGCAACCCTCATCTTACAAGCCGGTTTTGTGGAGTTGAGTTAGGCCTTAAACCACACTCTAAGATGGTATCAGAGCCTATCCTAGATCTATTGGGCCACCTACCATTAAAAAAAAAACACGCTACAAGCCCAAAAATAAAAATAAAAAGGTGTTGCGCGTGAGGGGGTGTATTAGGGAAAATCCCAAGTCCCACATTGACTAGTGATAAGGTCTCTAGAGGGTTTATAATGAAGAGGCAACCCTCATCTTACAAGCCGGTTATGTGGAGTTGAGTTAGGCCTTAAACCACACTCTAAGAATATCAAACTCAAACATGTCTCTCTCTTTTTGACCCCAGCCAAAGGAACAAAATACAGAAAATAAGTAAAACAAGTCAGGTGGAAGGAAGTGCTAACTGCCACCCCAACCATACCTGTTGGGCGAAGTGACACTGCATAAACAAGTACAAAGCTAATTCTTCCATTATCAATATTCCAAAGTGGTCCCTAAATTTTCAAATTGTTGATCAAATTTGTCTCTTCGTATGAATCTATCAGCAAATGCATCACTAACATTATTCATTTAATTTCAAATACATCCCCAACTTAACAACTTAATGTCATTTTAGTCCTTGTAAATATTAATGGAGAGATTTTTTTTTTTGACAACTTATTAATGGAGAGATGAAGTTGATTAACATTTTACAATTACAAAAATCATTTTGAAATTTTGATATGTATGGGACTAAATTGATATTGTTTTACAAATTCAAGGACCAAATTAGAAATTTACTCAATTTTAATAATTTCAGTTTTTCTTTATTTTTAAAAAAAATTTCCTGTAAAAAATTAGTACTTTTTAACAATTTTTTTTGAAAAAAAAAATACTACTACGATGCACTAAATTTTAACATGCAGTGAATTCTAAATTCCTAAATGCTTTACAAATGTCAGCGCAGTAGTTAAACTGGGAAATAGGAATTTGGGAGAAGGAGGAAGATCTGCGTGAGCGCTGGAATAGTGGAAGTGAGGTTACCACCACTACCGATAGTCACTGCTCCTTCTACGACACGGCGTCGATTTGAGATGGGAACCTTAGGCAGAGCTTTCTACGCCGTCGGATTCATGATCCGCGAGACCGGTCAAGCCCTCGATCGCCTCGGCTCTCGCCTTCAAGGCAACTACTTCTTCCAAGAACCACGTACGTTTCACTACTCTCATCGTTTTTCCATTCCCTTTTCAACCCTTACATTTTCGTTTTTTCGTTCTTCTATCTCTTTCCCCTAGTTCTCTCCGTTCCATTTGACTTAATCAATTCACCGATTTACAGTTGTTGTACAATTAGGGTTTGAAACACCATTTTTGCACCCCACACTTACATTTACCGATTTTCGTTCTGTTTTATTAATTCTATTTTCTTTTATGTTGCTGGTGGTTTGGATTCATATTCAGTATCCAGGCATCGAACTCTTATGAATGTATTCGACAAAGCTCCTTACGTTCACAAGGAAGCATTTGTGGCTCCCAGTGCCTCCCTCATTGGTGATGTTCAGATTGGTCAGTCTTCTTCCATTTGGTATGGATGTGTTCTCAGAGGTAAACCATTAACTGACACCACCGTTACTGCTTTTTTGTTTATATACATTAGCAATAAAAAAAACCAACTCAAATTCTAATTTGCTGTTCCTTTAACTTTTGGCTTTTTTTTTGTCTATATGGGTTTCATTGAATTGATATGCACTAGTATTTATAAAGTTTATTGTGTTTTTGGGCTTGTGATAATGTGACTCAACAACAACAAGGTTCTAATATCAATTCCTTCTCATGTTGAGCACGAATGGGATTCATAATTCATATTAGGTTCTAATTCTCCTATATCATAAATGTGGTATGGTAAAATATGTGATTGGTCAATCATATCCAAAATCCTACTTCATATACTGAATGTTCTTCTTGTTTTCAATGAAATGGAATGGAAAAAAGGACTGCAGTGAGTGGGGAGTACATAACAGCCCAAACTGGAACTAGGTTGTGTTTGGTTGATCTCACAATAGTCGGAATGTGAAAATTTTGAAATGAAGTCTACTACCTCTGGTCCATAATATAAGAAACAAATGATGTGTTTGTTAGTTCAAAATATAAGAAATAAACTCTATTTTTAAGATGTATTAAACGATCAATCTCAACTTTACTCCTATTTAAGTGGTGTAATTAAAGGTGATGTCATTAATTAGAAGTATAAATCATCATTTGATGAAAAGGGTAATTTTGGAAAGAAGTTAAACTTTTAGCCTTATTAAAAGAGAATAGTTGAATTCAATGTCATTCCTTGGTCTGTGTGATATAGGAGTTTGTTTCTTATATTGTGGACTAGAGGTAGTACTTTACAAATGTCTTTAACTCCATCTGGATACCTTGCCAAGCATTTTTACTCGGGCTCCTATTACCTGACTTTCTAATTGTTACCTTCCATACCTATTGATATTGTAGCCTTAGATATAATTCATAAAAGTATCATTTTTTACTAATTTCTCTTGCTCAAACACACTTGATATTCCTCTAAAAAATGGATGTAAAAGGTATGGCTGAAGTGATGAGAAGGTGGAAAATTATTTGTTCTAAAAGGAATTTCAAAGCCATGATTAAGGCTTGTTGAGATGTGTTTTTCCTTCAAAAAAAATTAACCCTGTTATAGCTGTCTTCGTAGTCTACTTTTCTTGAATAGTGGAGTTGGAAATTAATCGCTTACTGATGATTCATTCTTCTGCTCTTGGGAAGGACCAACTATTGTTTCATATTTCCTTTGCTTTTCATTGCTTCAACTATTTGTATTCTAATGGCATGTTAAGGACAACTGCTGTAAGCCTGTATCTATATTATCTATGTGCGTGCACTCACAATCATTTTATATACATATTGCATATTGCATACTACAGATATCATGGGATTTAGTACTAGTATTCAACACCCCTGTCTATCCGATAGTTGTGCTTTTGTTGCTGTTTATTAACCTTCTATATTTTCTGTGAAGGTGATGTTAACAGCATTATTATTGGATCTTCAACTAATATACAAGACAATTCTCTTGTTCATGTTGCTAAGTCTAATTTGAGTGGAAAGGTATTACCTACTATCATCGGAGATAATGTCACTGTAGGTGAGTGAATATGATATGTGATCATTTTCCGAATGACCTAAGCATGGTTTTAGTGCGCAACTTTATCTAAGGTTTTGTTACTGTGCATTTTAGGTCATAGTGCCGTGTTACAAGGATGCACTGTTGAGGATGAGGCCTTCATTGGCATGGGAGCTACCTTGCTTGATGGTGTGTATGTTGAGAAACATGCCATGGTTGCTGCTGGAGCTCTTGTCAGGCAGAATACAAGAATCCCCTATGGAGAGGTTTGTATGAACCTGTTGTTTTCCTTTAGAGAAGGGAGTGTGCTTTGTTGTGTTCTCTCTTTTGAAAACTGAAATGAAATACAAGTTTAGATCTTTTGATTTTCTACCGTTATCACTTGAAGTTGACATAGAGCATTCATCCCTATCAGTGATTCAAATGGTCCTAAATTGAAATGAATAGTTCAGAAGGTCTTCAGCTTATTTACCTCTTGCTTGAAACTACCATGTGTATATTTGATTTTGCAGGTTTGGGGAGGTAATCCAGCAAGGTTCTTGAGGAAGCTCACAGAAGATGAAATGACATTTTTCTCGCAATCTGCCTTAAATTATTCCAACTTGGCTCAGGCTCATGCTGCTGAAAATGCAAAAAAGCTTGACGAGACTGAATTTGTGAAAGTTCTTCGCAAGAAGTTTAATCGTTATGACGAATATGGTGCAGTGCTAGGGATTGTCCCGGAAACAGCTCCAGAGATCAACCCTGCTGATAATGTTTTGCTAGATAAAGCTCCAAAGGCTTCATAATTTTTTTTTTTTCTTTTCCGAGTACCTTTTATGTGCAATTTTTAGGATGATGGCGGCTTTTGTTTCCAATAAGTTTTGGACGAGGGTGATGGTGTTCATACTGTTATTTAAATATCAAAACCTGCTGTACTTGTAGGCGTATGGATTAGAAACCTTACGATTTTTTTATGATGCTTTTACTGGAACAATTTGTGAGTGCTAGTTCAGTCATCCGGGGACTTATCTGCAGTTCTGCAGCACTGTAGTTTGCCATGTACTAAATTTTAAAATAAAGAATATCAGTTCAGATCTGGTAATATCATTCATGGTTCCTTTTTATTTATTTATTTTTGCATCGTCACTTGCCAGTGACTCTCTATCACTGTTGTTTTGTCTGTTATGATCCGTTGTTTATCCATTTCCTCCTGAATTTATGCATTAGTACTGCTGTCAACTTTTGCATTTTTTGGAGAAAAATGAATTTGATTAACTTACTGATAAGTGCTTGATGCATCTAATTATACAATTAGTTTTTTGATAATCAATGCTAACTCCTTTGACTAACTAGCTTGTACTACTAACAGAAAATAACTGAGTTAACTTCTTAGCACTGTCCTAGGTCCCTGATTCTGAAGGAAACGCCAAAAAACTGATTTACAAATTGAATTTTAGCCAAATTGTTTCTCTGCCAGAATTAAATCAATCACACATACCAAGAGTGCAGTAATGAGAAACCAAAGGAAGATTAATTAGGGTGCTGGAAAGCTTTTCGAATCACTTAAAAGTTAAAACTTGCTTGGTTTAGTGGCATGCTTGATTTGGGTGGTTAAGTAAATGAGGATTAGGGAGCTGGAAAGCTTTACAAACTAAGAGTGCAGGTATAAGATTGGTTCACATTATTTGCAGTTTTTTTTTCTTAGGAGACAATCACTCATGTTTGGTGAATACCATAATTTTAGTAGTTGTATATGAATTATGAAATTGGATTTGGACAAGTTTCACAAATTGAATAGATTCATTTGTCAAAAAAAAAATAATAATACTCTCTGTATAAGAATTACACATTTTTCACTTGAATTACTGAATAAAAAATATAGACATGATAATTTAAGTTGGGATGATGCATTTTCTAATGCATCCTACTTAAGTAGGTAATTAAGGTAAATGTACGTAGTTGGTTTGCAGCCACGAATACCCAATTCCTTCCTCTAGAAAGAGAAAATAAATATTGTCAAAAAAGATTCCATTGCCGGGAATCGAACCCGGGTCTCCTGGGTGAAAGCCAGATATCCTAACCGCTGGACGACAATGGAATTGATGTTAGCTTGGGCATTCTAAGTACTTACAAAGAGAAGGCCGAAATCCAACAAAGTTTTAACTGGTCAAGTACTCACATCACATACTACCAACCAAACATGTGACAGACTGTACGGTGCACGATTCACATTGAGTTCAGCTGAGTTTATGAATCTAATAAAAGAGTTGAAATGTGAGGAACAAATTCTATTTTTTTATATAATTTGTACCAACCTTAGAAAACAGGTATAGCAAGAGAGGTTTAATTTGATTATCATACTTTCAAAATATTCTGTAGATATTAATTTCTAGCACTTTTTTTATGAATAGTCTTAAAATGACAGTACCACGAGGCTGAGTTGCTGAGGCAGTGATTAACTTTTGCATCACTAAACAAAGAAATGATTAGTATTAAGTGTAAGGATCACGAGTGTGAGCTTTGTTTGATGTGACTGAATATAAAGTGGCAGACACAAAGGTCCCATTAACTCCTTTATTTATTTTTGGTTTTGGTTACTGGCTCTGTCTTGAGCTCTTTTCTTTGCTTTCTTGATTTCAAATCTTCCCAACAATGTTTTTTTGATTTCAAGTCTTCTCAATAATGCTAGCAAAGAAATATAGTCATTTGACTGAGAATGATAGAACGGTTGTTTTATTACGGATTAGGGGGTAAAGTTGTATCCATGTTAGTGAATTTTTAGAATCTAATTTTAACTTGTCCCTTTGAATAATAATAAGTATAAAGTAGGAGTGATATCCAGAGTTAAGCTAGTTTTTTTCCAGTGAATTATTGGTTTTCAATATCAATATCTCATTCAATGGTAGTATGATGTGTTTTGTAATGTCCTTCCATTTGTAGAGGTTAGGGTATAGTAATAGCAAACTTCAGAGACACCTAGATTTGTGTCATGGTGCTCTAACTGACATATCACCAGTCTGCCAGTGTTTTATGAGTTCGACTTACTTAGATGCTTAACAATTTGTTTAAGAAGAAATAAATTAAGAATATTACATGTTGTTGTCAAACTTTGAACTTAGTTGTGGATCGATTGAATAGTTTATCGTGTGTTTAGAACATTCACAAGCTATATATATACAATGGTCTTTATCGGCCATGATCATTGGCCTATAGCTAACCACTATCAAAAAACAGTTATTCGGCTAAGAATAACGTACATTGAGACTAACACGTGCTCAAACCCTAAAAAACCGCCCACTAACAAACTGCCCCACTAACAACCTATGGCACAGAATTAACCACTATTTCCAACATTTTAGGCGCCTAGACGTGTCCTTGACCGTTTCCAAGCTTCGTTTTTTATCTTCAACATAACCTCCTACATGCTTGATACGACAAGTGCTTCAGGTGTGGATAGCGCCCCGGATGTGTGGTCTAGGTCGAGAGAGGGTTGGATGAAATGTAATGTGGACGCCTCTTTTTCTTTGGCGACAATTCGAACAAGGTGGTAGTTGGAATGTGTCTTTGTGGCGATCGAGGTAGCTTTGTCAAAGCCAAGACTATTTGCTTCACCGCCGCTTTGGACTTTGGTCTCACGCAAGTGTCCAAAGAAAGGGGTCTGACTAATCCAAAATTTGGTCGGGAGGTAAATAAAATATGACTCCAATTCGTTCTATTTTCAAGAAAAATACCCTTATGTTAAATTTAATAATTTTTCACGAATGAAAATAATAAATAAAAATTTAGTTAAAATTATATTCTCTAATTGTAATTATAATTTAAATATTTTATGTGTTGATTTAGTCTATTTTATCAAATTTTAAGTTCTAATATAGTTGTTAACTGAGACTTATCCAAACAACAATTGTTGATAAAATCAATTTTTCACAAAAAAAATTGGTAAAAATCATTTTTTAGTAAACATATCCAATCAAAATTCACATTAAATTCAACTCACTTTTAACTAAAATCAATGCTACAAAATCAATTATGTATAAATCAATTCTAGTCACTATTAGAACCAAACACACACTTAGTTTCTGGAATTTTACAAAAAAATCAATTTAATCATTGATTTGTCAAAAAAATACCTTAGTCATTGACTTTAATTAAAAAAAACTAATGTTTTTTTATGGTTAAAAAAATGTTAGAAAGTACAAATGCTCCTGTACAAACTAAATAGAAATAATTTTACAAAATTTAGAGATTAGGTTAATATATATTATAAATGTGAGAAATTAAATTCAACTTTTATAAAATTTTAGAAATTAAATTGATTAATAAATTATTTATTACATACGTCTTTCTTGATAGGCCGCAAGTGCACGGTTTCTATCTCGTAGTAAAAATGTATCGATCCCACAGAGACTTTTGTGATTACCAATTTATTTTTTTAGTGGTGATTAGCTAAAAGGAAATGATTTTTAGGAAAAAGGAATAATTGTTTAATTAATATTCAGAATATAAAAGTGTCTCAGTATTATGGAACAAATCACAATGATGGAAATTTAACAATCTCTTAACTATCCTTTATCTTATATTGAAATTGTTTTTAAGGACAAGGTATTCTTTTGGTGTTTCTTTCCCTCCTTTTGCCTTGGGATTTCATTCCTATGCATTAGAAGCTTAAATTCACTTACTTTGCTCAACACTTATCCTGAAAATAAAAACAAAACAAAAGGTAGTAAAATAGCTCTAGAATTGAACTAAAATACCAAACAACTTACTTAAAATAAGTACTAAAAAGACAACTAAAAATGGACTTATCAAACTCCCCCATGCTTAAATCCTTGCTTGTCCTCAAGCAAAACATTACAATTTATTTGGCAAATCCTTGAATGAAAATCCGCTTAGCACATGAACTAGAATGATCGGTGGTATCCAACAACATTTTTCTTTTCGACTTTATGACACTTTTCTATTGAGCTTTATGTTCAGAGAAGATCGGTTTTGTGGTACTAGAATGCCAAGTTAGATATCAACGACCAAATTCTCTAGCACCTTTTGCTTGGGTCATCCACTTATATGCAAACAATGCAATTGCCACACTTGGTCTCAAAGGAGTGTCTCTTTTTCCCAAAGAGTCAATCGGTCTCAAAAGGGTACTCAAAGTATTTCCCTAGTAACTTATAAAGTCTCAAAAGGGTACTCAAAGTATTTCCCTAGTAACCTATGACCTCAAAGGGATGTTGGGCTAAATTGTTTAGATTCTCTTTTTTTCTTTTCATTTTCATTTTTTCTTTTCAACTTCTTTCCATTTTCTTGCTCTTTTAAGCAAACCCAACATGAGACATTTCTCCAAAGAACCAAAATGCAGTAAGTGTCACCAATGGAACTAAGTGGCTTTTTTCCAATCTTTCTTAGACATTCTAGTACCAGAAACCTATCTTAGCGGTGTGTGTGTAAACCCAACAAAGAAGTACCAACAAGCATATCTAATAGTGAACTCCAACCAAAACATTCAAATAGATGAAAATAGAAAAATTTATCACAGAATTGCCATAAAAAAATTACTTCGAAGATTCACAAGGATCTATCACATAGGAGGAGATGATGACTCAACTACCAAATAGAGAAGAAGAAAAGACCAAAGTCACCCCCCATGCTTGGACTAAACATTGTCCTCAATGTATAAAAATTAAAAGCACATGAGAAGGGTAAAGAAAGCTCACATTGGTGGCATTTGTAGCTCTCCTTCTTATTCCAACAATGCAAAACAAAGGTAAACCTATGGGTTGCCTCCCACACAATGGCTTTCTTTTATGGTCATTAGCTTGACCTTTTCCCTTTATAGACTTATTCCCGGGTCCCATTGCTTGAAGCATAAAGACCAAGTGACACATGAAGAATGAAAACATATTCCAGGATCCCATGGCTTGTAAAAAGGAAGTTGCGTAACAAACAAGATCCTATTTTCAATTCCTCTTAGATCAAATGTTATTTTCACAAAGGAAGGTGAAAAATAAGATAAAGGGAACAAGATTTTGACATCCACACATTCATTTAAACCCATATATTTATCCAAGGATGAAATTACAGTTTCCTTTATGTTCTCCATCTCATGGTATATCTCTTGTGAATCATCTGGCACTACCACTTTAGTATTATTTCGATCTACCTCAACTACAATATATTTCTCAAATTGTGTTTCTTGTAGTTTTTTGAATAACCCTCTTAAGCAAGGTGGTGGTGGTGGTGGCAAAGATGACTCAAAAGATTCCCATTCCTCCTTGGAAAATGTAAATATATTTTTGTAAAACCCTTTTAAGCAACGTGGTGGTGGTGGCAAAGATTCCTCAAAATATTCCCATTCCTCCTTGGAGAATGTAAATACATGCTTATTCATATTAACAAGAAAAATAAAACATTTAGTCTAACCGATACCAAAAAAATAAATCAATATCACAAAAGTCCCCGCAACGCGCGCCAAAACTTGATAGGCGCAAAGTGCTGCGTTTCTATCTCGTAGTAAAAATGTATCGATCCCACAGAGACTTTTGTGATTACCAATTTATTTTTTTAGTGGTGATTAGCTAAAAGGAAATGATTTTTAGGAAAAAGGAATAATTGTTTAATTAATATTCAGAATATAAAAGTGTCTCAGTATTATGGAACAAATCACAATGATGGAAATTTAACAATTCCTTAACTATCCTTTATCTTATATTGAAATTGTTTTTAAGGACAAGGTATTCTTTTGGTGTTTCTTTCCCTCCTTTTGCCTTGGGATTTCATTCCTATGCATTAGAAGCTTAAATTCACTTACTTTGCTCAACACTTATCCTGAAAATAAAAACAAAACAAAAGGTAGTAAAATAGCTCTAGAATTGAACTAAAATACCAAACAACCTACTTAAAATAAGTACTAAAAAGACAACTAAAAATGGACTTATCAGCGTCTTTCTCTCCTACTTACTTTTACTAGAGAGTCTCCTACTATATTCTAGAGGAGACTAGAGGAGATGAATTGCACTTTGAAACTCATTACAAAATAACGGATGTTGATTTCCTGCAGTCACCTTTGACTGCAGGCTCCTGCATTTAGTTAAAATAATTAAGAAATTTTTTCTAGAAAACTAAGGGGGCGTTTGTTTCAAGTCTAGAACTAAGATTCCTGGGAATTCATGGGTTAGGAATGAACATTCCCATGTTTGTTACAAGTTTGAAAAAAATTATTCCTGGCATGAGGATTGATTCAGTGAGTGAGATAACTTCCAATAACCTCTAACATTCCCATGCAAACATTCCCATGAAAAATGTTGGTAATAAGGATTCCAATGATGATTATGTGAAAAATTTAAAATAAAAATTTATTTAATTTCTATAACTACCTTATTCCCAGGAATGTTTAAAAATTTACCAAAACACTTTTTTGAGAAGATATCTAGGATTATTATTCCTATCATCATATTCCTGAGAATGTTATTCCTTGGAGTAATTTTACATAACTTGAAACAAACGCCCTCTAATAATAAACACTGAAATGACAAAAAAAGTCCCTCCAATAACAATAACTGCTCGAAAACTGCAGGAAATGTGACTGCAGCAAATCACATCCTATTCGGGCGATTCCTATCAAAGTGTCGTCATACTGCCACTTATATTTTTATTCCCTTTTTTATGAATCCCACCTAATTTCTAAACCCTTTTTCGTCATTTCATACCGTACTTTTTGTTTTTCATCTTCAAATTTTCCATTTTCTTTTTCCACCATCGTGCTTCGCGAGGGAACAGTTTCTGCACAGTTACCCAGGAGGGAAGCATAGCCAAAAGCAGAAGCAGAAGGAGAGAGAGAGAGAGAGAGAGAGAGAGAGAGAAGTAAGCTTCTACACTCTAATGCAAAGCGTGGCTCATTCTCGGAAACCAAACAAAGCTTCCGTTACGCTTTCCAACAACAATGATGCCTTCTCCGGTAAGACTCTATACGACGACGTATATGGAGGTCCACCGAAGTTCGGCATCTCCAACCTCTCCTCGTTTCGAAGACTATAGCGAGATTTTCGGAAGCTTCCACACAGCACGTGCAACTTCTATTCCCGTGCTGGATCTTCCGGCTGTTCACGAAGCTGAGACATTCTTCGATCCTCTAAGTAACCGTTTCAATTACACTGAAGTTTTTGGTGCCCTAGATTTCGTGGTGCCGTGCGATGGCTTTGTTCACGAAACCACTGGTCTTGATGAGGAAGCCTGGTAATGTGAATGCTGCTATTGTTAAAGCTTTCTAACTTTGCTGTTGAAAATGCGTGATCCTTTCTTACATTGAGTTTTCTTTTGGACGTCTTAGTGTAGTAAACTGAAAACTGAATTGCTTTGCTATTTCTGGCGTTTGACATAGTTATATTGAATTAATGACTTTGATAGTGTTGATCTTGATGGCGATAACTGGTTAAGGAACAGTTGGACTTTGAAAATAAGCTGTTCTCAGTGTTCTGTGGTAGAAACTGAGGCTGAGTTGTTTTTGTGGCCTTTCGTCTTTGAATAATCATTTTTGTTTTCCCCTAAAACAGGATTTGGATTTAGGAGTTTAGAGTATTTTTGATTGGCTATTGAACTATTTGGAGTTCGATTCATGCTATATGGACTTGTTATGCTGGAGTTAAATTGTTCAATAGTCTATACAAATGTTGAAGTCTTTTGAAGTGTATGTTGACAGTTTTCGGTCTTTCTTGTTGTAGAGGATCTGCTTTTATTTGTTGATGTTTCTAAGCATGAGCGTGTAATGTAATCATGATCTTTCATCATTTACAGGACTTCAGCTGAAACTGATTCATTCTCTGGAGAGTCAAGCCATTCTGGAAATTACCAAAGTGTGTCAAATGGAGATCTTTTCCAGTCTGTTGATGATAACACGGAGTTCAACATTTCATTTCATAAGATCAATGGTACGAGCAATGATCATATGTCAAAGGGGGAAACTCACATGAATAGGCTGCATGTTGTTCCTGGCTTGAGTCAGGTATATGATGAAACCACACGATTGCACTGGATTGATCCATCCTGTCAGGTTGCTGATGATATTGATCTCAATACAGAATTTAGTGCAGACAAGGTGAAGGAAAACCATCTGAGGAAAACCATTCCATGTCGACATAATTTTCCCTCTGGGGAACAGATTGTTGGTACTGATCTAAATCTTCAAAATGGATGCAGCAGAAATGATTATAATTCTGGTGAGATGTTCCTAACTGCATCTGACATCAGCCTCAGAAGTATGCCCTCTCAAGTGCCTCCCCCTTCTCGTCCACCTCCTGTACTAGATGCAAAAAAGGGAGACACCTATGGATTTCATCCAAACGGAAGCCTGGTTGCTTCTGAAGAGACACCGGGTGACCATTCACCACCCTTCTTTGATGTGGAGGTTGACATGATTTCATCTGGTGCACCTTCTGCTGATGCGATGAAAGAAGCAATGCTTAGAGCTGAGGCAAAGCTTAGAAGCGCCAAAGAATTAAAAGAAAGGAAAATGTGGGTTTATGAAAGCCGTGTAAAATCAACTCGTGATTTGGAAAACAACGAAGCACAGATGATTAAGGACACATATAGATTAAATAGTTCGAAAGATGGGACAATGCAGGCAAGTTATGATAGTAGGCATTCCAAAACGAAAGTTTCTTCCACATATGAAAAACGTGAACTTAGGAAGGCTTCCCCAGAAACTCCAAACACTTTAGAAGGGAAAAGAATTTTAAACACGTTTGAGGAAAACCACATAAAGGAATCTAGGTCATCTCAAGATTCAGATAAGAGAACTGGAGTTGGGACATGGAAAGAAGAATATGACTTTTTTGAATTGAAAGGAATAGAAGAACCTGGAATGGTAACTCAGCCCACAAGGTCGACTAAGGTTTTGTTGCAAGATACCACCCCCCAAGAACGTGGCCAAAAGGAAAGAGAGACACCTAAGTTGCAAGAAAAAGATCAAAAAGTAAATGCAACTGAAGAAAATGAGATGCAGGAGGAATACGAGAAAAAATCTAAAGCAGCAAAAGAGGCTTACATGCACAAGAAAAGCATTATGAGATCTGAAGCATCTGATGAGAAATGGAGGCAAAACGAGCATTTGAAGGAAAAAGTGGCCAAAATTGTTGAGCTGGAAGACGATGAGAAGAATGCAAGAATCGTGCACCTGTATGAAAAAACTGAGAAGAAAGTAACTGAAGCAGACCAATCTGGAAGCTTAGAAGATGTATCTGAGATGGGATACAAGGAGCATAAAAGTTTAGATGTTCAGAAATCCAAAGAGGTTGATAGAAAAACACCATGTGAAGTTCAATTGGACATAAGGCTTAATGGAAATGAGAAGAAACCTAAAGAGGTTCAGAAGCAACAGTTGTGTGTGAAAAAGCACAAGCACCCTGCAGAAATGAAAGAAAACGGAAAAGCACAAGGTGAAGCTTTTGCCCTAGGACAAGCTGAGTATGAGGAAAAACTGAAAGATTCTGTGGAGCTGGAAGATGTTGATGAAAGGTCAAAGGAGGCTCTTAAGCAAGATAACACAAGGGAAAAAGAGGCTTGCAGATTAAACAATGAAATGATATTAAAACAAATTCCGAACAAGAAAGAACTGAAAGAAGTTCATGAAAGAGTAATAATTGAGAAAGGCCTCAAGGATTCTTGCAAAAAAGAAGAGGGCCTAAAACATGCTTTCGGGCGGGATGAAAATGAAAATGGACTAGAGGAAGATTTTGAGCTGGGTGTAAATGGCATTAAACTGAAAGAGGCTTTTAAGAGGATAGCAAATAATGGGAGGGAAAACACGGCATATGAAAGAGATCAAAACAGAAAGAACTTTGAAAAGGTTTGTGATGATGGGTATGGAGAAGGAAATATACCTGAAGAAGCAGGTGAAAACAAAGGGATTAAGGATGTTCTGAATCAAGCTTCTGAGAAAGAACAGAGTCACAGAATGTTGAATGAGATTCAAAAGAAAAGAGAAATCAAGAGCACATCAAACCAAACATTTGGTAGGGAAGGAAGTATACCTTTACCAGATGAGAATAATCACTTGGAGCAATATGAGAATGTGAACAAAGATGCAGGTAGAATGAAAAAGGATAAGTGGCAGGACAAAGCTTTGGATGAAACGAAAGGAAATGAAGGAGGAAACATGAAGTTTGCTAAAGCAACTGATGACACATGGGAAACAGAGAGCAGTGAAAATATTTTTGCATCTCAACCAGCCTCTACTCATGAAGAAAATATTGTAAAACTGGAGTTATCTCTAGAATCTGTTATGGAGCAAAACATTGGAAATACAAGGACTGAATGCAAAGCCAGGGAAAAGAAATTGGAAGACAAATGGGTCGAAAATCAACTGGCTAATGAAAATATCAGGGCTCCTTTTAGGAGCCCAGGAGACCCAGAGCATTCAGGAAGAATGGTTGACACTGTGACAAAGGCTAATTACAGAGCAAGCACAGAAGCAGCTGAACCTGCTACTGGACAAGATGGGTTAAATGTCCAGAAATCTGCTCAATCCACAAAAAGAAAAGAGGAGAGTTTTAATGAAACTCCTGCTACTGCGGTGAAAGATGCTGAAAAGATTAGGAGAGAAAGAGAGTCCGGAAACGATTGTCTTAGAAAGGTGGAAGAGGAGAAAGATAGGGAAAGGGTAAGAGAAAAAGATAGAGTGGCTGTTGACAAAGCAGTGCTGGAGGCTGAGAGGGAAAAGGAAAGAATAAAGGATAGGATGGCTGTCGATAGAGCAATTTTTGAGGCCCATGACAGGGCATATGCGGAAGCTCATGAGAGAACTGAAAGGGCCGCGTTTGAAAGAGCGACTGCGGATGCTCGACATAGAGCACTGGCCGAGGCCAAGGAAAGACTCGAGAAGGCGTGTGCTGAGGCCAGGGATAAGTCGTACATTGATAAAGTAACTACAGAGGCTAGATTGAAAGCAGAGCGTGCTTCTGTAGAAAGAGCTACAGCAGAGGCTCAAGAGCGTACCATGGAAAAATTAAAGGCCGAGAGGGATGAATTTGAGTGTAGAGAACGGTTGGAGAGATCTGTATCTGAGAAAATTGGGGTTTGTTCCAGAAATGATGGAATGCAAGACTCTTCATCCTCTGTGAGTATCCCATTTGAATCTGCTATTGCTATATTGTTACATTGCCCAATAAGTTCTAATGAATTAAATTACAGGATATGCTTGATCCCCAGTTTCAGAAATGCGTCTCTTCTACAGGCTCCAAATATCCATATTCACTTTATGGTGGTATGTGAAATTCAACACTCCTTCAATGCTTTAGTATAAACTCCCATTCATTATTTTGTACATCCAGCTTGATATGACCTTAATATTGTATTTTGCTTCAAGCTGCTTCCTTTTCTGTGAGATCGGAAAGAGAAGGTGAGTCAGCTCTGAGATGTAGAGCTAGACTGGAGAGGCATCACCGAACAGCTGAACGCGTCGTAAGATCTTCAATCTTCTGACATTCTTGCATGTGAGATGCCCATGTATAATAACATGATCATGATTTTTTTTTGGAAATTTCAGGCAAAAGCTTTGGCAGAAAAGAATATGCGTGACCTTCTAGTTCAGAAGGAGCAAGCCGAGAGAAATGTAAGCTTACATTCGAACAGTTTTAATTAAATCCCTCATTTATCCTACATTAAATAAGTATTCTCTCTCATCTTTTAGCATTAATTACAAATGTCTATTTAAGTCATTTTATATTTATAAGTTAGTTCAACCGCTAATTTTACCAAACACTTTATATTCAATCCGTTAGCTTATCCGCTATCAGCTATCCTCTATAAGCTAGCTTATCCGCTATAAGCTAGCTTATCCGCTATCCGCTCTAATTTGCCAAACAGAGCCTTAGTCTTCTGAATTGTTGTTTCTATGTTTCATTGATTACTTGTGTCTGGTGCTGATTGCAGAGACTAGCAGAGACTCTGGATGCTGAAATAAAGAGATGGTCAAGTGGAAAACAAGGAAACTTACGTGCATTACTTTCTACCTTGCAATATGTAAGTGGAAATATTAACTAAGTTGGCATATATGATATCCACACAGCACGGTATGGTATGTGAGGGTCCGGTAGAGGAGTCTTAAACAGATGAGATTGTATCTATTAGCTAATTTAGCTTACTTACCAAGATTTTCTTAACTTCCTACTATTTGAGACCTTTGAGTTGCGATGATTAACCATCTTGAATAATATAGGCTTTAATCATTTTGAAATTTTTGGACTGTAATCTGCCTTTGGTTCCATTTCTTACTTTTCTACTTTATCAGATCCTTGGGCCTAGTTCTGGGTGGCAGCCAATCCCATTGACGGAGGTCATTACATCTGCTGGTGTGAAAAAAGCTTATAGAAAGGCCAATCTGTGTGTCCATCCCGACAAATTACAGCAACGTGGAGCAAGTATTCAACACAAATACATATGCGAAAAGGTCTTTGATCTTTTGAAGGTATGAAAGCACAGTGTTAATTTATTTATTCACTTCTTAAAATCCTACACCCAGTGAGGGGATAACCATAACTGCGTGAACTTTTGTGTATTGATTGATATAAACAACCCTACATCATTGACGAGAAATGTTACAAGTTATTCATGACACGAGCCTCATCTCATAATATAGGGAACAGATCCTCTGAATTTAGGGCGGGAACTGCACTATGCAGTTCCCTTACTGCACAACCATTGGATCAACCAGACTGCCTAAATTTAGCCACGTGTCCCTCTTTATTTTCTCCCTTCTTTCTTCCTTAGTGCAGTACCTTAATGCAGAAACGTTTTCACCATTCTTTCTCCAATAGAACTTGCACGAATAGCTCAACATCAACATCATTAACTATACTATAACAGATTCATGAAAACAGATTTTATACTATAACAGATTCATGAAACAGATTCATAAAAACAGTACATGTTCCAAAATCCATTCCTTCACTTTATCATAACTCAATCTCCTAACCATAGCAGATTCTTGAATTACTTGTTTTTAACTTCTAGAATTCAATCAGTTATACCAATTACTCTAATTGCAGCATAAACTTTGGAGTATTACACAGATAGCAGAAGATAAATTCTTAAGCTGCTGTGTTATCAAGCTGCTGTGGCGACCGCCGTGACGGAGTGGCGGAGCGCTGTGATGCGGAGAGAGATTTACGTGTTGGTGGTGACGTTTCACGATTCCAACATTTTCTTCATTTTGGAATGGAAACGTTTCAGCGTGTAGAGAAAAAAAAGAAGAAAGAAGGAGAAAATAAAGAGGGACACGTGGCTAAATTTAGGCAGTCCGGTTGATCCAATGGTTGTGCGAAGAAGGAAGCTGCATAGTGCGATTCCGCCCTAAATTCAGAGGATCCGCTCCCCATAATATATGCTGCTGGGATATTTGATCATTGTCATTTAAAATGTCACTGCATTTAATGACAAGACTTACTAACTATTACTACCCCTATACATTATCTATTTCTCTTATTGTGAGTTTTTCTTTTTGTCTTTACAGGATGCTTGGAATAAATTCAACTCAGAGGAGCGGTAGCATGCCCAGCTGCTTAGATCTCTGTTTTTTTGCATCGTCTCTTGCTTGAGTGTATAAAAGCTTCACCTTGACCGGGTAGTTCCCTTCCCAAGGCATGAACAATTGAATTCACTGCTGTCAGTGTTTTCTACTGTCACTCCAGTCAGCCGATATGAGCCGTTGGATGAAAATCAGATGGTTTAAAACTTAACCTCAGTAAATCAGAAATTTGAAACTCCAAATGTTTGTTTTGATCAACGGCTAGATCAATGACTGTAGTGACTATTGACTTCACCCGTAATTATAGTCACAATCCATGTTCTGTAATAATAGTATATTAACTCAGAAATATTTTTATGTACAAAGAAAATTTCAGGCCACATTGGTTAGTTTTACATGAAATTAAGAAACTCAGCAGTAAATAGATATAAAGCTTCTGAGCTCCACTGTGTGATAAGACACTTGGTGGCCCCAAAAGGTTAAAGTATGTAATCCAGAATTCCTTTGGTATGATGAACAATTGTGAATTTTTCTTTGCCTACCCAAAAGATACAATGCTCACAAAACTCCGAATAGTAATTCCCTGCAGTCACAATGATTAAATGTATGATTAAATATTGTCCTTTCCCAGCAACTTGTGTTTGCTGAATTCTCCTCACTGATGTGTCCAAGTCTCATGCCAGAGACTTTCCTTTGATTTTCAATCTTCAGAAGTAGCAGTAAGAGCACCCACAAGAACATTTCTTGGAGTATGTACAGACCAACTTCTAGTTTCCCTTCATAGCCAACATGGAGCTGTTTGTGATCTTTAAAATTCCATCTCTTCAGGTTATATTTGGAATCTTGAAAGTATACTCCTTTTACCTCAAATATAACATGTTCTAAGATTTGATCACATACAGATTCTCTAATTTGAGCCAGACATCAACTTCGGTGTTCTCCTCGGAGATTTCTCTTTGCACCTTGTCACCCAGAGATAAGATCAAGGCACCGTGGGCTTTATCGAGCATATGCTTCTCCTTGTCAGAAAGCATTACGGGCAATTTTGCTTCTTCAGCCGCGGGTTCTTCAGGTTCTTGTTCAACCAGACTTGCCCCCATCTTTAGTCTCCATAAGCTGAAATCTTTTTCTGGCTTAGAAACTTCTTGATGTCAAACTTTGCATAACCTATCTTCTTTTTTGAGAAAAAGGACTGCTAGGAATAACTGACTCTAGATTTTGATATCAATTGTTATGAAAAGAAGTTTCTGCAATGTCTAATTTCTATCAGGGTTTAGCTATAAATTCAGAAAGATAAAGGAGAAGAAAGAAAAAATTTGGGAATGCACGTCAGTTGTTTTCATTGATTCCTTTAGAAAAACATTACAAGCCTGCTTCTTCATATTGTTTTTTGGTTATAAAAGTTTTAGGGTGAGGGGATGACGCCTCAGTCTAAGATAGGAGAAATTTTTGGGCTTTTTGAAAACTTACAAAGGGAATTGCATTTACCTCACCGCAATATGACTAGTGAGGATTTGTGTAACACATTGGGTCATTTTCTATCTTAGTAGGCTACCCACAATTGTATATCATGATCTTCTCTACCCCCAAGTAGAGGTTTTGTCTTCCGTGGGAGTCGAATCTTAGTAGGTTACTAACTCAATTGGCAGTGGGAATGCATTGAATTTGTACTTGAGCCCCAGGGTACAAGGTTCGATTCCCACGGAAGACAAAAACTCTACTTGGGGGGTAGAGAAGGTCATGATGTACATTTGTGGGTAGCCTATTAAGATAGAAAATGACCCAAGGTGTTACAATTTGAACCCGAAATCTCCCAGATACAAATGTCATCATGCTTCACTAGGCTAACCCTTTGAGCGTTCTTCATATCTTTATTCCTAACTAAACAACAAATTTGGTTACAAGGCATAACGACAATTACCACAAACTAACTACCCCAAACTTTAAATGGTAAGCCACACTATTTTTCTTATAAGCGGTAAGCCATACTTTTTTTTGGTTGGGCCATTGTTGGTTACCCACGAGATGTTCCAACACTTTCAATGAAAGACTAATCTTTGCTCATACTTAGAATCAAATTTCACACTGATCAATACTAAGTTTGAACACTGTGGGAGTCGAACTTGAAAGCACCAGGTCGACCCCTCGTGTCCCTGGGTAGATAATCGTGTTGGTTAGCGGTAAGCCACACTATTAACACCTATGTATGCCCCTTATGAACAAAATTAAATGAGGTTGCATTATTAGCAAAAGTTAAACGAGGTTGTATTTATTTATTAGAAGCCTGAATATTCTGGTCTAGAACATTTATTTTAATTTCTTAGTCTTATCCGTGCTTGTGAAGAAGTGTCAACTCTCCCATCAATTTATTTGAATATTTCAATGTTTCCTGTGAAAGCAATTAGTAAAATTTTACACGCAGATGGGGAGCTTTGACTACGGAAATCAAGCTTGGTGTACTAGAAAAAACGAAGTTGTCATATTCCCAATTTGTTAATTATTTAAAATTTCTCTTGGTCCAAAATGGTTAGTTTCAAGTTTCATTTATTTTGGGGCTGAGTTCTGTTAGGAATATGGCACAAAAAGTCAACATAAATTGCATCACTTATTTTTGTTTTCAAACCACGTACACATGAAACATTAAAAGCAAGCAAAGCATTACATCATATATAAATGAATTATTATGAATATAAAAACATTTTATGGTAGCAGCTACAAGTTATCTCATCCACCATTCTCATCTCACCCACCATTTTCCTTTCATATCTAAAATCCATAAACTTGCTTTTCACACAAAAGTAATCAACCAACCATGTTTAGATCCTCCAGCACTAAGGGATCAGGCCCTTCACAGTATGAAAGATTAGAGAAAGAATTTGCTGACACTATAATTTCGAATGAGGAGTTAAAGAGAAGCACAACTGTTTCCTATTCTGGGGAATCCAGTTCTAAGGAAAAAATGGCTATGAATTCATCAACCTTTGGAGATATCAATCTACAGAGAAACCCCACAAAGAAAATAAAGGAGAAGAGTACTACTCACCCACTTTTCGGCTTCTTCGATTTCAGCAAGAAGAAGAAGAAAACAACATCTAAGCCTGAGTTCGCGAGATATCTTGAGTACTTGAAGGAAGGAGGCATGTGGGATTCGGAGACCAATAAACCTGTTATCTATTACAAATGATATATGTATATAGCATGCTCAGGTTTTGAATTCAAATGGTTGTGTTATTTGCTGTAAGAGTTATAGTTTGACTTTCATATCAAGTGAGACAATATGAGAAGCAAACTATAAATGGTCTTGTTTATTCATGATTGATGTGAATCTATTGCAAACATGCAAGTTCATTTGTGTCTATTCTTCCTATTGGGTTTGCTGATAAAAATTTATGTTTTTACATGTGAACTGTTTTGGTAGTGTTAATGCTGAAAATTACATTTTATAGAGCATAGTTGATTTGTTGTTTTTTGAAATACTACCTTTGGTCCATAATATAAGAGATAAATAGTGTTTTTTGACGATCCAAAATATAAGAAACAAGCACAATCCTTAAGGTGTATTAAATGATCAATTCCAACTTTACTCCTATTTAAGTGATGTAGTTAAAAATAATGTCAATAATTAGGAGTATAAATCATTATTTAATGACAAAAAAAATCTTGAAAAGTTCCCAACCATTTCATTATTTTTACATGTTTTTATTTCATGTTTTTAGTCTTACGTCCTTTACATTTTGTCATTTATTTTTCCAACAAATTTTTTTTGGTCACCGTTTACAAGCTTTCATTGAGTTTCTTGTTATTTAAAGCTTTTCTTAACAATCTTCGGGAAATAATACTCTCAAGTGATCTGAGAGTCCAGTGAAATCCTAGTCATTTATTAAAGAGAGAGAAGATGTGAGTATAATATAATAAATAAGAGAGATGAGAGCTTTAAATGTGAGATTGATAACACTTTATTTCCTCAAAAATTTTTCCACTTGAGAGAATTCATTCCCACAATCCTCATTTACATGCCACTATTGAGCAGGTTTTTCAAAAAAAAATTGAAGTAAAATTTCTCTATTCTCTTAACGAGAGAGGTTTTCAATTAGAAAGCATAAGACTTTACAAGCTGAAAATGCTTTTAGAAAGAATAAGGAATCGCTGGTTGTTGGCTCAACTCTACATCTATATGTAGAGTTTAGAATAATGTAGTTGTGAGCTTGTAGTAGTGCTAAAAACAGCCGTTGTGACATAGCTAGGATTTTCCACAAGAAGACAAGTTGTTGAAAGCCTAATATGACACTAAGAATGTATGCACATATTGCTTTTTGTATCGACACTACAAAAGTCAAATTTTTGGTCTACTTAAATGAAATGACAAATAAATACCACACACAACATGATTTTCTAGGTTTTCCTTTTCAATTTGGTTATGGACAAGATTTCTTTATTATTCTAGTATGGTTCAGGAATTGAGCCAATTAGGGATCTTAGCCTTTTTAAGGCTGGGATAGGATTTGGGTGACTCGAACGAATTTGTATTGTGGATCTATCTCCATTATAAATATTTATTCATACTTATGAATTGATGTGTGAATTAATACGTCTGAAAGTTTAGTTCTGAAAATCCTCACCATCTTAGAATGTGGTTTATGCCTAACTCAACATCACAAAATTGGTTTATAAGGTGAGAGTTGTCTTTTCATTATATACTCTTTTGAGACCACGTCTCTAGTCAATGTGAGACTTGAGTTTTTTCCAATACACCATGACGATTAACGAACATGAATTAACATGTAGGAGTCATAGTTTCTAGTTGAGTTTGTAAATTTAGAATTTTTTAGGAATAAAAATTAGATCAAATTGTTTAGGTCAAGTTGATCATGTTCCTCTTACAAAAGAAGGATGAAAACTATTTTGGCAATGGGTAACAAAGGTTAGAGATAGTGGAGTTGAGAGATGATATATATAGAGAGAATAACTTTAATTCATTTTTTGAAGGAAACACGAATAACATTATCTAAAGATCTTGTTTGTCTAAAAAAGTTTAGGTTTCAAAATGAGAATTAAGGGTGCGTTTGATTCCCTATGCAGTAAGGGACTGGATTGGACAACTTTAGTTGTACCCTGTTTGATTTGAAAACTGTTCACAGTACTGGACAGAAAAGAGGGCAAGGGACTGGACAAATACCCAAATTCTTGTACCTCACAAAACCACGATACAACTTTCTGTCCCGCAATACAACTTCCTGATCACTCAAAAAAATACCAAAATATTATTTTTATTTCCTATTCAATAATTTTTTTCTCTCCTCTCTCTCTCTCTCTCCTATCTATTATTCTCTCTCTCTCCCTCTCCCTCTCCCTCTCCATCCTATCCCATTCTTCTCTATTATTTTTCTCTACCTCTCTAGTACTTTATCATCTCATGACTCATCTCCTTCATCTCTCTTTCTATCTCTCCTCTCTACCTCTCATATTTTTTTGTATCTTCTCATCTCATGACCTCTCTTCTCTCTCTCTCCTCTCTCTCTCTCTCTCTTCCATCTCTCCATCATACATTTTTCTTTATAACTTGTTAATTACATTATAATATATATTATATAAAATCATTATAAACGTTAAAAAGAGAATTATAGTAAAATTTCCTTTTTGTTGCTTGTGCTGTCAATTGTTCACCAAACAATGTGTTGGACAAAAGTTTGTCCAGTGCTATCCTGCCCAGTCTAGTACTGTCTAGTTTGCAAATCAAACGGACCCTAAAGCTTGAGAATGGAGGAGAGGATTACCATACCTCTGAAACAACATGGCGAGCGTGATGGGTAGGGGAAGATGGTGGGAAAGGGGATGGTTTTCAATTATTTTTGGATAGGAATATTTCAGTCATTTTACTTAGAAAATAGAAGGTTGTCCGAGGTTGATTCGTTGCACGACAGAAATGCCGTTTATGGGCACTTGGTTGCCGGGTTCAATCCCTCTAGATGTCAAGCCTTAGTTTACTCGTTTCTCTCTCTCTCTCTCTCTCTCTCTCTCTCTCTTTGTGTGTGTGTGTGTGTATGTGTGTGTTGGGTTCTGACACTTGCCAGCCTTGGCTATCGGACAAAAAAACGTAGAAATAGAAGGTTCTAAAATTAAAAAAGGAGGTGTCTTTAACATAACCTTTTTTGGTCAAACTCCGTTTTAGTGAATGGGCTGGCCTAGGGAGGGTCCACAATCCAAAAAGATCATAGAATCAGCTCCGGATAGAGAGAGAATCTTGACCAAAAAAAAAAGAATAGAGAGAGAATGTCAATAGTAGAGTAGAACGAAAGAGAGAGTTGTTGTGGAGGAAAGGTTCCCCAAATTCTAGAAAGAGAGAAAAATTGCAACGCAAACTCAAAATACCAAAAGGCGGTCATTTCACTGCAAAAGAAAAACACAGATACCAAAAGAAAGAGAAATTGTAGATTCATTTTCTTGCGGAGAAGGTTAGGTTCCTTTGCTTTGCTTTGCTGAGGTCAGGTCAAGCTTGGGAAAAGGAAAACAAAACAACACAACACCCGCAAACATATAATAACATTGAGAAACTTCTCACGCTTCTTCTTCTTCTTCTTCCCGCCGCTCTCTTTCATGCTTAGCTTTCACTTTCACTTTCACTTTCACCTCTCCCTTTCTCCTTCCTTCTCTTCTGCTCTACTACCCACCCAGGTATTTTCTTTTTCTTTTCTGCTTTCTTCTTTTTCATAGGTTTCCGCGGTTTCAATTTTCAATTTTGTATTCATATTCGTTTCGGTTACTTTCAATATGCTTTATGCTTTACTATTATTTTCCTAGTTTTTTGGGGGATATTGATATGCATATATTACTCTGTTATATACTAATTTTTCAATCTGTTGAACGAAGAAAGCAAACTAGATGACATTTTTTTTTAGGAATATCTCTCTTAATTATTAGAAATTAGAAATAAAAGAAAGCAAAAAAATTGTATTTTTCCCACCTCAAGGAACTGTGCATCAAAATTGTATTCTTCCTTGTTTCTCTTTTTTCATTCTCAAACAAAAAAAATTAATTTTATCAATTAGATTACCTTTAATCACGTATTTATGGTAGCTGTAGTAGCATTATGGATGTGGAATGAATTTAGATTGCTAAAGAGTGTGCTTGAGTGGGAATTTACCTTGTTTCTTATTGAAGTATTAAGTACTCATGTTCATATGATTTTATAATTTACAGACATGCCGACTTTTGCTGCCATAGCATTGGATAGGTTGTTTGAGTCTGGAGCTTCAAAGCCAGTTGATAAACCTGTTCCAACTTCAATGCCTGTACCAAAATCCCAGAAGCTAGAGAGGACTACTAGTGCACCGCCTACGAAAAACAAGCTTCCTCCTCGTCCTCAATTAAAGCCATCCCTTTATACTACTCCTGAGTTGAAGCCACTTCCGGTTCCGGAATCGCCTTCTTCGTACCCTCCTTCACCGTACATTGTTGACCACAAACACCGTCGCTCGCGCCTTCACAAAAGTTCTTCCGAAGCCAGTGTGCTGTCCAAGCATAATGCTACGGGTGATGATACGAGCTTTGATAGTGTTGTTGCAACAAGTTCAGCTAGTGATCTCCAATTCCCTTTTACAAACTCTGAACCTGATGAAGAGGAGCAGGTGAATGGTGTCTGTGGTGGTGAATTTGATAGCAGCAATGGTGGTGAGCTGGTGAATGGACACGGAGAGCCTGAAGATAGTGGCTTTACAAATGTCTTACTCACGCAAAAGGAACCGGCATTAAATTCGGAAAGAGATGCAGAGATTGAAGACTTCTTTGACCCGCAAGATTCGTTGAGTTTCACAAGCAACACAGATGTGGAAGAGATTGCAGGGACAGAACTGTCTGTGAAAAGTCCCGGTGGGGAGTTTTATGATGCTTGGGAAGGTAAACTTGGTTAGATTTACTGACAATTTTTCTGTTGCAAATGCACATGGTCAAGCATAGGCCTTTTTCCCCACTGTTTTTTTTTTTCCCTTTCAATGTCATTACTAATGGGACATGCTGCAGTGATTAAATCAATATCTCATTTTTCCATGGACATATCAATCTTATTGCACATTTCATATACTGATCAGATATGGGAGCAAGATAGGATCATTACTTCTGTAATGGAGTTTGTTGGAATTATTTCATGTCATATAATAGCTTACTTTGCTCTTTTGTTCCTGTAGAGCTTTCGTCTGGTGCTGCAACTCAAAATTCTTCATATGACAATGAAGCTGAATTGCGTGAAATGAAGTTGAGTCTATTGATGGAGATAGAGAAGCGAAAGCTAATCGAAGAATCTCTTAACAACACGAGAAGCCAATGGGAGCGTATTAGGCAAGGATTAAGTGAAGCAGGAATTGTTTTGCCTACAGATCTTACTGCTGTAGCTGAGGGTGAGCAGCTGAATTCTGATCCTGTGGAAGACCTATGTGAACAACTTCATGTTGCTAGGTTCATATCAAATGTGATTGGGAGAGGAACTGTTAGGGCTGAAGTAGAGATGGAGATGGAAGCTCAACTAGAGGCAAAGAACTTTGAAATTGCTCGACTCTTGGAACGTCTTCACTATTATGAGACCATGAATCGGGAGATGTCTCAGAGAAACCAGGAAGCAGTAGGTGAGACTTGTATCTTATCTTTGGTCTGTGATTGTTTTGGTCAAGTGAACACGTTAATTACTTTTTTCTACTTTTATATAAATTTTTCTAAGTAGTGGAAATCTGGTTTGTCATGTCATAACATAACAGCATAACAAAACACAGTTATCTTGCGGTTCATTTAGATTGACACACATGTTTTAGATTCTGGATGGACACAAGTGTATTCTGTTGAGTGAATTTCTTGTATCTGGTCATTAGCTGTGGTGTGGTTGTTTTACTTTATTAAGAGTTCACACACGAATGGGTGGAGACAGGGTCTTTTCTTAGATTGCTCCAATCTGTGGATGGGTATAATTTTCTAAATGATGAATGATGATCTACTAAGCAATAAGAATAGAAAGTTCTTAAGGTGTCGAAGTGTTGGATACACCTGTAAAATCAACACCCAATTGATATGTGTAGGGCACTTCTTGCTGGCTGTTAATTTTTTTTCTCTCTGTTTGGACACCAACCGGATATGGTTTTAAAACTTAACTATCACTCAAATATAGTTTGACAGGAAAGTATATGCCAGGAAAAGTCCCCTCACTACTCTGTATTCAGTGTCGTGAACCTGGGTCCTATATTTTAGACATTCTCTATGTTTGTGCTTCTTATCCCCCTCATAATATAACAGTTATCTTGCTGTGCATTTAGGTTGTCACTTGTTTTAGATTCTGGATGGACACAAGTATATGTGTTGAGTGAGTATCTTGTATCTGGTCTGTTGCTGTGGTGTGGTTGTTTTACTTTATTAACAGTTTAGACTCGTATGTCCATGGATGGGGGCTGAATTTTTCTTAGATTGCTCCAATCTGTCGATGGGTATCATTTTCTAAATAATGAATGATGATCTATGAAGCAATAAGCATAGACAGCTCTTAAGGTCTCGGAGTGTTGGATACACTTCTAAGATCAACACCCGATTGACACGTGTCAGGCACTTCTCACTGTTGTTTATTTCTGTTTGGACACACACCAGGCCAAGTTTTAAAACTTAACTATCACTTAAATATAGGTTGACACTTGGAGGACGTGACTCTACAAAAACGTCCAACTTAAAATGGAAGTAATAATAAGACAATTAAAAACTAGAATATGTTAGGAAAGGTCCCCTCACTTCTCAGTCTTCAGTGTCGTGAACTGGGGTCCTATATTTTAGACATTGTCCTTGTTCGTGCTTCTTAGATGGTAATTGGATTTGTGGATTAAAACTACCCCCCTCCCCCCTCAGAAAATGGAATAAGGGTAGATCTTGAAGGCTTAATTTAAAGATTGGAATATAAACTTCAATGACTGCATAAATGCTGAGATAGTATGTCAGTACTATGACAGGCAAAATCTCAAATTTACATATGATATTGCAAAGTGTGCACTGAAAGTATGGTGGTGCTCGAATACGTGGGTCCTTTATACAAGTTTTTTATACTTTTGACTTTTCTTTGAAGCTTATGTTTGGTTTGGTTGAATGCTTTCTGAATAATAGTTACATGGAATCTCATAAATATATTTATGCGTGTGCATGAAATATCACATTTGTAGGGGTGGTGGTTGTAAACATGCTTGATTGGCACAAATTTAATTTTGCGTTTATCTTATGTGATATGTCTTTTCTGAGGTATTATATTATATGTCATAGGTTTTTCTTGCATTAAGAGGAATACCCTCCCAGCTGCTTTAGTTTGGAAAACCTTCCTTTCTTGAAAACTGCCGTCTGTGACTTCTTCATTGACTAGATGATATTCTGTTTGTACAGAAGCATAACATTTTGTTTATATCCATTGATCCCTCGTTCCCAGCTTAAAGTATATCCTGTTTCATTCAGCTTGCGTAACTTACCATTCTCTTTTGTTATTTGTCTTGTCCAGAGATGGCACGACGTGAGAGGCAACGGAAAAGTAGGAGGCATAAATGGATTTGGGGCTCTATTACAACTGTGATTGCACTTGGTACTGCAGCAATAGCATGGTCTTATCTCCCAGTGGGTAGAGAATCGTCCTCAACAGATGATTGTCTGGTTCCCGAACACGATGATGTCGCCAAGTAATTCACCCCACCATCACCATTTCCAATTCCGTGTTATGGTAGTTGAGAAAAATAAAAGTTCTACATGCCACAATGTGGTCAAATCTTCTCTTGATCAGTTGCAATTTTCTGGCATCCTGAGTATGTGCATAATCTAGATCTGTAAAACAATGCATCTTACACTCGAAATCTTTTTTGTTCGAGTTTTTTTTATCCGCGAGGTAGAGAATTTTGTCCATAGCTTTCTATGCATTCGTGCCAGCTGTCTCACTGGTGATGTTTGGCTTCTGATACATCTGGCACTGTGCATTTATAGTAGATTCTTTAAGCTGTTGCTAAGCAAAGCATTCTCAAACTGCGGAGGAGTTTGGTTTTCCTCTGAATGCTTCTTTGCGTACTTAGGTGAATCTGGTTTAGCAATGGTCAATGTCCTAATAGACTTCTGGTTTATTTGTGCTGTGTCCTTGTTGTTGAACTGGCAAATAAATCGCTGCTACCATCTGTGTAACTTGATGCATTGCATTAGCTGTTGATATTACTCATTGTTGATATTACTAATTACCAAGGTTGTCAAAGCTGGACCCGACGGTTCGACCGGTTGAACGGGAATCAGATCCTTGTACAGTTCAATTAACCTTGAGAACATCCCTGCATGAAAACTGGGGGTTGGTTCGGATAACCGGCTAAAAATTGGGAACCGGACAGAAAGCTGGATTTTAATGTTTTTTCTTAAAAATGGTATATCACGTTGATTTTTGTAAAAGGGTGATAAATGATTGATTTTCGATACATGAGATATATTTTTAAATTGATGAAATAAATAGAAAATATTAAAAATAAGTTGTAGTATTTATGATTATTGAATATTATAATGTTATTATGTCATATTTATTTAGATTTAATATGTTATTTTTTTGTAATGCGGATATTAAATAATATATTTAATTAATTCTGGTTTGACTCCGACCGGTCCGACCCCAATAACTTTGCTAATTACCTGTGTTTTTGCTGTTGAAGTCAATTTAGTTTTTCGTATTTTCTATAATCATGCACCTGTAGAGGTTGCTTAGCAATTCATCTATTTACTGTCGGACAGTGAGAAATTCTGATTTTACTATTTGTCATTCATTGATGCCTTAATATTTTCTATGACTAGACATCTTTGTAAACTCTGAACTAACCGTAGATAGTGTAACAATAATTAAATTCAAAATTAGGAATAATTTTCTAGTATTTTTAACTAGGTTTTTACTTCAAAAAATTAAGTAAGTTTACACGGTTCTGATTTTGTTTGATCAAGTCCCTGGAAGCAGTAAAATTTTATTTTTGTTATGGCATATTTGATTAGCTACAATTTTTGCTGAAAGCAGTTAAGTGGAGTTGCTCAGATTGATTGATTAGCTACAACTTTTAACAATATGTAGATTTTAAAATAATAGTAATTGAGACATTCTATTTCATCTTATTTTAGATTAGTTAAGTCTAGTTGGCTGGAGTCTTAGTTTTTTTTTTTGGCTGGTTCAAGCTTTAAGTGAGACAATATTAACTTCTTTATAGGCTTGAAGGTTGAAGGAGATTTAAAGGAAAAAAAATTAAAGTGAAAAATCATCTGGGATGCTTGCAATGATTTTTTCTTGCATTCGGTTGTTTAGTTTCGTACGAAACAACATTTCTCTTCATCAATTTAGTATGTGTCAATAGTTAAGGTAAAACCTTAATAGTTTTTTTTTTTTGACACAAGGAAACGTTAATAGTTAACTGTACGCATTGCTAGGTTAGTAATATTTTCAAGTCTCATATTGAGTAGATAAGGAAATTCAATGTGTGGTTAAGTTATGAGGCTCTCTAACTAAATGTACAAGTCTTCTGGACTGGGCCCAAGGATCCACATGACGTAATGGGTTGAGGTTGGTCCAACGAGACAGCTTCTCGCTATGCGGAGCGCGTCTGAACACAACATCAATGGTCAGGATCTACCCAACAATCTTGCGGTCACTATGCAGTCCCGACTACCATAAATAGGGATAAACTTTTGAGAAACGGTACATTTCCATACCTTTATTATTATACTCCTGCTTAAGTCGATCATACTCTGACTTGAGCATCAGAGTGTTTTTGCAGGTACCATTCGTGCGAGTCCAAGCCCCCAAATCCCAACTCATCTACAACAACCAGACCTAGTACCAGGATCAGATCAATCTAGGAACGCTCAGGTACGAATCAACAAGTATTTTAGATAGAGATAAATAATTCAAACCATTTTTCTTGACGGATTGAGATTCGTATCTACGTATGTTGTTTTGAGAATAGAGAGGGGGGAGTGTATTGTGTGTTACTGGATTTGTGGATCTAATTGCACCAGTGATGAAGAAACACGCTTCAGAAACACTCAAACCATGTAATGGCCAACGTGACTTTGTCCCTCCCACTCCCACCTCACCCATTCTTATTTGTCCCCGCCATTTTCCTTGATTACTGCACGTACAACACACAAACATGTCTTAAACTTTGAATAATCAATCGAACATGCATATATACAAGTACTACTACTTGTACGTTAATAATTAATTAATCAAGGACTATACTTATTAACAAATGTGTGGTAGCTAATTGATTTGAGATGTCTAACTTGTTAAAGTATAGTAATGAGAATGGAAATGGATGGGATGGGACAATACAATGAGCAGATGCTGTTGCTGCAATACCATGTTATGCCGCGTGGTGGATCAGATGCTACATAAATAGATAGAGATTGCACAACTAAATGTTTGCACGTGTAGTGCTATAATTCTTGTTTTTTTTTTTATAGAGAGACAATAATTTACAAAATTTAATAATTTTCTTTTTGACATAATTTTGAAAATTTGTCCTAAACTTGTTTGCTCTTATTGGTTATTGAGCACAAAAATTTCTCATGATTAAATAATCATAAACTTGCAAACGTTCCAAGTACGCATTTTTGAGTATCCATTCCATGCAAGTACTCCATTCCATATCTGTGTATTTTGGATCCAATTGAACAATCGGGTATTGTCGGTGCACTTCAAAAACGTTAATTGGACAAGAATCACGGTATTAATTCTTTTTCACTTTTTAGTCATATTCTGAATAAAAATTTCTGCTTAAAATACAATTTTTCTCCTGTTTTTCGTTTTGTTATTTTCCATAGCGAAAGGTTGGTATTGCTCTTTATATTGTCTCATCTTACTAAAAGTGGTGGCAGTTGATTGGTTTACCTGCTTTTCACACTATACCACTTCAGTGTCGGTCGGTACTCACTCGCAAGCAAGAGTAATCACATCAGTGAGAGTTTTTTTATTAATAAATTGAGTATCTTTTACAACGGGAGAGACTAATCCATGAAATCGATTAGGATCACAGTTGATGACAAATTTCTTTTTTAAGAGATTTAATACTACTATATGATCCAAGTACTCATGGGGTCACTAGGTTGGAGCTTGACACTTAGGTGATTTTTAATTCAAATAAATAAGTTCATAATTTTTTGGTGAAATAATGAATTATTTTATTTATTAATAGATATTTGATTTGTTCCCTCACCCTAGAAGCACTCAAGTATTTGTAGAACAAATAAATATATTTTTTTGGTAAACGGAATAAATAAATAAATATTAAATAATAAATACACATTATTTTTAACCTAGAGTTTAATAATTAAATAATGACATTATAAACAAACTTTTACATCAACATTTACTTTAACTATTTTTATTATTTTGTCACTTCATATTAATTTTAAAGCATACTCGCATAAGATAAAAATGTAAAATATGACCGTAAAAAATAAAATGTGATTGAATATCTATATAAAATTATTTATCTTTTTTTGACCAAAAAAAGATAAAATTATTTATCTTATCCGTAATATATACTCCATCCATTTATTAATATACATCATATTTAAGAAATAATTTTGTTTCATTTTATCTGTCTTTTCAATAAATCATGTTATTATTTTGCTAATAATATTTTTAACAATTTATACAAAAGTAGAAATATGTAGAATAAAATAATAAATAATTAAGATATCAAAAAGAACATACAAATAATAATTTTATTAAAAATAACAAAATTAATTGCTCAATTCGTTTCATATTATTTGTCGATTTTTAGAAGCAATTTATTTATTTTTAGTTGGCTTTTTGAAAGTTTAAAGTTATATTAATTACTTATTTTCCAATTATACAATTAATTATTTACCTTTTTTTTACAAGACCATTAACTATTTACCTTGGAAAGAGAAATAAGTGTGAATCGAGAGTACAATAGGAAAAAAATTACTTACTAATTTTATGAAAAACAAAATTTTGTTATTAATTTTCTTAGTTTTTTTTGTTAATGTGTCATTAGTGCGCAATATCTACCGACTTAATCAGTGACTATTCTAGTCGTTCTCCCCTTTCTAGGAGTTTTTGTCATACCCAAGACATTGTTATGAGATCCAAACCCAATTAATTAATGCTTAGACAAATTCTTATTGGTTATTGATTTTATTTTTTTGACTCAGGTTATTGATTTTATTAGTTTGTATAAAACAGTCTTAAAAACAATTAATTAAAATGAAATGAAAAGACAATTAGAAACGTATGGAGTATAATTATTAATTATTAAAGTTTTTTAACTTTTCTGGGGCCTAGCAACTACCATAGATCACTTTTGCCTTTCCTCTTACCACAAACAAAGCATATAAACAAGGAAGAGAAATCTCCATACACTTTCATTGCATCTTAATCTACCAGAGTACACTAGTAAACTGAATCAAAGATGAAGCATTTTGCTTTACTATTTCTGTTAACCATTCTATTCCATCATGTCAGTGTAGAAGCTGGGAATGGTTTCGTCAGAACAAGAGGCATTCACTTCATGTTAAATGGTAACCCTTACTATGCAAATGGCTTCAATGCTTATTGGTTAATGTACACAGCTGCTGATCCATCTCAAAGATTCAAAGTTTCTAATGCTTTTCGTGAAGCCACTAGTCATGGTCTTACTGTTGCTAGAACTTGGGCTTTCAGTGATGGTGGTTATAGTCCTTTACAATATTCACCTGGCTTCTATAATGAACAAATGTTTAAGGTAACAACTCTCACAACTCAAAATACTTCAGACCAAGAAAAAAGGTTGTTTTTTTAACATGATCTTGTCTTTTTTTTTTTTTTTGGTTTCAAGGGGTTAGATTTTGTTGTATCTGAGGCTAGAAAACATGGGATTAAGCTCATAATGAGCTTGGTTAACAATTATGAGAGTTTTGGTGGGAAGAAGCAGTATGTTAACTGGGCTAGAAGCAATGGCCAGTATCTCACATCTGATGATGATTTCTTCAGGAATCCTCTTGTTAAAAGTTTTTACATGAACCATGTTAAGGTAATTACACAAATACTTTGTACTTTGTTTTTGTTTTTTCATTTTTCTTGTCTAATTTTTGTTGATTCAAAATCCATAAGGCTGTTTTGAAGGAATGATATATTTTATTGTGATTAATTTAGAAGAGTTTAGTTTTGCCTTTTTGAAACATAAAGTTCTGATTTTTCTGCATTTTTCATAGACCGTTCTTAACAGATACAATAGTTTTACTGGAATTCATTACAAAGATGACTCAACAATCATGGCTTGGGAGCTTATGAATGAGCCTAGATGCACATCAGATCCTTCAGGAAGGACTATTCAGGTGAAAATATCTTTGCTTGTTACTTCTTCTTCCACCACACACACACGAACACTAGACACGACATATACTGATTTTAATTTGAGAAATACAAGGAATTGAAGTGTCGGTGTCAGTGTCCGGACGTACATATCAGACACCGAATACGTCTTCAACCGTGTCGGGAGCTAGCTTCCACCCCTTTTCCTTTTTCTTTTCTTTTTTTGACTTTTGCCTCCAGGTTTTTTCCTCTCATAGTAAGTGCTCCATTCAAATCTAGCACTGAAAATACTTTACTCACCAAAGAAAACTTTAATTACTTTATTGATAGAATAAGACTTTTATGTGTTTTATATGATGATTTGGACAAATCACAGCGACCTCCTTGTCCTTGTCAAATTGAAACCACAAATCACGGACCTGATTTCATGGCCATGTTATTCTTGATTAGCTGACTCTTCAACTTTTTATTATAGGCATGGATCACGGAAATGGCTTCTTTTGTGAAGTCAATAGACAGGAATCACTTATTGGAAGCTGGTCTAGAAGGGTTTTATGGTCAATCCACACCACAAAGAACGAGCTTGAATCCTGGTTTTAATATAGGGACTGACTTCATTGCCAATAATCGGATCCCAGACATCGATTTTGCAACCGTTCACTGCTATCCCGACCAATGGTAAGAACAACAATAAAAACCCCTATACGTCATGAGGACACCTTTGATGGTATGCCTTACAAACACGAGAACAAAGGTAACATGATGTTTTTTTCATTGTACGAACAGGGTATCGAGTTCAAACGAGCAAGATCAACTAGCATTCTTGAACAACTGGCTAAGTGCTCACTTCATAGATGCACAATATGCCCTCAAGAAACCAATACTGGTAGCAGAATTCGGAAAGTCAATTAAGGATTCAGGTTACAGCACTTACCAGAGGGACCAACTCTTCAGTACCGTGTATTACAAGATATACGCGTCTGCGAAACGAGGTGGTCCTGCTGCTGGAGCGTTATTCTGGCAGCTTCTAACAGAAGGTATGGAGTCTTTCGAAGACGGCTATGGGATAATGCTTGGTCAGAGTTCCTCTACAGCAAATGTTATTGCTCAGCAGTCTCATAAATTGTACCTTATTAGAAAGATCTTTGCAAGGATTGGTGATGTACGTAGATGGAAGAGAGCTAGAGCTAATAGGAGCTTTGGTGGTAATAATAGAGGCAGACAAATTGGGTTCTGATATTGGAATTTGCATGTTTCTCTCTTAGAGATGAGTCAAAATGTTTCTCCATCCAGGAGGGTAAACTAAGTTATGTATTTTCATGTTTATAAGGCTTTTTCAGCTTCTCTATATTGTTTATCAGAGAGGGAAAAAGCTGCTACTGAGTACTGAGTTTTTAATTGGCATGTAGTGCTTGTTTGTTTACCTATATATCAGCTTAATAGTGCTGTACTAACATATTTACTCTACAATGAGTGTAAGCATAGCAAAGTTTTATGTGTGAAGATGGAGAAGTATGCTTTAGAAGATTTGGATTTTGTTTGAGTTAATTTTAAAAGCATCGATGTTAAAGATTATTGTTGAAATTATTAGAGACAAGAGACACGAAATTGATCACATGATTCGGCTAATCGTCGTTGCCTACGTCTGCGACTACAGAGCAGTTGTAGTTTTGTTTTATTGATAGTATATTGTGTGGTGAGTACAAGCACTAATGAGTTTAAATAGGCTACTCTATGTGTAAACCTAACAGGCCTGGTAAATGGGTCAAATACATGTATAAGTAAATCTACTATTTACAACATATCTCAAACTCCCCTCAAAAAGTGGAGCATATAGATTGTAGGCATCGACTTGTCACATATGTAAGTTATCCTTGGTCCTCGAAGAGCTTTTTTTGTGAAGATGTCGCAATTGATCATTAGAACCAACAAATGAAGTAGCAATGTCACCGGACACAATCTTCTCACGAACAAAATGACAATCAATTTCAATGTGTTTAGTTCGCTCATGAAAGACTGGATTGGATGCAATATGTTGGGCTGCTTGATTATCACAAATGAGACTCATAGTGCCTATTTTACAAAAGCGCAACTCTTGAAGAAGATGTTTTGACCATGTGAGCTCTCGAGTGGTAAGTGCCATAGCTCGATATTTGACCTCAACGTTGGATCTCGCAACAACATTTTGCTTTTTACTTTTCCATGAAATTAGATTTCCACCAATAAGAACACAATACCCAGATGTGGACCTTCTATCAAAGGGACAACCAGCCCAATCAGCATTTGTGTAAGCAACAACATTTGAATCACCTCTCTCCGTGTAAACAAGACCTTTTCCAGGAGCTCCTTTGATGTACCTCAGGATTCTAACCACAACATCCCAATGACTGTCACAAGGGGAATTTAGGAATTGAACCACACTAACAGCGTATGAAATATCTGGCCTCGTCATGGTCAAGTAATTCAACTTCCCAACTAGCCTCCTATACCTTCCTGGATCTGAAAAGGACTCCCCCTGATCCGGTAGAATCTTGACATTAGGATCCGTAGGAGAGTCAATTGGCTTGCAATCTAGCATGTCGGTTTCTTCTAAGATATCCAAAGCATACTTTCTCTGAGAAATAACAATCCCTGCCTTAGAATGAGCTACCTCAATGCCAAGTAACTTCCCAAGATCTTTGACCTGAAAGTGATGGACAAGATGTTGTTTAAGTCCTGCAATCCCATCATGATCATCACCTGCAATGACAATATCATCGACATAGACAACCAGATAAATACATTTGTGAGAGGAGAACTTATAAAAAACTGAGTGATCAGCTTCACTCCGAATCATGCCATAGTCTTGAACGACACTGCTGAATCTCCCAAACCATGCTCGAGGGGATTGTTTAAGACCATACAAAGCTTTGTGAAGTCGACAGACATACCCACGACACTCCCCCTGAGCAACGAAACCAGGTGGTTGCTCTAGATAAACTTCTTCTAGATCTCCGTGGAGAAAAGCATTCTTGATGTCAAGTTGATACAATGGCCAATATCGCATTGCAGCCATAGAAAGGAATAGACGAACAGAAGCCATTTTAGCCACCGGTGAGAAAGTATCACTGTAATCAAGACCAAAAACCTGAGTATAGCCCTTAGCCACGAGGCGGGCTTTCAGACGATCAATACCTCCGTCTGGACCAACTTTGACAGTATATACCCAACGACACCCGACAATAGATTTACCAGGAGGAGGTGGCACAAGAGTCCATGTCTGGCTAGATTCTAAGGCTGTCATCTCATCAATCATAGCCTGTCGCCAACCTGAATGAGAAAGAGCTTCCTGCGTGGATTTAGGAATGGTGATAGAAGAAATAGCAGACACAAATGTATAATGTGAAGGTGATAAACGGTGATAACTGAGGAAATTATAAATAGGATGAGGGTTACGAGTGGAACGGGTACCTTTACGCAAGGCAACGGGAGGGTCGTCTGACTTGGTAGGTGGATGCGGAGTAGGAGAGGAAACCGGGGCAGGAGATGAGTCACTAGGATCTTCTGTAGGAGGTGGGTCGACAGGAGGGAGACGAGGACGACGCTGATAAGTTTGCAAGGGAGGAGGACTAGGAGGTTCCGTAGGAGAAGGGTGATCCATCTGATCAATGATGGGTGTAGATGGAACTACCGGGACAAGGTCAGGAATAGGTAATACTTGAGAGACAGACTCAGACTCAATGGGAGATGCAAAGAAGGGTGCATCTTCAAAGAAGGTGACATCAGCAGACATGTAAAAGCGATGTGTGGAGGGTCAGTAGCATCGATACCCTTTTTGAACTCTTGAATAACCAAGGAAGACACACTTAACTGCACGGGCAGACAACTTATCAAGTCCCGGAGTAAGATCATGAATAAAACAAGTTGATCCAAAGACTCGAGGAGAGATACAGAACAAGGGTTCATCGGGGAACAATATGGAATGAGGAACCCTATTTTAGATAGCAGAGGATGGCATTCTATTAATCAAGTGCCCTGTAGTGAGGACAACATCCCCCCAAAACTTCAAAGGAACATTAGCATGAATAAGCAAAGTGTGTGCTGTTTCAATGATATGACGATTCTTACGTTCAGCAATTCCATTTTGTTGTGGGGTATGGGGACACGATGATTGATTTATGACACCATTTTCAACCATAAAAGAATTAAATGATGCAGAAAAATACTCTTTCGCATTATCACTACGTAAAAAAATGCGGATAGAACAACCAAATTGATTTTTAATTTCTTTGAAGAAATTTTGAAAAACACCAAGAAGTTCAGATCTATCCTTAAGTAGGTAGATCCACGTACATCTAGAAAACTCATCAATAAAAGTGACAAAATATCTATGTCCTACAACTCAAGTGACTCGACTTGATCCCCATACATCTGAGTGAACAACATCAAAAGGATAACGAGCTTGTGAGTGAGTACTTTTAGGGAAGGAAGAACGAACATGTTTCCCAGTCGACAAGACTCACAATCTAATGTCGTAGATGAGACAAATGAGGAACCATAGCTTTGAACTTCTTGAGACTTGGATGACCTAGCAAGCGATGAAGAAGAAGGGAGACTACGTAGTAGAAGTGGAGGCAAGTGTAGATGAAGGTTGGGTAGACCGGAGGTAGTAATGTCCATGTGACTCATATCTGTACCAATCGCCCCTCTGCATACTCGGTCTGTATAACAAAATAATCATCATCAAAACGTACAGAACATTTAAGACGTCGAGTCAGACGACTAACTGAAATTAAATTAAATGGGCAATTGGGTACAAGAAGAACGTTGTCAAGAGGTAAGGATGGAAGAGGAGTGGCTTCACCAATGCCACTAGCTTTAACTTTTGATCCGTTGGCAACAGTAATATAATGTGGGGTGTTAGGTTGAGATATTTTGGATAAAAGAGATGGATTACCATCCACGCAATCGGAAGCTCCAGTGTCCATAATCCAGGAGTCAACAGGTGATGATTGAGAGAAACAGACTGTAGAATTACCAGAATGAGCAACTGTTGCCGATGAATAAGCTTGGGAAGCCTTATACTACATGAAAGCCTTATACTCCTCATCAGAAAGAACATTTTGTTTAGCATTTTTCTGTTCAGAATCATTAACTTGAGTCACATTTACTGGTTTCTCTGGAAAGCCATGAAGGGAATAACACTTGTCTTCAGTATGACCAAGTCTCTTACAATAAGTGCACTGAGGACGTCCTCCAACACGACCTCCTCGGCCACCCCCACGACCACGACCGCGTCCCCCACGACCTGCAAAATTTGAAACAAGAGCAGAGGACTCTATGTTAGTTTGAGATCCATTGCCCCCAGATCCTTCTAGACTAGGAAGGCGTATAAGGCGTCTGATAAGATCCTCGGTGGAGGGAATATCTGATGTAGACAGAATGTTGCTCCGGACTGATTCATACTTTTGATGAAGCCCATGAAGAACATATATCGTGCAAACATTGTCCAGTTTCTCGAGCATTTTCTTTAAGTCATTGTCGGTCACAAGGAGCTTGAACTTGTTTATAGCTGACTGAGCTTTGTTTGCATATATGTCATGATGTTGTCTTCTGTCATTTGAAGGGTGGCTAAACTATGAATAACCTATAAAAAAGTATTTGGATATCATTAGAATACACATTCTTAGCCTTCTGCCAAATATCATAACAAGTGGTGTAGGAGCGATAGTGGACCAACAAAGAGGGTTCAATAGCTTGCCATAGAAGAGAGACTAATTGACAGTCTGCTTGTTCCCAATCTTGACGCAGATCTTTATCAATATCTGATGAATTCTTAGTAAGGTGATCTCAAAGCCTTTGTCCCATAAACCACATTTTTGTGAGATCTTGACCAATTCAAATAATTATCACCATTTAGCTTCTCTGTTGTTATAGAGGGATTACCGGAGAAAACATAAGATACGATACTCTTACCCGAGGACCCAGATTTATTTTGGTCAGATGCAGAACTTGTCATAATTTTTTTTTTGGACTGACAGGACGACTAGGGTTTTTGAGAACTTTGCTGACCTACTGACTGTAGGCATTAGATACCATGTTGAAATTATTAGAGACAAGAGACACGAAATTGATCACGCAGTTCGGCCAATTGTTGCCTACGTCTGCAACTACAGAGCAGCTGTAGTTCCATTTTATTGATAGTATATTGTGTGGTGAGTACAAGCACTAATGAATTTAAATAGGCTACTCTATGTGTAAACCTAACGGGCCTGGTAAATGGGCCTAATACATATATAAGTAAATCTACTATTTACAACATATCTCAACAATTATGTTTGAGAATGGTAGATTTAAAAGAATTGATTTTATTTGAATTTTAATATAAATTTAATTTTGAAGTATAAACATAGATATATTTTACAAGCAACTTTAAAGAGCACATCTAGTGGAGCATCACAGAACTTGTATCTAACAAATCGCGAGTTCAAGTTTGTACTAATTCTTTTGTGGTAAGATAAATGTAATTCATTTTCGTAAGTACTCAAAGGAGTATAAAGTTTTCACTACCTTGGACGGGATGTTATCCCCTCGTCCTAAATTTTTATATATAAAAAAAGTATGTTTTTTGAGTTTTACCTAACATAATTTTATTCAACAAAAAAAATTAAAAATTTCCTCGAAAAATATAAATTTCGCCATCATCTATATAAGCTATTACAAAATCCTAACCATTTGTTGTCCTTAATGGTAGGAAATGAATGAATCTTCCCAACTGAATCCCATAAAAGAATACATCACATTGTGGACATTAGCAACAGAATGTGAAATGACAAATGAGATAGCAAACTACATGAACATGTTCAGTGATTTGCCACTTGGCTGCTGTAATTGCTGCTGAGAGTATCAATCAACCATCAAGCATAATCCTGCAAGTAATGGAGCTTTTTAATGGCCTTTGGGGTGGCCATTAACTCTCATTATTAATATAGAGACAACACTTCTTAGTGAAGTTTTAGTCATCTTTAAGCCAATGGAGGAGTGCATATATAACAAAACCTAAGCAAAATCCTGCAGACCCCAAAACAACAATGATTCTAACCCACAGATAAGATGCAAATGCATCCAGCACAAAAGCGTGCCATAACCAATACCACAAAAAAGTGAAAGCAGACCCGATAATAGCTCCGACAACTACTTGGCTGATGGTATGAAGTTGTTGCGACACCCTCAGGTACGCCTGTAAACATATGAATCATAAGCATAAGCAACTGGTATTTGCTATTATGATAGTAACCTCAACTTCAGTACTTATGGAAAATATTATCAGGTTATTTATTTGATGCATCTAATGCAAGAGGTAATCAAGATATATGGCACATTGGCGATTGCGAAAACCACTTTGAACGGATCATGGAACAACAGAAATTAGGTAACAATACGCAGGAATATACACTGTACAAATGGCTAAAATGGAAATACAATATACTTAAAAAAAGAACCAAATGCCAAGGCCAGTACACTGGTGACAATGGTGAATCCATTTAGCCCGAACCATTCTACACCTGTAGCATCAACATCAAAGCAAATAATTAAGTTAATCCCACCAATTTCAAACTAGCCAATTCAAATTTAAGAATATGGAAGATGGGAGATATTGAGAATGGATACTAAAAAGATTACAAAAGAACACTCATGCAAGGATCACAGAGCTAAGACCTGGGAACCAGTTCTCTTAGTAACTTATTCGAACAGAAAACAACAGGTAAGAGAAATTACTTGTCAATATAATAAAGAAGGTGGTAAAGAATATTGATTGTGCATGAGAAGATGGCATCCCAGGGTCCGATTTCAAGGTTGAAGGGCGTTCTTGGTTGAGTATACGTTTGAGCGAAACACAAAGCAAAGTATTCAAAATAGACCCTGTTGCAAACCATAAAGCTTCTGCATCATGCCTCCAAAGAATCAAACAACCAAAAAGGGCAGCTATGATCCACTTGCTCTGTAAATCACAGCACCAAATGCATTAGCTTATAAAAATATGGTTAGTTAGTTACACTTAAGTGTAGCCTTAATTCTACTTTGACCATTCCTCAAGATGGGAATCAAAACAGATTACTGATATTTCAGTCTCAATATTAAGCAAGTTAAACATCTTAACTCAGTCTTAGAAGTCTAAAAGGTTTATCTTATGACAAGGTTTGGAAGAATTTATTTGTATATAACTTCACTTAACAATCAGCATTTGAAAGGAACAGATGTAATATAATGGAAACTGAGTAATATGCGAAAATATGTGAATGATTCAAACATATCAGTGCAGTAGAAGTTGCAAGGAACTTGGTAGGACATGTCCTCAGAAGGTAGGAGTAGGACTGATATCTATCATCTAGTTAGTGACCAAGCAGAGTATACTGTATTTGCTATAGATTTGTTGCAGACAACTAAAGTATTAAACAAACACATTATATTCACGGTTGATCCTGCTTGTTCACATTCACAGTATTTGTTGTATATGTTGGATAACTTGAGAACAAATAACAAAGCTTAAAGCAACTCCCGCAAGAGAACCAAAATTGGGTTCTTAGTTGATGTTTAGTGGGCCAGAAATTGCCACATCAAGTTTAAGAACAAGTTCAATTTTTCACTCCAGTGGTGAAATCATTTAAGAACTCAATTATAAATCTCACTTTCTAGATTTCCCCTCACTCTATTGGAGTCCCTCTATTCCCCATTCATTCTTTCTCTTCCACTTTTTCTACAAGAAGAACCAATGCTAGTTAATACAACTATGATTGTAGTCCCAAAAACCTTGACGCCTCAATTCAATAAATTGCATATCAAAATTTAAAAGCAACAACTTATAATGTTAGTAAAGAATTGAAATATAACCAAGTCCTACAAATAAGGTTTTAAATAAAAGTATATGTAATCATAAGGTTTTCTGAGATATTAATTTATGACTGCAATTGCAAACAGCATAAAGTCAACATTTTTTCACAACACATAACATGAATTGAAGAGCTTAGGGAAAATTACCAACCAGTTTATTGAGCTTGTATTCCATATCACGAGACAAAAAATTAACCCGAAACCGAGACGAGTCACCAATTAAAGCTTCTTGTTCAAACACTTGAATGATTTCACCGCTTTCATCTTCGTCATCACTAAAACCAGAAACTCCTGTTGATTGATTCATTGTTTTCGATACCCAGTTGGTGCGTCTTCTTCCCAAAGTAAGTTTATTTGTAACAAACCCTCTAGAAAGGAATGATTTTGAAGCAGGAAATGAAGTGTTTTTGAAGTATGTATGTTTACGAAGAAGAGAAGAGGGAGGAGGAGTGTAGGAAAGAGTGGTTGTTGCCGCCATGTGAGTGAGTTGTTGTGTGCTGCGATAAGCTCATCATCGTCTCTAAAGTGATGATATTTATTAGCGGAGGTTGGTGGCGTATGAAGTGAGATTGAGATGCATCTGAATCGTGAACAATATCAATATCATCATTTCAGAAAACACCAACCACTGAGTTTCTTCTCTTCCTTTTCATTTATTTTCACTCCAAAACAACTCCTTTGTCCTTTCTTCCCTATTTTGGTACCCAACCCAATGCAATGCACACGAGATAAATAAGGTAGGTTTCTACTTTCTACTTCAATTTCTACTAAAAATGAATGAGTTAAACTTTTTCTTTTTGAATAAATTATTATGAAAAAACGGGTGCATCTAATATGGACTGCTGAAAACTGATAAAAAAACTCATTAATTTTTGGGATCAAAGTGTAAATAAAAAGATATAGAGACTAATATTGCAATAATTAAATTTTAAGAGGATTAAAGTTGTTAAAAAAAGATTGAGGACCCCTTTAGACATGGAAATTGTAATTTATTCTAATATTTATCAATTGTCCTTAGTGTTAATTCACCAAACTCTAGTTAGGCTTGAGTCACTTTACACATATATCATATAATTAGATTGCAAACAACGAACACAACCTTCCTATATGTAATATGGGAGACCATAATTAGTAGGGGCTTCAAGGGGTGCCCAGAAATTCATCTAAACGTGTTTAGACGGTTATGGACAACCCTTTAAGGTAACAAATAAAGTTAAAATAGAAAAAGAGATAGATATTTATGGCTCTTTTCATAGATTTCAGGGATGATATGGATTCTAGCATCCCCGAGTCGTTTCTCAACTGTTATAGTGTTCAACACGTCAAAAAAACCTAAAACACACAAAACTATCATCCAGAGACCAAAAGCATCATCTAAATCCCATGAATTCGACTGGACCGGAATGAAACATGGGGTTCTATTAATGTTTCATGGGTTACCCAAGTGGTTTGGAGAATCTCAGTAAACTCTAACTCGTACGAAGGTCGAACTACAATATAGAGACGAAAAACAACATCATACTAAGGCTAGGGTTTAGAATAGGTAAACCATATTATAATATAGGTCCATCAAGGTATTAAGAGTACTTATGTAGCTTATCTTGGTGAAAGAACGGTAGGAAGTTAGCTCTAAAACAAATGTGCAACCCAAGATGCACCTGTGCGATCAGGTGTGGGTACTGATCCACAAATTTGCTCAAAATGGGGTCCTAAGACATTCAAATGTGTAACGTTGGAGTCACTGACATGGCCTAAGTTTCACTTTTGAACACCTCTTGGTAAATGAATACGCTTTATATAAAAATCAAGTTTAAATATTCACACATTTGCATACCCACGCCATGGAGTCCTTAGATCAATGTATGTTGTAGCAATAGATGAAAAGCTTGAAATTTCAAAAATGCTTGAAGTAACAACTGATGAAAAGCTTGAAGTTTCCACAAATTTCATATAATGAAGTGCAAGATGAAGAAGATGATCTAGAGTCAGATTGTGATGGACAAAGTAAAGCAGAGTAAACTTTTGATGTTATGTTAAGACTCAAACTCTATAATGAGTATATACATTGTCTAAAATACCAGTTATGTATTTTACCAAACACATTAACATCTTTAATGTAATGAGATTATTTTTTGTTATTTTGTTAAGAAGTTAACATGAATCAATTAGGTATAAAAAACTATATTTATTCTATTTTAAATTACTATCGACATGTTGGAGATCGAATTAGCGAGTAAAAAATTAAAAATCTGATGAATTTGGTCACACAATATGGTCTCTAGACAACTTTCATTATCTAAATTGAACACTAATTATGTTGCTATATTCGGTTACTAAATTGGTTGCTAAAGTAGTTGTGGCAATCGGTCACAAAATTGGCCACTAAAATTGGTCACTAAATTGGTCGCTAAAATCAGTACTAAATCGGTCACACAAAAAGTCACTAAATCAAGCGCTAAAAATTCGAACACATAATCGATTGCTAAATATTTAGACACAAAATTGGTTGCTAAAAATTCAGTTACAAAGGTCGCTAAAAATTTAGTCAGCAAATCGATCGCTACAATTAGCGACCAGGTGATATAGAACTGATCGCAAATTCAATTGCTAAACGTTTCGGTCACTAAATGACCTTTTTTTGTAGTGGATACAAGGTCATTCTTGTATGATGGATGGTTAGTGGGTCTTACACAATTTCCCCCTTTCAAATTGCACCATCCAAAAGTAATCGTGTGTTCAACATCTGTCATGAACATAAAATGGATCACTTTGTACAGGTAGGTGTAACACAAAATATAATCCATTTCTATATTGAAATGTTAGTGAAGATAAATAATTATGTTAGTCAATATACTTTGGTATCACACCTATACAGACACCCCCACCCCACACCCTACACAACACGGTCGGTACCTTGATACGTTGGTATCGTACATTACCAAAGTATCATATCAGTTCGGTACTAAGGTGACGTACCAATCTAAAACAGTGTTGAATAGAGTTGTAGCATGGTCCACTTAAAGGTACTTTTGAGATTTTTGGAAATTAGGGGGTATTAATGAGTAGGAGAAGATGTTTAATAAGAACGGGGCCTACAATTAATTAATAGCAAATAAACAAGATAAAAATGGGCTGAAGTGTGCGCACAACGCATCATCTCCAATAGCTCTCTTGGCACTTGCCCTTATAAGTGTGGGCTTCACACATTTGGATTGGGCCCCAAGGGTACCCAATTTTGTAAAAAGGAGAGCACACACACTAACTGATCACCACACACGTGCATCACCGCCGTCCGACCGGCTCAGCCGGGCCGGGGTCTGGGCTGTGAGGTGTAACTTGTTTTTTTTTTGCAAAAATAATTATTTATTTTGGTGCGTTGCTCACTAACTGTACAGATACGTTGAACCGACCAGATACACTGACACTAGCCGGTTACGCATCTGATAGAGCCATTTTTAGCTATTGAGAATTTTTCTCCAACAATTGGACTTCCCCAACAAGCCGTTCGTTTATAGCTGTTGGAGTGATCTTACTGAGATATTTTATTCAGATGAAGTCATGGTTGATAGTATGATTGATTTATTTACTGGGAAAATACTGGGGTTGTTGATGCCATGCATAAGCTAATAATAAAAGACGGAGTGCAGCATGTTTACCCCATGAAGGTGTTAGTTGGAAAGTTGAACTGGTACACTCCACAGTCCACAGTCCAGTCCTGATAGTCCTTTTTGATCGAATTATTAAGAAAAACACCGAACGCACGAGCGATAGTACTTTACGCTGATACATTGGTCATTGGCTGGCTCACGTGAAATGCCACATCTAATCTAACCACTCTTTCATATATATATATATATATATATATATATATATATATATATATATATATATATATATATATATATATATATATATATATATATATATATATTCATTCCCCTCTCAACACCTCCCATCCATTCTCTTAACTTTATTTATTTCCTCCTGGTTTGACGAAACAAAAGCTAGATAAGGAGAATTAACCAATATTATCATAAATAAATTTAAACATATATATGAATGGAATCTAAATATATAAATCTGATGTGCACGGATAAAACAACTTTTTGAAATGCAACAGAATAAAATACTAGTACTGGAGGAGAGAGTAGATAGGTCATGCAGGTCTGAATCTGATAAATTTAATTACGGTACGCCAGTACAGTTAGAGAGGTTTCGAGAGCAGTTTTGATTCTGTTCTATACATGCACGCACGCATGCACGGTGGGAATAAGTCAACTTTTTACTCTAGTGGTAGCTTTCAATTCCTCAACTTTTTTAATACTACCCTTTATTAATCTATAATAATAGAACTTTTCTTCCTCTTTGATCTCCTGACTCATTTACAAAGAGACGCTTCTTTCTCTTCAAAAATTTCCCTCCTCGCTGTTTCTTTCCAATTATCTCCATGGACGCTTTCGACTTCAGCGACGTGAAAGCAGAGAAACGGAGCGCCATGTCAGCATACAATCTCTTCAGCAGCATTACGAAGATGCTTCGCGTTCTCGAAATATGCCTCGTTCTCCTTTTCCTCTCATGGATCCTTACTCGCCTTCCTTTTGCTCTCAGAGTCTCCGTTGACTTCCTCCGGAGTCCTCTCTTTGTGTTCGCCATATTCAACGCTATCATTGCAGCCCTCTTCGCCCAGTCCGGCCGCCACTTCTCCGCCGCCGATGACGGTGGCACCGGCAGTGGCACCACAGATCTTATCAGCATCAGCTCTCAACCGGAAACTAATACTACTCCACCGGTAACGGAGCAGGTAGAGTTCCAGGATAAGCAGGTTGCGGACACGTGTAAAGAAGAGGTAGATTCAGGCGCAGGAACAAATATTGTTTTGCGAAAAGTTTATCGCCGGAGTCAGTCGGAAACGATGAAGGGAAAGGAAGGAGATCGGATGGCGAGACGGAAATTCGGACGGTGGAAGACGGATAACGGTGGGAAATATTTGTATCCACATGATAAGCTAAGTAACGAGGAGTTTCGGCGGACAATAGAGGCGTTCATTGCAAAACAAATGAAGATTCTGCGGGAGGAGTCATCATGTTAACATAAAACAAACATTGAAATAAAATAACAAACAGAAATGAGCTTTCAAATCAAAATCACTCTTGTTTGTGTTACTTTATGGCATGACACTGCTACTTTACTCAACAATTCAAGATATTACTGTTATTACAAGTTTACAACCTCACAGCGCGTTACTGCTTCCAACCCAACCTCCCAGTGGCAGTGAACACTGCACAGTGTATAATGGCTTTGGATTACATCACTAAACCAAGTGTTTAGTGATGGTCACTAAATTATTTGTAACCTTTGGATCTCTCATTTAGTTTCCAATTGAGATCCAACGGGTGTTTTTTAAAAGGTTATATATGTACTTTCATATTGTTAATTATATTAAGTAGTTTATTTTTTATAAAAAACAATTCGTACCGTTCCAGTATGAATGCCATTATTTGCGGCATATAGTTTGGTGATCACCTTTAATGCGTTGATGAAGAATCCGTTCAATTAATTATGGCATGCGTTTTTCTCTTAATTGTTTTGGTGGAAAAACATTCAGAATGTATAAATGAGAAAAAAAAAAAAAAAAAAACCAACAAGGGTTGGTCAAGTGAGAATCTGAGCTTTGATCCCACCCCAACGCTCTCTGTTCGAATCTTGGGTGTGCAAAACTCGTTGGGAGGAGAACCATACCATGGCAAGCAAAGCGTGACTGCGTGGTACCAGTTCCCGGCGCCAGATTAGTCGTTAAGCAAAGCCTGGATGGAATCAAGCAAGACCTAAAACATGAGTAACAAAAAAAATGAGAAGAAAAAATTCCCTTTAAACCAAATTCCCTTAACTATAGTATTTTAATAAAACCTAATAATGAGCCAATTTAATTTTAAACTTCTTCCTTCTAAACTTAATTGTTTTTCGTTAATCTTCTTTCTTCCTTCCTCCTTCTTCCTTCTTCCTTCTAAACGTAAATCTTTTTTTAATCCATCTCTCATTCTTTGCGAATTTTACATCTGTTATCCTTCTATATATTAAAATAAGCAACAAGGTAGACACTAATAAGGGATTCGCGTTTTTCGGATACGCCGATAATGGCTCAAACCGACAGTGATGAACATGATCAGACGAAGTGGCTGAAAAGGTTTTTCGGATACGCCGATAATAACCATTGTTGTTCAATTTTGTGGTTATTAAACTTTATAACGATTCGTTGCTTACTATATATGAATAACCAAAGCTCTGTAATTAGGCGGCTAGAAACAACTAACCAGAACTGTTTGATTCTGTGGCTAGTAATAAACTAGCCGCATTTAAGTGACTTCGTGGTTAGGTCATGGATTCATTCACCGCTTGCCTTCAGTAGTATGCAACATTGATCATATCAATTCAATCTAACAATTTATTTTCTCAGTTTTTAGGTCATTATGTTTGTATTCATTTACCTATTGCCTTGCGTAGTATGCAAGATTGAAGTTTATGCTCTAGTCAGTATATTTGTTCTCATCAAAAAAATATGATAAATAGTAATCATACTGCTTTTGCAGTACAAATAATTAGAGATTGATAATTAGCACTTTATATCACTTTAAAATTTTAAATCACCTCTACTTTGATCTTACTACTACTTTGATCAAATTAGAGACTTGTTTTTTGATGAATGATTAATTAGAGATTGATAATTAACAAGATTTTGAGCGTGAAAGAAAAATATACATGACATTAAATATATAGAAAAATTCATATAACCCGATTTTAATGTATAGAAAAATTCGAATATATCGATCAATTTCCTATTTGATATTAATATCCAAGCCCTCGTAATTTGATGGCTAGAGCAATCCAACCAAAATTGTTCAATTACGTAGCTAGTAGTAAACTAGCAGAAGTTAGATGACTTCGTGGTTAGAATTAAAACTAGCCGAAGTTATGTGACTTCGTGGTTAGAATAACCAAAATTGTTTTGTACTGCTTTTTTTCTGCAGTTCAGGATGGTTAGGTCCAGGATGAAATAGTTGCTGTCCAAAATCTGTTTCAAGAAAGACAAAAAACGAAAGGAATAGGAATAGGTAAGGAAGATGAAAAACAAGATACAGAAACAAGCAAAACTGAAACAATAAAGAAAAAAACCAAAAACGCACTTGCGATGGGTAGAATCCTGCGTCTTTTCTCTTCACTCTTAGTCACTCCTTTTAGTAGAAGATGGTCCTTCTTCTTCGTTTCTTCTGCGTTGTAGCCGTTTATTCTTCTTCACTCGTTCACTAGTCATCTTCTTCGTTCATCTTTGTTTCTTCTTCTTCTTCGTTTGGGTTTCTCGGTTTCTGAGTGACTTTGTTTCTTCTTCTTCGTTTGATTTGAAATCCTAGTCGTCTTCAACCTTGTGTTTATGGGTTTCGGTGCGTTTTACCTTCGTTCACTTTCTCCTTCGTTCACTTTCTCTGGGTTTTCGTTCACTTTCTCCTTCGTTTATTCTGCTTCGTTTCTGGGTTTTTCGTTTATTCTTATTCGTTTCTGGGTTTTTCCATCGTTTCTTGGTTTTCTGCTGCGTTTCTGAAAAGAAACGTTTTCAGCGTTTCAATTGTAGTGGTAACTCCTTCCTATTTTTGTGGCATAAATCAAGCACGTTTTTTTTAATTGCAGTCAATATTTAATGGCTAATAACTAGGAAATCCAAAATTTATTTAATTTGTAAAATTATGTTTTTATTAATTGGTAGTTGCCCAATTTGCCCTTTTAGTGATGGTAACTAAATGGTCTATTTAGTTACCTAAACTATACTCGTGTATAGTACTGTAGTAATTTTTTTTCTTTGAAACTTTTACTAGTTGCTTTTTTTTTTTGGAATACTAGTTGTTAATCTATTAAAATTAAATTAATAACAAGAATGTAAATTTCTTAATTATTTTGGTTTCCGTCACCGTAAAAGTTTCATTACAAGGGATTATGTCTAAGCTCTAAATAGGTTTATATTAAGCTCCCGTAATATTCGCCCTATGCACTATACTTCTTATGTCTAGGTTTAAGCATGGATTGTTCTAATTGTTTTTTTTAGATAATCAATTTATTGAAGGGGCACTAGGGGTGCACCGATCCTTTACAATTAGTAATGGAAGGGGGAGATGCCTCATTAAAACCTCCCTAGACCAAAACCCTTTGGGAAAAAGACTTAGGCAGAGAAAAAGAGTACATCTTATAGATTGGGTTATTACAAAGAAGAAAGACAACCCATGGGGCAATTACACCAATTAGAGAACGTCACCCCACTATTTCTCCCCCTCCTAGATACGAACCATCCCCATGATACATATTTGATAGAGTTAACAATTGAGTTTACATTTGCAACAACACCTTAATTGGAAAATGGTTCTATACCGTGCCATCCACACCTGCCATACTGTTGCCACCCAGAAAATGTGTTTGAGCTTTTTAACCTTGCTTCCTTCCACAAAGCCATTCACTACAAGAAAATCGCTGATTTGCCACGGACATTTCCGTGGCAAATGCACAAATTTCCGTGGCAAAACAACATTTGCCACGGATTTGCCACGGACAAAAATTGGTGGCAAAAACGCTCGTCGCAAATCGTTTGCCACGGAATTTCCGTGGCAAATTTTTCCGTCGCAAATCCGTGGCAAATTTATCCGTCGCAAATCCGTGGCAAATTTATCCGTCGCAAACCCGTGGCAAATCCGTCGCAAAAATTTAAAAAAAATTAAAAAAAATTAAATCATAATTTTAATTCTTCAACCCATTAAGCTATTTGACAACTAAAGTACAAGGCAAAAGAATCAGCTAAAATATTGGTAGAACCTTAGACATGGAAATTAGATCCTTGAATTTAAATAAGTCAACGAAGTCTCAGTTGAAGTATCCATGTCATCATAACATCAATGTAATCCAAATCATAAACAATAATCCATGTGAATCCAGAGTATATTGGTAACACAATGTTTTCAGTTCATCAAACTGATGGGGTTGATAATATTTGAGAAAAACTAAAGAGTCTTCCAATTGTATTAGCAGTGGGCTTTGAAGAGGCAGAGAATGGCGTTGCTACAATCTAGACCTACAACCTACAAGAAATAATTTAACTTAGAACTTTTCTTATGAATGTTGTAAGCATGATTGAGAATACATTAAGGAAAAGAAACAGCAATGTTCATGCAAGAAAGCCCAAGTTAACAAATCTCACGATTGTAAACTATAACTGATCAAATTAGTACCAATTAAACAAGGAATTGTGAGACTTAAGAATGTCAAACAAATAATCGATTACTACACGATCAAAGAACAAAAAAATTGTGGCATCATATGATAACAAAACTTAAGCGGGAAGCATTATAGAGTCTATCCCATCGAAACAGAAAGTTTAAGAGTAAGATGTCATCAAAGGGTCTAAGTAGACAAACAAACCTCTTCAATCTCCTTGATTACTCGATCGGTTCTCGCACTGGAAGATCTATTTTGTTCAAAACACATTTATGAATACCTACCGTTACTAAATAAATGTGTCCATGCGCATACAATCATATTGACATGTTATTTCATAAAATTATAATTATAACTCGAGAAAAGTGAAGGCAAAAAAGCAGAGGTAGGACATAAAACCATTTACAATTTGGAAAGGAAAATCCTTTGCCATGAATTTGTGGCCATAGTAGAGAACACCTTTGTTTTGTGCCACTGATGGTCTTACAAATCAATTTCACATAGAAGGAATTTTTTTTCTTGGTGGGTTTGAAGATGAGTCATGGGCCTTTTAAAAAACTACATGAGTTTATTATTTCAAAGATAGCATCAATAGAAGATAAAGAGTCCGAGTGAATTAATATAAAACTTTCACATAAGGAAAGTTAAAAGCAAAGTACAAGGATGGCATACTTACAGGATAATTTCTAGGTTGTTCTCCAAAGCCAAATAAACATTAGCTAGTGTTTGTGCTTCAACCCCTGTGATTTGTTTTGCTTAATGCCTAACTTTGAATGATAAGAGATGGATGCTTAGGAAACAATGGCGTAAATCGTTTTATAATCTGGAAAGAAAATGGAAAGCATAAGATTCAATATTTTTGCACATAATTGAGAGGTACATCATACAACTCATCCATATTCTTTTACAAGACAAATTAAATGGCCACGTCGTAATAGTATAATCAAACTGAAAGTGTGAAATTTTTGTTTTGATAACAGAAAGAAACATCATTAATAAACAGAAATATGCACAGATTACATAATCATGTATTAAGAGACAAGATGATTTTGGGCATCGGCTAAGCAGCCATATAAGATGGGATCACTTTCAAATTTAAAATATTAGTTCGGAAATTGAATCGCCACACAATCGCGCCCACATATTTTTTTGTCGTTACTAAATTTACCTTGTACTTGTTGGGATATAGTAACCTAAATCCAATTATCCCTTGTACATTAAAAGGGCTTTTAGGAAAGGGCTTATCTAAGTATGCAAAGGTGTAACTCAAATTGTTGGATACTCAAATGCTAATTGAGCAGGCCACCCACCAACAGGGATTATCCTAAAAAATTAAGAACCGAGAATGTCGCCACAAGATCAAGTCTTTGAAATAGAACATCAAGTCATGGCATTGTCGGCCGGTGAATTCATATGGCATAAACAACTACTTTCAGGAGCTTATAATTTGGGAGGTTATGCAAATGTTACTCATTTATGATAACCAAGTTGCATTGCACACCAACTCAAATTTAGCGTTCCATGAGAAACAGATAGAGATGGTTTGTTATTTCATTGGAGAGAATCATTTACCAGGAGACATCATCACTTACTCAATTAATTCATATGATCAACTAGCAAATGTTTTTCTCTAAATTCTTGATGTGTAACAAGTTGGGTGCATCATTGAAACAACTTCACTACCCCCATCTATGAGTTTACAAGAAAGGAATAGACACAAAATCATTTAAAAAATGCAGACACTCGTATTCCACCTACTTCATTATAAACGGGCACATACCAAATTAAAAATTTACTGCCATGTCGCAAGTCGCAACTTTAAGTTGTGGAATCAACCTCTGAGGCTACAACAAGAGCTTTTTGACACCAACAACTATAACAGTCTAAAACACTTAGATTCTTAAATTTACAGTGATGATATTATTTTCTTTTTCCACAAAAAAACCTCCAAGGAATTAAGATAACTGGGCCAGTTTTATTCTTAATTTTTTATTGTTATAACTTAAAATAATGTCGAGAGCTGAGCTGATACTATTGGAATCCATCATCAACTCTCCTTCAAGCTCCATGGACCATCAAGCTCATACATATTCTTTTTGTGGGGTAATCGAACATATAAAGCTTATAAATTAAAATTAATGAACAAAATAAGAGATGCAAGGAAAGAGACACAAGCAGTGACAGATATCACAACAACAAAACTCATACCTCTTTGGTATGAAAGGTAAAGTCGATAATTCTTTTTCTATATTCGGACAATTTTGTCCTTTCCTCTCTTCGAAACATTAGGAACTAGTTCGAACCCTACATGCAAGGGATATACTCGAATAATAATGTGTTACCACTAGACACTAGTCTCTCAAAAACAAGTTTAAGAAAAGAAATATAATCTACAATTAGCGAACTGCGTTACAAAAGAACTCGAGCAAAGGCATACCTACTTTCTCAGTACTCTTTCCGCTTTTGCTATCAACAACACTCGATTTTACCATAAAAGGTTTGGCAAGATTGATCAAGTATTCACATTCTTCTTTTGACTGTTCAAAATGATATGCAGAATTAACATTTTCATACAATATAGATTTCAACGATTCACCACTACAGGAGTTTAAAGAAATAAATAACATCTCTCACTTAAACTTTGGAGTCTTTCAAAAGTTCAAGTTCTATCGATGCATATATCCGAAGATAATGTATATTAATACAGGAGTTTTATGCGCAATTCTACATGATGAAGCCTATGCTTACTGAAGTTTTATGCACAATTCTACAATTCTCCTTGACATATACGAAACAAACATTCTATCGGATACTTGAAGATCTTAAACATCCAATCCCTAAAAACATTCAACTGATCCAACAAACAAAATATTCCCAAACTCAAAAGCGGTTCAAAAACTAAATTGATGATCTAGGAACATCACATAGCATTGTATCAATCAAATTCAAATGCTTAAATAATATCAATAGCAACAACAAAGATAAAGGAAAAGAGAAGATATAGATCCATGAATAGATGACAAAAATCGACTCGAAGAAATTGTGATAGATGAAAGCTCTCGGCTCCCGGGAGAGAACTTCATCCATCTGCTAACAACAACTAAAACAACAAAGCAAAAGTAAGGAAAACCATATGTGATTAATATTACTCAAGTGACATAAACATCCCTTTCTTTTATTCCTTTCCATTGCTTTCTCATTCTCCTCATCAATATTCAAAATTTCAAAGAATCAATACTGTAATCACCAATATCACTATTATAGACAAAAGGAGTTGAAGAAACAAAAACCTCAGCGATAGAATATTAAATAATTACAAACCTTGTCGACAACTTTGCCCGGAGGACCAATCATTTGGTATCCGAAGATTCGCCAAGCATCTTCCTGAAATAGTAATGATATAAATTAATAAGAACAATGACAACATCAAAACAAAAATAGCAATCGAAAGTCACGAAATTTAGATTATCGACTATTATATACTCTAACCTCTATGAATTCAAATTGAACAAAACAAAGCTAGTTCTCTTGTGTGGAAAAGAACAAGAGCCTAAACTGCACTGTGATTAGGATCAATTTGTTAAAGTGTTGATGTAACAAAAATCATAGATCTTTCCCATCCTGCATTTTGCTTGGCAAATGACATCCATTCCTAAAATTGTTTTTGCGACGTTTCTCATCCACGAAATCATTAACCCTAACACCAAACAAACATAAAACAAATCATAAACAAACACAAAATACCTCAACATTAATCAGTATTAGGAAAAAATGTCGAACCCAAACAAAATCGGAAGAAATCAAATCAGGAATCAATATCAAATTCAAAGTCAAAATAAGAAGATGAAGAAGAAGGTGGAAGAGGAAATATGTGCTATCACTGGTTTCAAATTTCCAATACGGGGTTCGAAATGAAGAAAGAAGACAAAGAAGAAAGAGATTTAATAACACGGGTTTTGAAATCAAACCCTAGGATCCGAAAATGAAGAAGAAGAGAGAAGAGAGGAAGATGAAGGGAGAGAAGAAGAAGAAGAACCGAGGTGGATCGAGGGTGGTGTTCGTTGAGAGAGAGGAGATCGAGTGGTGCTCGTTGAGAGAGAGGCAACGGACGAGGGTAGTGCGTGGTGCGAGGACGGCGTGAGGAAAGGAGGAGAGAGAACGCAAGGCGTCGTTCGGTGAGTGGTGAGAGTGATGAAATGAGAGAGAAGGGGAGAGAGATTTAGGGCACAACAGGGAAAGGGGAGGGGAGAAACAACGAGCGGAGGGTGGAGGGTGGAGGGTCGGAGGAGGAGACTGCGGAGAAGAGAGGGTGGAGAGCGTTTGTTGTTTTAGGGAAGCGTCGTTCTGTTTTGTTTAGGGAAGCGTCGTGCGTGTTATGTTTTGATAAATGGGTTGCCACAGACTTGCCACGGCATATCCGTGGCAAATTTCTGTCCTTTCACATGTCCGTGGCAAACCCGTGGCAAATACCAGCGGGAAATTTCGCGCCCTTATTTTTTACTTAGGTCGTCGCAAATCCGTGGCAAATTACTGACGGAATAAGCTCCGTGGCAATTGTTGGTGGCTAAAACAAGCTTTTCTTGTAGTGATTGACCCTCCTGAACATAGTTACCACATCATTGCTTATTTCTCCATCTATAATTAATCCACGCCAGAACCCCACGCCAAACAGCCTGTGTAAACAAGAACCTGCAGAAAATATGTTCAGCCGATTCCACTGAAGTAAAGCAGAGGACACAGCTTAAACCGTAAGGTGGTGATAATACTCCTCTAATATGAAGGTTCTCCCTTGTTGGTATCTTGTTCAATAATAATTTCCAGCTGAAAATCAAGACCTTTGAAGGCAAATCGTTGCTCCACAAGGACCTGTACGCCTCAGCCAACTGATCTTCATGCATCGGGCCGATCCCTCTAAAATGGTTTCTTAACCATGTATAGCACGATTTAACCGTGAATCCACTAACAGTGTCGGGTAGCCATATCCATCTATCCATAACATCCCTTTGTGGTTGAATACCAAGTAGCGTTTCTTTCAGCTCATCCACACTTCCATCGTCTATTGCAGCAGCTGCATCAAACCTGCTCCATTCCCAGTTCCACCCTAATGACGTCCAACAACCCATATTTGCCACCGTTAGATCCTCCCCACCACACACCTCCAGTACCGATCAACCACTCACCCACATTAATCATTGAGTTGGCTTTATAGGCCATGTTTGAACATATAAATGTAGTTATGTTTAGTTGATCAGTTCTAAAATAAGCATTAGAAGAAGTTTCATGCAAGGGTTAAAATACTAACATCAAAAACTATATTAAAACTATTAAAAAGTCATTACATAACTTCAAGCATCCCGACTACAAGAGAGTTAGTTCATGATGAGAACCAAACACAAAAATAAAGCATAAAGGTGTTACCTAAAGTCATAAAACCGAAATTACAAAGAGAATGAAAATACTCCAATTGATGACAGCCCCTGTGATACTACAACATCACTCACAGCACTGCGTGATGCTAAAACATCCCTCACAACACTGCAGAATTTTTACTTTTTATTGTGAAAATGGCACTTAAAACGAATATAGCGCAATGGAGTTATTTCTAACTCTCATCTCTTCAGACCAGCCACCCCATGATGAAGAAGAAGAAGGTTGACGTTTCTATATAAAAAAATATCTCCTAAAAAGGTTGACAACCCATCCCACCAACTCTTTTCATCCTCCATTACAAAATAGACAAGTGTTCCAATAAAGGAAAAGGTGGGTAGCTGCTGCAGGAAAAGTTCTGCACTGCTCTGCAGTGATTTGACACGCAGCAGAAGCTACTTTTTTGTTTTCTGTCTCATTAGTTGCAGAACGCAACGCTATAGCATCCGATGCTGTAACATATTGAACAAACAAATTAAAATACAACTAAGGGGTACAAAAGTGCCAAATAATCACGTAATCAGTTTCTAACTCTCTTTTACATCAAACAACATATATTTACTTAAGGGTTAAATATATTTTTAGTCCCTATAAAATTTCACAATTTTGTTTTTAGTCTCTATAAAATGCCAACTATACCCATCGAATTTTTGAGTGATGATTTGAATATATGTAAGGACATTATAAACATCTCTCCCACAAACACTTCAAATTTTCTAACAATAGATGAATTAAATATTATTTTTTTAAGTGCAAAAAATTCAAAAAACAAATTAAAGGAAATACTAAACTAGAAATCTAATTAGTGTTCTTCTACCTTTTTCAGCTACACCAACTTGTCTTTGATGATTCTACCCCAATACCAACTCCCAATTGTTGTATATGTACAAGCTTTGAAACCCCATGCAAGATCAAAATTCACCTCTACCCCTCATGCATTTCAAAGAGAAGAAGAAAATATCAATTTTGGGAATAAAATGAAAAGGGTTCTCGAATGGGGAGAAAAGGAGGAGTGGTGTGATGGAATGGAGGAGCTATTGAAGATGAACTTTGTGGTGTACGTAGGGTTCTACTTTACCTTCAATCTCCTACCTCCCTTTTCTTTCTCTATCTTTCACCCTCTCTCTTTCTCTATCTTTCACCCTCTCTCAATTCTATGTTGTTGGAAAATGAAAAAAATGGGTAATACCCCTTCCCACACCCCACATTTAACCAAATGCGTGAAATCACAAAGCTACCATTAATGAAACGCGTGCGTTTTAATTTTTTTTGGGAGATGAGGAGGGTTCGATAGATTAGCACCGAACCAATTCGGTGGCTAAATATCGAGTACGTTGTGAGGCACACCCCCAAATTTGTTCTGATTAGGTTCGATGGTTAAAAACCAAACTGGTTCCATGTTTAAGAACCGAACCAATGTTAATGTTCGAAGTTTAAGACAAACTTTCCTTTCAGAGACACCTCCAAATTGGTTCTAATCAGGTTCGAACTTTAAGCATCGAACCAGTTCGAACCTAATCTACCGAATCGGTTCGGACCTAATCTACTGAACCATACAGATTTCAGAAAGAAAAAAAAGAGGGCATTTTTTGAGAATATTGGGGTGTTGGGGTGTGCACCGAGTAGCGTGGGGTGGGTAAGAAGTATTAACCTCCCTTTTTTTTTGTCAAAAGTATTGGCCTCCCTTTAATTCTTTCAGCTGGGTTTTAAAAAGAAATGGGCTGAAATGGTATGGGCTTCATTCATTTTGGTTGACATGGTATAAATGAAATTGCAAACACCACTCTTTCTACTGATCTCAATTACACACTAACATTCACAATTATGCATTCAATTAAATAGCAATTAAATAAAACAAACACTAAAACATACAATTTCATACCCAAGAGCACTTGGATGAGATGGTAAGGGTCTCTTCCCAACTTAAAAAGGTAAGAATAAATAATTGTGGTCAAGCAATTATACCAAAAAAACATACAATTTCATGAAAATAAGAATATAATCAAGCAATTATCAAACATATCCATTATAAATACTGATAAAAAAAACATATCTATACTATTAACATTTGCAAATAATCTCATTAAATTGGGCTAAAAGGTACTTTTAGTCCCTGCAAATGTCAAGAAAATCGATTTAGTCCCCGCAATTCCAAAAATTTTAAAATAGTCCTCGCAATTACTAAACGCTACTACTTTAGTCCCTGCTGTTACTTTACTCTTAAAAAAGGAGGGACTAAACTGGATTTTCTTGACATTTGCAGGGACTAAAAGTACCTTTTAAATGGAATTGCAGGGACTAAAGTAGTAACAGCAGGGGCTAAAGTAGTAAGGTTTACTAATTGCAGAGACTATTTTAAAAATTTTGGAATTGCAGGGACTAAACTGGATTTTCTTGACATTTGCAGGGACTAAAAGTACCTTTTAGCCCATTAAATTATTTGCCAAATGTCATCTCCTAAGCATTTTAGCAATTAAGACACACTTAACAATTCTTCTAATGCACACCTTTTTCTTTTTCTACTTATACTCTTTTGGAGGTAACTTCTATTGCACACCTTATAAGGACAATTACAATACAAATACACCACTCTCACTCTCTCTCTCTCTCACTCACACACACACACACTCTCTCTCTCTCTCTCAATGCTTTTGGAGGTATTCTTCAATCAATACTATTTTCACCTATCTTCTATGACCCACTATCCATTGATTGACAATCATAAAACTTATAAGCCACCCTTCAATGTTCAATACTCTTCCCATTAAACTTCTATATTTTTGCCTCTTTGCATCAAATTTGCGCTACTTCAAATCCTTTTCAATGCATGTAGTAGTTTCACCTCCCACCGAGGACAATATAGATTTGAAGCCATATTCAAGAAACCAAAGAACATGAATACTATGATGTCAATACAAGATCGAAGACACTACAATGCATAACATAAAAAAAACCAAGAAGGACGAGAGGGCAACCGGCGAGCAAAATCATGAATTTGCAATCAAATTGAAGAATCTTATAGTAGATACCGAGGAAGCGGATTGGAAGGAACGTCGACGAAAATTGAAAAGCAGAACTAACGAGAAAGAAATGAAAAAGATACATGTTTATGTTTTTTAAGTGTTTCGTTGGGTTTTCTCCTCTGCCCATTTTCTATTCATATTTAATAATTAATTAAGAGTTGTGTATTTTTTGTGTTGTCAGACTGTCTCTTCCTTCTTCGTGCAAACAATGGCCATATATTTGGTTTCTTTTTACTGTAATATTTTTATATTTAATTATTTATATTAACTAATTTGTTTTATTCAAAAGTGAGTTTAATTATTTTGTGAAACCGTAAGTTACAAATTTAATTAAGCATTTATATCATTGTTTTCAAGTTTTGACATTATTTTAAATTATTGAAGAATATTTCATTTAACAGTTACATTTCCTTTTTATCTCAATTTTAATATCAATATGTTATGATGTATGTTATTATATATCAAATGATTGTCTGGTTTTAAAACTTTAACTTTGTATATTTTATTCATTTATATATTTAGATATAGCTATTGATAGTGGTTTAAAGCCAATAAAAACCCATGAATATGGTCTCACGGTTTATTTTAAAGTTCAACGCTCATGTATATATAAATGACTTCTTATTAAATTTTTTGTGGCATATTCTTATGTAAGTTTTTTGAAAAAGAACTTCTTACTAAGGTTTCTTGCGCATTATATTATAATATTGAATTTATAGTTTATCTTTGAAAAATATGTTTTGCTCACCGTAAAGAAAAGTAGAGGGTGGATTTCATCACTTTGAGTTTGATACATTTGTTGATCCGCACTTTCTATTATAGTCCTATTGCTCAAATATTCAATCTTTGGTTTGCTATGATTTTTTCTCATCAATTTTGTTACCTGAATCTTTCTAGAAGAGTCTATTGAATTTTAGGAGATTTTCGTCTCACACGAATAAATTCTTAAGGACAATAGTGCATTCACACGTCTCAACTATAAATTGTATTATATCCACTATAAAAATCAATTACTATAAAAACTTATTCAAGTTTTGAGTATCCATATATGATAAACTATTCTATTTTTACTAGACCTCGTGCGTATTACGCTACATGTTTTAGATTTCTTTTTAATAAATTTAACCAAAATTTTATGTGTATAACTTTATTGAAGTATTATAATATATTGTAACATAAAAGGTATCACATATTATCAACTACTATTTAATTTTTTTTATCTATCTTTATCAATTTTCTTATTCATACAATTTTAACATATAACTTTTTTGTGTCAAAAAATACAAAATTTATAATTATTTACTATTTACCGTGCGTAGCACGGGCCTGCATATTACATGATTTTTTATTTTTTGTTCTCATTATTTTTTCTGAATAGAATTTTCTTATGTAACTAAATTTATTTTAAAAATTTGTGATACAATCTTAAATGAAATTAGTAGATTCTTATGTGTACAAAAGTAATTACTATAACATAAAGATGTATTTCAGTTCAATTAATGAAATCACAAGTCATTTTATGTTACAAATGTCATTTTATGTTCTAATAGCTTACAATGTCATATAATTCGATTTAATTATCTATCTGTCATAACAAATTTTATTTCATTGCTAAAACTCACATAACACTTTTTAACTTACAATATCTTTAATTTGAAAGATAAATTAATCAGTTTAATTTTTCAACAAATATTTTTCCGTGCATCGCACGGGTTAAGATACTAGTTCATTATAAATAAGGAACAACTAATGTTATATCCAAAATAATTATTTTATTATTTTGAGTATTGCAATTAGTGCAATGGCCATTTGGTCATCGTGTCTGCCTTTCAATTAATGAAAACATTAAATAATAAAATCTACCAACACATAAACATTTTCTTTCCAAGAACTATAAAACTTTTAATTTCTTCATTGCACTAGAAGATACAAATGAGCAGAGGTCCACTCCTGTCAACAGAAAAAATAAATAATTTTGATTAAATTTTTAATTCTTATTTGTAATTTTCAACAAAAGTGTAAAATAATATTTTTTAAGTTAACATGTTTTTGTACAATTAATTAGAGACAACCTTTTAAAGACAACCTTTTTCGAAAGTCTGTTGTAGGGTGATGATACTTTTTTTTTATAACAGATGATACTTTCTTTACCCACACCAATTCTTGTTTCAATGACTAATTTTTCCTTAAAACAAAAGTTTTCTCAACATTAACTCATCCTAAACAAATATATCTTTATGGCAATTCCATTGATTTTGAATTTGATTTAGTAATAAAAAATGTACTAGTAAAAGTAAATTTTTTTTTATAATACTAATTTTTTTATTAAAAACACAAATATTATTATGTTTCATATTTTTATGCAATAATAAATATTTTTTTGACACAAAATAAATACTTTTTGACAATTTATTTTCTTTCAGTTTCATACTCACCTTTAATTTCAGTCTCTCAAAAGTCAAAAATGGTTTATTATACGTGTTTAGTGTCTTCGTAAAACAGAAGTAGATGGCATTGGAACGGAACCATCCATCGTCCTTGTGAATATATCCTAAAGGATCAAGGTGGATCAGTGTAATACGGATTAATAGGAATCAATACTGCGTGCAGGTCTTTTTCTGCTGCTGAATTAATTGTTTTACAAATATATATATAAGAGGCAAGAGAACTTACTATTTCCTTCATGGAATTAAATTCCATATCTGACGTGACTGGCTGATGCTTTGATTTGGTCCAAGCAGCAACAGCAGCACCGCACATCTGAAACAGGATAAAAAATTTCCATAGATTAAATTATTTTTTGAAGTATTCAATATTTTAGCTTAACCATATTCTCCCTCAGTGAAGTTTGTGAGCTTGCTTCGGTGAAGAAATAATGGTGGATGACAATAATGGATTTCTCTCTCTAGCGGATAACAAAGAGGAAGTGTTATGTTAAGTTTTCACATGGAGATGATGAAGTCTGAGTCTCTAATGCAGTCAGTAATCACATCATATGCAACTTTGTGCTTGGTGGGTAGCTAACGCACAAAAAGAAAACTGCTGATTTCTGACGGATTTCCGATGGGATCGTGACCATCGTAAATTGGCTGGTCCGAAACATGTACCGACGGTGAAGTTGAATCTGCCAGTAATTACTAGCGGATTTGCCTGTCGGTAATTAGCATAGGAGCGTTTTTTACGCTATTACGTACCGACGGGTAAATCCGTCGGTAATAATTCGTGGAGGTAATTTTTCATTTTATTTTTTCAACCTATTGATATATATATGTTTTAGGCTAAATAACACTTTTAGTCATTTATCTTTGTTCTAAGTTTCATTTTGGTCCTTTATCTTTTTTGTATTTCATTTTGGTCCCTCATCTTTCATTTAGGTTTCATTTTAGTCTCTCAATGGTATATTCCGTCCAATAAGTTAACAGACGCCACGTTGGCAGTTAACTGCTGACGTGGCGTATTAAATTTCTAATCTGATGTGTAATTTATTTAATGACATGGCATTTTGTTTTGTTTTTTTAAAATCAAAATAAGTTTAAAAAAACAAGAAACTTCATAAAAAAACTGAAAAAATAACCCAGATTGAAGAACAACAAAGAACTAAAGTGAAGAAGATAAAGATTGAAGAACAAAAAGAACCCAAATTTAAAAATCAAAACGAAGAAGAAGTTTGAAGAATAGAAAGAAATTTGAAGAATAGAACTTCAAAGAACAGAGAGCAGAAGAGAGAAACAACGAAGAAGCAAAACAATATCCTCTCAGCGAAAAGAAACAGCGAAGAACCAACTTCGAACCAATTGAACGAACTTCGAACAGAAACTGAACTTGCAGAAACCATTTGATTTTGGTTTCGATTTCACCTTATTCTCCTCACAGCTCTCAGATCTGCTTCTTCTCACCCTAATCCAACCCGATTTCTGCGTTCCTAGTTCTTGTGTCTTGGTTTTGGTTTTGTTGGTCGTAGTTTTTAGAGACCATTGGTTCTTATTTGTACACATCGTGTGGCAAAGGTGTAATCGTGAATGGGTATGAGGTCAAAGAGGAGTTGAGAAGAGGAACAGGTGATGAAGATGAAAATGGGTATGAGTTTGGGTTTCTTCTTCCGGATCGTGTTATTTTTTATTACATTTTTGTTTTATTTTTTGTTTTTGTTAATTTGTTTTTGATTTAAAAAAGCAAAATGTGATATCATTAAATCATATTGAATTAAAAAAAAGAAATGCATATGTGTAAAATGATATTGAATTAAATAATATATATATTTGCCACCTCAATTAATGAATGACACGTCATATATGACACGTCAGCAGTTAACTGCCAACGTGGCATCAGTTAACTTAAATTGACGGCAAGGACCAAAATGAAACGAAAATGAAAGATGAAGGACTAAAACGAACCAAAAAAAAGATAAAGGACCAAAATGAAACCTAGAGCAAAGATAAATGACCAAAAGGGCTATTTAGCCTATGTTTTATATTTATGAATATCGAAAAACAAAAAAATTAAATCAATCGATATAAAAATTCTGATAAATTTTTTATGAAATTCAGAATTTCATAATCAATCACTACATGATGGATAAAGCTTAGCCTAGGTAACCTTAATTGCAATGCACCAATCACTACATGATGGATACTCTCTCCCATTGGAAAAACTCTACTTAAGGGACTTTCTCACACGGAGGAGAGGACTTCACTCATTCATGAGAAATCCTAGCTTGCTAAAGGAGTTGGACCCTCCACTTCTACAGTGTCAGATTCATACCCCTAAGTTAGGGGTGCAAAAAAAAATTATCAAGTTCGTTCGTTCATAATATTGTCTTTTGGTTATTTCACACCCTTATGGGGTGTGTTTTGAGTAGGAGGGGGAGTGGGAAAAGCAACACCCCCTAGTAATGGGTCAGTAGCTTGTATCCATAAGTCGCCTGTTAGAAGGCCTAAGTAGTCTAGATCCATCTTACCCAGCACATCTGGCCAAATCACTAATTCCTAATGTGCCCATGACGACGATCGAGCTCGTGCTCATAGGACTAAAGCTTAGCCTAGGTAACCTTAATTGCAATGCACCAATCACTACATGATGGATGCTCTCTCCCATTGGAAAAACTCTACTTAAGGGACTTTCTCACACGGAGGAGAGGACTTCACTCATTCATGAGAAATCCTAGCTTGCTAAAGGAGTTGGACCCTCCACTTCTACGCAGTGTCAGATTCATACCCCTAAGTTAGGGGTGCAAAAAAAAATTATCAAGTTCGTTCGTTCATAATATTGTCTTTTGGTTATTTCACACCCTTATGGGGTGTGTTTTGGAGGTGGCGTGGGAAAAGCAACACCCCTAGTAATGGGTCAGTAGCTTGTATCCACAAGTCGCCTGTTAGAAGGCCTAAGTAGTCTAGATCCATCTTACCCAGCACATCTGGCCAAATCACTAATTCCTAACGTGCCCATGACGACGATCGAGCTCGTGCTCATAGGACTAAAGCTTAGCCTAGGTAACCTTAATTGCAATGCACCAATCACTACATGATGGATGCTCTCTCCCATTGGAAAAACTCTACTTAAGGGACTTTCTCACACGGAGGAGAGGACTTCACTCATTCATGAGAAATCCTAGCTTGCTAAAGGAGTTGGACCCTCCACTTCTACGCAGTGTCAGATTCATATACCCCTAAGTTAGGGGTGCAAAAAAAAATTATCAAGTTCGTTCGTACATAATATTGTTTTTTTTTCAAATTCATTATTAATTATTTAACTCCAAATTTATTTAAGAGTAAATTATCAATTCAGTCTCTAAGTTTACTCTCCTCTCCTATTTCCCCTCTAAGGTATATAAAAATAGGAAGTAGTTCCTGAAGTTTGTGACATCAGTCAAATTAAATTCTAAAGTTTTATAAGTAGCACTATTAGAATTTTAAGAATTCCCTGCAGAATTTCCTGTGGTTTCTATTTTGTTGATAATACATTGGTGGGTAATTGGTAATGTAGATTTTTCTGAAAAATTCGCAGGAAAGTCCGCAGGAAACTGGTTTCTAGTGAATATTTTTGAAACATTCACAAGAAATCAAAAACTTTCCGCAGGAAATTTTGCAGATAATACAAAAAATCCTAGTAGTGAGTACTTTCGAGACATTAATGAGACAAAATTCTTAAAATTTTAAATATTAGTTTCACAAATTTGACAAGCTTTAGGAACTACTTACTATTTTCATGTATTTTAGAGAATATAGAGTGTAAGTTCGAGAACTAAATTAAAACTTTAATCTTTATTTAGCATTCAAAGCTGAATAAACTAAAAGACCATCTAGGTGTGTAGTTTAAAATTTAGAGGCCTCAAAATAAATAGCATAAATGAAATCTGTGGTGAAATATATTTTGGTCCCAATAAAACATGAAAATTTTATTTTTAATCCTTATAAAAAATTTGACTATTTTTTTTTTCGACAAGAGAAATTTCACAAAATCTTTTTTGACAAAAAACTTTCACTAATTTTTATTTCCTATATTTTCCGTAATCAATACTTTTTGTCTCTCATAATTTTTAATAGTGTTTTTTTTAGCCTTTTAATAGCGTTTTTAAGTGCTATCAAAAGTCATGAGTGACTAAAAATAATGATGGAGGAAAATATTAGGACTAAAAGTAAGTATAAGTTTTTATAAGGACACTAAAAACAAAATTTTCAATTTTTATAAGTATCAAAACATATTTAATCCTAAAATTTGTGAAATTTTTTACTTTTGAGGGTTTGACATCAGTTACATTTAATCCTAACTTGCTAAAGTCAGATCCTCCATTTCTATGCAAGTGCAATTCCTGTTGTTATATGAAAATGATGAATAGTTCTTAAAACCTTTAATTAGCTTCTAATTATAATTTTCAAGTAGCTCAAGGGAAAAAAAAAGTAGCTCAAGGAAACTTTTTTTTACGTCACTCGTTTATGTTATTTATTTATTTATTTATATTATAAAAGTTGACTCCTTTTAATATTCGGTGCTATCGTTTTTTTAGATAGACACTTGTTAGTGGGAGTGTGGGAAATATTAGTTTACGGGACATGAACCCGGGACCTACTTTCTTGCACTCATTTGGTGCACTCCTTCGGTATCCCTTAGTTCGCCAACTGAGCTACCTACTTGGGATAATATTCGAAAGAATGAATCAACCAATATTAAATCTTTACTGTTGATGAAATTTTATACTATATCCCACAGTCATATTTAGATGATTTTTCCTTGAGCCTTGGTTTCTTGGGTTTTCTTCTTGGCGCTGTATTGGTGCACCACTGGCTTGTTGTCTATTTTCCGGACAAGAGTTTTGGTCGAGTCCCCCCTTGAACTCTCTTGTTTTAATTTCCATCTTTTTACTTTTTTAATAATATGTGATAGAGTGATATTTTTTTCCTTCTAATGATTTTTCTCTAAGGAGGATTTGCATTAAATTTAAATAAAACAATATATATTTAATGGTTCGCTGATGAGAGATTTGATTTTCTCCTCACCCTAGAAGCACCCTAAAAGAAGACTATGAATAATTTTCTTTTACCGGTTTGGAAAGCTTGTTAAGCAATAAAAGTCAACCAGCGATTCACTTAAAAATCTTTTTAACCTACACAAATTTTTGTATATATATTTTTATGGGTAATTGTTCCGGGGTGTATCAGCAAAACCAGCAGGTTCCATTAGCATTTGGGCCGTCGGCCCACATCAGCACAACCGGCCCAAGCTCGTTGCTTGGAGCGCACTTTCCGCAACCGGCCGAAAATTTCGCAAAACGGTCGGACTCTACAGTATATATATGCCATTCGCACATGGCGTCAGGTACGTAATCGATACCTTGTGTTACCCTGCCCGAGCGACCTACACTGACTTGAGCGTCGGAGTGTCATTGCAGGTACCACCCGAGACGTTCAGCGTGAAGCCAAGACCGGTCCTTTTCCTTATTCAACGACCGGCCAATACAACAAACGACTACAACACTATATTGGTCTAAGGTACGATCAGTAATAAAGTTTTGTATATTTTTAACTATATTAGATTTTGTATATTGTGTTATATCATGATCTTTTCAATAATTTAAATATATTGGCATATAAATTTTTTTTGACATATTTAAATGTATTGTTAAAAAATAGAATTTAAGTAAAACATTGTATTAAATCTGTTATGAAAATAACCAAAACTATAGAAAGGAGAAATATGAAGAAGATAAGAACATGAACAAATATGAAAGATGAGAGTATTTCTATTCACTCCAGTGTCTATACACATAGGAGATAGCCCTATTTATAGGGTGAGAATAGGGAAAGTGATTAGTCAATAATAAAAATCCACTAATGAGTTGATGGAGGGAGACTAGTGGACATCCAATATAATAATATTCATAACACTCCCCCTTGGATGTCCATCGAGGATATGCCTCATTAAAAACCTTACTAGAAAAAACCCAGTGGGAAAAAATCTAGTGAAGGAAAAAGAGTACAATATCCTACCAGAGGAATCGCCTCGTTAAAAACCTTTCAGAAAACCCGTGGGACAAAACCATGGCAAAGGAAAAAGAGTGCGACTTTTTTCTCCCCGAATGAAGCGTCACTTGAGAATATGAATTTAACATTTGGAGTTTCTCCCGAGTGCATATGGAACAATCTACTCCTTTGTCACTTGTGATTGTATCCTCTTTTAATGGAGCGTTGCGATCGGTATTATCTTCAAAACATATCTTCCTTGAATTGTAGGCATTTGGACATGAAATGAAGAAGCAAGAACCATAGATTGTTTTTATAGATCATAAAGATATTTCAAAGTGTCACCACATGTAGATAATAGCCGACTTGTAATCGACTTGATCTAGATCGAAAAAAATACATTGCATCTGCATGGTTAATTTGTGTAACATACATAATATGATTTATTCATTAGGATAGTCAAAAATGAAATATGCATCCCACTTTGTTCTAAGACATGTTGGTTTGTAATGAACTATATTACTCCTAACTATCACATAATATTGCCATATCAAGGGATATAACATTTTGTAATTTGCATGCATGCTTTCGTAGTCTCAGGATGAGATATTCCATATATTCTTACCACATAACTCATGTACTCAATATAAATAATTTTCTGCAGATCAATGAGTCTTTGTTTTTCAAAAGAAAGATATTTCTTATTATCTTAAATCCTTTGGGATTTTCCATGTTGAGGTCACCTACTGAGTTCAACCTCAAAATCCATCATATATAATTTGATGTCATTCACATAGAGCTCTTTCTTTGAGTAATCATCTCGCGAATCCAAAAAGTTTGCATTGCAATATTAAATCCTTTGAGGATCTTTAATAATTATGACTATCAAATGAGTCATACAAATAAGTTGAAGCAATATTCATCCGGTAAAATTTGAGTTCTTCATGCACTACAAGGCTAATTAAGTCTTGAAAAGTACTCGCATCCACCCTTGAGCAACATGTCGAGCTTTGTATCTCACAATTTCACCATTCTCATTCTGCTTCAATTTCATCTTTCAATTTTGGCCAATTCACATTGTCTACAATCTTTAGTAGACTTTGATTCATGATCCTCACTAATATTTATCACATTTAGCGCTATATTATATGCAAAAATATCGTCAACGTTGACTTCGTTTCGGTTCCATTGTATTTCATTCGTGACATAATTCATTGAGTTCTCTTTAATTTTCATAACTTTTCAGGTACCTGATCAGTTCTTCTGGAACTGTAATGTCAATTATGTCTGAATACTCTTTTAGAGTTTCTATATCCTCGTTTGGACCTTTTTATTTTTAGCTCCTTTTGTTGTTCGAGGATTTTTATCTTTGGAACCGATTGGTCTACCACGCTTCAGGCGTGGTTGAGACTCATTTGCAATATTATATTGTCCAGCAGGGACATCCATTCTATTGGAGCATTAGCAGCTGATATATATGATTTGGTCACGCCTTTTGGATCAGTGAATGCATTTGGTAGATAATTTGCTAAGCTTTGCAAATGGATTATCTTTTGAACTTCTAGTTCACATTGTTTAGTTTGAGGATCAATATGAGATAATGCTAATCCATTACAACTGATCTCTTTTCCTGCAGCTGCTTATTCTCTCCCCCTAATGTTGGGAAATCTAATTCTTCAAATGATAATAATCAAACTGGATTATAAACAAGTCTCCAATTGTTGGCTCAATATACTATATTATACATGGAGATTTATATCTAGTATATATTTCCGAAATTCTTTTCGGACTCATCATAGTGCATTGCACATCCAAATATTCTAAGATGGAAAATATTAAGTTCATGACCAAAAACCAAATGTAAAGGGGAAGAGTTGTGATAACTCGTTGGCTTGATGCGAATCAATATTACAAACATGTAAAATTGCATGTTCCCAAGTAGAAATTGGAACTTCTTATCTCATAAGTATTGGTCATGTAATTAACTTTAGACGTCTAAAGAATGGTTCTTCAGGACCATTTTATGAATGAACGTAGGACATGTGATATTCAATATCAATTCTAATAGACATACAATACTTATCATATGCTTTCAAGGTAATTCACATAATGACCTCTTACTCAAATTAGTTGAGCAAACAATCTCACAAACTTCCGGTTGTGAGTTGACGACAAATATATATAATATATGTGGCCCTCTAGTTGATGCACCAATTAAAATCACAAATATCTAAATAGTCCATGTGATTAGTGTACTTGTTTACAAGTATCACCTTATATCAGTTCTAGAAATATGAGGGATTTATTATTCTCAAATTGCCAATTTCCTTTGGGAATTAGTGAACACAAAAATTAGTAGATTGAAGAAACTATTGGCTCTTCAATATAAGTTCACATAGAAGTTTATTATTCGCATCATAATATACTCGAGATGGCCCAACCGATCTTGCCAACAACTAAATTATTATGATATGTAAACTTCTGGTTTACATAACACGTGCTTCAATTGCACATATATAAGTGTAGTACAAATCAGAGGAAAAAGTAGACAATTTTTCCACTACACTTATTTTATCAAAATATGTCTCGCCATATAAAAATATTCAATATCTCCTTCATCTCTCGTTTCAATATGATTTCTATTTATATGCAAATCTTTGAAACTTAATAAATTTCAACGAGACTTAGGGGAATATAATGCATTCTCAATCTGTAAATTTCTTCCCCCGAATAGCAGTATATTAGCTCTTCCGGAGCCTTCAATTATATTTGAAGAGCCATATATAGTACTAACTTCGGTTTCTCGCTTCACTAAATAGGAGAAATTTTTTTTTTATCTTCTAAAATAATATGGATAGTTCCACTATGAGCGAAAAATATTTCTTCATTATCGATGCTAGTGTCAATACTCATTCTATCCTAAAATAAAATAAATATGATAAAAGATTGGCATTAGAAAATTAAGTCTCTACAATATTATATGCCTACAAAAATCAAATTTTAGGAGCTGCATAAAAATACAATTTCTCGAAGAAAAAAAAATATCAGGTGAGAAAACTATATTTGCTACTCAAAATAAGGAAACTAAAGAAGCATTGAAAGTCTCTCTTATTCCCCTTTTTTTCATGCAACTTTTTTATTTGGAATTCCAAGCAAAAGAAATAAGAAAAATTACATTTTTCCATAGGATACTAAACCACTATTAGGAATAACAAAGGTCACAATCACAAATGATACAAATGGCACTTAAATAGGATAATGATAACATTTACCACATCAATGGTCATCACTACAACTTTTCTTGTACCAAAATTATAATGTGAGTCATTCACTTATAGGAATGAACTTCAATTCATTGAGTGGTTTGTGAGTATTCTTTACAATCACCATATCACAAAATCTTGATTCATAATATCTTTCGAAAATATTTTCTCATTTCTAATTAATGAGAATATTTGAGACATAAATTACATGTCTTTTCCTTTACTTCAAAATATACTAAGATCAAGTAGATCTTATAGATTTTAATCATAGTCCAAATGTATAGTTCTTCAGAAACTTGACCACAAATCTCCATAATAGATGGCCAAAGAAAAATGTATTTTGTGCAATCCACCAATGATGCTTAAATTACCAATTTATTAGTTCTTCAGGAACTATACCGCAAAATTTCTTCAATGATAATCAAGAAAACCATACTATGAGCAATCCTTCAAGGATGCTTGAATATTTTCTTTTTTTGAGTTCTTCAAGAACTATCGTAAATCTTTAGAAATGATGATAAAGAAAATAATTCTTTGTGTAATCCTAGTTCTTCAAGAACTATACCACAATACTTATTCATGATGATCAATAAGAACCATATAATGAGCAATCCTTCAGGGATGCTTTGATATTAAAAAAATATATTAAGTTCTTCAGGAACTGTATCACAAACGAACATGGAAATAGTTATTTGTGCAATCCTTCAGGGATGCTTGGATAATGGATCTATTGTTCTTAGGAACTATATATCAAAATTTCATAAACAATGATAAATAAATTGAAAATGAGATAAAACATAAACAAGATCACAAATAAATAATAGGAGAAGAAGAATATGAAGAATAAGAAGATGAAGAAGAAGAAAAATTATTCTTGTAATAGAACCCGGAGATGATTCTCGCCATCAATCATACGCAGTGAAACTTCGTCTTTGATAACGTGTTATGAAAATAACCAAAACTATAGAAAGGAGAAATATGAAGAAGATAAGAACATGAACAAATATGAAAGATGAGAGTATTTCTATTCACTCCAGTGTCTATACACATAGGAGATATCCCTATTTATAGGGTGAGAATAGGGAAAGTGATTAGTCAATAATAAAAATCCACTAATGAGTTGATGGAGGGAGACTAGTGGACATCCAATATAATAATATTCATAACAAAATCACGTTATTTAAAAGTCATGTTAAACATTGAAAATAATTTGTATATACAAACAAATCAAAATCGGACATCGTAGATCTCAAAATGCCTTATATTGTCACCCCTATGTCTCATATCTCTCTTAATGGTGTTGGTTTTGGCTTTAATTTCTTTTTATAGTTTCTTAATCATGAGTAGAACTCAATTTAATTGGCCTACTACCCATTAGTCTAATTAAATATTTGTCAAGTGATCTTATTTAAAGACATATGCAATACGTTTCTAATAGACTAACATGTTATACCGGACTTTTCGAAAATATGTCTTGAATTTTTTTAAAGGCTAACTTGGGCCTTGTAGAACCTTACTCGGCTCAACCTATTCACACACCTAGGATTGATTTTATATTCTATTTAAAAAAAATTATATTTATCTCATGTGTGTGAACATGTTAACAACTATGTGACTTTTTCCTTTTTTTAAGAAAACAAATGGCATTCATATATCTATATATACACATAGGTTTGGTGTTGGGTTTGAATCAAGATTAGAAACATATATAGGATCAAATTATAGAGAAAGAGTGAAATGGAGCAAAGAGAAACAAGCATGGAAGTTGCACAAGTACTCCACATGAATGGAGGCATCAGAGAAACAAGTTATGCAAATAATTCCTTCCTTCAGGTAACGATTTTAATAACATCTTCAAGTTTCTTAGCAGCTTCAAAGAGAAACTAAATAATGAAATGGAGCGTAGAGTTGGTCCATGTTTTTTCACCGGGGTTCCTGGTTCTTTTTATGGCAGAATGTTTTCAACTAAAACTCTACATTTTGTTCATTCCTCTTACAGCCTTATGTGGCTATCCCAGGTACTTACAACATCATCATCATGTTCATAGAATATTATTTAATAATTATTGAGAGTTTTACTTCTCTAGCTCTTTCACTATCTAAACATAGATTAAATAGGGGATATATCTATTTTTTTGACCTTGCTGCGAAATTCGCCGCAAATTTTCTTGCAAAAAGTTACTACTAGAAATTTTGAAATTTTCTTGCAAAAAGTTACTCCAAAATTTCTAGTAGTAGATCCTATCTATAATTAACATGCCATTTTGATCAGCTCAATTTCCCATCTCAATCTCGTCATTTGCAATAAAAAATCAATTTAATTGCATAAGCATCTATTAAAACCAAAAATACTTATTTTTATAAAACATACAAAATAAATACTATTTTTCGCTATTTTATTTTATATTATTTTTAATATGTACCAACCAAATATGGATGTAGGGACGATGTTGTCCTATTCGTATATATACAACCATATTAGGAGTTTTAACTATTAATTGATTTTATTTGTATTGTAGTAATATATTTGCATTAAAATCATGTAATGTAATGAGTAATGTCAACGATATTAATTACCGATCACATAACATTTATTGTATTTATTATTATATTATTTGTACCAGTCTCTTTGTGACTTTTCCTCGAAGTAATTACGAGGATTCAAATTCCACCTAATCACTATCACAATTTATTGAATTTGACACATGAGATGAGAATCTTTGTATTTAATATAATTAATACAATGAACATTGTGTAAATTATTGATGCATAGAATCTTTGTATTTAATATAATTAATACAATGAACTTGTAGTTTATAAATATTGCATTTTATTTTTCTCCTGTTTATACACTTATTACTTTAACTTTTTTCTTTATTTATCACCAATGACTATTCTTTCTCATATTTTAGCATAATAAATTACAAATTTTCATTTATATCATTTTATATTTACAATTCTGTTCGACCATTGACTTTACCAAACAATTTAATCAAATTCAAGAAGCTTTATATAAAATAAATATATAAACTAGTTTAACCGCTATCATCAGCTTGTCCCATTATAAGCTACCTGTCAGTTATGAACTAGCTGCCTAATTTATCCACTATCTGCTAAACTTTATGAAATAACACCTTTAGGAGAACATGCAATTTTCTATATGAAAATGACATGGCAAAACCTATATTATATATATATATATATATATATATAATATAATATAATATAATAGATATGGTAAACTCCCTCTCTTACTTTATAATTAAACTATATGAAAATAATAAATACTAAAGTTTTATTATTATAGAAAGTATTGTGAAATTGCTTCACCAGTCTTTGTAATAAACTATACTTACAATTTTGGAGGTTAATATGTGGATTTTTTTGTTGGTAAGAAAGTATGGTGGATTTTAGAAAATATGTTAGATACTATTTATAGAGTTTTAAGATACCTTTTATTGTTTTTATATTTTTAGGGGCGAAAATAAAGACAGATTCAGAGATTTAATTGAAGGTTTATTCATAAATGATCTATTACTATATTTTAAGGAATCTGTGTGCATATTAGAATCAGAAATGGTCTCCTAGAATTGTAGAGCCCTGAATAGATTTCACCACAAAACTTATCTTTTAATTAGAATCAAAGGTAATAACGATCACAGCAAAATTTAAACACCAAGATTTACTTGGTCCAATTAGAGCAATTGTCTCTAACCTACATCCATGGCAACCACTTTTATTAATACAATTTGTCTTTTCTTTGATACAAGAAAACCCAAAAGCACTTGGATGAGATTATGTGAGTCTCTTCCAATTTAATCAAAGTTTGAATCCAGCCTTGGGAATACATCAGCGTTAAATCTCTTGAGTTAGAGTTTTGCCGCCCATTGTGATCCTACTTAACTCGAGGGATTAATCTCTACAATTGCGCGTGGAAGATATCGATTAAATGGACGACTACCAGAAGGTGTAGAGAACAATAATTGACGTTTATTATGTGATAATTAATTAGGTTCCAGAAGGTGTAGAGAACAATAAGGGTAATATCTACATGGCTAGCACAAGCCCCTTAAATGTCCTCGTGGCTTACTATGAGCAATTTCAAAGAGATTTCTCTTTCTTTCTCAAGTGTCGTGTTGAAGGGGGTTGTATGGTTCTAACATTTTTGGGAGAAAAAGCGACATTCAATATAGCTAAGAGTGTTGTTTTATTTGGAGCTAATGGCTACAGCTCTTAACGACATGGTCTCAGAGGTACATATGTAAAAATATATCAAACTTTCATTAAGTTTAATTGCAATATAATATCGGTATATAAAGTTTTTAACACTGTTAGTCAATCACAAATCTTAATATGAATGAGTTTTAAAATAACTAAAAGAACACTTACCATTTTCTTAATGATATATATGACAAATCTCTGTACCCTCACTCTCTTTAATTTTGTGGCGACCTTCCTACTCACAATCGGAAGGGCCTCATCTTGTTTTGGCATGTTGTCCTTTATGCCATATAGGATTCTCAAAATGGGGTTATCTTCTCAATAAATTATAGACCTCTCAAAGACCTTTTTTTTTTCTTTTTCAATTAAGCGTTTATCATGGAAGTGGTTCCTAACTAAGGCCAAATTTCCCCAATCTTCTATGAATGGTATGTTGACCCTTTGGAGTGTATCTCTAGGAAATAGGTGTTTTGTGATGTGTGGACCATTATAATGTGTATTGGGGCGCCCCTGATACTTCTTGGTATTTTGGGTGCCGTTTTCTTTTCCGTTACAACGTTTGAAATGATTTAGTTTTTGAGTGTTTCAATATTTTGTCTTTCTTTTGTATTGGGTTTAAGCAACACTTTTACTCATATTTCATAATATATCTATCTTTGCTTGTTCAAAAAAAAATATCATTGAAAAATATACATCAAGCCTACTTTTTAATTAACATTAAGTACTTCTACATTGAAATAAAAATTTTCATAAGGGTTTTTGAGAATGTTCTTTTTTGTTTTATAGGGAATCATAAAGGAGGAGAAAATGGACACCTTCAACATCCCTCAATACACACCATCCCCATCTGAAGTGAAATTAGAGGTTATGAAAGAAGGATCGTTCACTATTGATCGCTTCGAAACAACAGAAGTACCTTGGAATGCTTACTATGACAGTAATAACATTATTGATTCCAATAGCAGTATGCCTAAATCACTGATTGATGTGGCATACAATGTTGCAAAATGCATGGTGTAACGCCCCAAAATAATTCAAGTATTTATTTGATTAATTTAATTAGGTGTTATAGTGGTTAGTTATATTAAAAGAATAATATGATGTTTAATATAATTAAGAGGTGTTGGATAGTAAATAAGGGAGTGGTGATTTAATTATGTCAGGGAGTGGTTGAAGTAAAAGAGGGAGGTGCAAAAAGGGCCCAAAACTAGAGCCCAAAATCCAAGCCCAATTTAGTGTCTTAGAAAAGAAAGAAAAGGAAAGAAGAGAAGGATAGGGAAAAGAAAGAGAACCGAGAGGGAAAGAGGAAGGGGAGGCGTGGAAGAAGGGAGAAGAAGTGAGAAGATCTTCTCCATTTTAGCTCTAGGCAATGGGCTTTTGGTACTATTCTTTTCCATTTTCCCTCATCTTTCTATTAGTGTAAATTTCATCACCTAATTTCTTCTCATTTTCGTTTTGCCATGGAAGGGGTTTGAAGCTCAAAGTTGGTTGAGTGGCTATTTTTGGGTGGTTCTTGAAGCTGTGAAGGAGAGGGTACTAGTGTCTCTTCAATTCCTAAGGTTAAGGGGCTCTCTTTTCATCCATAATAGGTTATATGATGAGTATTGTGTGTGAGTTAGGTTTTAGGATGGTTAATTGATTGATTCATGTGTTATTTGTTTTGGTTGGTGTTGTGTTGAACTCAATTTGGTGAACTCATGTTATTTGTTGTTAAAAAGAACTTGAAATGAACTATGTGGATATGGTGTTTGATGTATTGTTTCAATGAGAGTGAGTATGAAATTATGATAGTTGAGAAGGTTTGATAAATTAATTATTGGTGAATTTGTGTTGAAATTGGAGTTGAGGCATTGTGTCACTATTATGTTGTTTATGTGTGTTGGTGAATTGTTGAAATTGGAATTGAGGCATTGTGCCACTATTATGTTGTTTATGTGTGTTGGTGAATTGGTGTTGAAATTGAAGTTGAGGCATTGTGTCACTATTGTGTTGTTTATGTGTGTTGGTGAATTGGTGTTGAATTGGAGTGTGAGGCATTGTGCCATGATTATAATTGGTTCGGGTGATTGATCATGATAAGTTTTACTTGCTTATAGTTTTGTGTGTTTCTGGACACTGTTTCGGTCTTTTTGAAACTGGTACTGTTTGGTTGATTCAAAAATTATGTGGCTGAGTGTTTTCGAAAATAGACTTAAAGCCGGTCGTTTTGGCACTGGTTTCGTTCAATTTGGAGTTGTGTAGCTCTAGTTATGAGTCTCCAAAGTCGGGTCAAATTTCTAGAGTCAAACTGTGAGTAGGTTCGGTTTTTACAGGTTTTATGTCTTCAAATGAACTCCGTTTTGAACGATTCTTTTTCCATTAGAAACTATACTCATATTGCTTTGGTTCGGGCTAAGGTTTTGTCCCATTTGGTCAAGTTTAAGTCAGTTTAGAGTGAAATGAAGTGGGAGGACAGAATCTGTCCAGTCTGGGAACTGTTCGGGCTGTTTCTAAAAATCTGTACTAATTGGCTCATTGTTTTAAAACTTTAAAGATATATTCAGAAACTACACATCGTGGCTTTCCGACGAGTGGTCTTTTGTAATTTTTCGATGTCGTTTGCTATTTTAAATGATCCGCCGAAGTAGGAGTACTGCTGTAGGAATCCAGCATTTGTGCGGGTGTTACCCAATGTTGCCCAAAGTGTCTAAGTGCAGTTTTGCTTATTTTTGACTGTTCCGTGTCTTAGACGTAAATAGTCTATTTAATTGGTGTCGGTGTAACTGGTGAATTAATTGCTAGCCTTAGAGCTATAACTTGAGGTGTGTGAATTGGTGATGTGCTAATGGTGAAATTAATTATTGAGTGAGTAGCCTTCGGCCTTATTGTAAATTATTGGGAGTGCCCGCAAGGCTTGTTTGGGTGATGGTGAATTAATTAATGGCAATGGGAGTCTATTAAATATGGGTGATTATGCTTCATGCATGTTGTGGTGAATATGGTGTGATTTGGTTGTGATTGGTGCATTGTTCATGGCGTCTCATAAACCATGTGCATTTATTTGGGTGAGGAGGCTTCGGCCGTGATTGGGAGTGCCCTCAAGGCTTATTTGGGTGATGGATCCACATGCATGGCCCGTGGAGTTTGGGTTGCATTTCATGCATTAATCATGCATTCGGTGATATTTCTTGGAGTTTGTGGATTCAATGTTATATGTTGATATGGTTGTGAATTGGTGCTTCTAGTTGTCTTCTCTAGTATTATGCTTATCCTATTTGCTATTATTTATGTAAAGAGACTCACCCTACTGCTTTTATGTTGCTTCTCATGTCGGCAACGTGCAGGTGATAGCGATTGAAGGTTCTTCTACCTTCTTTATGGTCTGTAGAGTCATGCTCTGATACGTAGCACTGGGGGGCGTAGTAGTTTATGTTTTATTGACTTGATGTTGTTTCACTCTTTACTTTGTGATGTAAAAGAGTCAATATTATTATTTTGAGATATTCCGCTGCGAGATATTCATTATGGCTGTGATGTACTGAGACAGGTGTATTTGAGGGTTCGTCCCAATTTTATGTGCTATGTATCAATGACATTATCTATGTGAGCATGTATTTGATGTTAGCTCGTTTTGAAGTAAATATGACACTTGCTTTCAATTGTGTGAAAAGTTTTTTTGAAAACTCTGATTTTATTAATTAAATAGTAGTCTTTTAGAAGGAGGTGTTACACATGAGGGCCGTGGATGAACCTTTGCTGGTCAATCACTTTGGAGAAGCTATCATTGAAGAGGTTTTCAGACGATATCAAGAAATCTTAACCGATCAAATGTCTAAGGAGAAAACTGAATTCATTAATGTGAGTATATCAATGACTAGAAAAGCATGAGTTGTTGTTATAAGCCTAATAATTTGTATTAATAAACCTAAATTATAATTTATTATGAATCTAGTTTGTATTTATTTTTAATGTCTGTAAAACAATAAATATTTTTCTTTATATTTTTGAGTGGAATTTATGATGGTCTATATGATTCACTTTTCTAAAATGATTTAGTCTAAAATTGAATTTTTATTAACTATGGTGAATTGGCATCCAAAGAAAATGGAATATGGTCAAGTGGAAAACATTTACATCCCCTTAAAAACATGGGGGCTAACTATCAAAAAACAATATGATATAATTTTGCCTTGCTAGAAAAACTTGTGTGGAGTCTTATTCACAACACAGACAAGTTTTGGGTTCGAGTTTTGAGCCACAAATACCTCCATATTAAAACTCATCCCTGATCTGAAAAGGGCATTATCAAAGCAATTGAGGCTTTAAAAGAATGTTTTAAAATACCGTTTTGGTGATGGGAAGTCTTCCTTTTGGGTACTCTAATTGGATCGGAAGGGGCCTCTTTGTCACTTGGTTGATTTTGTCAACACCTTAAATACTCAGCTACTGATAAAGGATGTGTGAGCTACTCACACTTGGTATTGGGATAAATTTATGATTATGATTCCTACTTTTGTTCAGTTGTTAGTGAACTCACACTCTCCCTCTAGTACTTTTAAATCCTCATGTCCACGATCAATAGGTCTGGACAGCTACAGGTAACGACAGGTATACGTCCTCCTCAGCTTACAATTATGGCTTAATTCTAGGAACATGTCATGGGGGAATGACGACTGGCCTTGGATATGGAGGTTGAAGGCATCTGCTAAACTGCAACATTTTATTTGGCTTTGTATGCACTAAGCGCTTCCCTCTAACCAATTTAGACACCGTTGCAACATGCTAGAATTTCCCCTATGCACTCAGTGTTCAGTTGGGGTGAGTGAAGACTTGATGCATTGTTTCCGTGATTGTTCTTTGTATTTGTCGGTTTGGCGTCATTTCTAATTCATGGATGTGCAAGGATTTCAAGCTAACTCTTTCCCGGCTTGGATTTTGCATTTCCTCTAGGGAGATTTGTGTCTTCCTTTCCTTGTGATTTTACGGTGGATATGGAGATGGAAAAACAATTCTTTGCTCAATGATCGCTCATGGAAGATAACTTGTGTCAGTCACCTCGTTCAGGCCCACCCCTGGTTTCTTCAAGCCCAATGTTGATCGGAGTTTCTCTTCAGGTGTCCAGGTGGGCTTGTTCACAATGATCATGATGGGATATGGGATGCTCTTAACTCGTCATTGGACTGGATCCAGTGGGCTTGTTCACAATTTAAACCCCTACACTCATTACTAAGACCCCTGCAAAATTCAAGAGTGACAATTGCTGTTTTTTTTTTTACATCCACAATTGATGTTGAGTATATCAGTTCCTATGTTTTTTTGTATAACATTCAATTCCGACACTCTTGTTTTTCAGCAAGGAAAATGCAAGTTGCAACAAATAACAAAGTGAAATTACCACCTTACCCAATACTCTAAAAAAACAAAGCAAAAAACAAAATAGTCTTGCAGATTTGCTGAGGACGGTAAACAACCATAAAAGAACCGTCAAAGTAAGCTGTTATATCTTCCTTGGTTGGTTCACCCGAAACAAAACATTTAAATATTTGAAAACACCAACGTTATTGTTAAGTTCGATAACCTGACTGGTCCCTAGATTCTCTATTTACGTAGTAACTATCATTCTAGTTTTCTAGTTCGATTCCATGGTCAAGAAAACAGTCTTGAAGGTTGATATTGATTGTCTCAAATGCAAAAAGAAGCTCATCAAAACTGTCTCTTCTCTTCAAGGTACGTAAACCTCATTAGTCCTTTCCTTAATCTCCATTAAACATGTTTAATGCTATAGATGTCTAGATTATTAGAAGGACTCAAAATTAATTACAATATACACACTAATTGTTTTTAGTCAGCTTAGACAAAATGGTAAATAAACATAGCATAAACTATCACACAGTCACACTCTGGAGTCCTCGCATTCATGTCGCTGAAATTGTCGATACAATCAGCAGTGAGAACTTTTATCATTGAATTGCAGGTATAGATAAAATAGAAGCTGATGAAGGGAAGGGTACGTTGACTATAACAGGGGATGCAGATTTTATCATTGAATTGCAGGTATAGATAAAATAGAAGCTGAAGTTGTGAGTATTGGGCCTCCCCCAGGCCCAACTCCTCCAAAACCAGATGCTCAGAAGAAACCAGAAGAAAATAAAAAGCCTGAAGAGAAGAAAAAGCCCGAAGTCAATAAAAAGGCTGAAGAAAAAAAGCCCGATCCAGTGAAAAGTTTGGATCAAATATCATATGTGCCTTATATGCAGATGCCCCATTACTACCCTCAATACCACCAGCCAGTTGCTGTGGTGCACATGAATAGGTGGGATGAACCCAATACATCTTGCACTATACTTTGAGATGTGTATGAGTCTTTTAGGGGATGCTTTTGTAACACTACATTTTAAGTGGTCTTTTATGCACTCTTAATTGTAGGATACAAATTCATTCATATCCAATAAATCCAATGGTATGAATTATGAGTTAGGTGTAGCTGTATTAGCTGTGCGGTTTGGTTTGATTTTGAAGGCAAAAGTCATCTGATCCGAAGAGTAAAACAACACGTGTTCAATTTGGTTTGGATGTTGTCCTTAAAAAAATTCAAACCTATCTGATTCGACCAAATGCGGTTTCGTTTGGATTGGATGGTTCAGTTTTTAACGAGTTGAAAATGTGTTACCAATTTACACTACAATGTAGTTTTTCAGTATAAATATATCATCCGTTGTTCGATTTAGTTTGGTTTGATTGTAGAAAAAACCCGTCAATCAAGGGTAAATGACCCAAATGAAAGTACAAAAGATTTGTAGAACGTAAACAAGACATGAATTTGTTAATCTTTTAATACAATTCAACTTTTAGTTTTCTGTTCTCTTATAGCTTTGATCTTTTGGTAAGTTGAAATCCTTAGAGAAAAGAAAAGCAGGTTCATATTGTAAGTTTGGTAAACCAGATTTAAGAAGCAAACTTGAGATTAAAGTCATCCAGTATTTATCTGACACTTGCTATTGATATGTGTTGTGGATTTGATGTCAAAAGCCTGTAACCTAAGGAATAGAAAACCAAACAGCAAATACAACACCAAGCACAGCACTAGAATCTGTTTATGCAGATTCTGCTGTAAAAATAAAACACAATACGATCGATAAAAGAAAGAGATATTATTTTGGAACCTTTGGTTGCATTATTTGTGGAGAATTTCAAAAATTAGTATTACACTTATTTTATAGGTGTATCTTCTCCTCAGCTATCTGGTACACTACAGTCAATGGGTTGGATTGTGATTTTGTGATGCCACATGATCTTCCTTCTTTATTATTGCAGTGATCCCACATTGGTGGTCCATCTCGTTGCAGAAGTGGTTTGACGCTTATTTGGCATACAGTTTTTTGGATGATATGAGACTTGAGGGACAATTGTATGTTTTTTGGAGCAGTGCTTGATTATCAGGGCCGTCCCAAACAATTTGAAGGTTATGTGCGAACCTTAAAAGTCGGGGCCCTAAATTGGACCCCTAAATATTAGTTTCGAGATTAAAAAAAAGGATACAGGTGACTTCATATGGGCGGGCTCAGCTGCCCAAAATTCAAACTTACCCTTACCGAACCGTTCGATGCAAAACATGACTATCTATCACAATTTTTAATATATACGAAAATAGAGAGAAAATTGGACAACAACAAAACTAAAATGATATACATTGCAGGGTAGAGAATAGACTGGTGATAACAGCTAGTAGGGCAGGACAAAATATGTTGATTTAGTCGTTGCTTATTTATAGATTTCGTGTGAAAATATCATGGTGAAAATGTCATGATACATGTGGACCACTTAAACTAGTGTACTAGTATGCTTTAATTTTCACATTTTTTTATGAGTCTTTAATTTTCACCTTAAACCTATGTTTCTTATTAGTTTACTCATATACATATGTGTATATTATCACTAGTACACTTTTAATAGATTGATAACATTATATTACACTTTTTTTTTTTTTGACGCAAATATTACACTTTGTTTTTATTTAACTTTTCATTTTGTGAAATTTTTATGTTATTTAAGATGTCGAGATTTAATGCATTTTGATTAGCACATATAGTTATATTCTCATAGGGTAGTTAGATGTTGACTACTTTGTAACAAAGGAAAAAAAAGTGTTCTAACACCTAAAAATAAATAATAATAAAATTGCTTAAAAAGAAATACTCTACATATTGTGGGAAGATGCACTTTTGTGTACAAAAAAGTGACTTATTTTACTGTACTAGTTTAGCATCAATAAGGCATTCTCTTTGTATAAGGGTCCATCTGATGAAAGTTTGCACCGGTGGCAACATCCAACAACACCTATCCATTCTCATTTTTATAATAGTACTAATAATAACAATACATAGGCTCTGTCACTATGTTATTGTAGCCGCACACCTACCACTAAAAAGGAAACTTAAAGACACGACTTATCTCTGTCACTCTGTCACTTGTCTACTTTCATCTCTCATCTTGTCACCTTGCCCACTCTTTCTTTCCTCATTTTTTCTGCAAGTTCCTCTCTTGAAAGCTTCATTCTTCCATAGCCATGGCTTTTAACACACTACTAGTTTTTTTGGGGGCCCTTGAAAAAAAAATTCTGGGCTGAGGCCCTGTGCGCTAGCACAGGCCGCACGCCCTCAAGGCCGGCCCTGTTGATTATAGTAGAGCTTTCGAACATTAAGGGTATGTTTGGATGGAGTGTTTAGGAGGGGAGGGGGGCTTGATTTTCATTTCCAATTTAAGGAAACTATAAAATGTTTCTAAGCAAAAATGAAATGTCATTAATAATGTTTTATCATTATTTATCATGTTATTCTTTCAAAATTTTAAAATATCAAATAGATGTTAAAATATAGACCAAGCCCTCCAAAGCCCTCCCCTCCAAAACCCTCCCAAATCCCACTCCCAAACATACCCTAAGAGTGTTAGCTTGGTATTGATTTTTGGCAAGGAGTTCAACTCCACCTTGTATGCTATATGAGTGGATTGTGAACTTGATTGCTTGTTTAGGAGATAGTTTATTCCTTCTATTTTTCGATAGGGTTGTCTTGTCACTAATGTTGGGTCATTAGGGTTGAGCATCTCTTGTACACAACTTACTATTTATAAATTGTTGGAAATAGGGGTGTTGATAATATAATTAGGTATATTAGGAGTGTTAGAGATAGGATATAATTAATGTTACACATTCCAAGTATATAACTTGAATTCATAGAGTCCATTGCATTTTAAGATTCATTGTATCTTAGGAGTTAGTGTGTGCTAGACTTAATTTCTCTTCTTGTAAATAGTAACCATCATGTATATAAATAGATGCTTTTGGTGAGTGTTTTTTAACACTCAAGCATTTCACTAAATATTCAGTCTTTTCACATAGTATCAGAGCAATTTCTGATTTTGTGACCTATCTTTGTGCTTCACCACCACTGTTGGCGGCGGCATTTTCCTCCGGCACCACCATATTTTCAATTTTCAATTTATCCTTTTTCATCAATGTGATCATCCTTTTTAGTTTCTGCCTTGTTCCACCGTGTTTGCATGCGCCCAACATGATTTTCCAGTTTCCGACATCTCCGACCATGCTTCCGTCACCAGGGTCTCCCTTCCACTCCGGTTCCAGATCTAGTCTTACTTTTGGGTTTTGGTGCCCGAGCGCCTATGTTTTAGTTCAAACCATCACATTCTCTCTCTTGGATTAGGTGTTTTCTCTTTCTCTCCTGCATGAATTTTTTTAACTGTTTGTGCTAGAGAACTACAACTTTGTGTGCCCTTTGTTTGTGCATTTATGTCACATCAACTGCTCAATCACCACATATCTCTTTTTGGTTTGGTTGTGCGCAACTTTTTGTTTTAGGTTGTTCTTGGTTTTTGTTTTTTTTTGTTGGTCATTTGTCCAAGTCACTCTTATCCAGTGTGCTTTTTTCCTTGTCTTAAATCAATCTATAATGGCAAACTCTCTAGTCAACGGTCGCAACACTTTGTAGATAGTCTTTGGTAGTCTTGTTGTCCAACCACCGTCAAGATTGAATCGTCGCCACAGTCATAGATGAAATATGTCATCGGTAGCCCAGTTGTCCAACCACCGCCAAGGTTTAGTCGTCGACACTAGTCATAGATGAATGCCCCATTTAAGTTTGTTGTTTCAATATAATCCTGTCGTCCGATCATCGTCAAGTTTGAGCCGTCGTGACCAGTCACAAAACTTTGTGACCTATCCCACATCTAAGTTGGTTATTTCAAGCTAAGGATAATGTCTTGCCCAATATCATTTCAGTAGCATTTGAATGATCATTGCATTTGGTCAAGCAGTACCCACACGTTTATGTTGCTCGGCAGTGTGTGTAACTCACACGCCACCCTCCAATCACCGGAAACTCGTTGTGGTTGCTCAAAGCTGGTCAAAATTGCTTCCTCTACTTGTCTAGGACAGGTTTCACGTAATTTATTGTTGCTCTCACAATCTCAAGTGTTAAGATGGCCTCAGAAATGTCTACTATAGTTCCTCGTATAACTCTATTGCTTGTATTTCTCAATCTGGTAAGGATTAAAAAGTCAACGGATAATTGATTCAGGTGCCTTTGATCACATTGCTAGTAATGTTTCTTTGTTTTTATCTATGTCTCCTCCCGAAATTCCTCATTTTATTACTCTAGTTGATGGTTCTAGAGTTGCACCAAAGGGAATCACCACAGTTGCCATCACCCATCGGCGATTATATCAGCTTGATATTCAAAATGCATTTCTTTATGAAAAATTAGAAGAAGAGATCTATATGGAGCAACCGTCTGGTTTTCTTGCTCTGTGGGAGTCATGTTTTGTTTGCAAACTACGAAGGTCTCTCTATAGGCTAAACAGTTCCCGCGAGTATGGTTTGGAAAGTTCAGCTCTATTGTTCCAAGTTTTGGATTGTAGACCAACTGATAGCCTTATGATTCAAACCAAAAATTTCTACCTAGTCAGGGGAGCCTTATTATGATTCTAAGAGATATCAGAGCTTGGTTGGAAAGCTCATCTACCTCAACATTATCTGGCTTGATATTTCTTTTGCAGTGGTGGTGCTAGAGGAAGGGGCCAAGAATTAAATTTATCTGTTGCAAGCTTGGAGCATTTAATTTGTTTGCTCCAACTTGAGGGGGAGAGTATAGGAAATAGTGGTGTTGGAAATATAGTTAGGAGTGTTGGAAATAGAATATAATTAATATTGCACATTTCAAGTATAATTTTTTTTGTTGGTATATACTGGGTATCTTTTATGCGTAACTGCAGAGACGACTAATCCATTGAGTCAGGTAGGACCACAATGGGCAGCAAAACTCTCTCTCAAGAGATTTAACACTATTTCAAGTATAACTTTTTTTTTTGGCTAAATTGCTCCTGAGGTCCGTTAACTTAATTTTAGATAACGATTTAGTCCTTTATCTTTTTTTTGTCCCAAATCAGTCCTTTATGTTTCAATTTTTTAGCACCGTAATCCTTTTCCGCCTATCTCCGTTAAAAAAATCCTTATGTGGCGTTTAAAGTGCTTATGTGTCTATACTTGTAGACATGGCAACAAAACCCGAACCCGCGGACACCCACCCGACCCCGACCCGAGTTTGATGGGGAATACCTGCTTTGACCGGGGGTGGGGACGGGTTCGAGGATGTCGATACCCACCCCGACCACGCCCGAAACCCGTTCAACAACACATTAACTATTTATTTCATTTTATTTTATGCAAATATATTCATTGATTTTGTTTCATATTTTGTTTATTTTAAGTTTTAATCTATTTTGAAAAGAAAAGTCTATTTTAATATTTTTAACTTTATTTTATCATTGTATAATAGTTATTATTTTATTAAATTAATTATCGTAAATATAATATTTTTTTATTTTTTGCATAAATTAGTAATGATTTTAAACAGACTGCATGGAGAACCCGACCTCGCTCGCCAGACGGGGATGGGAGATATAAAATCCGACCCCGCTAGAGGTAGGGGCGGGGACGGGGGATGCAAAATAGGCTTATTAATTCTTGCATATTCTTTGATTTTTTCGATTTTACTCCCTACTTTCTGTTCCCATATTTTTGAGTACCGTGAAAGCTCTTTATTAGGCATGCAATCTTCATCTTTCAAAACATAAGGAAAATTAAGATGATGAACTTACGAAACTGGGAAAAAAATGAAGATTAAGATGAATTCATAAAACTTAAAACGGAACAGAGATCTGAAATAGAAGAAGCTGAAACAAAGAACAGATCTGAAAAAAGAAACAGATGAAAAAACAAGATGAAATAGATTTGAAAAAACAGATCTGAAACATAGCATGAAGAAAGGAAGATGAACATAAACCCCACTTGTCATTTCGGCCATGGCCATTTCTCCCCTTTTCTCTTTCACTCTCAATTTTTTACGCCACAAAACAGAAACATTAAGGCCCAGTTTCCTTTCTTTCCATGAAGCGACCATCAACAGCAGCACCCTATCCTAAACATTAGAAATTTTCCCCCTAGAAGAACCCAAACGTTGGGGATAAGAAGAACTCTAGAATTTTCTTTGGTATTTTAAATAATAAAAATGAAATTAAAATTAAAATAATGAATTTAGTAGCCATGTAAGCATGGTAACATACATGCATGTAGGCAATGTAACGGGCCATGTGGTTTTTTTTAACGGAAACTTTAAAAAAGGGTCAATGTTGTGATGATTTAAAAAGTTAAAGGACCAATTTGGGAGAAAAAAAATATAAAGGACTAAATCGTTATTTAAAATAAAGTTAAGGGACCTTGAGAGTAAACTTATCCAAGATAAATAAAGGCAAAATGGTAACATTGTATCAACTTTTGTCTTTCCTTAATATATGTACTCTGCCCGTTTTTTTCTTATAAACAAAAACGGAGGGAGCATGCGAAGTTTTTTTGTTAAAAAAGAAATTAGTGGTATACCCGTGCATACGCACGGGTTTTCGCATTATTTTTATTTATAGATTTAGACATAATTTAATTTGTTCGAACATTACCCTTGAAAATCAAAACTAATTTAAAGTAGATAAACAAAAAGTTTCAAATTATAACTGAGTTAGTCCGAACAATACCCCATGAAAATTTACCAGCAATACGTGATATTTCCCGTAGAGATTAGAAAACAAAATTTTATTAAATCTCAAAATTTTCAAATTGTAATTTTTCTCGTAGAGATTAAATAAAACTTATTGATAGAGAAAAATTGTTATACCCCAATTTTGTCCGGCTATTTCAAATTCATAAAAGAATAAAATAAAAATGTCATTTCACGAACGCAAAATTCTAACGGTATTTTTCTCGTATTTGAAAAAAACCCAAAAATATGTGTCGTTGTACAAGCGCATTATTCTTGACTGCGATACGCGCGTTAGTTCTAATGATCTTGTACCGCTTCATTATCGTTGTGTCGGAGTGTCTTTTATTTACCGTATACGATGTTAGTCCTAATCGCATGTGTGTGTTACTCCTAATTATGTGTGCCTGTTTATCTGAGTGCGCGTGTTTATTCTTGTTGTGTGTATTAAGTTGCTAGTCAAGTGCGTGTATTTTTCTTTAGCGATGTAAACATTTGATTCTAATCGATACTTTCTCATTTTCAAAAATATATCGTTCGTCATATGAGAGTCTAATCGTGTGCGCGTGTCATTTGGTAGTCGTTTGCGACTTTGCACTATTATTATTATTATTAATTTACTTTTAGCCTTATCGTTATTGTCTCTCTTTATTAATATTTAGTTGAACTTTGTTATAATGGACCAAAAGAATTTAGTTAACGAAAAAATAAAATCGTAAAAAGAACACTAATTTTTTTTGTCGATGATTTCCAGTTTTACTAAAAAGTAGTACAAATAATTTAAAAGTTGATTACAACATATAAAAAGAAAAAGTTTTAATTACAAAAAAAATAAAAATAACGTGGGGCCTGGAGAGCATCTTCGTGGTTGAGTTTGAACAAATAGAAGACGACAAAACGTGTGTGCGGAAGATGAGCAAAGAAATAGAAGAGCTCACGTGAAGTTATTCTTGCGATTTTTTTACTGTTATTCACTTGAAGCGTTTCATGTGATGATGTTGCAACTAAAACATGCAAAGTCAAATCATGACCCTACCAAATAGTGCTTTCTCATGTGATTTTAAAAACAACCAGCCAAATTCCGTATTCAGATCACTGTTCCCTTCCCAGAGCACGGTTCATGCACAAAAGCACTATTCATAAAAAGTGTCGCGTGACTATTCACCAAAATTGTTGTCATGGGGTGAATAGTGGACTGAGGAGGTGAATAGTGGACTAATGGGGTGAATATTCCCGGTGGTAGAGTGTTGTCATGGGGTGAATAGTGGACTGATGGGGGTGAATAGTCCCAGTGGTAGAGTGTTGTCATAGGGTGAATAGTGGATTGATGGGGTGAATAGTGAACTGATGGGGTGAATAGTCCCGGTGGTAGAGTGTTGTCTAGAGAAAACAGTGGATTGATGGGGTGAATAGTCCCGGTGGTACTGTTTATGTACAGTGCACGTGTGCATGTGTCAAATACCACAGTAAAGCGCCTAAATGAAAATTTGACAGTCCACCAAAATACTATTCATGTGTAGAAGTACTGTTCATAAACAGTGATCGTCACTATTAACTAAAGTTGAACACAGTAAAGCACCTAAATGAAAATTTGACAGTCCACCAAAATGACTAAATGGCGCCCAAAACGGATTTCAGGGACTCACTCCTTTTATGTATTAAAGATTAAAGATTACATGAAAAGTGAAAAGCATCTTGTACGTACTATAATTCCTTTTCCTAAGATAAAACAAAAGATATGTAATCTTAGAGATTCCTTTTCCTGTCATTTTCTTGTGGCATTATTGTGTGTTCGACGTTATGGAATCATTTTTTAAGGAGAAATGCTGCGGATACTCTTTTTTGGACACTCTTTACAACACTTATTTTATGGTTGGTTAAAATTTATGTAAATCTCACCACTTTGGAGTTAAGATCTATTAATTTTGTGAGACTACATAAATTTTAACTAATCATAAAATGAGTATTTGAGAGAGTGTCTAAAAGTGAGTATTGCTAATATTTTTTTTAAATGGTACTATCAAACCAAACAAAACCAAGAGATAATCGTCACAAACTTTCAGTAAATAACAAGGTCCCACTCATGTCTCTCCTTCCCCCTTTTCTTTTACTTTTTTCGTTCTTAATTATTATTTATTGGGTAAAATGCAAATGACAACAAATCAGTTCAGCTCACGCAATTTTTCATGACTGCGACAAATCAATCATACACAAGTTTGGTCATGTTCGATTATGTTATTAAACAAACGCAAATCATAGTAAGCCAATCTCCAAATCACCACGCCGAAAGTTACTAAGAAGAGAGTGGAGAAATTGGTTCATATATGTGAACAATACAAACTAGTTAAATATAGGTAGCTTACGCATGATGTGGACACTTAAAGTTAACACAATATAATAGATAGTTCAGTCGGTGAGCTAAAAAATACTGAAAAAAAATACAAGCAGTGGGTTCAAACTCAAGAACTTACCTTCTTCCCTCCTCCTAACTACTAACCACTAACATTTGCCGATATAAAAAAGACTATGACAGTTCCTCAAAGTAATCAGAGCATAACTACCAATCCCCTGCCATTTTTATTTTCAAGAGGCTCTCTTCGACTAAATTCTGACCCAAGAGGCTTCCATCTCCTAGCTCATACCAACATTCCTAATTCCTACTATCATTCATTCCTATCTCTTACTCCCTCCGTTTTCAAATATAAGCAAATATACTCACTTTTTTTTGTTATTAAATATAAGCAAGTCAATTTTTTTCCACTTAATATGTCAATTTTACCCCTATTTATGACACTACTTTTGCTTTTATCAATGCATAAAACTTTTTATTACACTACTTTCACTTTTACCAATGCAATAATAAATAGGGGTATTATAGAAATAATACTTTTTTTCTAGCTTTTCTTAAAAACGTGTCTAACCGCTATTTGCTTAATCGAAAACGGAGGGAGTAAAATTCCTAATGAAAATTATTTATTTTTTAAAAAACATTCTATAAAAATTATTTTTATGAGAAGTTATTCAAAAGTCAAAACAAATTCTTAATTGAAGCAATTTTAGATTATTTTAAATTCTCATTTTTTTTAAAAGTCGTAACAAATATAGTTGAGTTGTTGGTTCATGAAGCAAAAATAAACATAAATGCATGTTGAACGCCTTGAAGACTTAGATATGCAAGATATGCATGACAATGAAGTTACCAAGGAAGTTATTAGGATGCGTCAAAAAAAAAAGGAAGTTATTAGGATAGTTATTAGAAGTTGTATTTTTATTTGAAAATAAGACAAGTGTAATTTATAGATTAGGGAAGTTACTCAAAGAGACGGTTGTAATGATCTCTGTCGTTAAAAAGTTGAAAAGAAGACAAGTGTAATTTTCCTATATACTCCCTCTGTTACAGAATGTAAGCAAAAACTAGTCAACAAATATTGATGTATCTGGTTCAAAATTTGGGCTATATACATCAACTTTTGTTGACCAATTTTTGCTTATATTATGTAACTGAGGGTATATACTTGTAAGATATATCATTGTAATAAGTTTTGAAACTTGTGAACACTATACATCTCACGGATAGACGAGTCAGCTCAATGTTCTCAACCATTTCAATTCAAGTATTTTTCTTTCATATTTTTACTTTTATTTTCTTTATGTTTTTTCTGCTTAAAAGACCGGTGATGTTCACTCTTTCCTAGGTTTGATTCTCGTGTTTCTTTGAAGCCTTTTTTTACTACTTTGAATGATCTGTTCATTTTATCAATCTTTAGATCAACGAAAAGCAGCCAACATATCTCTCCTTTTTTTCTTCTTTTTCTATCGCACTCACATTATACAAATATAACCTAAATTAACCAAAAAATTATAAGTGGCAATCACTATTTAATCAAAAAGAAAAAGGTACCAAACACACGTGTAAAAAGATTTCTCTCATGTTATTTTCTATCATGTTGAATCTCAACCACCCATTTAATATGTATAAGAGAGAAAAAATAAGTGTAAAAAGTACTCCATTAAAAACATAGAAGCAAGAGAATGTAATGGTGGAGATTCCACACATACATGCACCTATTGATTTTTCCAATAAATACCAACACAATGTCTTCATCAGAAACATAGAATAGAAAACAAAAAAACATTAGAAACCAACCACAATGTTTTCCTCAAGAGAAATGCCTTCACCATCCTCAATTTTCTCAGCTTATGCTTCCATGTCAGCTTCTATAATGCTTCTACGTTCCATGGCTCACGAGCTCATTCCTCAACCAATTCGCGGTTACCTTCTAAACACTTTTCGTTACCTCATAAAACCGCGATCCCCTACTCTCACTCTCATCATCGAAGACTCGACTGGCATAGCACGTAACCAAGTTTACGATGCTGCAGAAGCTTACCTTTCAACAAAAGTAAACCCTGATAACGAAAGACTCAAGATCATGAAAAACCCTAAAGAGAAAAAAATCACTATTCGATTAGAAAAAGGCGAAAAATTAGTCGACACATATAACGGTGTTTCTCTTAAATGGAAGTTCATTTGTGCTGAATCAGAGAAAAACAGCCCTAACGATCACAACAATAATAACAACAATATCTCTGTTAGATCTGAAAAGAGATACTTCGAGCTGAGTTTTCATAAGAAACATAAGGAAACAGTGTTGGAATCTTATCTTCCTTTCATTCTTGAGAAAGCTAAGGAAATGAAAGATGAAGAAAGGGTTTTGAAAATGCATACTTTGAATACTACTTATTGTTATAGTGGTGTTAAATGGGATTCTATAAATCTTGAACATCCTTCAACTTTTGAGACATTGGCTATGGATCCTATGTTGAAGAATGCATTGATTGAGGATTTGAATATGTTTGTGAAGAGGAAAGAGTTTTATAAGAAAGTTGGGAGAGCATGGAAACGTGGGTATTTGTTGTATGGTCCTCCTGGTACTGGGAAATCTAGTTTGATTGCTGCTATGGCTAATTATTTGAAGTTTGATATATTTGATCTTCAACTTGGAAATATAGTGAGGGATTCGGATCTTAGGAAGTTGCTTTTGGCTACGGCTAATAGGTCTATTTTGGTTATTGAAGATATTGATTGTAGTGTGGATTTGCCTGAGCGTCGCCATGGAGAAGGACGTAAACAAACGCCTGATGTACTACAGGTTAGTAATTCTAATTCTAAGTAACTATCTTAATATAAGTAAATCATATTTTCTTCTGGAAATCTTAGAATCAAATTTTGCACTGCCAAAACACCACCAGGTCAACTCCTGTGTAGATTAAGTCATTGGACCAACGGTGTTGGTTGAGAGTTGAGACTAGCCCTTTTTAAAAATTAATAACAAATTAAATCTTATTAGTTACTATTGGAAAAAAATGTTTGTGAATGGCTCTGTTCCAGTGTGCTCTGTTTGGATCTTTGTATTTCTAGTACTAAGATTTAGATACATTCGATAAGTTCTATTTTTTGCTTAATAAACAAATAACACACACCTCTCTCAATTTTTATATATCAATGAAGATGGAGAATGTTAGTTTTCAAATTTTGAATCTTGTACCTCTTTCTTACAACTTTTTCACACCCCCTAGAGCTAACTTTTTGATACTTTGTGTTTCAAAAATGTTATTTGGACATTGAATTTTAGACAAAAATAGATAAAGCAAATTTCTACAACACCATTAACAAAGTTTTTGCACAATTACCAACCCGCTTTTTCACGATTTTGAGGCGTTGATTAAAAACTTAGTTAATTTATCACTTGACTAATAGTTTAAAAAACCTGATTAATTAGTGTTGTAAGTTAATTTTTGTCGATTTTTATCTAAGATCTCATTTCCATATAACATTGTTGTTTATGTTTAGCCTCTACAATATTCGTTTCGTATTATTTTAATTAAAATGAGTTATTGAATGTTTGCTGTCCAAAACACTAGCATGTGGGTTCTGATAATACAAACAAAGTAGTGCTGCTTGTCCTTTTGTCATAGAACTTGATAGGTTCACTACTTTTTTGTTTTTTCTCCTGTAAGTGGAAACTTATCTGTTTTCCAAAGCACACCTTGAATTGGTAAGTGGGGACAGACGTGGAATTACCCTGTGCCTAAATAATTGGTTGAGAAATCTGATTTAGGTGGTAATTTTATGCTGTTACTATTTACCGTATCATCATCATCATCATCCACTAATAAATAGACAACAACTACTTCCAAAGTTACAAAAAAAAACATTTCACTGTTGGCAGTGCAAAATTGTTGTTTGTTGTGTATTGTGCACAAGTACATAATGACCGTTTATTTTATGTGCCACAAATTGGATGGAGCAGATTAAATTTGGGTACTTGGTATCCTAGTTTGTAATTTACTTTTAGTATAATTGCATGATTGCATGATTAGGTTCTAGTTTATGTAAAATTGTGAAAGAAGCAAATTGTCATATTTTATATTTATTTTTAATTAAAAATTAAAAAAAAAAAATCTTCATCTTCTTCAATAAAACGATTTGGGGTAACAGGAGCAAAACAAGATCTTCTTTTCAATAAATCTTCTTCTCCAAACATCACCATTTGCTGCAATAAAACTGAAAGGGTTTTTTAACGACACTATCATGTAAGATGATTAAAAAGACTCAATTTTTTTACATTCTTTAACATTTTGGCAATATGCATTTAAGATTTTCTAATAATATTCTGCATTCATTTCAAAATTTTGTATCAAATAACACATTTCAACATTATGCATTCTGGGAACGTGATGAACATACAATTTTAGCAAATTAATCTGCTCCTTCACTGTCAATCAATCCAAGCAACACATCATTGTTCTCCTTTTTGTTTGTCGCTTTCTGTTTTTCATAAAGAAAAGAATACAGAGTACCTGCTGTATCAAATGTCATTTCTATGTATTGTTATTTCGATGGTGAAGATGCCACATAGGGTGTTATCATTTATTTATTTACTTTTTCTTTTTTTGGTTGATGAAATTTACTCCTTTTCCACGCATAAAAACAAGAGTATGTTAGTGACAAACACATGCATTTTTGTCATTACATTATTATTGTACTGTCAAAATGGAAAGATGTGACATCCATTTTTGTCTTTCAAATTATTTTCTCTCTTTCTTTTACGTACTATACAAAGTGATGGAGGAATAAATCACTTTTGTCTTGCCCCCTTTTTTTTATTGATTTGACTTAGAACTCTCTAAACTCATTATTTCCCCCTTATTATGTGTTTAATGTAACTTAATAAACTCTCACACTAAAACACACCTACCAAACATCAGACATTACGTGATATCGACACAAGCACATAAACACATATAATAGTTTGAGAAAATAGAATGATTGAATGTAACCACATGTCTTGGTGTCTCTGTGACCAACATGTGTTAGATACTAAACACATCTTTAATCTGAAGTGTCGATAGTACGTAAAAACACACACATACACTCATTTCCTAGTTCAATTCTTACAATGTCGCGACTATTGTCATTTTTTAAATTACAAAGCTGAAATTGGTCATATATAGACTCATTGTGCTTCTAATGTGGTGATGCAGTTGACATTATCAGGATTACTAAACTTCATAGATGGGCTATGGTCAAGTTGTGGCGACGAAAGAATCATTATTTTCACAACCAACCACAAAGAAAGATTAGATCCAGCTCTATTGAGACCAGGTAGAATGGACATGCACATTCACATGTCCTATTGTTCCTATGAAGGTTTCAAAGTTTTAGCCTCAAACTACTTAGAAATTTCACATGATCACCCTTCTTTTGGAGAAGTTGAGGGGCTAATAGAGGACATACAAATAACACCAGCACAAGTGGCAGAGGAATTGATGAAGAACGAAGACGCGGAGGCGACACTTGACGGTTTCGTGAAGCTACTTAAGAGGAAGAAGATGGAAGGTGATGTATGTGAGAATAATAATAAAACAGAACCTCAACAACAGCAATCTAAAAGGCGTAAGGCTAATTGCAAGCAAAAACGTGCTGTTGGTAACAAAGTTGTTGCTGTTACTCAAAGAAGGACAAGAGGAATTAAAAGAGGATGTAGTTTGTAATAATTGAGCATGTTAGATATGGAATTATGATATGAGATTGTATCCTTAAATAAAACTACTTATCTAGGCTTTGGGGTTTTAATCTTTTGCTAATTAAAGGTTATGTTGGTTATCCAAACTGTACTATCGAACTTTTTAAGATATATGAGAAGAAAAGAATGAGAAAAAAAGTGGTCAATAGCATCACTATGTGTGTACAATATATACAATCTTCGGTGCACTTTATAAGAGAAAAATACAATTTTAAACCATATACATCAGTTATTTAATAAATTTAAAACTGTATATTTGAATTATATAAATAGACCGGAGGTAGTATCTTATAATATGTAATTATGTAAAGTCATGGTAGTAATGCTGGTCAGTGTCTAGGATATATATTTATTTAATTCATCAAATTTTGTTTATTCGGATTGGTGGATCAATCCTTTAATCGTACATATAGAGTATGTAAAATCACCGTGTATTAAGGGTTGGTTAGAGTACCTATTGTACTTTATTTTAATAAATTTTGCTTAAAAAAAAAAACATGTCCTCGAATGTGATTTAATTTTTATTAATTATTAGTTTAACATGCATAAAGTTTATACTCATTGGTCTAATAGTCATTTAACCTACTTAGTGGAGTATGTGTTAGATTATGGACCTTTTAATAGTGCTATAGTTTTACTTCAAGGTTTTTTTTTGGTACCCCCACCCTCTCCCCTTAAACCCACACCCACACTGAAATTCCCAAATTGCCCTTTGTTTTCTATTTTTTTTAAAAAGGCTCATCGTATATATGTCATTTGGGACATATATACGATGTCTTAAAATTACACATCGTATATATGTCCCAAATGACATATATACGATGAGCCTTAAAAATTTTTTTTCCCTAATTTGTAAAAAAATTAACTGGTCATGATTTCACTTTCAAAGTTGATCAAGCGGTGTAGATTGCACGACAAAATCAACGGTTGATAATCTTTTACCTCATCTATAAATACTCACTCCCACCATCACTATTTTAACACCAAAATTTCAACTTCCTCCTTCTCTAACACATCACATGGTGAAGATGATGATGCAAGCTTCGCTAATGTCATACTACGAGCCTTCTTCCCTCACTCTCGTTCATTCTAATATGGGGTTTGCTGATCATCAGGGCATCATCTTGAAAGATGATGGTATAAGTTTCGATGGGAGAGATGTTGTATCGTGTAGGTTAAAACACAATATATCATTTGCTGCTCTTAAGCGTAAAACTCTGCGGATGGTTCAACCAGAGAACGACGAGCATGAGATAATTCGTATCGTTTATCGGAAACCGGAATGGACAGATGGAGGTCTTCACTGGTCTGCCGTGGATGTCAACACCGAGGATGACCTCCAACAGATGATGTCCAATCATATTATCTTTAAATGGAAGAGTTACATTCATCTGTACAAAGAAACCAGAAGGACCGTCGCTGAGATCCTTCGTCGATTAACTCCACCAGCTCAGTAGTTTCTATTGTATTTTAGTTTTATCTGTCTATTTTTATTCAAGTTGTTTATGTTTTATCGAATCAATGAAATCAAAAATTCATGGAAACTCGTAAAATAAATAAAACATCCGAAAAAAGTTAATAATAAAGTGCCAATATAATATCAAATACATCAAAAAACAAATAAAAAATCCCTAACGCCGTCCCCCTCGTCCTCGTCCCCGTCGTCTAAGCTCCCCAACCACGTCATCCGGTGCTGCCATCCCCACCAGCCTATGGAGTGTTCGATACGCCGGACTGCCATGCGCGATGTCGCCATCACGAATCCCCTTTCTACAAGCGGTGTATATACGATGCTTACTTTTGCTCGTCGTATATAGGGTATTCTGGGCGTATATGCGAGTGGTGAATTTCAGGCTAATCGTATATACGCATTGACAAGGGTATATACGGTGAGTAAAAAGTTGCTCGTCGTATATAGGGTTCTGGTGGGGTATATACGATTGGTGGATTTCTGGGCTAATCGTATATACGTCTGTGTGGCGTATATGCGAGTGAAGGTGGTCAAACGTAGGTATGACCAATTATGTGAAGAAATGGTGATTTTGTAAACAAACAGGGGTATTTTGGTCTTTTCATATGCTGGGTGGGGGTTTAAGGGGAGAGGGTGGGGGTCCAAAAAAAAAACCCTTACTTCAATTGCTCAAAAACCTATTTAAACAAAGCATTACTAAGCCCAATCTCAAAAAAAAAAACATTACTAAGCCCAACCTAATTACCCACCTTACTTAATCTATACCTAATTTTTAATTGATTCGCAATTGATCAATTGCTGAATTGCTAGCATAACAAGAAAATTACCCTAGCTACAACTATAGACGTTTCCACCATCAATACACTTTCTGTTTTTGTTTTTTGGTTTTTGGGTATAGATGACATTACATTATTTGGGAGCTAGTGATCAAAGTAATCTTTACCTAGATTTTAATTAAAACTGTGTAAATGACTAAGCTTTTACCCATGCTTGCATCTCAAGGGTCATTATAATGTGACATTTACTCCTCATCCTTAGCAAGAGTCCTAATTAAGAGTTTCTCAGTTTTTAGTAAAGTAAGTCTAAGCCCTAAGGGCGCATTAATTCCTTGGAGCAGTTCTTGAACCCTCTAGAAAAAGTAAAAATTAGTACTAATATTCTAATAAAAAAGTGTTTTTTTGCACACCCTGAAAATTATCTTTTGCACACATGTCATTAGTTTTGCACCAAATTAAAGTCTTTAGTTTTGTACCACTCTAATGCAACACGTTCACACAATCACTCACTCTGAAAAGTATCAATTAATTAATTTGTATTTCTAATAAAAAAGTGTTCTTGTGTGGAAGCTTAAAAGAACAAATAACATGTTTCAAGTGAAATCAATGTTTGAGAATATATTAACAAGAGAAATTGTATTTACTTATGTTGTAACAAATGAACCTTAGAGGTGTAGAATTTTAGCCTCTTCAAATTTTTCTCCAATTCATTACACAATTACTGACAGGGGTGTACTTATTAATTTGCAGGCTGCAAATAACAAGGCCCATAGATGAAGCCCAACCCAGAACACAGAGATTGATCCAAACAAAAAACCGAGAAACGGGTTCTGCGGCACCCAGAGTCTGCCCCGTTTCAAACACGCGGGTTAGCAATCAACCCGAGGTATTTAAACCTTTCTTGACCGATTCTTGGTCAGACTTCACTCTCCACTCTCTCTCTCTTCAACTGAGCTTCTTCTTCAACCTCACTTCGTCTCTCTCAACTCGCTCTGCTAGGGTTTCAATGGAAACCTAGCAGATCTCCTTCAATCACCACACCAGTAACACTAAAAGGTAGATCAAAGCTTCCCCTTCAATAACCCCTAAACAATTTCTTGATTAAGACCGGTATGAGTGAAACCCTAATTCTATTGTTTTGATGATTTCTGGAGTTTCAGGTAACCGAAGACACAACCGAGAATAGACGAAAGTAAAACAACTACTACTTGACTGATTTCTTTGATTTTTACACGATACAACAAAACTCTAATGTTGTTGTATCTTCTTTGTTTGCATGAGCTTCACAAACACCACGATGAAGATTCCAGAATCTTGAAGATCCTCACCAACGCTTCACACACAAAGGTAAACTCTCAACTCACCACTCTCGGTTTCACTCTTCCTTTCTTTTCTTCACTGTAGCCTAACCCTAATTCGGTTTGCTACAATGTTCTTTGCGAGGTTCTCCTTGTACAAACACACAAGACTAATGAAGATCTTAAAGGAAGGAATCAGAAACCGGGAATGTTAGAGACTTAGGTAAATCCTAGTAGAAAGAACAAAAACTTTTAAAAACTGTAAAAAAATTATTTAATGTAAACTGTGTGTATATACAAATTGTAACTCAATGAACTATATATACAAGTAGATAGACACACTAGGTATTTGAAAGATGGGCAAAACAAGTTTGTTAAAAACGGTTGTAACAAAAACAAGTTGTTACAACTGTTATACCTAACTTATGTAGCATGTGTTTGAAATTAGATATTTCAACAAGAGGAAGTGTCAACATGATAAAAGAATATTTGACTAAATAGTTTCATAATCTAATAGTCTATTGTTAATGAACTTGATCTCATTTACTATTTTGTGTTACATATAACGTTTTCCATCTTTTCTCTGACAAACAATGTTTTCCATCTCGACCCAAAATACAATATTAATTTATAAAAGGTAAAGATAATAATAAAGGCAAAATAGAAAAAAATTATTCCAATAACATGTAATTTTTAGTCGTCGAAACTCAAAAGAAAAATAATCATTCTTAAAAAATAAAGACATTCATGGAGACAAAATATAAAAAACTGTTATACCTACCGTAGTAATACATCATTGTCAGGACTCAAAAGAAAATTAATTGTTTATAAATAATAAAGAGCTTTTTAAAGACAAAATATTCAAAAATAATATCAACATGTAATATTTTTCAGCCAAGACTCAAAAGTAAAATATTCATTTACAAAGACAAAGACTTTTGTAAAGACAAAATATAAGAAATAAAAATTATAGCCACGATATATAACGTTTTTCTGTTGGGATTGCTGAAAGACGATGAAATTTTACAGACAACGGGAAATATTTATTTGCCAGAACTTGAAAGCTAAACATTCATTCAAAGAAAGGGCATACATTATGTTCCGGGGTGTATCAGCAATTACAAGAGCTTCCAATAGCAATTGGGCCGACGCCCGACCCAGCCAAGAACCGCCCAAAGCGGCGGACCTCACGATATATATCGCCATTCACACATGGCATCGTGCACGCGTTTTCCTACCTTGTGAATCCCGCCCGGCGACTACACACCGACTAGGCGTCGGAGTGCCATTGCAGTACCACCCGCGACGGCCAAGACCCTGAGTTTCGCCCGGGTCCTCCACGACCGATTTAGGTCCTCGGCCGACTGTGAGCAGTCCTTCCTCACGAGTCCTTCCTCGGCAAATGACCGGGCAGTCCTTCCTCACAGTCCTTCCATCAACGTCCGGCCCAGTCCTTCATCACGAGTCCTTCCACGGCAATGACCGGGCGAGTCCTTCCGTGCGGCCAAGACTCCTGGTTCCAGCCAGGTCCTCTACGACCCAGGTCCTCCACGACTCAGGTCCTTCTATTGGTCAAGGTACGATCACATTAAAATATAATTATTCCGACACATTGTAATATTTCAATGTTGGAACTCATAAAAAAATGGGAAGAAATTTTATGGTTAAGACTCAAACGCAGAAATGAGAGGTAGAAGGATAAGAACGAGAGTGTAACAAAAATTGTATAATAGACACACAATGAATAGAGAAATTTCTAATTGATATGCAGGATTTTAAGAGAAAAGACTAGGAATGTCTTAGAGAAGAGAGGGGATAAATTTGAAAAGTAAATGCAAATGGAAGCAAAAGTAAATAAATAATCCAAAAAATAGGCTATTGCTTTTCCCACACCCCCTCCTACTCTAAACACACTCCATAAGGGTGTGAAAAGACCAAAAGACCTATTTTTTTTTCAGAAATTTTCACTTGTTCGAACACGGGGCTTCGAACAGGTTCGCACGAGACCGTTCGAGTGTGTTAAATATGGACAGACAGCCCTTGGGCGTTTTTTCACCTGTTCGAATACGGTCATACGAACAGGTTCGATTGTGGTAATGCGAACATGTTCGAATGCTGTTGATCGAACAAATGTTGCGAGAATTCTGCAAAGATAGCGGTATTGGGCGCCTCCAGATTCCACAAGCGGTTTTAATCAAGCGGTTTACAATCGGTCAAATGTGTCGGATAAAGGAGTGGATGTCAATCCCTTTGGAAATTGTGCACGAGCGGATAGAATTTAAGCGGCTCGATTTGTGATCTAAAAATGAAATCAACGGTGACATTTCACCACGCCTATTATAAAAGGGGTTCACATCCTCGGACCTTCTTCACCAAACCCTAATCGCTTCTTCCCAACCCACCGCTTCTTCACCAAAACCTTCTATCCTTCTTCCCAACCAATTTGAAATGGAATGGCAATTGTGCTCAACCCAAGACTCTAAACGACAAATTCCTATGACCTCTTCACCACAATGGGATCACCACCAAAGCGAACATGGTGCTTTGTGTTTCGTTGTCCTAACCATGTCTTCGCAGGATGAGTAAGGACATCACCTTCGCCCAAATGAAGGAAAAGGTCGAGAGGAAGATTCGCCCGGAGGAGCGTGGCGTAAAGGCGTGGAGCGTATACGTTTCAAAAAGTTCAATTGTATAGATGATGGGGTATCTAGTATTGATCATGGAGATCCGAAATGACGACGGCGGCGTCCGCGCAATGATGGAACATCTAGCTAACGTTCCGATGGGGCGGCAGATCTTAGAGTAGACGTGGACACAATACGAAGCGAGAAGAGGTCATGCATCTTCTTCAACCACCACCACCCGCACCACAACAACCCATACTTACGCACACCGTAAAGTTGACTATGAGATGACTATGCCGTGCCACTCCATACCTAGTGGGTTGGTTCATGGTCGTGAAACTAAAAATTTCAGGCTTAAGAACAACATCACATTCGCAGAATTGAAAGAAAAACTAATAAAAAATGTGAAACTAGATGGTGTTCAAAGAAGAAATTAAAAAAATCGAATGTGTATCCCCCTACGTCAGCAGCTGGAACCCACGTAATCGTATTCAGAAGTGCCTTAAGCCTATCAAGAATGACGAAGACGTTCGTCAAATGTTTGAGAAACATGAAGAATTCCAAGGTTTCATTGAACCTTATCTCGAATTGTTCGTCGAAACACGAGAATCGTCGAAGAACTCCGTAGTAGAATTAGAGGTAGTAGTAGTAGTTCTAAGTAGAACTAGATTGTATTTTGTTTTCTGTCGTTTCGTTTTAAATTTCCTATCCTTGTATTTTTGCAATTTGTGTTTTTAATTTACTGTTCTTATCCAATATTAAATCTCGATCAACTTTTTAATTTTACCGTAATTATTCTTGTAATGACAATAAATTTGCGCCAACGTAAAAGGAATTTCAAATTAAAAACCAAATGAAACAAAGTAGTTAAATTATTCGGAAAAACTAAACAAATATCCCCTATGACATATCCCTACTGGGTGTTGCGCCCCTCCTCCTCTCATACACATTCCCAAACCTCCTCCTAAACCCACGGAAGGGTTGAGCGACCTCTTGATGCTTATTTGAAACATGCTCCTGGACGCTCGGGACATGATCATCGATGGCCCCATCAATGTCATCAACCAAATCAATCACTCTGGTAGCATCTCATCAACCAAATAACATAACATTATTATTTAAATAAATAGAATATTAAGAAACATTATCAATGCAATTAACATAAAAGACACGTACCACACTGACATCAGGCTCATCTGCAAGCTGCTGATAATGCTCAGGGAAGAGAAAGGGATGTGAGACCCAGAGTACCATGGAAAGTAGCCCGACACCGTGTTTGAGGAGTACGGCACACAGGGAGGCCCCGCGCCACCAAGTGGTCCTCAAACTGTGTCCACCTCTCATCACACTCGGTGAGGGTACAGGCGACCCTAGTAGCAGGTCTGGGATCCTCCGGAATGTGCTGGACATGCCCAAACCGTCCTCGAGCACTCGACCGGCAAGTGGCGCATCATGCGACCACCACTCCGAATGAACCCTCGAACACGCCGGCTCTCAAAGCGGTCCGACCGCCATATGGGCCGTGTAGGGGTCCCGTGTCACCTCACTCGCGGTGTAGCTTTGTCAAGGCATAATCGATGGTTTGTGACTTGATGCCCCTGGGGACATCATCGCGACAACCATTTCTTCGCCCGTGGGCTACTCTCATCATACTCGGGTGCTCCACCCAAGATGAAAAGTTCGCACTCTGGAAGTGCTCAAAGATCAAGCCTGTAATGAACATATCATTGGTTGATTATTAATCTGAAAGTAACCCTACAAAGAAACTTAAAAGTAAAGAATATGTTTCATACACAAGTAAAGGAGATGACCGGCCAATCTTCTTGGTCTTCTTCCTTGTAGCATCTTTTCGGTGATCATAGAGATGGGCGGGGCCATGGCCCTCAAAGAATAGTCTCCAATCGCTCCAAATCCATCAAGATACCAAGGTAGTAAGCTTAACCTTGTTGCACGACTTGTCGGCAAACAAGGTGCAACCCAAAAGATACGACATGTAGGCCCCTAGCGAAGATGGTCCCACCGCCCTCGCCTATGGGTGGGTGGTAGACCCTATCCTCACCCATACAAGCCCAACAGATGATGGCGACCACGGCCCGAAGTGCAGGCGTTTGCATCCTCCGGTGTGGCCCCCGAATAGTCAACCAAAGAATGCTCTCCCGCCATGAGTTCGATCACGGCATGTCATGTAACCGGCGAGAATGGGGATGCGGCGGTGGGATACATCATCGAGGTGATGCTCATCTCACCCACGGGAAGGTGGAATGATGATGTATCCGGCCGCCAACGCCTACATGAATGCGTTCAAAGACCCTTCTTGTGGAGAATGGGAAGAAGCCCAACCAAGGGAACCAACCACGAAGTCGTCAGTGTCCACTAATCGCACATGAAAAACAACGTCATAACAGTCCATGTGGGATTGGTCAGAATCCTACCGCACTTTGCATTGAAATGACCTGATAAGCCAAAACATTCAACAACTTAATAAACAAATTTACAACACTCAACTATAAAATAATAACTTACCCGGCCGTAATAAAAATCGGTGAGGATATGTGCCCCGTATGTGGGCAAGAGCAGAACCATCTTACGGTCCACCAGAAATGAGAATGTCGCCTAACAAAGAAGCGGCCTCACGAGGCTCAAGAACCTCCTCCTCACGAGGCTCGTGAGCCTCCTCCTCATGATGCCTAGAAGATGAAGGCCTAGCGGCAGATGAAGGCTAGCGAGACGAAGGCCTAGCGGATGAAGCGGAAGCTAACTCATAGGCGGAAATTGAGCATCACGCTCAATATCACGCTTGATATCCTCTGGAAGTGGGGAGGAGGAACATCAACCCTACCCCTACCCCAGCACGACCCTAGCTCGGGAGGTTCACCGCTTCTTCCCCTCCTTTTGCGGTTTGAAACCGTAGGAGGTGGCCGGCCGGCGCCGCTCAGATGGTTCATTTCTTTGCACCACTCTCGCTCCTCACCATATCTCGAAACAACAATCAACGAGAACCAATTAAATCAAATTAGCGAACCAAACAGAATCAGGTGAGAAAGTTCATCGTCAAACGATCGTTTCGAGCGGCCACGTCGCGAACTCGCTCGCACAACCACCTCGAACAAGTCGGTTTGATTTACAAAATACAACGGTTTGAATGAGGTTGTTGAATCGTGTTCGTGACAACCTCATTCAACACCTTCGTTTTCACGTGTTCGAGGTGCTCGTTCGAACAATTCTCGCTGCGAATGTAAAAAAACGCAAATGAGCGAAGGGGGAGAGGCATACCTTGAAGAAAATGGAACGATTAGAGGCGTGAGGGGAGTAGAAAATAACCCAAAGAACTCTTGAGAGTGTTGGTGGAGAAGATTGAGTGAGAGATTGGGTGAGATTGAGTGAGTTGAGAGAAGGTGAGTGAGAGGAGAAAGTTTAGGGTTTAGGGTTGAAGGGAGGAGGGAATGAGAGACGAGGAGAGTGAGAGAGAAGGGGAGGGTGTGGGTTATTTTGTTTTTTTTAAATGGGGGGTAATTTTGGAATTAAAATTTTTATGGGGTGTGAATAAGTAGGGGGGGGTGTGGGGAAAGCACTCCCCAAAAAATAAGATCACACATTATCTTCAAGTTGGAGAGATGTCCACGTTTCAAACTAAAACGGGGTGGGTTTTAAGGTCCACAAACAACATTAGTTGTGTACCGGTCCACAACCACTTTTGACCTGTAGCAACAGGTTTCCCGGTTTCTGTAGGTAATATGCGTAAATTACGATTTAGCCCCAATACTTTTGCAAAACTTAAAAATGACAATTTTTTTATAATGGAAACTAAATTCAATTAAATGAGTAAAAATATTTTAGTTTGTCTCTTAAATGCACACATTTTCCCTTTTTCAATCTATGTTTTGTAGAACACCATAACAGTAAAGTTGAATGTGAATGTCCATTTTGCAATCAATCGTTCGCCCTCTTCCATCTTGAGTGAAGGTTGTTCATGGGTTTGTAGATCGGTTACTGTCGTCTTCCACCTTCTCTGTTTATGTTTTATATTGTGTCATCTGATAAGAGATTCAGTGTGGTAGTAGAAGTTTGATTTTCCCATTAAAATAGAAAGATTTAATTTGTAATTACAAAATTAAAATAAATGATTTTGTTGTTCTTCTTCTTAGGAAAACGCAACAACAACTAAGAGCATCTACAACGCAAGTTTCGTAAGAGGTTCTTAAAAATTAGAAACTGAAACTTCGAGCGATCACGGTTGGAGATCGCCAGATGTACAACACCGTGGCGAACCAGTTGCTCAGTGAAGCAACGAGATCGTAGAGGAAAATTGGCGAGAAAAAAGGAATCGGAAAATAACAACCTTCACAATTTTATTTCTTAATAAAAAAATTCACTTCACGGTTCCAGAAATTGGGCAAAAACTAACAAATAAAGGTTTTCTAAAAATCTCAACTTTCATCACAGAATTGTTTAACTTTCATTTCCAGGCCGATAAACAAATATAGGGAGAAGGGGAAAAATTATAGGGATAAAACGATATAAATGAAAATTGCAAACCCTTCATGCTTCACCATATTTCATCCACCGATCTGGATATGAGAAAGAGGAAGAGCTGAGAGGTGGAAGATATGAGAGGTTCATGAATGTTTTTGCCTTTTTGAGAAGGTGGTGAAGTTTAACATGGTGGGTAGGAGTGAAGGAGAAGAAGACGGTAACAAGAGAGAGAAAGAGAATAAATTTAATATTTTAATTTTACAAAATTATTTGAAACTAAAGAGATCACCGTTGGAGAAATTTTTAACGAAAATGCTTAAAAATGAGTTGGCAAGAAGGGGCCCACTAAGTTATGTTAATGAACCCATAGGAAGGATCATGGTTAAAGATGCTCTAAACAACAATCAACGACATTCAGAGGTAATAGCCAATTAGGTCCCTGATATTTCAAAAATGTTCAATTTAGTCCTTGAGTTTTCACCAGTATCAATTTAGTCTCCAACATTTTCAAATGAGTATCAATTTAGTCTTTCATTAACAACGTTAGTAACAGAGCTGATGTGGTTGTTAAGTGGCAACGTGATGTGGCTGTTAAGTGCCAACGTGACAAATGTCAGTGACCAAATTGATACTAACAAAAATATTATAAAAAAAGGTAAAATATGTTTTTGTCCTTGATGTGGCATCCATGTGGCGTCCAAATTAATTAATTTTTTAAGTTAAAAAATACAGAACCAAGATCTGATCTTCTTCTTCCTCTCCTCCGGCAGCAGAAACGGCGGAAATGACCACCGGCACGGTGGTCGCCGGTGGAGAGTACTCAAATGACAAAAAAATTGAGGGCTTAGCGAGAGGATGGCGTGAGGATTATGAATATCAAACTCGTTTTTCGATTGAAGGTTCGCAGTGTCTGAAAAATAAGGAAGAAGGTGAGAGGAAGAGAGTCGCGAAACAGATCTGATCCATGAAAAACACAATCGCAAACAGAGGTGAGAGGGAGAGAGTTGTGACCATGAGAGGTGGGAGGGAGAACAGATCTGAGAAATAAAGAAGAAGAAGTAAAAGAAAAAGATCAAGGGGATTTAGTGTGTTCCGATCTGCGATTTGAAAAATTTTCTTCCATTTGGCTTTCGATTTGAAATTTCGTGACCGATTTGCTGTGTTTTGATGTGAGATTGATCTTCTTGTGTGGTGGTTCAGATTTGGGTTGGGATGGTTGGTCCAGAAAGATGATGATGTTGATGAATGTTGGTTTTGAAGAATCGTCAAGGGAAAGGGGAATTGTTGAGAAAATATGTTGTTGATGGAAGTTTGGTGGTGGAAGTTCAATCTGTTGTTTTTTTTTTTTTGAGATTAAGTTCAATCTGTTGTTGTTGCAGCAGAAGAGGGAGTGAGATTGAAGTGGAATGAATTTTTAGTTTTGGTTAATTTAATTATTTTTAGGTTTTTTTATTTTTGTTGGTAGTATCAATTTGGTCCCTCACATTTACCACGTTGGTACTTAACGGGCGCGTCAACTCCATTACTAACTGTTGTTAACGGAAGGACTAAATTGATACTCATTTGAAAATGTTGGGGACTAAATTGATACTGGTGAAAAGTCAGAGACTAAATTGAACATTTTTGAAATGTCAGCCACCTAATTGGCTATTTCCTCACGACATTCAACATTCAACGTTTAAACTGATTATTTTCTCTCGTTCGTCTCTTTTCTTTCTTTCTTTCTTTCTTTCTCACTTCTCCGATTTTTTCTCTTTCACAGCGGAAGCCTAAACTCTTGTCCTGTTACTTGCGGAAAGAACCCACGCAGAGGCCAAAAGGAAGAGGAAAGTATACGCGCACACAGAAGAAGAGATGCAAGTTGCAAATTGAAAAGTATGCGCACACTTTCTTCTTCTTTTTCTTCTTCTCTCTCTCCCACATTATTCCCAAATCGCAAAATCCAGCAACACCCAAAAATCCCCATTATTCCCAAATCGCAAAATCCCCAAAATCGCAAAATGAGGGAGGGAGAGTGAGACTGAGTGAGATAGAGTGAGGGAGAATAAGAGAGAGTGAGGCTGAGTAAGAGAGAGAGTGAGAGAGTGAGACTGACTGAGGGAGAGTGGGGGATAGTGAGACTAAGTAAGAGAGAGTGAGGGAGAGTGAGGGAAAGACAGACTGAGTGAGATAGAAAAAGGGAGAATTAGAGAGAGTGAGACTGAGTAAGAGAGAGTGTGGGACTGACTGAGGGAGAGTGAGACTGAGTAAGAAAGAGTGAGAGAGAGTGAGGGAAAGTGAGGGAGAATTAGAGAGAGTGAGGGAGAGCGACGGAGAGTGAGACTGAGTGAGATAAAGTGAGGGACAATTAGAGAGAGCGAGACTGAGTAAGAGAGAGTGTGAGAGAGTGAGACTGACTGAAGGAGAGTAAAATATTAAAATTTGGTTGCAAGGTAGTTGAATAAAATAATTAACTCATTTACTAAAGTTTTTTTAATTATAATTACTGATTTTTTTTTTTTAAATAAAAAACGTAGTTTTTTGAATTTAATATTTTTTTTGGTTGGGTCCATTTCATAAATTTCAGTTTTTCGTAGAACCAACAACGCAAATAGTAAAACATAGACTAGAAACCGATCCATCCTTTAGCAGGTCTCCAATCTTGGCCATTGAATAAAAAAATATTAAATCAATAGTTCCACAACCCACAGGGACCGGTACACAACTAAAAGTGGTTGTGGACCTTAAAATCCACCCTAAAACGACCCTAAAATGTGATTGTTGTGCTAGCGACCCGTCTTCTTCAATCGGATATTAAACTTATGAATTACAAAATAAAAAATAAAGCACAATAAAAAAGGAAAGTGAATGACCAAAGGAGAAAACAAATAAAAAAAGAACCCACATTATTAATGTTGTAGGAGGAAGAAGATTAAAAAAAGAAAGAAAGAGAGTAAAATAAAAGAAGATATTGTGATATGAGAGAGAGAGGAGATAAAAGCAAAAAGAATGATTTAGTAGAAAAAGTAAGAGAGAGAAAGAGTAAAACTTGTTAAAAGGTGACAAAATGATAAAGGAGAGAGATATAAAGAAATGTAAAAGTACATTGTTGCTTCTAAGGGAAAAAGATAATGTTGATAAAGTAAAAGAACGGTTTAGTAGAAAAAGGAAAAAAGAGAAAAACAATTAAGTTTGTTAAATAGGCGATAAAGTGAAAAATAGGGAGAGAGAAAAGTAAAAATACAATTTTTTCCTAAGTTTGATTGTGTGTTAAATACATAGAATGTCTATTTTTTAGATTTGGTAGTAGTTCAAACGTATAGAGTAATATTAGATTTGAGAGAAAGGAAAGAAGATGAAGGGTGAGAATGAGAGAGTGAGGAAAAGAGAGAGAGAGATAAAGTAAAAGTTGATAAAGTAAAAAGAATGATTTAGTAGAAAAAGCAAGAGAGCAAACGAGTGAAAGTTGCTAAATAGGCGATAAAGTGAAAACGGAGGGAGGGAGGGAGGGGGAGAGAGAGAGAGAGAGGTAAAAGTATATTTTTTCCTTTAAGTTTGATGATGTTTTCAATAGATAGATAGATAGAATGTTTAGTTTTGTAAATTTCATAATAGTTTAAAAGTATGGATAGATTAAATGTATTAGATTTGAGAGAATGGAGAAAAAAGAAAGAAGAAGGGAGAGAATGAGAGAGTGAGAAAAAAGAAAGAGAGAGTAAAAGTTGAAAACTAAAAAGAATGATTTATTAGAAAAAGAAGAGAGAGAAAAATAGTGAAAAATGTTTAAAGGTGGTAAAGAGAAAAAGATTTAGTAGAAAATAGGATGAGAGAGAACGAGTAAAAGTTGTTAAAATGTGATAAATAAAAAGGAAAGAAGATGAAGTGTGAGAAAGAGAAAGTAAGGAAGAGAGAGAGAGAGAGAGAGTAAAAGTTGATAAAGTAAAAATAATGATTTAGTAGAAAAAGCAAGAGAGCAGAAGAGTAAAAATTGCTAAATAGGCGATAAAGTGGAAACGGAGGGAGGGGGAGAGAGAGAGAAGTATAAGTACAATTTTCCCCTAAATTTGATGATGTTTTCAATATATATATATATATATAATGTTTAACTTTGTAAATTTCATAATAATTTAAAAGTATAGATAGATTAAATGTATAGATAATAGATATTAGATTTGAGAGAAAGAAGATGAAAGGTGAGAATCAGAGAGTGAAAGTTGAAAAACAAAAAAGGATGATTTAGTAGAAAAATGAATAGAGAGAAAAATAGTGAAAAGTGTTTAAAGGTGATAGAGTAAAACAAAATTAGTAGAAAAAAAGGATGAGAGAGAACAAGTAAAAGTTGTTAAAAGGTGATAAAGTGAAAAATGAGGGAGAGAAAAGTAAAAATACAATTTTGTCTCTAAGTTTAATGATGTATTCAATAGATAGTATGTCTAATTTTGTAGTTTTTGTAATAGTTTAAACGTATGAATCGATATTAGATAAATAGATTTTAGATTTGAGAGAGATGTTAAAAAATTAAGAAGATGAAGGGTGAGAATGAGAGAGTGAGGGAAAAAGGGGAGAGAGTAAACATTGATAAAGTAAAAAGCTGATATAGTAAAAACAGAAAGAGAGAAATAGTAAAAGTTGCCAAAAGGTGATAAAGTGAAGAACGAGAGAGAGAGAGAGAAAAGTAAAAATAAATTTTTTCTCATAAGAGAGAGAGAGTAAAAGGTTATAAAGTCAGAAAAATAATTTAGTAAAAAAAGGAGCAAATAGAAAAAGTAAAAGTTGTTAAAAGGCCATAAGTGAATTAGGAGGGAAGAGAAAAGTAAAAATACAATTTTGTGTCTAAGTGTGATGATGTGTTCAATTGATAGAGTGTTTAATTTTGTTATTTACATTAATTTAGAGAGATAGAAATAAAGGAATAAGATGAAGGAAGAGGATGAGAGTGAGGAAAAACAGAGAGAGAGAGAGAGAGAGAGAGAGTAAATGTTGATAAAGTAAAAAGAATGATTCAGTAGAAAAAGGAAGCGAGAAAGAGTTATAGTTGGTAAAAGATGATAAATTAAAAAAAGAGAGAGAGAAGTAAAAATGAAGTTTTTGAAAGAGCGTAAAAGGTTATAAAAAAATGATTTAGTCGGAAAAACAACAAAGAGAATAAGTAAAAGGCTTAAATATCATTTACCCCCTTGCAAATATCACCATAATCCATTTAGCCCCTGTAAAAATAAAAGTTTTAAAATGCCCCTTACAAATATAAACCGTTTCTGATTTACCCCCATCTTTGTTAGATTATGTTGATGGCGTTAAGTGTATAATGGGTATAATCTGTTTACGGTTACCCCTGCATGAAAATATAAATCGTTCACATTTACCCCACTCCTCAGAGGGGTAATTAGAAACACTTATTATTTGCAAGGGTTTTTTTAATTTTTTTTTTTCTGTGGGGTAAATGGATTATGCTGATATTTGCAGGGGGGTAAATGATATTTAAGCCTAAGTAAAATTGTTAAAAGGTAATTGAGTGAAAAAAGAGGGAGAGAGAAGTAAAAATACAATTTCGTCTTTAAGTTTGATGATGTGTTCAATAGATAGAATGTTTTTGTAAATTTTGCAATAGTTTAAATGCAGAGATATATATTAGATTAGATAGATAGATATTAGACACGATCCTTAATAATTTCATTTAAAATTTTAACATATGAAACTCATTTTGATTCTCTTAGTACACCTTCCTTTTCCATAAAGTTAATTTCTCTTAGTACGCGTTTGATGTGTAGTTTTGTTAAGTAGTAATGTATTATTCCATGCTTATAAATTGAGATTATATTTATTCAACAAAGGTCAGTCTGATTAAATTTAACATCTACATTGAGATATTTGAGATTTACTTTGAGAAGAGTTATGGCAAAATGGTGAGATGAAAAAGAGTTCTTTGCACAACTTGGTGATTCTCCCCCACCTTCTACAACAAGTCCAATCCTTTTTGGTGCAGAGTGTGGCCTAAAATGTGGACTGCTGTTTGAAATTATAGACTTGTATGTAGCATTTGTTGCTATCTGTGGATTGAAATGCCATAAGATTCATCGAAAGCTGCATATGATTGTACTACTAGTTGTGCCTTGTCCACATCCATTGATAACAACACCGGTATATATTCATCTTTTACTCTTGCCTTCTTTATTATTTATTATTGGTATCAAACTATAATCTTATCAATCATAATTGAGTTAAATACTTGTATGTTTACAATGTTTACGTGGGTTCGTGCTTAGAAGCTTGCAAGAACAAATAGCGTATTTATGTGAAATCAACGTTTGAGGAGATGCTGACAAGAGAAATTATATTTGCTAATGTTATGTTGCAACAAACAAACCTTAGAGGAAGTTTCTACAAAATAAATAAAAATGTTAGACTAAATAGTTTCATAATATATTAGTCTGTTGTTAATGAACTTAATCTCATTTACTAACTCGTGTGACATATAATATTTTCCATCTTTTATTTGATAAACGATATTTTCCATCTCGACCCAAAATAAAATATTACTTTATAAAAAGTAAAGATAATTATAAAAGTAAAGTAGAAAAATAATTATTTCAATAACATGTAATTTTTAATTGTCGAAACTCAAAAGTAAAGTAATCATTCTTAAAATAAAGAAATTCATGAAGACAAAATATAAAAACAGTTAGTAATATATCCTCGTCGGGACTCAACAGTAAATTAATCATTTATAAAAAATAAAGACTTTTATAAAGACAAAATATAAAAAAATTATACTCACAACATGTAATGTTTTTCCATCGAGACTGCAAAACAAAATATTTATTTATAAAAGTCTTTTATAGATGAATATTTCACTTTTGAGTGTCGACGCGATTGAAAAACATTAAATTTTGATATATATATATATATATATATATATTATTTTGTCTTTAAAAACCTCTTTATTTTTTTTATAAATGATTAATGTACTTTTTAATCCCAACGAGGATATATTGCTATTGTTGGTATAACTGATGTTATATTTTGTCTTCATGAATGTCTTTATTTTTTAAGAATGATTATTTTACTTTTGTGTTTTGACAGTTAAAAATTACACGTTATTTGAATAATTATTTTTCTATTTTGCCTTTATAATTATCTTTACTTTTTATAAATTAATATATTTTTCTTAGGGTCGAGATGGAAAGTTTGTCAAAGAAAAGATGGAAAACATTATATATCACACAAGTTAGTAAATGAAATCAAGTTCATTAACAATAGACTAATAGATTATGAAACTATTTAGTCTATTTTTTTATTTATTATGTAGACACTTCCTCTAAGGTTCGTTTGTTGCAACATCAGTAATTTCTCTTATTTCTCAAACATTGATTTCACTTAAAACACACTATTTGTTTTTGCAAGCTTCCAAGCACGAACCCACGCAAACATCTATACCACGTACATTTGAGAAGAAGTCAATTATAATTGATAAGATTATATCTTGTTACCAATAATAGATTATAAAGAAGAGAAAAGTAAAAGTATAAATATATACCAATGTTGTTATCAATGGACTTGGACAAGGCACAACTAGTACTACATTCATATGCAGTTTTCGATGAATTCTTATTGCATTTCAATTCACATATAGCACAACACAAGTTACATACAAGTCTATAACTTCAAGGAACGGTCTACATTTTTGGCCACAACAATATTTAATGACTTACAAATAATCTCATTCTTAGGATTTTAAGGTATGATTCCTTTTGGTAATTGCACACCTTTGTATAAGTTATTATATAATGTTATATAATCTTAAGGTAGGATTCACTTTGGTAATTGCACACCCAAAAATAAATTTGATCCAAACTAAAAAAAAAATTAAAATTGATAAAAATCATCTTTTGGTGAAAATATCCAAAAACAATTCATATTATGTTGGGCTCGTTTTTAACCAAAATCAATTGCATCACCACAGAACTAAACACACGTTTTTAACTCGGCTTTACACAAACTAATAAAATCCCCTCTGAATCTGTGTTGTATCTTATTCTTATCCAACAATTTTCTAATTCAGAAATTGAGAGATATTCGCGGTCAATGGCTCTTCGCCTCACTGTCTCTCTTACCCGAATTCTAAAACCAGCTATTTTCAGAATCACCTTTTTATATTATAACCCTTTTTTCAATTACCTCTCTCTCTTTTCTTCTCCCTGCTTCCCCTTCCCTTTCAAGAGGTAAACATTACATTACATTACATTATTATAACCTTCTCTTCCATTTCTCTTTCTTTTCCTCTTCCATGCAATTCTTTCAATCCAATTTCTTCGACATTGCAGGCAGGGCATTTGGGAGAGCGCTTTTGTTTTCTTCCCATACATACATGATATGAGTGTTTGATTCTTCTGTTCTTCGCTTCAACTCCAGCATCAGAACCAATCAATCACCCTAAAAAACGATACAATGTCAGGACCTCTTTCTTCCACCGGTAATAAATACTTTTTTTTAATTAATTTATTATAATCTAAAGCGTTTTCATTTTCACCTCGATTGTTTCGTCTACTTTGTTAATTAAACGAGGTGTTAATTTAATTATATTATGGTGTGTTATTAATTATGGAAGCGAAGCGACTTTTGAATTGATCAATGTGATATTGTAGATTCTTTTAAGAAGAAAGCAATGAATGCCTCAAATATGTTGAGGAATTCTTTGAATAGAAAAGGTAGGAGGAGTAGTAAGGTCATGTCCGTTGAAATTGAAGATGTCCATGATGCTGAGGAGTTGAAAGCTGTTGATGAGTTTCGTCAAGCTCTTATATTGGATGAACTTCTTCCTGCTAAACATGATGACTATCATATGATGCTCAGGTCTCTTTTTCCTTTTGACAAAATCTGAATTTGTTAGTGTTGAAATTTGCAGTGTTAGACCAATTCGATTGAGATCAGACGGATCACATTTCACTTTCGAAATAGTTACCTACCTATTTTGACTAAGTGAAAATGTGAATCGTCTGATTTCAATGTCTAACGACATGAAATAAGTAAGAACTCGGAAAAATTTCTTATCATATTTATGATTTTTCGTTGTTTAGATTCCTAAAGGCCAGGAAATTTGAGGTTGATAAATCAAAGCAAATGTGGTCTGACATGCTCAAATGGAGGAAGGAGTTTGGTGCTGACACTATTTTGGAGGTACTTGTAATGACAATGTTTTGTAAAGCTTGAGGGGATTTGATTTATTTATTATATTATGTGGCTATTCATTTTGGTAGTTTTTTTAACTGATTTCATGTTTTGTGCCCTTTATAATAGGACTTTGAATTCAAGGAAATTGATGAAGTCTTGAAGTATTATCCCCAAGGACATCATGGAGTAGACAAAGAAGGACGACCTATATACATAGAGAGATTGGGACAAGTCGATGCCGCGAAACTAATGCAAGTCACAACCATGGACCGCTATGTCAAATTTCATGTCAAGGAGTTTGAGAGGACTTTTGATGTTAAGTTTGCAGCTTGTTCCATTGCTGCCAAGAAGCACATTGATCAAAGTACCACTATTCTAGATGTGGAGGGAGTGGTAAGCATGATAAATAGTTACTTACATATATGCAAACACTAAGCTCATAATTTCCTAAAGAAAAAAATTGAAGAAGTAAGATAATTTCACATGGCTCATAATACAAAATGACAAAATGTACAATTTATATTTACATAGCCTTTTTGAAATAGCATACAAGCAAGGTTTTAAATTACGGTTGCAGTTGAAATTACGTCACGATCTTTGATGTGGCGAACATGATATGCATAATAATAAAAATTTGAAAAATGTGAATAGTTGTTACAACTTAATTATTGTATGTATGCTACAGGGGCTAAAAAGCTTCAACAAACATGCTAGGGATCTTGTTACTCGCATTCAGAAGATTGATGGTGACAACTATCCAGAGGTATTGTTTGTTTACTTTTGGTTTGAATTATGGGGAAATAGAAGTTTACTTGTGAATACATGTCGTGGAGTATTGAGTAATATCATGAAATTGGTTGCTTCACTGCAGACCTTGAGTCGCATGTTCATCATCAATGCAGGTTCTGGATTTAGAATACTGTGGAACACTGTAAAATCCTTCCTTGATCCCAAGACCACAGCAAAAATCAATGTAAGATTATATATACCTTATCTTAAGTCTGTTTGTTTTGCTGGGAAAATAGAATTGTCACTGAAACTTATAACTTATTATCAGGTTCTTGGCAACAAGTATGATACTAAATTGCTTGAAGTAATTGATGCAAGGTGAGTTCATGAATAAATTGAAGGGTTAAAATATTTTCCACATCTTAAACCCTAACCAATGCATTGGTTTTTCTTTGCCAGTGAGTTGCCTGAGTTTTTAGGAGGTACATGTACTTGTGCTGATGAAGGAGGTTGTATGGTTTCTGATAAGGGCCCATGGAAAGATGCAGATATAATGAGGGTGAGCCTGGCACTCTTTTCTCTTTTACCTCTATTTTCCCCTTGCTTCTCTATTTGTTGTTTCTACTGATAATTGAAGTCTCGTGTATGGACTATTTTGAACATCTGTTTATAAATGCAGATGGTTCAGAATGGTGCTCACAAATGTTCAAAAAACTCCGAGTTCCCTGTTGAAGAAGAGAAAAAAATTACCGAGGTTAGAAAGCTCATTCTAAGCTCTTTGTTAATATACAATACATCTAGTTTCCATTTAGATGTTCTAGTAACTATTGAGGCTTTATGTCATTTGAGAATATTTTTTAATTGATTAATGAGCCTGTCTAGGAGCACAAGATTCCCAAGGTGGAGGAAAATATCACCCCTCAGGTTTCTCCAGTTTGTGATGAGGTATGTTAATATCCATTCTGAATCTTGTTAAGAATAGACAGACAGCTCACAGGGACACAATGAGGATGTAGAAATCTTAATTATGAATTCTAATGTCATTAATGAATTCTAAAATCAAACAAGTCCATCATCAATCATAAATTACCCTCATGCCTTTTAGTTTTTCTTAATACCCCTTGTTTCTTTTGTTTTAACTTTCTGAAAAACATAAGTCTCACAGGTCCCTGCTGATAAAGCTTCCAAGCATGAGGACTTAGTGCAGCAGGATAAAGCTTCCAAGCATGATGACTTAGTGCAGAAGGTAAATGATAAAACTGCACCGAAAAACATTGACAAGGTGGATGCAGCTGATGCTTCAAAAGGTACATGGTGGATTAAATCATATTATTTCTTTCAAGATTTGACTTTATTCTGTGCCAAATGTTAATATCCGTTGTTTTGCTGTCGCCTCTCTTCTACAGAGTTTACGACTGTGATGAAACGCATGGCTGAGTTGGAAGAGAAAATGACTCACATACATGATCAACCAATTACCTTGCCACCTGAGAAGGAGGAAATGCTGAATGCCACTATAAGTCGAGCAGATGTATTGGAACAACAACTCAATGACACAAAAAAGGTATAAGTACAATATTTTAAGCGCAACTAGTCATCAACACATGTGATTCACAGATGTACAACACATCTAAAATGAAAAAGAATGTAGGAAAACAGTTTTGAGCCAAATGCTTATTTCTGATTGTTGTTTTCATTCTGATGCCTCTTGTTAATGGTTTTGCTTTGTTAGGTTTTGGAGGATTCACTAGCTAAGCAAGAGCAGCTTTCTACTTATCTTGAAACTAAAAAGAACAAGCGAAAGTGTGTATGTACACTACCTACAGAATACATACTTTGCAACTTAATACATAACTATTTTATTATTGAATGTTTACATCATATATAATACTTAATTACTTTCATAATGCAGTTCTTCTTCTGTTAAGTTGGAAATGGCGTATGGCCAAACATGAGGTCCAGAATGGGGGATTGACTTTTACTGTCTGCCTTTCAGGAGACTTCCCAAATGCCCTTTTACATAAATGCTCAACATAGTAATTGCACAAATCAACAAGAAGAAAAGGATATGCTCAATATATGTATTATACTAATCAGAATTTTTGTCTCTATTAGGATAAGACTTGGTTTTTATGTATATATAGGGCTACGCACATTATGCAAAGCCAGTCCTATTATGTTACAGGGAATCAAAATTTAGTACAAAATTAGAGAGTTTGTTTTTACATATATGAAAATCCAAGTACCACAAAAAGAGCTCCCCTTCTTTTGGCCAAAGAAAGTAAAAAGGCAATAGGCATTAGCTCTTGCCTCTTTCGGACTGAAGCAATTCCTAGGACTTTTGCATTCAACTATTCAATTCAATGATTGCAGAAGATGAAGATGAATGCACGGACGCGATAAGAAGTGAAAATCACTTTTGGAGTTAAAAAGTTGGGTTAAGACCAAAATTGCAATGTGTGAAATTGGGGACTAAAATCCTATTTCAGATAAAATAAAGGGACAAGAAGTGCATTTAAGCCAAATTCAAATCTTTGTCTATCATTTTCTTTCTCATAACTAAACCCTAATTTTATTATGTGTTGTCTATTCAACTCTAAACTCATCCAAAACATTAGCTTATTTCAAATTTCAACACCATTTTCCCTTTTTTAAAATACTTCATATAAACTCATTTTCAGCAACATTTCAATTTCAACACCATCTCAAAATAAAACAGTTCATGGTGAATGTGTCTTGTACGGTTGTAGCTTGAACTTTAAGTATAAGGGGAAGGAGAGGAGGGAGAATGGAGAAACTTCTGGCGGTGAATAAGAAATTTCAAGGAGGGAGAGGGTTTTCAGTTTATTTTATGTAAATAAAAGAGCAACCAGAAGTGAAAATTTTGAAAAACTTAAAAGACCAAAATAAAACTAAACAACATCTTATAGGACCTAAATGAAAACATTTGGTGTTTTAACATAAACTCAGATCTGTATCATTGGTCAAATCCAACCATGCATCTACAAGAAAATGCCTACACCCTCGGAACTTCTTTCCCTTGTTTTACTCACCTCGTGAACCATGAACGTAAGAGAGACGAGGGAGGATCGCGACGACACCCATGGCATTACTGGCGATAATGCAGTGGTCGGTGGTGGACGATGGCCAGAGATGGCAGTGGTTCTATAGTGGCAGGTTTTTTTTTCTTTCCTATGTGTCGCTGATTTTCGTTTTACTTTCTTTCCTTGGTTATGTGGTCTCCTCTATTGTGTTATAGACTTGTATTTATACTAATGTGATTGATGTTTCTGGAAATGTGAATTTAAGGTTTAATTCTAGGGATGAAAATGATGAAATGGAGAAGAAGTTGATTAAAATTTGGTTTTTATTTTTCTCACCCCCTCAACCTCCATCTCACCCCCATATTTCCCAAAACGGACAAAAATACCCTTACTTTTTCCCAAAAATTACATGGTTTTGTTAAAAAAAAAAAAATTGGAATTTCGGAATTATCTCTAATTAGAAAGATTTTTAATTACTCGAAATGAGGTAATTAGGTTCACATTTGTGAACCTAATTACCTATTTTCGAAGTAATTCAAAATTACAATTTTTTTATTTCGAACGAATAATTTAGGCTAAAAATCGGTTTTGGACAACATACTACGATCGTAATGAAACCACGTACCATTAGAAGCGAAAAAATCAAGAATCAAGACTCTAGAAGGACTTCTTTACGGGACAACGGCCTCAAAATCCCAAATTCCATCGTTTACTATTTTTTACGATTTTTTTAATTTTTCATAGTCTCCAAAAATCTAAATAAATTTGTATAGCCTTATTTTGGTTTTGTTAGATTTTTTTAGTGGTGTTTTTATATTTTTTTAGAGTAGTTTTGACTATTTTTAGTAGCCTTTTAGTAATAAAAATTAAAACAAATCGTATATATACGCACCGCCGTCTGGATTGGCGGGATGATGCCTAGATATCGCCTGCTCACCTACTTCACGTGCTTATTTTGATCATTTTTAGACATTTGGACCCATAGTTGTATTTGTACTCTATTTTATGTTGGTCATTTTATATATTTTGACGTATTGTTATTAAATCGTAAATCGTTCGTATCATATTTCCAATAAAACGCGTTTAAATCTTAAGACCAAAATATAAACTTTTAAAAAAAAAAAAATTAAAAATTTCGAAATTACCGTTTTTAGAGGTAATTCCGAAATTTTTTATTTTTTATGAACCAGAATTACCTTTTTTATAGGTAATTCCGAAAGTTTAATTTTTTTTTTGAACCGGAATTACCTTATTTTGAGGTAATTCCAAAAAATTTAATTTAATTTTTTTTTTAAACGCAGGGGTATTATTGGCATTTTTTGAAATATGGGGTGAGATAGGAAAGGAGGGGGGTGAGAAAAATAAAAGCCTTAAAATTTTAAGTGTAAAATCAGGCCAGTCCACACCATTCATAGTTCATACCCCTCCCATGCGTACAAGCCAACAAAACATGTCACATCATCGCTTAACAGCCAGCTCAGTTTTTATTAATTGGATTGGATAAAATGTCTAAAAAAGGCTATCTGTGCTAAAAATTTAAAACACAAACGACTTAAATGTGAAAAGAAAAAATAGGGATAAAACTGACATTTTAAATAAATTTAAAGTACTCAAAGCACATGGAGTGTGGCTCTTTAGAGTATACTAGTAACTTACCCGTGCATCCGCACGGGTCTTACGGGTTGATCGTTTTAGATTTGATGTTATGTAAAGTAGTCTGATGTGTAAAAATAGAGGTAAGATTAGTACTTAAACTGAAATCCAAAATTTGAAGGCTTAGTTATAAAAATAGAGGTAAATGGGTGTTATTAAAATGGAGATCGCAAATAAGACGAATGTCATATGATAAAGTTGGAGATTGTGATGATCAAATTTAAATGATAATAAACTTAACAGTGTGATGATGTTTAGATTTCATTTCCCGTCAGAACAACTATGAAATAGTTGTGTTGTCCTAGGAAAAATTCAGAAGCTACAAAAAAAACAATATAACCTGAAATTAAGTACAACAATATTTAAGTTATAAGTAGTTGAAAATTACACGATCAACTGAAGATAATAATTGTCATTTTGTCTTGAAATTTTAAATAACCAACAGATTAGATGTTTATCTTGTGCAAAGAATTTTTTTAAAATCCTTAGGAAAATCTCCTACATTTAGATGTCTATCTTTCAAAATCCCACATTTAGATATAAACCTGAAACTCTCAATCATTTCTTCTGTCGCCTTTCTTTAAAACTTTCAAGAATAAACATTCAGTAGGACTACCAATAACGAATCTTAATTTATTTCAATATTTAAATTGCTATCTTTTGCATATTCGTGCCATTTAGATATTTAAAGTTGTTGTCAAGCTAAGTGAATTGTGTTTTAAAAATGGATTAGTTGAATTAGAAAAAGTAGATACACATTTACATTTTTTTTATAAGTGAAGGAATTGTTAATAAGATAATTAGCACATCATTAGTACACACTCCCCAACCTTCTTTCTATGAAGGGATTGAAAGGGAACCCAATGATATCCTAAGACCTATTGAAAGACGCCTTTCATAAACAACAAATTACCGCATTAGAATTGATAGTTAATTAGATTTCTACGCAAAGCTGAAATTTCTAATAGGTTTAGTTGTATAAACTTAATATGGGATAATTGATGGAACGTAAGTGTATGTGTAGACACCATAATACAGAAATGATGAGTACTATTAAAAGTTAAAACCATATAAAATAGACTTAAAACTTAGCATGTTACAAAGCACTAAAATACACAAAATAGTCTATGGAAAATAGTTCAAGAGATTGTAGTTTTAGACTTCGATGACATATGACATTGACAGGATTTTCAAAATTCTGAATATTAAGACATTGTATTCAATGTGGTTCATTAGTATGCTCAAATGAGTGGTCAAATTTATATCAAGACATTGCATAACACAAAAGAGTCGTTGACATATCAAACTTTCAAGTAACTTGCCAACATCAACAGGAGGTTCTAAGCAGTGGCAGTAGCAAATAATGCACCCGCTACAGTTCTGTTGTTATCAGTTCCGTTCCAAGACATTAGACTGAATAAAAGCCATGTACAACTCAAGTTCCCCAGTATTAAGAGATGCTATTTGAAGAGTTTCTGGCTCAATGTCAATGCTGAGAATATGTTCTGGGCTCAAAAGGGCAGCTGGAATTTCTAAAGTACCGCAACCGCATCCAAAGTCGGCCACATCCCTTAAAGAGTTTTTCTGCAATGAAAACCATTTGAGAAGCGATATAGGGTCCCCTTGGTTTTTGCTGAAGCAGTCTTTGCTGAAGACCACCAAACTCATCTTATCTCAACAACATAGCAAGCATGATAAAAACTAACTGCTCTACAAACCATAAATAAATAGGGAATATTGAAAATAGAGACTGAAAAAGAGTGAGTTGGAAAGAATATGGAGAAAAATCCATTCAATTTTAAGGCCAACCACAACAAAAGAAGACCATTGAATTTCACCTGTTAAGATAGTCACTTAAACTTATCTCCCAAACCAATTTAAGGTGAGAATATTATAAATGATTAAAAAAAGTGATGTTAATTATTAACATCAACATTTGCATGAGAATGATAATAATACCTTTGCATCTATTATTAATAATACCTTTGCATCTATTGCCATGTTTCTTTGGTGTCATTTATATCTTTAATAGCAAGTGCAAGTCTCATCCTAATAACAACAACATAATAAATCCATCACATTATAAAGAGGAATACCAAAATAAATAGGAGTTATTATTACTTTTATCAGAAATGTTGTAGGAAATTTATTTTAAGTAAAATTGGAAAACTATATGATATGATGGGTATAATAGATATGAAGCAAGAAATGTATCAAATATCATGTTAAGCTGCATTGGGGATTAACATAGAATCTATATGGGGCAAACCAACACAAACAATAGTTATTACTATTGAACCCACTAATCTAGCCCCATCGAAAATAATAACAAAAGTAAATTAAAATAAAATGAAATCAAGAAAACAAATAGACAAATATTTGAAAAAAAGCTGACTAAGGACAACAATAAATGTTAGCTTGAAAAGCTAAAAAGTTTCCTTTACTTATCTCCATAGTGACTATTGGTTCCATAGTGCATGATGCCCTACTTCTGGAGCTTCTCTTGCAAGATACTATTACTGTATGTATACCAAATAAAAAATAAGAAGCAACCCAATGAATTGCAAACCACAAACAAATGAAAAGGAAAAGCTACCCAATTTGAAGAAATATGAAGAAATTGAGAAGAAGTGTTTAGAATTGTCGACTGAATATATTAATGACACCAGATTAAAATATGCTGATGAAAGGAAGCAGTAGGTGGAAAACAAAAGAGGTGAGCTTCTTGGCAAGCAACAACAAACACTCGACAACCTGTTTATATAATATAGTATTCCAAGATTTTGTAAAAAAGAAAAAGAGCATCAATTAAGGCAATCAGTCATGACCAGAGGATGTTTAAAGACTTTCCTAAGCTGAATAGCTGAATTTCTATGTTAAGGATGTCCTTCAATTCAGTGGAATGAAAAGGTTAAGAAGTTTAAGCATAAAGTAATTTCAATGGAAGAATACTGAGTGGCATCCAAAACACATTCATCAAAACCAACACCATTAGCTATAATAAATGGAGCAGTAAAAATTCTATAATGGTAAACCAAGTTTGACTAAATGACTTTATTCATGAAGAATTTCTAAAAAAACTATATGCTCATTACCTCTTGATACTAATGAAGTCAACAACATTTCTATGCATGTTTTGTACTCTTCTGATTTAAATAATATTCTAGCATTTGCTCTCAAAGTATAAAAAAGATACACCAGGCAGAAAAATTAAATAAAATTAAATAAAACATATTAAAATTAATTGAGCACCAAAGTAAATTTGGAAGCATTTGACAACTCAATCCCTGTTTTGCAGGATTCACAGGTTGATTACCTATTGTTACACCTAAGATAGTGATTTATACTCTAATAAACAGATATAAATAATAGTAAACTATAAGGTGCTAATAAAATTTCATACTATGCAAGGCTATTATCAAATGTTGAAATAGTTTACTTTCAACCAATACCCAAATACAATAACAATAAAGAATCAAACAAAATCATATTTGAGAGTTGTAAGCAAATATCAACAAACCTAAATAGTAAAAAAACATAAGTCTGTCTATAGTTGCCAACCAAATTTTATAGGGAAAATTACTTGAGAGAGCTACAAATTTAAAATACTTGCCACATTCCCTTCGTAGCTTTTTAAACGATAAATTCTTATCAGTATAAAAGGAAGGGATAGACGACTGTAAAAGGGAGAGAAATAATATGATGAAGGATAAAGCTCAAAAAAGTCCATGATCAGAAAAAAAATTATAAACTCAGAAAATAAAGTAGAATCAAAACCAATTGAACGATATTTGAAAACATAGTATAAGGATCTGTTATTTTTTTTACCTTTTTTTGCACATCATGTCTCAAACCCAGATTTGGGTATTCCAATTTCTCTCCTAACAGCTGACTTCTTGAGTGTATTAGCTGGAAAAAAACATGTCAGAACTATGAAGTGAAGAAGAAAAAAGAACAATAAAACTCAAAAGAAACAAAATACAAATTGTGAAGCAAAGAAGATAATGTTGAATCTGATTCTGTGTCTTCTCATCGTCGAGGGTTTCAAATGCTGGCAAAAAAACCATTCCATACCAAAAAAATAAAAAAATTCCAAAATAACCCCCTTTCTACATTATATACCAAAGTAACTTACTTTTTTTATGTGGAGAACTCGCCCCCCACCAAACCGAGTTCTAAACTAAAATTTTACAATTTTTATTTATTTTTAGTTCAGAACTCGCCCCCCACCACCAGGGTGAGTTCTGCACTGCATTTTTTTATTTTTTTTTATTTCTTATATTTAATTTGATTAAAATGTAAATTAATTTAATTTAATTACAATAATTAATTTAAATAATTAGAATAATTAGTAAACTTATTTATAAATTAATTACGGTAATAATTACGGTCAAAAATGAAGATATTAAAAATTGGAACAGAATTTAATATAGGATAAGAACAGATAGGAAAAACACAAATTGCAGAAATACAAGGATAGGAAATTTAAAACGAAACGACAGGAAAACATAATACAAGAAGAGGCAAACATGATGTAAACTACTTCTACTTCCACCATACATTCTTAGGTAGTGGCCATCGGATGACTGGAGGGATAAGGCTACGGACGATTGATTCACCAGACTCTCTAGTTTCGACGCACAATTCGAGATAAGTTTCAATCCAACTTTGGAACCTCTCATGTTCCTGAAACATTTCTCGAACGTCCTTGTCTTTCTTGATAGGCACGGGGCACCACCGAATACGATTACGTGGGCCGATGTAGGGGCAGCGATAAATGATACTAGTGATTTCTTGCTCCACACCCTCTACGTGCGCGTTTTTCGTTAGTTTTTCTTTCATTTCGGCGAAGGTGATGTTGTTCTTAAGCCTGGAATGTTTAGTGTTGGGACCCTCAAAATACACACCATCTTGTTCCCTGCCCTCAACAATGCCCTGATAGTAAATTTTACAGGTGTGCGTAGTGACTCTTTCCGGTATGGGTTGTTGTGGTGCGGGTGGTCTTTGTTGTAGAAGATGAATGACTTCTTCTGGAGTGGCTTGGGTTGAAGACATTAACCCATAACCAATGTTATTAAAATCGACCCGGTGATCGACTCGGTCGGGGCACTGGGTCACTGGGTCAATGGTCGAACTGAAGGGTCACTGATTGACCCGCATAACCCGTGATACTACTAAAAAACAATAAAAATAAGCATAACAAGTATAAATTTACACACAAAGCTGTCAACTTTTTTACCTTAATATCAATAAAATCCTAAATATATTATCTTTTATACTTTTATTAATTATGAGACTAACATAAATTTAAAATGATGTATTGAATAAAAATATATTAAGAAAGCATATGATTTTTTTGGGTGAAGAAAATAAAGCATATAATATATATATATATATATATATATATATATATATACATTCATTCAATTAAATATTACTATTAAAAAGGCTTAAATACGTTTTTACCCCCTGCAAATAGGGGGTGTTTTGCTTTTACCCCCTGCAAATTTTTAAAAAAAAAAACCCCTTGTAAAATCAATTGTTTTTGGTTTTAGTCCTTCTGTTAGATGGACGTTAAAAAAATGTTTATGTAGCATTTTTAAATACGTTTTTACCCCCTGCAAATAGGGGATGTTTTGCTTTTACACCCTGCAAAAAAATCTAAATCCTCTTCTTCTTCCTCAGCACCCACCCAACCTCATATCAACTTTTCCATCTCCAACACAACACTTCCATATCAAACTAGAACCCATCTTCTCATCTTCTTCGTCTCTCTCTCTCTCTCTCTCACAGAACTAGCAAACCATGAGAACAAAATGTAATTAACTTTTATTGCGATTCTGATTTTAGGGTTTGTTTCAAGTTTTATGGATTGTTGTTTATGGATTGTTCTTCATCTCAAAATCAAGGTTTTATGGATCATAAGAGTTAGGGTCTTGATTGTTATTCTCCTGCTGTCATTGACCATTGATAAAGAATAAACTTTAATTTTAACATATAAACACACATATCACACATTTAAACATGAAGAAAAAAAATGGAAAACATGCAAAACACATAATCAAAGAATTTTAAAAAGTCAGAGAAGCTGTATTGTAAATCAAGTACTAGCTTGATTTTGAGATGAAGAACAATCCATAAACAACAATCCATAAAACTTGAAACAAACCCTAAAATCAGAATCGCAATAAAAGTTAATTACATGTTGTGCTCATGATTTGCTAGTTCTGTGTGAGAGAGAGAGAGAGAGAGAGAGATGAAGAAGATGAGAAGATGGGTTCTGGTTTGATATGGAAGCGTTGGTTTGTGTTGGAGATGGAAAAGTTGATATGAGGTTGGGTGGGTGCTGAGGAAGAAGAAGGGGATTTCGATTTTTTTTGCAAGGCGTAAAAGCAAAACACCCCCTATTTGCAGGGGGTAAAAACGTATTTAAAAATGCTACATAAACGTTTTTTTAACGTCTATCTAACAGAAGGACTAAAACAAAAAAAGTTGATTTTGCAAGGGATTTTTAAAAAATTTTTTTTGCAAGGGGTAAAAGCAAAACACCCCCTATTTACAGGGATAAAAACGTATTTAAGCCAAGTATAAAGAAAATCATTAGCATAGGAGTATGACATATATACGTTGGTTGTCAGTAAATCAATTCATTCATTGTACATATATTATATTGGCAAGACTTTAACATCAGCGTGATATTGGCCTAGTGGTTTGTGGCTTGCCCGTTGCACTCATGGTTGCAGGTTCGAATCCTGCACCATGTCTTTCAAATACATTTTTAAGTAATTAAATAGCTGGCTTCCAACAAACGAGTCATCCGGGTCGCTGAGTATTACCGGGTTGGAACGGGCCAACCAGATATTCGCCGGGCCAATTGCTTGGCCGATCCAACGTGGTACCTGAACCGACTGTCTCCGTGGTTCACGAGCGAATCGGTCCGACCGATCGGGTCGGTTCGGGTTTGTACAGATATTTGTCAAACGGGGAACACAAGCACAGACGATGATGACATCCGGAACAATGTTCTCTGAAAAATTGTTGAAAAATATTGCGGAAAACATTAAAGTCTCAAAAACGCATGGCGTCGCAATTCACGATCGTGCCAACCAATTGTTCCGAGTTCGAGAACTTGCACGACCACAAAGTGGTAGACCTGCGACCACATTTGTGGTGGACTTTATAGCAAAAACCTGTGAGTGTGGAGAATTCCAGGCATTTACACAATGCATAATGTTTTCAATACTAATTACATTGTGGAGTTCCCACCCTTGCCAACTGAGACCTCATGGCCTGATTTCAATACTATTGAACTACAGCATGATCCAACTAAACGAAGAGATAAAAAGGGCCGTTCACAGTCTACTCGTATTCGTACAGAGATGGATCAAAGAGAAAGCGGTACCGCGACAAACGATCACGCGAATTTGTAGAAATGAGGTCACAACAAAAATAACTGCCCTAACCGCAATGTAAACTAGTCACATTTACTACTACTGTACTTTTCGTATTAGTCTTTTAAATCAATTCATGTCTTTTAATATTACTTTGTGTCACTTAATTTTTTTAATAATTAAATTTAGTATTTATACTTTACTAATTATTCTAGTTATTTAAATTAATTATTGAAATTAAATTAAATTAATTTACATTTTAATCAAATTAAATATAAAAATTAAATATAAGAAATTAAAAAAATCAAAAAACGCAGTGAAGAACTCACCCTGGTGGGGGGCGAGTTCTACACTACAAATAAATTTTTTTTGCAAAATTGTAGTGCAGAACTCGGTTTGGTGGGGGACGAGTTCTCCACATAAAAAAAGTGGGTTATTTTGGAATTTTTTTATTTTTTTGGTATGGAATGTTTTTTTGCCTCAAATGCATCTAGGAAGAAGTAGGAATACATAAAAAATGGAAGAGAAATAGAGAGGGTGAAAGGGGGAAAAAGAAAGGTGAAGTGGAGAAGAAGATAGAGATCGATAGAAGATATAGGTGGAGAATAATGGAGTGTTGTTTTAGAATTTGGAGAAGAAGATGAAAAAATGGAAAAATTAGGGTTTGTAATGAAGAAGAAGAAAAGAGGAAAAGGAATGAGGGTTTATACCTGGTTGGTGATTGATTTGTTTGCTCCGTCGGATATGAAGAACAACAAATGAAGAAGATGAGTTTGTGATCCAAATTTGTGCGATTTGAAATTATGGGTGTAGTCTGAGTTTCTCTTCAACAGTATAAAGTGACTCCCTTTTCAAGTTTCAAATGTCCCGTTTATTTTTCTTAAGAAATCTGAGTACAAAAAGACTAATATAACCTTATTAATGAGTTGTACTTATAACTAAAAAAACATATGGAAGATAGATATGGAGGCTATTTTAGGTTTTTTAAGTGTTGGTAAATTGAATAGATATATATTAGATATATCAAGAAAATATGAGTATTTAAGTCAAGTGATGTTTACAACTAATTGGACTGAGGGGCGAGGGCGACCTTTCTACCTCTTCGAGTCTATGTTATGGTGAATGTTATGTAAAAGATTGAGTTCCTCTATTACCCAATTATTTCATTTTATTAATAAAATATATTTACCATTTCAAAAGAAAATAATATGGTCACAAAAGTCTAAAAAAACTTATAAAAGTATTATTATATAAGCACTCAATTGTGGTCACCAAAGGGTATTCGATAATATTTATTCTAACGGGTGACGTGACTTGAACTAAAAAAAATTATTTATGTGATATGTTCACAGTGCGTCAAAAATTATACATGATAAATAAATAAAATTGAGTGAACTATGAGTTGTTTCAAAAGTGCTTGTCAGAATGGTTGATGATCACAAATGTTTAAGAAAATCTCAGTCTCATGTTGAGGAAGAGAACAATATTTCTAAGGTAAGAAATCTTATTCTAAGCTTATAAATCTCAGTCTCCATGTTATTTTAGTTTACTTAGATTGTTGGAGAATATTCGCCGACACTTGAAATTACCACGAACATAACACAATCTCACGAACACGAATCGGAACCCACGAACAAGATACCATCGAAATTGTCATATGCAATAAAAACGGTTTATAGTCTGAGGCATGTGAAGACACTACTGTCCTCAAGAATTTAATCGCCTCAAATGAAAATTCTGCAGGATTCAACTGACTCTTTCAAAAAGATCCAGGTAACAGAACTACGAAAATATTATTGTTACAAACCCAAAAACCAAACTGAAAAAAAAAGAGTTGCACATATACATTATTTCATATATAACCCAAAAGAATGTACAATAGTCAAGACTCAAAATTAATGCACATTTCTTTAGTCGTTCCAACTTTCTTATAAATAATAAATACCTCACAGGTCCCTGCTACTAAAGCTTTCAAACATGAGGAGATAATTCAGATACATGATAAAAACGGCAAGAAAAAGGTTAACGAGATGGATGCAGCTGCAACATCAAATATTGGTACATGCATGGTGGATATTTCTTTTTAGATTTAATTTAACTTCATTTTGTTTTGTGCCAATCTTTTGTTATTTAATTAATTCATCCTACATAGGTGTATTCATTTTAAGGGTTAAATATGTTTTCACAAGTTTCGCAATTTCGTTTTAGTCTTTATAAAAATTTGCATTAACTTTTTGTCTATACAATTTTTTTCATCAATAGTTTTAATTTAGTTCTTATAAAATGTTAATTCATGTATACTCTTCGATTTTTTGAATGATATTTTGCATACATGTTAAGAATATTATAGGCAACTCTCCCACAAAAACTAATTTTTTTAACAAAAGATAAATTAAATATCAATTTTTTAATCGCCAAAAATATAGGAAACAAAATAAAGAAATATGTACCTAGAGATCAAATTTTGAGCTTATTTATTTATTTAGAGACTTCTATCATAACACAGAGTGTATTTGCAAAGTATAGTACTATATTTTGATAATACTTCAATTTATTTTGTTTTGTAGGGACTAAAGCTACTAAGAAAAAATATTGTGGGACTAAAAATTGCTAAAAAAATAAAATAAAATTGAAGACTAAAAATGAAATTGTGAAATTTTATAAAGACTGAAAACATATTTAACCCATCTTTTAATTCGTTATTTCCAAAATGCTGGAAGTCCATATATCCTCTTCCAATTACCTTGACATTATATTAATTAATGGACAAGGTCTTTCTGACCACTTCTCTCTCTCTCTCTCTCCTGTAGAGCTTATGACTGTGATGAAACGCATGACTGAGTTGGAAGAGAAAATGAGCAACATAAATCATCAAACTACTACCAAGTCTACCATGCCACATGACAAGGAGGAGTTGTTGAGTGCTACTATAAGTCGAGCAAATGTGGTGGAAAAGCAACTTATGATCACTATGAAGGTATAAATTCTTTAATTCATATGTGTAACTAGTTTCAAGGAACTAAATGTTTAACTTTTATAGTAATATATGATCACCGGATTTGCATTACACTGTGTTCGGTTCTCAAGAGAAATTGTGAAGAGAGAAATAGGTGAAAGAGAGTATGATAAGAGAGAAAGAAGTGAGAAATAAAGTAGATCTGATCTATTGTTTGGTATAAAAGAAGAAAAAAAGTGTTTATTTTATATCGTTATTTTAAAACCGAGACACTCTCTCTCCCTTCTTTTCGTTTTGATGCCCCATCTTAATGAATCTCTTTTGCTAGGCTTTGGAGGATTCACTTGCTAAACAAGAGGAGCTCTTAGCTGATATTAAGAAGAAAAAGAAGAAGAGAAAATGTGTATGTACATTACCAATTGAGTATATACCTTTAATTTTGCTACTTCACACGCAAGTAATTGGCTATTGAAGGTTTTATATATGACACTTTATCTTTTGCAATGCAGTGTTTCTGGTAAGTTTGAGAATCATGGAAACCTAAATATCAGGTCCAAAACGAGGGATTGGCTTTCAAGATGTATGTATGTATGTTGCGAGAGAGAGAGAGAGAGAGAGAGAGAGAGAGAGAGAGATACAATTTAATAAAGAGAAAGAGGCGAACAAGTTTTACCTAACTATAGAGATCTTATTAGGGAGATTCGCAAGTTCCTAAGCTTGCTTGCTTGGGAGGTGCGACTTGTGCATATTTACAGGGAAGCAAACATGTGTGTTGATGAGCTTGTGAATATGAGTTGTCTTCGGAATGGTTATTTGATTATTTATGAGCAGTGTCTTGCTAGTGTTAGACAATTGTTGCTCGCTGATTGTTTCAGAATATCTATTCCTCATTGTATTTCTCGTTAGTTGTTTTTATTTTTGGCGCTAAGCCCGTTGAAACCAAAAAAAAAACTATAGATAGCTAGTTTCTTCCAATAAATTAGTTAATCTTAATCATATAATGAAATATAATTTTCTTTTGTGAATTTTATCAATCTTAATCTCAACTTATACACACTTTAGTTCTTCATTATTTTTACAAACCTGGGACTTTTTTTCTGTTTCTCCAACACTCTTCTTTAAATCTAGTTGGATTGATCTCTTTTTTTGCTTGCATGGGCTTGTGCTTCTTGCGTTTTTCACGTTGGTTGTTGAGCAGATTTGGATCCTCTAGTAGTATAATTTGGGAATATTTTAAGTCGGCTATACAACTGATATAAAAAAACATTTTAAATCAATTGTATGATATCTGATTTTAAAGTGCTTTAAAATGTTGATTTTGGCATTTTGGAAAGGGACTTTTAACTTGATTTTGCTAATGACCGACTTAAAAAGATCCTGTAAAAAAATGGTTATTTGGAACAACCTATTTAAAAACTTATAAAACTTTTACATCTTATCATCTATGTTATAATTCCTTTTAATTTATAGCCAATGATAACAAAGATAAACGAAAAATGCAAAAAATATTTTTTTTGACCAAAAAATATTTATAAGTAACACAATCACATTGTTGTTTGAATTGTATTTATAATAAAACTTACAATATGCAAATTGTTGCAACAATTATGACTCTATATAATACAATGTAAAAGTATATTAAATTTTGCATCTATTTGAGTCATTATAAACCCTCTTCAGGAGAACGCGGTCTCTAGCCCCCACCTTTCCCACCACTGCATTCGCCGCAATGATCACCTCCATCTCCAAACCCCCACTCGTCAACCTGTCGCAATCATCGACATCACCTCTCTTGTCTCCACCCTCAACACCCATTAATCGATACTTGGCACCACACGAGTTACAAGTTACCCATTAATGCAAAAAATGGTGGTGGATGGGAGTTTTGATGAACCACCATACACCAAGAATAAAAGATTCACTGTCCATTAATGCAATCATCGACATCACCTCTCTTATCTCCACCTCAACACCCATTAATCGCTACTTGGCACCACACGAGTTACAAGTTTCCCATTAACGCAAAAAAAAGGTGGTGGATGGGAGTTTTGATGAACCACCATCCACCAAGAATAAAAGATTCACCGTCCAAAACTATCAAAAAATGAGAAAAATGCAAAACAAAAAAACAAAGGAAGAGAAATACCCCAATGGCGATAGTGGCGACGACATACGAGAGAGGCGTAACGAAGGAGAGAGTCATGACATAAGAAGAGAAAACCCCCAACTGCAGTTAAGGTTGAAAACTGTAAAAATGAAAGAAGATGGTTAATAACAAATACTAGATTTAGAGAACATAAATCGGTTTTATTGATAATCGTTACAAAATGTTAACATTTTAAATCGGTTGCAACCGAATTAAAATCATTCATTTTCACTGCAATTTCTTCTAAAGTTGTCACCGCATCAAAATTTTAACTCGGTTGTTAAGACAATCATTTTAAAATCATTATGTTTCACTGCAATTAAATCTAATTAGCATGGGCTATTAGACGTATCATTTTCTCCAAAGGTTTGTTAGGTTTTGGATCACTTCCTTCTCCATATCTGCTTATTATATCCCAAAAAAGAATAGCCAATGATTTTCATTTGATAGTGGGAGCATGTCTTGGCGGGGTACATTACTAAATTAGGCCTAGAATGCGGAGCTTGGAAGACCTAAAAGTCAAAAGTAAAGCAAAACAAACTTAAACATTATTAACCTAGAAGAAGGACTAAGCATGCAACTTTACTTTATGAGTTCTAATTTTAATAATGTTGCATGGATGTGAGAAATTAATAATAATCCTTTGGTGATCTTTAATCTTTACAGTTCATTGCCAAGTTGCTGAAATCTTAATTATCACAAAAAAAAAGTAAAACAAAAATGCCAAAAAAAAAAAGGAAAAAGAAAAAGAAGTAAAGTGATCCCATCCAACTTGGTTACTTAAAGCAACACCACCACCATATTTTAGGAGCTAATTTACTATAATCCAAGGTTGTTGTTTTCCCCTACAATCAAGCAAAGCATATACTACACACTCGAGAATAATGAGTCCTAAAAAATAATGAAAAGAAATAAAGTTAAGAATATGATGCTAAACCAAGAAAAGACACCTAATATTGAGCTAAAAAAAAAAATTGATGAGCTATCATCAAATTAGTTGAGCAGGTGAGTCGACCTTAAAGTTGTAGACTCCCTCTAATAAGACACAGAGAACAAAAATTGCAAAAGTATCTACCCCGCTATTTGATATTGTCGTTGTTGACCAGAAGCCCTCTAAAATAAGGACACCTTATTTTTGTTAATACACCTTCATTTCAAAAGTTTATGTCATATGAAAATTATTCGGAAGTAAATTTTCAGAAATTAGGTACGTTGTATAAAAAATGTGGTTAGTTGCGGTGCCTTTGAAGCTGAGTTGTGAGGTGTTTAGGAAGGCTTGAGTTTGTGTTGTGACAGAGGTATCACTAGACTTGTGGTTTAGGTTGATGCTGAAGCAGTTTCTCGTATTATTAAGCAGTTTCTCGTATTATTTCTAGTAATGTGGTTTGACATGTTGTGGGAGGAAACATTATTAGAGAGATCTGAAGCTCATTCAATTGCCTTCGGAGGTTTGCTGTTAGGACTTAAGCACATGAGGAGAGCCCAACCAAAAGACTAGTCCATTAGGTGGGAGAGCCTCATGGCTTAAGTATCACATTGAGCCTCCTTAGCTACCCAATGTGGGACTCCTAACATTTCCGCCCCCTTTGAGGGCCGACGTCCACGGCGGCTTTCACTCTATCGGCACTGACCCAGTTGCAACCCTTTCCTTTTTGGCGGCTTCACTCACCTATCAGTATTCGGTAGAATACCTTAATCCAGCCTATAGGTAGCCCTTTCCGCAGACAACTCTCAATGAAAACACCAATTGTTAGGACTTAAGCACATGAGGAGAGCCCAACCCAAAAGAATAGTCCATTAGGTGGGAGAGCCTCATGGCTTAAGTACCACATTGAGCCTCCTTAGCTACCCAATGTGGGACTCCTAACATTTGCTTTGAGCATGTGTATCGTGAAGCCAAATTATGGGCGAATGATCTTGCTAGTATTGATTGTTCTCAAGTTGAGGCCTCAGTTTTGTTTCACCAGTGCCCTCCTTCTATTCGGCTTTTGTTGCTTGCTGATAGTGTGAAAATTTTTACTCCTCGTAATGTAGTATGCTAGTTGTCTTTGTTTGTTGGGGCTTCGTCCCGTTTTCTACTAAACAAACATGCTAAATATCGTCATTCAGAGAACAAGTAGTCAAGTACTCTTTGACCCTTAGTTGTACAACGAAAGTGTGGCCATGAAGTCCACATCTTTTAAAGAAAATAAAAGTAGGATAAACTTCATTTCTAAAGCAATAAGTAAAAATATCTCTCATGTTACTAACACGATGCGGTATAAGTGATAGATATTTGAGTCTCTAACCATTTGATTCTAGGTTCGATATTTGACCCATGTGTATGGAAAATACTTGTTGGGAGAGGTCAACCTCTTAAGTGGATCTCTGATACCTCAAAGGAATAGTCTTCACAGTGGTCGTAGATGATACTTTATTTTAAAAAAAAACATTCTCCAACATCAGGGGGATAAAGGTAGATTCACTTTTACTGCTACTCACCCTATAAGATCACTGTAGTAGAAGTTATTTTTTGAAATATATATAGGCCAATAGTATAATGAATTAGGCTCAATCATTGTTTTGTCTAATGAAAGTAAAAGATAGTGTTTAATTTAATAACAATTAATAAAATAAAGGAATCTATTCTTATGTTAAAAATAAATAAAAAAACCAATGGTAGTCTTACAATGCAAGCAAGAATACGATAAAAATGCTTTCCACATTATTTTATATTTAATTACTGTGAGAACGTGGTCCAATAGTTTTTTTTACCAATAATTAAGGTCTTTACTATTTGTAAGGTTTAGCACCACTAACAAAACCGATGTGCACACTAACAAAACTGTTTAATCTCCGTATTTGATTCCTGTGTAATTCATTTTCGGGCTTTAAGTCCCGTTTAATCTAAAAAAAAAAACCGATGTGCACAACTAACAAAACCGATGTTGTTAGGTAGTATATTTTTTGCGATCATCTAGATTCAAACTCAAAATCTCTATTTTACGTTAATTTACAGGTGGTACTAATCACTTCATCTGTTGATAAAAAAAAAAGTTAAGGTATTTACTTAAATTAAATAATTTTGCTTTAGACCAAACTTAAAGCATGCAGATCTGCATTTAGACCCTCAAGCTACTTCCTTGAAACTACAGCTTTGGTTTTAGTCAACAAAAAAAAACATCATGACACGGTTAAGAACTAACAACTCTTATCTTCATCTTTTACACAGATTTAAAAACTAGTAATGTTACCAACTCCAACTTTTTCCCTCTCATTGAGCCTTTTTCCTTTAGGTTCTATATCATGCAATACTTAATTCTCTGCCACATTCTTCTCTATATATACCATTCACCATAATACTGCTCATCCAAGCAAGTTGAAAACACCTCTTCAACCGCTCTCTTTTATAATCTTCTAAGTGATTTTGAAAGGAAAAATAATGGCTAAGTCTATAAACTTTCTCCTGCTTCTTTCTCTACTAGTATTTGCTCCCTTTTGTCACTGTAACCTCTACCCTCAGTTTTATAAAGATTCATGCCCTCAAGCTCAAGAGATTGTTAACTCTATAGTTTCTAAAGCTGTTGCAAAAGAACCCCGCATGGCTGCTTCGTTGCTGAGACTACATTTTCATGACTGTTTTGTCAAGGTTCTGCAGAGCTTTCTAGTGAATAAAAATAGGAAGTTTATAGTAGTGCAGTGTCACTAGATTCGGATCCTCTGCTGCGGTAGCATGGTGCTGCGCCAATGAGGACCGTCTAATCTAGAGAGAAAACACTACAGATTTGGATCTTCACTGGCGCAGCACCATGCTAGCTGTTGCAGCAGAGGATCCGTGTATGTGTCACTATACTCGCTGATGTGCAGAGTTATATTAATTTATGAATTTATATCGTTGATGATGCAGGGTTGTGATGCATCAGTGTTGCTAGATAGCAGTGGAACCATAATTAGTGAAAAGAGGTCAAATCCTAACCGTAATTCAGCTAGAGGATTTGAAGTTATTGATGAGATTAAATCTGCACTAGAGAAAGCATGCCCTCGTGTAGTGTCTTGTGCTGATATTTTGGCTCTAGCTGCTAGAGATTCAACTGTTCTTGTACATATTTCCTCTTTTTTAGCACTTTATTACACTTCTGTTATTTTTTTTTAATATCATAACTTAATTATTTTCTTTCTCTGCAGACTGGTGGACCAAACTGGGATGTACCTTTGGGAAGAAGGGATTCTCTAGGTGCAAGCATTAGTGGCTCAAATAACAACATTCCTGCCCCCAACAACACATTTCAGACCATTCTAACTAAATTCAAGCTCAAGGGGCTTAACATTGTTGATCTAGTTGCTCTATCTGGTAAAATCCTAGTACTTTACTTTTTTGTACCAACCTAAATATGATGAGAATCTTGACAATGGTATGGTAAGTTGTTGCCTTGTAATTTGGAAGTTACGTGTTTAGGTTATTGGAACAGGAGTGTTGGGTGATTCTTTTTTGCTAACCTAAATTATCTCAGTGACTACGAGACATTGATAGTGACACACACTAACACGAATATTAAAAATTAGTATTTGAGAAAATGAAGTGATTGAACGTGACATGTGTCGGCAGGGACCGACCTTACACCCTCAAATTTAAAATTTTGCATAAATACCCTTATGAAAAATATATTTTGACATTTCTAGTTAATTTATTTTTTTGCACATCCCGTTATCTTTTTCTCTTTCCATTTTTAGCTACTCTTTCCTATTGCAGTTACCGGAGCTATTGGTAGGGTAATTATGGGTAGTTTTGGCTATCCAAAAATAATATATGTATTTGAATAATTAGGTATATTTTAAATTTAGCTACCCTAATAATATGTTATTTAGCTACTCCAACTAACTTTATTTGTCTAAGGAAATGAAAGAACAATAACAAGTACATTAATTTAATTAGTCTCATTTGATAAAAAAAAGTCTATTATTATCACAAACAAATATGATGATTTTTGTTAACTTGGTGATTTTAGTCTTTTTATTTTACTTTGACAACTTTGGTCCACATTTTCTTAATTTTGCAATTTTCCCCCTCAAAATCATATATTATTTGCACTTTTGGTCCTCAAAAATCTTGAATTTTGGAAAAATAACGGAATAAACTTGCATGATTTTTAGCAACCATAAGTGCAATGAAAAATCACTAGGACCAAAATTACTAAATTAGAAGAGTAAAATATGTTTAATTGGTATACACCATCGCTGTAAAAAAAATTTAACGTAGGTGAAATAAAGTCAAACATTTTTTATGATTTGTTGTTTCTGATTGACTGACGTTGTAAAAAGATTTCTACGATATATATATATATATATATATATATATATATATATATTAATTGTTAAATTAAATCGTTTGACCACCCTGGACCAAGATCCTAGATACGCCGCCACTGTGTGTCGATGTCTGACACTCAACACCACACACGTCTTCAATCTAAAGATGAAAATGATTGAACATAACATGTGTCGGTGACACAGACGCATGTCAGACACTACACACGTCGTCAATCTGAAGTATTAGTACTATATTACAGTGATTTTCATTTTATTTGTTTGATATTTTCTAGAAACATAAACAATTTCTGGTAATTTTATAGGGAGCCACACTATAGGAGATTCCAGGTGCACCAGCTTCAGGCAAAGACTATACAACCAAACTGGGAATGGCAAGTCAGATTTCACTCTTGACCAAAACTATGCTGCTCAATTACGCGCCAAATGTCCAAGATCTGGTGGGGACCAGAACCTCTTTGTCCTAGATTTTGTCACCCCATTAAAATTTGACAACAACTACTACAAAAACTTATTGGCTAACAAGGGTCTGTTAAGTTCTGATGAAGTTCTGTTGACAAAGAATCAAGTATCTGCAAATTTAGTGAAGAAGTATGCTGAAAGTAATGATCTTTTCTTTGAACAATTTGCCAAGTCCATGGTTAAAATGGGAAACATTACACCTTTAACAGGATCAAAGGGCGAGATACGAAAAATCTGCAGAAGGATTAACAAAAACTAATCATGAAGTGATGTCACTGTCATGTTGCATGAGTGAAAATTGCATCTACAGTTTGTTGATTTATTATTTACTTAGCCAGATTATAAAACAATGAGTTGATGAAACCATTGGCAGTTTCATAGTGTGTCCTGAGTATAATCTTGGGCTTTTGGTAGATTTGTTGTGTTTGAACAAATTTTATGTAATAAGATGTTTTTTGAAATAAAAGGTTAGTAACTGCATTTCAAAATACTGAAACATGAATAGATGTGTAGATTACTTCTCAATACAATTTCTTTCAAATTCATTAAAATTTCATGTATTGATTCTTGAATACCTACTATGGTGGAATATTCATGTGGTGACCCGTTTTCTCATTGAGCGAAAGCGAAAGGTACGAAATAAACAGATTTCGATCAAAAAAAAATTTGTATCTGCAATAAATAAACGGTAGGTGTTATTAGTGAAACTGAGAAGAGAATATGAAAATCTTCATATGATATTATTGAATGGAAATCAAATTACAATATGATGGTTATATAGTTGAGAAGCTATAAACCAGAAAACAGAATAACAAACTTACCATAACTGATAAACAGAATCAGTTATGGAGGGTACAAAGATAAACCTAAGTAACAGAATTAGTTATCTAACTAGTATCTAATCTAATATGATACAATGAAAGACTCATCAATGCTTGACACTTCATTAGAGCAGTATACAATGGAATGGATTACCAGAACTTGAAAATGCTTCCATTCCTCAGAATCAGATCAAAGTTTGAGTCGCTCACCAACACCGTGCAAGCCGTCAATCTGCAATGATTTGCGAATTTGAAAGTGAGTTTCCTAAATTCCTGCCTCAACATACAATATATTTTTCACACTCTTTCTCAACTCAAATTGAATTTAAGACTGATGGATGAATTAGCTTACCAATTGATAAAATGTCTGTTGTCGATTCGATCGCTGGAGTATTTTTGAACTCAAGCAAATCTTTAGTTCGAAGTCTATGTTCGAAATCTACCGGCATGCCTGTAATTTTTAATTTCTTCAGAGAAGTGATATCCTTCAATCCTTCTGGAATCTTTTTCAGCTTCTCGCAACGATCAATAACCATGTACTCAAGCATTGGTATTGCCTTTTCCTCAACTTCCCACTCCTCCAATTCTTTCAAAAGAATGAGACGCAAAACATGCAATTGCGAAAACCCTTCAGCACTGAATCTCAATTCTGGCCAATTATATGCTCCTTTTCCCAAAATAAGCATTTTAAGTTTTGGCAATCTCTCAAGTTTGGCAATGGACTCCTTCTGTAGGTGGGAATTATGTAAAGTTAGTTTTAACAGATTTGGTGGAAATTCATGTGGATCAGGAAGCTTCTTGATCTTTCCATTCAAATACAGCTTCTGAAGATGTGTGCACTGAGATAGCTGCATAAAGATAGGAAATTTGTCATCTTCAGATTGAAGTGACAGCGACAGAGAATGAAGGTTGCGTAATCCTTGTATAGTAGAAAGAACAGAATTCACCATTTGTCCTGATAATCCATATATCCCTAGTTGCCTAAGTTTGCTCATATTTGCCAAACCACCATCTGTTATCCAATTTCCAGCTTCAATATATGGCAAACTTTGTAGATTGGTCAATGTATCCAACCGTAGATGTCCGCTATCTGGAGAATCAAACGGTGTATAAAGGAGCAAATGTCTCAAGTTCACCATCTTCCAAATTACATTTGGTATTTTCTTAAGAAAACAACAATACCTTAAATCAAGTGTCTGTAGATTTTGCAAGTTTCCGATGGAAAGAGGAAGTTCTTCTTCCAGATTAGTCTTCCTCAATCCTAGATACCTTAATTGAACCAGGTCCCCTATAGTGGTTGGCAAGCTAACTACCCGAACACCGTCTAATTCTAATACCCTAAGCAGCTTAAATTTCCTATAGATGAAATTCAATTTCTTTTCTTGCAAAAAATTCAAATGAATCCAAGCTTTCCTCTCTATATCTGCATTATACTCTCTATTAAAGAACAGCAACGAACGTGAATGATCGCCAATGTGTTTCAAGAAATCATACCGTTCATGACAAGAATGTATAGAATGCCGCCGTGATTTAGTTAGCTGAGACGATGTTGATGATGACCCTGCCATATCACCGAGAAATAATTTGAAAAAATACTCCTCTTTTCCTTTAGAGACCGAAAGATCTCTTAGAAGATCATGAATGCGAATCGTCTTAACCCTCCCCAACGAGCTTACGGTTCCAACTTGAATCATACACCTACCAATCAACTCATTCAAGTATTTCTGAGCAACACCTTCCGCAGTCTCATCACCTTCATGAGGTAAAAAACCTTCCGCAACCCACAATCTAATCAATCTTTTAGTCTGAATGTTCACACCCTGTGGGAAAAGACCCAAATAGAGAAAACATGACTTCAAAGGTGAAGGCAAATCATTATAACTCAATGCCAAAATCCTTGTAACCTTCTCTTGATCTTCTAACAAATGCCCTCTAATATTCTGCAATTCCCGCGCCCATTCTCCACTCGACTTCAGCTTCCTAGACAACAAACCACCAACAACCACAACAGCAAGAGGCAAACCTTCACATTTCTCAACAATTTCCTTCACAAGATTCTCAAACTCAGATGGAACACTACTTGCATCAGGAAATGCCTTATTACAAAGCAACCTTAAACTCTCATCTTTATTCAATGGTCTTAACTGATGAGGATGACTAGAAGCATCAGCATGTAAAGCAACTTCCCAAATCCTACTTGTTAACATTACTTTACTACCTAATTTCCTTTTAGGAAATGCATATTTAAGACCATCCCAAACTTCCATTCCCCAAATATCATCAAGAACAACCAAATACCTTTTCTCAGCTAACACATTACACAACTTATTCACTAACTCTTCTTCAGGTAACCTATCCATTTCATCTCTACCAATAGCATCAACATCTCTAAGAATCCCTTGCAAAACATCTCTCCTTCTATACTCTTTAGACACATAAACCCACGCTTTACATTCAAAATGATTAGCTATTCTACTTTCATTGTAAAGTTTCTTAGCCAAAGTTGTTTTCCCTAAACCACCCATACCAACAATAGAAACAACATTAAATGTCGGTGTAAGCAACTGTGTAAAAAGTGAATCAAAATCATCTTTAAGTTCAACAACATACTCTTCTTCTGAATAAGGTGATGGTTGTCTCCAATGTCTCAACCTTTCGCTACTTCCGTCGCCGCGGTCGTCGCCATCACGGTTCATTACAACGCCGTATGTTTCCCTCCTGTCGGAAACATCCTTAATTTTGTTAAGGATTCTGTCGATTCTTCTTGATACTTTGTAGAGATGAAGTGGTTTGAAAACAGTGTCGAAATTTGTTTTGGTTTGAATTGTTGAGTTGTAGATGTAGGTTTCAATAACTTGTTCGGATTCAAAAGCTATGTCTCTGATATCAGAAACCCACATGCGAACACGTTCGTTGGATTCTTGTTTGGAATCTGCGTCTCTAAGAAAAGATTGCATCCATGCTAACTCGTTTTTAAGAGATTCAACTTGTTCTCTTACTCCGGCGAGTTGAGAAACAGTTGAAGTTGCTTGTTCTAGTAGAAGTTCAGTTAGCTTTGTTACCACCGTTGACACTGCAACCTCGGCCATCTTGTTTCTTTGTCTTTGATGGTTTGATGTTGGGTTTGAGTTTGAGGATGGGTTTGTTTGGGTTTGTCTTCCGTGTGTGGTGGTCAGAAGCTTCCTAGTTCCTGCAATCAATATTGCAATTCGCTTCTCAAATTTCATTGACCTTCTGCTATCTTTTCTTGTCTTTGTAAAAAAATAAAAATCTATTGTTGACTTTTGTTTCTACCCTGGATGGATATTGGATAATTTATTTTTGGTAAATTGTTATGGGTTTAAAAAGTTGAGTCCGATAACATGTTTTACTTGCTAGATAATACTATTTTACAACTATTTTTTTGGCTTTGAATTTTCATTTATTGGTTCTCAGTTTTTAAAAATCATAGTATTACCCCAATTATTGTTTGATTTAGAATTTCTCTTTCTTATTTCGTAATTTTTGATTTCAGTTTATCATTCATTGTGTAATTACTGTTTTCTCGTCATCATTCTTAATTTTATTTGAGAAGCTTGTTCTTCTCATCATTGGCAAGCACGCTCTAAAGAACTGCATCGTGTTAGTCTCAAAGCTGCATGTTGTCACACTTTGGATGCGATTCTCCTAAATCAGATTCCAACTTTATTAAGAAATCATAAATTTACTGATATCTAATGACTAAAGTACTCTTTAGTTGTCACCTAAGAGACGACGCTTTCGTCCAAGGCACACAAATCATTTGGGACATATGTCTAAAAAAATTATATTTTCCATAATAAAATAATAGCTATTTCTTAAAAATATTAAAATAGTCATTTTAAGTGTTTAGCACAAAATTAAGAAATCATAAATTTACAATATCTCTAATGACTAAAAGTCAACTCGGGCGGGTGGGTACCACTGGTTGGGTTCGGTTTTGTTGCCACCTATTTGTAGCATTAATACCCACTTACTTGAGAATCCAAAGGAATTGATATTGTGAATAGTGAGTTTTAATTTGGAGATTAATTAAAGATAAATGGTAGACTTAGAAAAATTAGGTAAATTGTACATTGATATCTAAAAACTACCAAAGTTTTTGAACAAAAAAAAGAGGTCAAAAGAACCAAAATTTAGGAATAGAGGGAGTACTTCAAACAAAGCAGTGTAAGTTCTGATACAAGTAAATAAATATACAATAATGATATTAAGCCCAATACTTTGACAAAAAGACATACAAATATACCATATTTGTATGGGTCCCACAACTTTCAAAGAAAAGAAAAGAAAAATCATACAAGTATAATACGTAGTAGTATCTGTATCTGTATATTTGTATGTTATTTTGTCAAAATATTGGGCTAAATAGCATTATTGATAAGTATATGCTGTCAAATTTGAGGTATGTACTTTGCCCTATATTTTTATAAAAAGACCATGGAGGAAAATTAAAACGGGTAGTGTGTGCAACCTTAGCATGTTAGAGTTATGACCAAACAACCAATGCTAAAATCTCATCGATAAAACTAAATTTGTGTGTTAAAATGAAGCTGCTTCGAGAACCAAATCAACAACTGAATTTTGCAGGAAAAAAATGAGTAGTTCAAAATAAATTTGATTTACATATGATCATTGTGTTGATATCAATTAAGCCTATGTGAAATCTAAAGGTTTTGTCTATGATAAAATTTATTAATGACTTCTTATATAGTAACTTTGACTTTTCTTATGATATATATGATGCTTGTCTTTTCACATATAGAACTAATTAGGGATTGATATTAGCATTATGCTTGAGGGATTATGATCGTAGAGGATTACAAATATGCCATATTTAATATTTATTTTTTTGAGATTATAAATGATTTTGCATCTCAAAATGTTCGAAAAAAACTCATTTTTTTGACTTTCCGAGAAAAGAGAAGTTTTTTGATATTTTGTAAAACTATTATTGTGTATTAATGTGTATTATGTTAAATGAAATAACGTATTTTTTTGTCTTTTATTAAAAGATTTTTAAATTAAAAAATAGTTATATAAGGGATCTCTTTTCTCACAATTTGTCTAAGGCCCATAAAATATCAGGAACGAGATTGAAACTAAGTCAACACACTCATGTGGTGTTGAACACGAAACTACTTTGGTAGGAACTAGCATTTTCCTTTTCATTCAAGAAGAGTATGTGTTAGCAAATTCTCATTATCTCTTACTTTATACTAACGCCCTGACATTTTTGATCTCATCGTGAACCTATTAAGCACCGCTGGAAAAGAAATGTTCAATGTTAACTAACATATGCTTGGAGAAGAAAAATAGTATGGGTATTATTTTTCGTACCCCCCAAATTCCCTACCACACCCCCATAATTTCCCAATTGGACAAAAATACCCTTGAAAATTTACAAAAATCACATTTCACATTTCACAATTTCGGAAAAAGTAAGTAAATTCGAATGGGATTTTGGATTATTAGGTAATTCGAAGAATTTTCGAATACCTCGAAGTGAGGTAATTAGGTCAGAATATGAACCTAATTACCTCACTTCGAGGTATTCAAAATTCTTTCGAATTACCTAGTAATTCAAAAACTAATTTTATTTTTTTCAATTTTTAATATTTTCTAATTACATTTATTTTTTTTAACAGTGGCGAGTAGACGATCAGACAACGTAGAGCGAGCAGAGTCTTCGGGAGCAAAGACTCACCCGCGTGACGACAGCGAGCACAATATTTCGGGAGGCGCAGAGTAGCGGTACTTCTTCTCCGGACACTTTACAGAGGCTCGTGAGTGCACTGGGCATGCTTCGAGCGTCGAGCGCGAGAGAGCCCGTGCCAGAGTGGTAGAGATGGTTGAGCCTGAGCCTCAGCCTCAGCAGCCTCAGCCCCGGTATGAGCAGCGGATACAGGACCACCCTGATTATGAGTACAATATGCGGCACCAACAGGAGTACCCAGAGTCAGATCATGATGGTTGGGAGGCTTTGGAGGAGGTTCGGGAGGAGGCCGAGGAGGAGGAGGTTGAGGAGGAGGATGTTCGGGAGGAGTTTGAGGAGGGGAGGTTCGGGAGGAGGTTGAGGAGGAGGAGGTTTCATTTGCCCGGTGTGGAGCACACACCCTTATATTTACTTTGGGATACGACTGCAAGGCGTCTTGGATAGATAGGCGAGGTAATATTTTAATTTTTATTTTAATTTTACTTAACAACAATTAATTACTTATTTTTAATAACGTTTGGTTTAATTTGAATTTTTCAAATTTCGGAAACTAAAGGTTGTATCTCACGCCGTAAGTTTTCTAAAATTAGACCCATCGACCACCACCCACGGGTAGAGTAATCGTTGCGTCTCGCTAAGCTTTACGAGTTGGACATCACACTCGGCGGGAATCAACCATGAGTTGATATCCGCTTTTGTGGAGAGGTGGCATCCCGAGACTGTTCATTCCACATGCCCTTTGGGAGATGACGATCACCTTGGATGATGTGGGTGTCTTTGCTCCACTTGCCATTGGATGGCACCCCATTGGACCTGGCAAGCCGATTTTGATTCTGTTGAGGCTTTTCACATGGCCGTGGATCGTTTGGGCATGGATCAAAGCTACCGTCATCCAGAGCTTAAGGATAACGAGGCGATTCGAGGATCTCTCTGTGTAGAGGACGCCACAAGGCGAACATGGCACGGGTGCTGCCATGAGCAGCCGCACGGTGCTACATGCTCTTCTCGATAGGCACCACCATTCGGGCCGACAAGAGTCACACATTAGTGCGGTGAGGTGGATGTCCTCGCCAGGATCTTCAAAGCAGTGTGGCGAGTGGTCTTGGGGTATAGCTACTCTTAGTTACCTCTACACCCCGGTGTAAAGCGGTCTTTTATACGACCATGCGATTCGGCGGATACTGACATCGCTCGGTAATCATTTATTTATTTTTTTAATTTAAAACTTTTAATTAAATTTAACATATATTAATAATCGATTATTTTTAATTTAACTATTTGATCTTTCGATCTACGAGCACTTTCCCACGATCGTTGGTCGGAAAGTGTTAGCTAGGGACGCATCGACCACGTGCCACCGGTGGGGAACAAGAAATTTGGATAAAGTCAAGTTGGTGGACTTTAGAGGCGCGGATAGATGCTCTGCGGTGGGGATGTCATCCTCACCCCTTATGATGACCACAGCAGTATGTTCCTTTGTCGAACATATCTGTTGCGAGAGGTTTGGTTGCTTTGGGCCGATGACGCCATTTGTTCCCTACATGCCGAGCGCAGTGCGTTGGCGATTCGGGCGCAACTACAGAGGATCCTAGAGCACCCATTTCGTAATGCTCCCTGCGCGACAGATCATACAGGAGTTCTTGATGTATCGATTCAAAGTGCGGACATTTTGGCGGGCGATGGATTGGCGGGCTACCACGAGAGTGCGATCCCGATTACCTTCCTTGGTACGATCGGGTAACGTGGTGCGTCTTACTCCGGTGCTGCACTCCACTGTGCGAGCGAGCCACGGCCCACTCGGGATCCACCATATCATCGGGAGCTCTTGTCCCGAGAGACTTATGAGGAGAGGGTGCAGAGAGCAGCTGCATTGACCCGTGATGCCTTAGATGTCGCTCGTTCACCCACTTCACGTGCTTATTTTCAGTCATTGTTAAACATTTTGGACCCATAGTAGTTGTATTTGTACATTATATTTTTTTTATGTTGCTCATTTTATATATTTTGACATATTGCTATTTAAATCATAAACCGTTCGTATCATATTTCCAAAATAAAACGCGTTTAAATATTAATTTAATATACAAACAAAAAAAAATACAAATTTCGGAATTACCATTTTTTAGAGGTAATTCCGAAATTTTTATGAACCGGGATTACCTCTAAAAATGGTATTCCGAAAATTTCATTGTTTTTTGAACCGGAATTACCTTATTTTGAGGTAATTCCGAAAATTTTCAATTTTTTTTTTTTTAAAAGCACAGGGGTATTATTGGCATTTATGGAAAAATGGGGGTGTGGGAGGGAATGAGGGGGGTACGAAAAATAACACCCAAACATTCACTTTAGCTTACTCCACATTGCTGGAAGTACACTACACATATATCTTGAAGGGTGTTTTTTTTAATACCCCCACCCCATCCCCTCCCACCCCCACCCAATTGTGATATACCGATTATACCCCCGCCATAAATTACATTTTGACTTTCAATTAATTCACTCGATTGGGACCCACAAGTTAACGCATCGTATATACCTCCATGGAAGGTATATACGATTACATTAATTAATCAACGCCGACGGAAAGATGTTCATCGTATATATATGTCCTTCAAGACATATATATACGATTGCACTATTTAATGCTTCGTTGACTACCCATCGTATATATGTCCTTTGAGGCATATATACGATTGCATTATTAAATGCTTCGTTGACTACCCATCGTATATAGGTTATATACGAGTGGGCTTTGAAGATCCAATCGTATATACATCTGGGCCATGTATATACGATGTGAAAAAAATACCCATCGTATATACATGGTTGAGGAGGTATATACGATCGGGCTATTTTTTCGCTTTTTTTCTTGAGTTGATATCTGTTTTGTTGGAGCAGATATTGACCGCTCTGACTGACGGCAGAATCCGACTTTCGGTTGGCGACTGTTGATATTGATACTACATTGACTTTCACGACGGATACGGTATAATTTTGTTACTCAAGTTTGGTAAATGGAATTAATTTACTTAAGTACTTAGTAAGTTATATATTTTGTAGATATTTTCTACACGACAGGCTGTGGAGGAGTGGGCCAAAGCTGTTGGTAGAACTATCGGTGTAGTTGTTGTTATTGTGAGATCTGAGAAAGCAGCTGGAAAGAGGGGAAGGCGAGATAAGGTTGTTTTTGGCTGCGAGAAACATGGCGAGTTTACTAATGATTCAAGGGTTTTCGGTTCTAGAAGGAGAGGCTGTCCTTTTAGATTGAAGGCTACTTGCACTGTTAGCCGTGGGGGTTGGTGTGTCACGGTTAAATGTGGTAGACACACGCACGACTTGCTCAAAACTTCCATTGGTACTTGTTTTTGGGCGTGCTGCCCAGCAAAGCGCAAAGGATCTGGTTAACCAAACATGCGGATCTTGATGTGGGACCAAAAGCTACTATTATCGCTTTGAAGAAGCTAGATCCAGGAGAATGTGACTAGTCTTCGTCAAGTTTATAGGCAGAGGCACAAACAGGTCTACAAAAGAGGGTCCTAGAACGGACATTCGGGAGGTGTTGAGATTGATTGAATCCCATAATTATCTATGTTGGTCTAGAAAGATTCCGCAACGATGTAAATCGGTGATATCATGTGGGCTCATCCCACTTCTATAAAGTTGCTCGGAGTTGTTTCCCAAAGTTATCATTCTTGACTCAACCTACAAGACCAACAGATATAATTTGCCTCTTCTACAGATTGTGGGAGTCACAAACACCGAGATAAGCTTCCACGTTGCATTTGCTTATATTGGGCGGGAGCTTGCTATTCATTTTCTTGGGTATTGGAGCAATTGCGAGGTATATGTGAGTTGCATTCTATTCATCCTCGAGTTTTTTCTTGATGCAGAGATCTCATTTGTATGTCCGCTATTCTTGATGTCTTTTCCTGCTACAAATTTATTGTGTCATTGGCATGTTACAAAAATGTCAAAGCCAAGATTAAGGAGTTGGTTCACAAGGATAGAGCGGGAGGAGGTCGAAAACTCTCGGCTATGGATTATTGATTCTGTTGATGAGTCACACTATCTATCTAATCGAAGTTTTTGAGGTTGCTTGCTCGATAAACTCGCTCTCATTAAATACGTGCACGACACATGGTTGACACCGCATAAGGAGCGATTTATCTCAAAGATGGACTAACCGGATCCCACACTTGGGGAATTGCACGACCACCGGTATTTATATCCGTTACTCGATTTTTTTGACACGTGGACATATTTTTTTTCGCCGATTAAATTTCTTTAACACTTGTTTATTATTTCTATCCGTTACTCGATTTTTTTGACACGTGGACATATTTTTTTAAATCGATTAAATTTCTTTAACACTTGTTTATTATTTATATCCGTTACTTGATTTTTTTGACACGTGGACATATTTTTTTCGTCGATTAAATTTCTTTAACACTTGTTTATTATTTATATCCGTTACTTGATTTTTTTTGACACGTGGACATATTTTTTTCGTTGATTAAATTTCTTTAACACTTGTTTATTATTTATATCCGTTACTCGATTTTTTTTGACACGTGGACATATTTTTTTCGTCGATTAAATTTCTTTAACACTTGTTTATTATTTATATCCGTTACTCGATTTTTTTGACACGTGGACATATTTTTTTTTTTTCGTCGATTAAATTTCTTTAACACTTGTTTATTATTTATATCCGTTACTTGATTTTTTTGACACGTGGACATATTTTTTTCGTCGATTAAATTTCTTTAACACTTGTTTATTATTTCTATCCGTTACTCGATTTTTTTGACACTTGTTTATTATTTCAGAGCGGAATCCTTGCATTGGTCTTTGAAAAGACGGTTGAAGACTTCATAGGGTGATTTATCAAAATGTTTGGTATCTATTGATGACATCTTTGCAATACATTTTGATCAAATTATCGGGTCTTTTCAACGAAGTATCAACAGAATTGAAGTCAAGTCCAATATTCCTTTGTTTAAAAATCTTCAAGGACTTGTTTCTTTATCTGCTGACCGAGACACATGGTTAAGGAGTTTGAAAGATCGAAATCGGGGTTGGATACGACAAAGTGCGATGCGGTGCATTCAAAGGAAGACACATCTACTTCCTTGTGATTGTGAGATAGGTATTTTTCATGCTTAGGTAATTCTATTCCGCTCAATGTTGTTGATGATCACCGGAAACATTTGAGCTTGGATGCGATAGATGATAAATCCACTCGGGATAAATCATCTACTTGTGATATTTCTTACGATTCGATGCTATCGGGCGATTTGATAAAGTGAGTGAGGAGGAGAAATTTCTTATCAAGAGAGAAGCAATTGAATGAGATAGCTTTCCCTTCTACTTCTTCTATGGTTGCACCTAAATCAAAAGTCGAAGCGAAAGGTGCACCAAAGAAGAAAAAAGGGAAATTTTTTGATGCTAAGCGTGATCCTTCTGGGTGGGAGCACGTGGATGAGAGGGTAAAACAGACTGAAGAAACCGGGGCTTCCAAAATTCCTACACAGCGGTCAACCAAATTATCTCAGGGTGCTTCTAGAGTATTATCACGAGGCGGTGAGACTAAAATCCACTTACCGTTTCTTCCAAAGACACGTGCGCAACTATGTTGAAAAAATTGTTGATGTTGAAGGTGACTCAGAATCGCGGTTTTAGAGCGATCGGGGTTGGACTTGACATGGGTGAGGACTCTCGGCCTCGACGATTAGGCAAGCTTTGATTCAGGAAACAAAGGACAGGGAAACCTTGTATTCAGACATGTTTGGGAAGAACCGACTGTTAGAGCTTCGCAAAGCTTTAACTATTGAGTCATACGGACGTCAGCCGGAGTCAAAGTGGTTTGATTTGCCTGAGATGGGGTATATGGTTGCAAACGGTATAATGTTGCATTGGTTGCTTTTCTTTATCTATGAATTTCACTTATCGCCTTTGAGAGAGCACGTCATAGTTCATCTAAGTTGAAAATCATATACATTACGAACGAGCAAAATGTACACTTTGGTTGAATCTTTCAATCTCTCCCACTTGTCCATTGCCTCCTATTGCCCCCCACAGTGGTACCAAAGCACTACTTACGGAGTCACGCTTCATGGTTGCATCCGTATGCGGACGTTTTACCCTATGGCGATCTATGTGTCCTCCCGTCGACCCTCTCACTCACACTGATGCGTCTAGATGTATAGATTTAGCCGATGATTCTATTGACGACTTGTAGATAGATTCACACATTTTTTGTATTACACGTGTATATATATGATTATAGCGCGTTTTTGTAATTATACGCGTTTATTTTATCCAATATATGTACGCGTTTATTCAAATCACGAGACTGTAAATTATAACTGTTAATAAAATGTAACTGTTAACCAAAAAAAAAGCCCATCGTATATATCTCGTTTGGGGCATATATACGATGTGCATTTTTAACGCATCGTAAATAGGTTCCTCAGGCGTATATACGATTGACTTAAAACGCATCAATCGTATATACGCCCAACTAACATATCTACGATGTCAAAATTGTACCCATCGTATATAGGCTCCCAAAAAGATATATACGATGGGTGTAATTTTGTGAAAAAAACAGATTTTTTGAAGGGCATTTTGGGAATTACAGTGTGGGTGGGGGTGTTAGGGGAATGGGTGGGGGTACAAAAAAAAAAACCCTATCTTGAAATATTGTATCCACTCATGCAAAACTATTCATTATTTTATGTTTTTTATTTTATCAATCTCTTCCTATTTACCGTTTTCTTGTCTCTAACCCACATGTCTTGATCGAGAACTATTAATACAGAAGGGCTGACTTTAGCATTTTAGTGGGAAAATACTATTTACCAATATACCCTCATTTTGTATCTCATTGTTTATCAATATACCTCCACTCTATATTTTTGGACCGACATACCCCACTCTATATTTTGTGCCCCAACATTTACCAATATACCCCTCATTTTGTACCTCACTGTTTACCAATATACTCTCACTTTATTTTTGGACCGACATACCCCTGACAATTTTTTTTTCCAACACTTTTTTTTATCCACTTTTGGTGGGAAAATTTTATTCCCACCATTTACCAATATACCCCTCATTTTGTACCCCACTCCAATATACCCCCACTCTATATTTTTGGACCGACATACCCTTGACAATTTTTTTTTTTTGTCCAACACTCTTTTTTTTATCCACTTTTGGTGGGAAAATTTTATTCCCACCATTTACTAATATACCCCTCATTTGTACCCCACTGTTTACCAATTGTTACCTCAAAATTTCGACAAGACATTAAATGAAGCAATTAAATAAGTTTGACTCTCCATCAATTCACCATCAATTCGACAGGAAAGGTTTACGAATGTTGGCAATATGAGTAAACTTCGACAGGCTTAGTACTCAAAGTTGTGGAAATAAGCATGGAAAAGAACTTTCGACGAGAGAAAGTCCAATCTTTCGACGAGGCTGGGTCCAGCGTTTCGACAAGCAGATGGTAGCAGTTTAGTCGAAGGCCAAAGAAGTGGGCAGTTACCGTTTATTATGCTTAGTGGGCGGTTACTTTTCTTCACGTACGTTTCTAGGAGTATATATACTATTTTGTAATAGAAACTCAAGGTCACAACATTGCACAAGAACTCTGAAAACTCAACTTCCAGACAAAAGCGAAATACGAGTGAACAGATTCATTGTACGTGCTTGTGAACCACTTTCTTTTCATTTGAAGGCAATCTTTTCTTTGTTCTTTATATTTACTGCCATTTCTGCTTTGTTTCGTTTTAATTGTGTTCTTCATACAATTTACTTCTTTTCAAACCGTCAAAAACACAAAAGTACAAGGGCAAATTGTCAAAGAGATTTTCTAGTTTGATCTCACAATCACAATATTGAAAACTAGTGATTGTTTGCTAAAAACACCAGCAAACAAATTGGCACACCCAGTGGGACATTTTGCCATTGATTTTGTGTTTGTTCTGTTTGTGCATGTACTTGTATGCGCTTGAGGAGTGGTAGAATGGTACGTACTAATTCTAACAAGGCCTCTAGTTCCAACCCTGTGGTATCACAAGGGCAAGGAACAAACATAGACTCTGTAAGTGTTAGCGTTGGAAATGTTGCAGGGACAATAGCCCCAGTAACATCAATAACCGTTCCTGTACAGTCGATGACCAACGTTGGGTCGACACAATATGTGCATTTGCCACCAAATGTAGGGCTTCCTTCTAGTCCTTATAGTGCAACAGGGAACAGTTTAGAAACGCGTTTTCAGAATATGAGTCTACCACCATACCCCTTTGGTGTATATGGCATGCCTACTGGAATGCCACATGTTTCGACCTTTTCCCCTTCGCATGTTTCTTCTGAAAGCATGTAGGGTCGAAATCCTATTGCGTTAACCAATGCGTCTTTGTTGGCGTTATGACAACAAGTAGACGAAAGTAATCACGATATGGTTAATATGCTAACCCAGCAAATTGGTACGGTGTTCAACCCATTGATTCAAAATACTAATACAAGTTATCAGATGTTAGCAAATCAAATGGGTAGAATTGCTGATTTCTTTGGGGCTCCTACAGGAAATAATAGGCAAGTACCCAATTGTGGGAATAATGCGCCTAATACCCCACATAGATCGGTTACAGTCGAAGCCCAGTCAGTTGTAGGAGAACAACAAGGGATGGGAAACCATGTCCCTGAAGTAGTTATGGTAAACCGAAACCAGAACGCTGATGAAGTTGTTCGACAAGTGCAACGAAATAATGTTTGCGCTCAAGATAATATAGCCAATTTGGTAGAAACCATAATGGCTCAAAATGGCCTTAACGTAGGTTTACATAGGCCTAATTTCATATCACCATTGTGTGAATATGTGTTGCAAACAGAGTTGCCAAGAGGTTGGAAAATCCCCAAGTTTACTAAATTTGGAGGTGATACAAATGAATCCACCGTCGAACATATTGCCGTTACATGGTCGAGGCGGGAGACATAGCCCAAAATGAGAACTTGAAAATGAAATATTTTCCAAATTCTCTAACTAAGAATGCTTTTACTTGGTTTACAACCTTACCTCCTGGCTCTATGTACACGTGGGGCAATTGAAAAAGGCGTTTCATGAGCGGATTCTACATGGGCGATCGAAGATTAGTCTCAAAGAATTGGCGGTGTTCGACGTAAAGTGCACGAGGCTATTGATGATTATTTAAATAGATTTAGGTTATTGAAAGCTAGGTGTTTCACACAAGTGCCTGAACATGAACTCGTCGAAATGGCTACTGGTGGCCTAGATTATTCAATTAGAAAGAAATTGGATACCTCTCATTTGAGAGATATGGCCCAGTTGGCCGATAGAGTTCGACAAGTCGAAAGGCTTAAAGAGGAAAAGGCTAGGGTGAACAAATTTCATAAGAAAGAAAACTCAGTTGGGTTTCATAAAAAGGAAAAAATAGCCTATGTGGATGAGGAGTTCGATTTTGCATTTAGTGATGTTGATGCAGAAGAGATAGACGTTGCTGAACTCAAGCCTGGTTCTCCTTATTCTTGTAAATTATTAAGGCCTGCCAATGTGAATAACCCTGTAGAGCCTAAGAATGATAGATTTGTGCCTAAAACTTATACTTTTGATGTTACTAAATGTGATGAAATTTTTGATCTTTTGGTAACTGATGGCCAAATAATAGTGCCAAATGGCCTGAAAGTACCTTCTCTCGAACAGAGGAAGAAAAAGGGTTATTGTAAGTTTCATAATTTTTTGGGACATACTATCGACCGCTGTGTACTTTTCGGGGACATAGTACAAAAAGCAATTGAAAGAGGAAGACTTAAATTTGGTGACAAGAAAAACAAAGCTCCAATGCAAATTGACGATCCACTCCATCAAGCTGAGATGATGTATACAGAACCTGTCGAAATGAATATAAACATGGTCGACGTAAAGATGGTGGGTTCTCCCAAAAATGTTAAGTCCACCTCAGAGAAGCTCAAAAGTGTTGTACGTGTAGATGAGGCTACACAAAAGATGACTCAGGAAGAATACGATGAAAAAGTGCAGTTTGTATACCCTAAGGCTGAAGAGGAATTGATAGATTTCCTCAACAGGTGTAAGCTAAAAAATTCTGAAGTTATCTTTGTGCCCTAGATGCGTATTTGTGTTCGACAAAGAGGCAGCCAAGAGTGCTTTAGAAGGTTATAGAGTTCGACAACCTTTGAAAAGGAAATGGCTAGATAAGAGGCCAAAATTTGACTTCAAGAAAGGAGATCTGCCTTACAAGGCTAAGAATTCAACCAAGCCTTCGACGAACAAACAATAGTTTGCTGACAAGAACACAACGAAGAAAGAGTTTGTGTTGTCAGCATCGGCTAAGTCCTTCGTTCCAAAGGCGAACCTTTCAAACGAGAAGTGGATCCATGCTGGTTGTAAGCATTACAAAACACCGCTCCCAAGGTTGGTTTTGGTAAGTCAAGTACGAATGAGGTCATGAAAATACAATTATAGGAATAATTACAAGGGTAAGAATCCTATAACAAAGACTCAATGGCGTCGATTCCAACGCTCAAAAAAGAAAGCAATCCTTGCTACTAATGAGCAAACTCCAGGAGGTTCAAAGGGGGCAAAGAGTGGAATCCCCAAAGCTGTTGGAACTACAAAGGTAAACATACATGCTGCAAGTCAAGTAAATGCTGGAAATAAGGCCAAAGGTAAATCTATTGTGATAGAAGAGCCAAGGAGGCCTGCAACGGAGAGAATTTTTCCCCTACTGTCATCTTTGAAAATGAAGAACGCTGGGTTCGACATGGACGAAGATGTGACTTCAGATTTTGATGATTCTGAAGCTAGCTTTGATGTCATATGTAATGTGGTGTCCATCCTACCTAGTGAGTATGACGTCATCACAGTTCCCAATGATGTCGAAGAGAACTTTACTGAAGACATGGCTAACCATAAGCCAGTTTATTATTATGTGATGAACAATGGTTGTGTCGAAGACCAAATGGCTACTTTCGAGAAGCCAGATGAAGGCATGCAACATCACTTAAAGCCACTATATGTCCAAGCCAAAGTCAATGGTGTGGGTATTAATAAAATACTGGTGGATGGAGGTGCTGCAGTAAACTTGATGCCTCAAGCGTTGTTGAAGACAATAGGGATGTTCGACACAGATCTCAAACCTCGTAATATCGTTTTGACTAATTATGAAGGTAAGTCTGGCCGATCTTTGGGGGCCGTCGAAGTTGAGATAGTGGTAGGCACTGTGAAAAGAACTACCATGTTTTTTGTCATAGCTTCTAAGGCAAGCTACAATTTACTCCTTGGTAGGGAATGGATACATGGAGTAGGTGTTGTGCCTTCAAGCCTACATCAAAATCTGGTGATGTGGAAGGAAGATGGTCTAGTGGAGTATGTCGAAGCTGACCAGAGTTATTTCCTTGCTGAGGTGAATCATGTCACCAAAGAAAATTTTGAAAAGCAAATGGCGAATATTGCGCCATGTACATCTTCCAATCAAGCATATATCTCTTCTGATAATGTACTTTCCTCAGTTCACCTCTACCCAACCCATGGTTTTGTTTGGGAAAGGGAGGTAATGGAAGATACAAGTGTTTATCCTGAAGGTGTTCTACCTCCAACAGGATGGGACACTGAATCTTGAAAAGGTTTTAGATGTCAGTACCCAATGCATGGGATAGAATTACGGCCTACATGGCCGAGAATAAAGTAAAAGCGGCTTTGGAAGCCGAAATAATTCAACAAACAATGGCTGTCGAAGCCATAAATCCATCTGAAGAAAATGGAGAAATCATAGATGAGAAACTCGATTGCATTTATGATGACGAACCATTAGGTTTTGAAAAGGATCCTAGAGATTCGACAAGACGCATGCAAGCTCAAGATCCAGTGGAAGAAGTGGATTTGGGAGATGGCTTAGTTAAAAGGCCAACATACATTAGTGCACACCTTGATGCTGCCTTCAAAACCCAAGTTATTTCACTGTTGCAGGAGTTCAAAGATTGCTTTGCTTGGGAGTACAATGAAATGCCCGGTTTGAGTCGAGAAGTAGTGGAATTGCAAATACCTATTCGACCAGGAAAGAAACCAGTGAAGCAAACACCAAGAAGATTTGCTCCTCAAATATTGGCTAAAATCAAGGAAGAGATTGAAAGGCTGTTCAAGAGAAAATTCATCAGAACTGCCAAGTATGTCGATTGGTTAGCTAATATAGTTTCAGTAATGAAGAAAAATGGAAAACTTAGGGTTTGCGTGGATTTTAGAGATTTAAATAATGCAACACTCAAAGATGAATACGCCATGCCTGTAGCAGAAATGCTAATAGATTCAGCAGCAGGATTTGATTATCTCAGTATGCTAGATGGCTATTGGGGTATAATCAAATCTTTATTCTTTGAAGAGGACGTGTCAGCTTGACTTTTCGATGTCCGGGGGCATTGGGTGTTTATGAATGGGTAGTAATGCCCTTTGGTTTAAAAAATGCTGGTGCCACCTACCAAAGAGCAATGAATTCTATGTTTCATGATTTTATTGATGATTTTATGCAAGTATACATAGATGACGTGGTGGTTAAGTCATCCTCAGCAGATGGTCACTTAGACCATCTTCGACGTTCTTTTGAACGAATGAGGAAATATTGATTAAAAATGAATCCAACAAAATGTGCTTTCTGTGTACGTGCAGGTGAATTCTTGGGTTTTGTAGTACACAAGAAGGGCATAGAAATCAATCAAAATAAGACTAAAGCAATTATGGAAACGAAAGCTCCTTCGACCAAGAAAGAACTTTAGTCATTGCTGGGAAAAATCAATTTCCTTCGAAGATTTATATCAAATCTAAGTGGCAAAACACAAGCATTTTCTCCATTATTGAGACTGAAGAAAGAAGAGGAGTTTAAGTGGGAACCAATCCATCAAGCAGCTTTTGATGAAATCAAGTCTTATTTGATGGCACCACCAATTTTATTGCTTGTTATTAGAAACAAAAATGCTTAAATTGTATATAGCAGCTTCTGATAACACAATAGGTAGCATGTTAGCGCAAGAGGATGATAATGGTGTCGAAAGAGCCATTTATTACCTTAGTAGGGTGTTGATTGATGCTGAGACAAGGTATAGTCCAATAGAAAAGTTATGCATTTGCTTGTATTTCTCATGTACGAAGTTAAAGTAGTATATAAAATCAGCAGATGTTTATGTTTATTCGCATTTTGATGTTATTAAACATATGTTATCAAAACCAATGTTGCATAGTAGAATTGGTAAGTGGGCTTTAGCTTTGTTAGAATATAACTTAACTTACCAACCTCTTAAATCAATCAAAGGACAAATGGTTGCTGATTTTATAGTAGACCATTCCGTTGTCGAATGTGAGATAAATTCGTTAGACATACGTCCTTGGAAGCTATACTTTGATGGCTCAAGCCATAAACATGGAGTTGGTATTGGGATTTTAATTATTTCCCCAGAAAACATTCCAACGAAGTATAGATTCAAAATTCGAGACTTTTGCTCCAACAATGAAGCTGAGTATGAGGCTTTGATAGTAGGCCTTAAAATTTTATTAGAGTTGGGGGCAAGCCATGTCGAAATAAAAGGTGATTCCCAATTAGTTGTCAAACAATTGACAAAAGAATACAAATGCATCAATGAACACCTTATTAAATATTTTATTGTTGTCAATACTTTGTTAAAAAGGTTTACGTACGTACACCTAGAACATTTACCACGCATTGAAAATCAAGTGGCAAATGAATTAGCATGATTGCTTGGGCTACAAAGTTTGAAACAAAGCCTAGAAGAGTTAATTGAGATAAAAGATAAACTCATTTCAAACGACTCTCTTTATAATGACACTTCTTCATCACTATTGTCAACACCAAAAACTGGGGGGGCAATGAGTACACATGAAGTATTTGTCGAAAAACGTCACATTTTTGAAAATATTGACTTAGCTGAAATTTTTGCTCTTGACAATATGATTGATAATGATTGGCGAAAACCTATTGTAGAGTATTTGCAAAATCCTACAGGAAACACTGATAGAAAAGTGAAGTACAGAGCTTTGAGCTATGTGATAATTGGAAATGAATTGTTCAAGCAAACTCCTGAAGGAGTGCTATTAAAATGTCTTAGTGAGAATGAGGCATACTTAGCAGTTTCTGATACGCATAGTGGAGCATGTGGTTCACATCAAGTGGGCCACAAAATGAAATGGTTGTTGTTTTGACAAGGAATGTATTGGCCAACCATTTTGAAAGATTGTATAGAGTTTGCTAAAGGCTGCCAAGAATGCCAAAAGCATCTTTGGGATCTGACATGTGCTCGCAAATGAGTTACATTTTATAGTGAAACCTTGGCCATTCAGAGGATGGGCTTTAGATGTGATTGGAGAAATAAAGCCAACTTCATCAAAAGGCCATAGATACATCCTCGTAGGAATTGACTACTTTACTAAATGGGTAGAAGCAATACCTTTAGCCAATGTGGATCAAGAAGCAGTGATAAAATTTATTCAAAATCATATCATTTGTAGATATGGAATTCCAGAAACCATTACCACAGACCAAGGTACTGTTTTTACTGGTCGAAAAATGGTAGGATTTGCTTCTGAAATTGGTTTTAAGTTATTAACTTCGACACCATATTACGCCACAAGCCAATGGTCGGTAGAAGAAGCGCCAATAAAATCATCATTAACTTGATTAAAAAGCATGTTGGACGTAAACCCAAAAATTGGCACAATACTCTTGACCAAGTATTGTGGGCTTGTCGAACTTCACCTAAAGAATCTATCAACACTACTCCTTACAGGCTAACATTTGGACATGATGCAGTGTTACCTGTCGAAATTTGTTTACAATCAACAAGACTTCAAAGACAATGGGAAATCCCCTCTGATCATTATTGGAATATGATGATTGATGAATTAGTTGATTTAGACGAAGAAAGGTTGTTGGCTTTAGAAATGCTCATTCGACAGAAAGAGAGAGTAGCTAAAGCTTATAACAAAACGGTTAAGTTAAAAACCTTCGAAGAAGGAGAGTTAGTGTGGAAAGTCTTGTTGCCTATGGATAAAAAAGATAGAGTTTTAGGCAAATGGTAACCAGGGTGGGAAGACCCATTTCGCGTTCTGCAATGCTTTTCGAATGGCGCTTATGAAGTCGAAGAGTTAGGTGACGAAAATAGAATCTTTAGAATAAATGGCAAGTATTTAAAACAATACAAGCCAACATTGACTGAGATAAAAATTGAACAAACGTAAATAAACGAGAATTGTTCACAAATGGCAATATGTAGTGCAACATTAAAATTACATAGCCATTTTAAAATTGCTAAGCTATTACAAAATCTCAGAAGTTCGTCAAAGAGGTCTTGAGCCTCTCAAGAATATTGGCACTCAAAGAAATAGAAGTCTCAAGAAGGCCCAAATCTCTGTCGAGCTCAGCAAGAGTAGCTTGATGTTGGTTGGCTTTCTCCAAATGCTCTATGGCTGTCAGTGCCTTGGTTGTTGTGTTAGACGAAGAAGAACTTTCCATTCTTTCGACGACTAAGCTTTTCTGATGCTCAGCGTTTGCCAATTTGGTCTGAAGTATTTTGATCTCTTCAGTATAGCGTGTGATTTCCACGTCCCATTCAGCAATTGCTTTCTCATTTTCTGCTGCTTGTGCCTCAAGAGCTTCAATATCAGTTTGAGCAGTTTTAAGAGAAGCAAGTTCTGTGTCACAAAGTTGGTTCTCTTGAGTTATGTGCTTAAGAATATTGGACCGCTGTGTGATCAGAAGGGAAAGCTGCTCGAAAATAGGGCCAAACTCTACGAAGAAAGTGAGAAGATCTCGAGGGGGATCTAACTTGGTTATCTTGTGAATGAGCGATTTGATCTCCAAGTATTCAGAAGGAAGCTTTTAGTCTTCAACTGGCGAAGCAAGCTTTCTGTCGACTCTTGATTAATAGAGCTAAGGGAAGTGTTGGAAGAGCTGCAGACCAAACGCGGTGACGAACTTTGAAGACTCAACATAACCTTCAAAGCTGCTAAATGGTATTTCTTTTTCAGTTCAGACAACTCCTTGTCATCGACAACACTGTTGGTTGACTCCTTAGCAGAAGTACCTTGGTCTTCATTTTCGTTCTGTCCAAGTTCCTCTTCTCTTCGATCAGCCATGTTTTCGTCAAGATTCTCATCAGAAATAGCTACTACTTCTTGTCCTTCATTTATTGGGTCTTTGGTTCCCAAAACTTGAGTAGTCTCTTCAACAATGGCCTCCTGTTCGACGCCATCAGCAATTGGGATAGTTGCATCAAAAATGGGAAGCCCAAGTTCGACAACTTCGTGGAAAATTTCCTCAGCAGCTACACCAAGTGGTGACGAAGGCAAAGAGGGTCTTGCAGAGGATAGCTCTCGTTCCGCAACTTCAGTCAGTGATTCGACAACAGGGGTAATAGTAGGTTGGTTATCTACCTGCTTACATTAAGTTATGTCAGTAATGTCGAAATTAGAAAGTTGTAAAATAAAAAGTCCAAGATAAGTTCGAAAGAATGTTTACCTTGAGCTTTTTGGCTGGAGGGGAGAGCTGGGATTCAGAAGGTTCTTGAATAACAATGCCTTTGGTCGTCCTTTGAGGATCAAGTAGATTTCTTTTTCTTGATCTTTGAGTGAGAGGAATGTCATCTTCATCACTTTCAGTATCCTGAAAAAAGAATTCAGTTTATAAGGCAAAGGGTATTACAGAGAATTAGTGATAAAGTTGAAAGAGTTTTCGACAAGTTAATGAGGTGTGTATATAGTACCTCAGAACTGGAATAGACGATTACTTTCTCTTTGGCTTTGGTCTTCTGAGGAGGATTTGCTACCTTTGTTATTTTCTGGAAGAAGAGATTTTTTGACATGAGTGAAAGGTCATAGTCAGCAAATTTAAAGAAGGTGAATAACAACGTACCTTCTTTGGGGTGAGATTTGGAGTAGGACTTGCTTCCATTTTCTTCTTCTTGGCTTGTGGGGAAGGTTTCGTTGTTGTTGTTGCCTTGATTACTCTGCCCTTTGGCTTCGCCACAGGCTTGTCTAATGTCGAAAATATAGATAAGCAAGCGACAATAAAATTTAATTACAAATGTCTCAAGTTTAGAAAGTTTTAAGTGTCGAAAAGGCATGTACCTGTGGTTCCTGAAGGAAAGGCAAATGCCAATTTCTTCAAGAGATTTGCATCAAAGGCATCATTGGCTTCTCCAGCAGCAGCAGTATAATACTGGGACCACCATTCTTGGAATTTCGCAGTACACGAGAACCTTGGGTTGTAATTGATTGGTTCAAAGTTCAGAGCCCGGTAGTGGAACTTCTTGAAGGCTTGTGCGTAAGTTTGCTCTGATTTTGGTCCCATGAAATCTCGTCTGTGGAAATACACTGGGGCAGGTCGAATTTGACAGAGGCCAAATTGCCTTGCAAAGTAGCCTGGGAAATACCTGGTGATCCCAATATTGTTTTTGTTCTTGCCAGGGGTAAGCCTAGTGGAGAGGAGTGCTGGTGAAAGATAGGCTCGCCAAATTTGGTTGATTTCTTCAGCATATTCGACAGAAGAAGAGGGAAATGGTCTTTTGAACCAAGTTGGCCCATAAGGTCTTTGTAAGAAAGGAGCCATGGAGTCTATAAAACTGGTACAGTGCAAGAAGATTTCGAAATAAATCAAAAAGGACTCTTCTGCAGAAAGGTTTATTTGTTTGGGTTTCAACTGTGCTAGTCGAATCCCCTCGGTCCTTCTTGTTTCTAAAGAGGGTTGAACTGATTTGGGAATTTATAAGCGAAGCCTAGACTCAAAAGTGGCCAAAAGCCACAATTGTAACAACCATAAAGGACCAGAAGCCAGAAATTTGTTTGTTGGTTCATCCTCTCTCAACTCTATGACAGCATTGTCGAGTTGTTGATGAAGAGAGCCTAAAATTAGTTTGGCAAGATTGATGTTCTGTTGTGCGTGGAGTTGGGTAGCTAGTGGAATGTAGGATTTGGAGACTTGAAGGGAACGTGTGCAAAAAACAAAAAGAGATAACCAAAGGGTTAGAAAAGCTATATGTTCTGCATCAGAAACTTCATCAGTATCAAGATTGTGGTGGTCACCAATGTAAGGGGCGAAAGAAGCATTGGTGAAATTGAAATCATAATCAAAAGCAGAAAGTTTAGGGTTAAAGGTTTCGCCTAAAGGTTTCAAACCTGTGATGGCAGCAACATCTAACAGAGTGGGAGATAACATACCACACTTAAGGTGAAGACTATGTGTGGCGCAGTCCCAGAATTGCATTGCTGCCAAGATTAGGGTGCTATCATACTTAGGCCCATACCTAGACAACTGAATAAGGTCGAAGATTCCTTGTTGTTTCCAGATGATGGCTTTCTTAGCCTCTATTTTGTTGAGCCACTCTAGGTAAACCTGTTGATCAACCCTAGGAGCAGACCTAAAAACCCTAAGAGGGTTGTTCAAAAATTCTAAGTGGAAAGGGGTCTTAGCAAAAATCCTAGGTTGAAGACGAGGAGGACTGGGAAAAATTTCTAAAACCTCATCGGTTTCCAGCAGAATATTAGGCAAGGGACCCAAATAGGCGTGGGTATAGATTTTTGTCGAAGGAATTAATACCTGAGTTTGCCAAAGAATGGTGCGTTCATCAGCAACATCAGGTTCATCAACAAAACCACTGACAGACTGGGTTTTTCTGGAATCTTCCTTTTCTTTCAAACTCTCAGGTCTCGTCGCAACAGCAGATGTCGAAGCCATGGGTATGGAAAGAGAAACGCAGGTCTGAATCTAGGTTTGGATTGAAGAAAAAGAGTGAAAGTTTGAAACTTTCGTAAGTTTTGGGTTTTTGCGAAGTTCAGAGATGAAGAGTGCAAAGAGGTTGCCCACAAAGTGTCAAACGGGTAAAAAGGAAAATGAAAGGGTTCTAGCCGTTTATATATGTTTGGAAGCAACAGTAATTAACACGTTCGCCATAACTCGCACGTTTGCGACCTTTGAGGGACGTGATGGCCCACCAACTACTACACACGTGCGCCAAGGAAGCGGTCCACTTTCTCATGCAGTCATGATGACTATCTTTTCTCTTCTTTGTTGAAGTGCAAAAGGCGGTAAAAGTAAGTGTTGCACTGAGATTCAAAAATGCCCTTTCTTACCTTCCTTCATCACTTACGTCGAAAGAGACATTTTTGGGGGCAACTCATTACCTCAAAATTTCGACAAGACATTAAATGAAGCAATTAAATAAGTTTGACTCTCCATTAATGATATCTTGGAAGCTACAAGTCAACACCAAGTCAATTCACCATCAATTCGACAGGAAAGGTTTACGAATGTTGGCAATATGAGTAAACTTCGACAGGCTTAGTACTCAAAGCTATGGAAATAAGCATGGCAAAGAACTTTCGACAAGAGAAAGTCCAATCTTTCGACGAGGTTGGGTCCAGCGTTTCGACAAGCAGATGGTAGCAGTTTAGTCGAAGGCCAAAGAAGTGGGCAGTTACCGTTTATTATGCTTAGTGGGCGGTTACTTTTCTTCACGTACGTTTCTAGGAGTATATATATTATTTTGTAATAGAAACTCAAGGTCACAACATTGCACAAGAACTCTGAAAACTCAACTTCCAGACAAAAGCGAAATACGAGTGAACAGATTCATTGTACGTGCTTGTGAACCACTTTCTTTTCATTTGAATGCAATCTTTTATTGTTCTTTATATTTACTGCCATTTCTGCTTTGTTTCGTTTTAATTGTGTTCTTCATACAATTTACTTCTTTTCAAACCGTCAAAAACACAAAAGTACAAGGGCAAATTGTCAAAGAGATTTTCTAGTTTGATCTCACAATCACAATATTGAAAACTAGTGATTGTTTGCTAAAAACACCAGCAAACACCAATATACCCTCACTCTATATTTTTGGATCGACATACTCCCACTCTATATTTTGTACCCCACCATTTACCAATATACCCCTCATTTTGTATCTCACTATTTACCAATATACCCCCACTCTATATTTTTGGACCGACATACCCTGACAATTTTTTTTTGTCCAAGACTTTTTTTTATTATCAAAATGTACCTCTCATTTGTACCTCACTGTTTACCAATATACCCCACTCTATATTTTTGGACCGACATTGTTGTCTGATCCCACCAAGGGCTATTGTTGTCTCTTCGTCTTATATATATGTGTTGCGTATTTTTATACCCCCTTATAAAATGTTGATGTTTTTTCGAAACTACATCTGTAAGCCTGTTACACCTCCCCGTACATCGCACGGGTAATCGTCCCAGTAAACAAGTGAAAACACACTAGCCAAGGGTGGTGCCTGTCATCTAAATCGGGAATCGGGTACAGCCGTACAAGGATAGCCGTTACATTTTTCTTTTTAAAGATAAGAATAATAATAAATCAAAAATGTTATTTGGACAAAAATTTCAGACAAAAACAGACAAACACCAACTTACAACACCAATTAACCAAGTTTTTAGACCATTTAGCCAATCTGTTTTTTCACAGTTTTCGAGGCGTATAAAAAACTTGGTTAAATGGTCTAAAAAACTTGGTTAATTGGTGTTGTAAGTTGGTGTTTCTCTACTTTTGTCTAAATTTTTTTGTTTGTATAACATTGTTGATAATAAATTGACTTTGCCTTTATACCAAGATCAAATGCAATGCTATGTTACTGTATTGTTTTTTCTTTGACTCTGCCTCAGCTTCAAGTTCAACAGAAAATTAACACCATACCATACCATACCATGGCTTCCTTCCGAGTAATTTCAAGCACTACAATCCATGCAGCTGGTCACAACAATGGTGACTCAACTCAAAAAATCGATTTAACTCCATGGGATCTCCAATTTCTCCCACTTGAAACTATCCAAAAAGGCCTTCTTTTTCACCACCCACACCCAATAAACTCACCAAACTATATACAGCATCTCAAACACTCCCTTTCTTCCACTCTTTCCTTCTTCCCACCCTTTGCAGGCCGCCTCGTCATTACCGAACACGGCGACAACACTGCCTCGTGTTTCCTCGCTTGCAATAACTTTGGTGCACTGTTTGTCCACGCTGCAGCGGAGAATATCCGTGTTTCCGACATCCTTGGACCTAGCAACAACTATGTTCCTCCCATTGTCCATTCATTTTTTCAACTTAGCGGAGTTAAAAACTATGAAGGCACATCACAACCATTGCTAGCCGTACAAGTTACGGAGTTACTTGATGGCATTTTCATTGGCCTAACCGTCAACCATGTGGTTGCAGACGGCAATTCGTTTTGGCTCTTTGTCAATTCTTGGGCCGAAATCTAAACTCCCCACACTTGAACGATGGTTTTGGAAAGACACCGATCGTTTCATACGATTTCCCTTCACAATAGAGGAACAAAAGCAACGGTTTCAAAGTCTCCAGCTACCTGAAAGAATATTCCATTTCACAAAAGAGAAAATTGCAGAATTGAAATCGAAAGCTAATGCGGAAGCTAACACTAAAAAAATATCTTCTCTTCAAGCGCTTTTGGCTCACGTTTGGCAATCTGTGGTTCGTCACAAAAGACTTGACTCACAAGAAGAGGTTCGTTATTTCTTGGTAATAGGCATTATACCAAGGTTGATTCCGCCGCTAAAAGATGATTATTTTGGAAACGCAGTGTTGACTGATGGCGTGACAATGAAAGCGGGGGAACTACTTCAGCGTAGGCTCGGTGACATTGCTTGGGAACTGAACAAGATGATTTCTTTGAACACTGATGAGAAAATAAAGAACCACTATGAGTCTTGGTTGAGAAACCCAAGATTGTATTGGACGAGTATCCTGACCGGAGGTAATTCTTTGGCAACCAGCAATTCCCCGAGGTTCAATGTGTATGGTAACGATTTTGGTTGGGGAAAACCTGTTGCAGTTAGAAGTGGGGGTGCAAATAAGAGAAACGGGAAGATCACTGTGTTTGCCGGTGCAGAAGAAGGTAGTATAGACATTGAAGTCTGCCTTCCTTTTGAGAATCTGGAGGCTTTGGGAAATGACCCTCAATTCTTGAACAATAACTCTCTCATTCTGTGAGTTAGTGTGTGCTTGAGAGAAACCAATAACAAGGAGATTGAAAGAGAGTTCAAGCACTAAGGTCGGGTGGAAACAATCCAAGGGTGTAATAATCTATTCACTTGTTTGTGCCTTAGCAAGTAAATCTTTTATTATCTTGTTTAACTTCAATTCTTGTTCTAAGATTGTATTAATGAGTAAATGATATAAAATGATTTGTTGTTCACATTTTGCTGCTGGTCTGGACTTGTTTAGGATATGCTTATAAGGTGAATCATGTTACTTCCCTGTTTCAATTATGCAAAGGTAAAAAGAAAAGTGTTAAGTATCTAATATACCTCACCACTTGTTGGTGTATTTGGTTAGCTCGGAATGGTACGCATTTCAGAGGGGAAGAATCCAAAATTGACTCGATTGTTGAACACATCAAATATTTGTCTTGGTGTTGGTTCATTTATGAAGTGGGACGAGATTCTAGTTTGCCACCGTTCATGGAATAATGCTCTTACTTGTATAAACAAATTATGATTTCATTATGTATGTCTGATTTTGAGCATACTTATTGGCTTATTGCTCATTTCAATGAAATAATTACTTATAAAAAAGAAAAGAAAAATAGCTTTTGGATGGCTCGAAAAACCCTTTTTCTAGACCAGCGATTCACGTTAGGTTAGTCCACATTGCTGGAAGTACACTACACATATATCTTGAAATAGGGTGTTGATTTTTTCACCCCTCATCATCTATCCCACCCCCATAATTACCCAAACGGACAAAAATATCCTTACTTTTTCCCAAAAATTACATGGTTTGTTAAAAAAAAAAATTAAAAATTTCGGAATTACCTTTAAAAAAGGTAATTCCGGTTCAAAAAATAATGGAATTTCGGATTTACCCTGTAATTAGAAAAGATTTCTAATTACCTATTTCGAGGTAATTCTTAAAATTACAATTTTTTTATTTCGAACGAATAATTTAGGCTAAAAATCGGTTTTTGGACAACATACTCGATCGTAATGAAACCACACCATTAGAAGCGAAAAAATTAAGAATCAAGACTTACAGAGGGGACTTCTTACGGGACTACGACCTCAAAATCCCAAATTCCATCAAGCATTATTTTTACGATTTTTTTAATTTTTCATAGTCTCCAAAAATCTAAAAAATTTGTATAGCCTTATTTTGGTTTTGTTAGATTTTTAGTGGTGTTTTTATATTTTTTAGAGTAGTTTTGACTATTTTTAGTAGCCTTTTAGTAATAAAAATTAAAACAAATCGTATATATACGCCGCAAGGTCCTGGATTGGCAGGGGATGCCTAGATGATCGCCTGTTCACCTACTTCACGTGCTTATTTTCATCATTTTTAGACATTTTGGACCCATAGTTGTATTTGTACTCCTATTTTATGTTGGTCATTTTATATATTTTGACATATTGTTATTAAATTGTAAATCGTTCGTATCATATTTCCAATAAAACGCGTTTAAATCTTAAGACCAAAATATAAACTTAAAAAAAAAACTAAAAATTTCGGAATTATCTTTTTTAGAGGTAATTCCGAAATTTTTCATAATTTATGAACCGGGATTACCTTTTTTAGAGATAATTCCGAAATTTTAATTTTTTTTTAACCGGAATTACATAATTTTGAGGTAATTCCGAAAATTTTAATTTTTTTTTTTTAAAAAAAGTCGAGGGTAGTATTTAGTTTTTTTGAAATATGGGGGTGGGATAGATGATGAGGGGGGTGAAAAAATCAACACCCCTTGAAATATTGTATCCACTCATGCAAAACTATCCATTATTTTATGTTTTTTTTATTTATCAATCTTCTTATTTACCGTTTTCTTGTCTCTAACCCACGTGTCTTGATGATAAACAAATGAAAACACACGAGCCAAGGGTGGTGCCTGTCATCTAAATCGGGTACAGCCGTACAAGGATAGCCGTTACTTTTAATATTACATAATTCAAAACCATAATTAGGATTGTTCCGACCATAACTTAGATGTCGCCCGTTCACCTACTTCACGTGCTTATTTTCAGTCATTTTTAAACATTTTGGACCCATAGTTGTATTTGTAATCCTATTTTATGTTGGTCATTTTATATATTTTGACGTATTGTTATTAAATCGTAAATCGTTCGTATCATATTTCCAATAAAACACGTTTAAATCTTAAGACCAAAATATAAACTTAAAAAAATTAAAATTTTTGAATTACCTTTTTAGAGGTAATTCAAATTTTTCATGATTTATGAACCGGAATTACCTTTTTTAAAGGTAATTCCGAAATTTTAATTTTTTTTTGAACCGGAATTACATAATTTTGAGGTAATTCCGAAAATTTTAAATTTTTTTTTTTTTAAAAAAGACAGGGATAGTATTGGGTTTTTTTTAAAATATGGGGTTGCCTTTATACCAAGATCAAATGCAACGCTATGTTACTGTATTGTTTTTTCTTTGACTCTGCCTCAGCTTCAAGTTCAACAGAAAATTAACACCATACCATGGCTTCCTTCCGAGTAATTTCAAGCACTACAATCCATGCAGATGGTCACAACAATGGTGACTCAACTCAAAAGATCGATTTAACTCCATGGGATCTCCAATTTCTCCCACTTGAAACTATTCAAAAAGGCCTTCTTTTTCACCACCCAAACCCAATAAACACACCAAACCAAATTCAGCAACTCAAACACTCCCTTTCCTCCACTCTTTCCTTCTTCCCACCCTTTGCAGGCCGCCTCGTCATTACCGAACATAAAGACAACACTGCCTCGTGTTTCCTCACTTGCAATAACGTTGGTGCACTGTTTGTCCACGCCGAAGCTGATAACACTACTGTTTCCGATATTCTTCAACCCAACAACAACTACGTTCCTTCCATTGTCCATTCTTTTTTTCAACTTAACGGAGTTAAAAACTGTGAAGGCACGACACAACCATTGTTAGCAGTACAAGTTACTGAGTTACTTGATGGCATTTTCATTGGCTTAACTGTCAACCACGTTGTTGCAGATGGCAAGTCGTTTTGGCTTTTTGTTAATTCTTGGGCTGAAATCTCACGCGGGTTCCAAAAGGTATCTAAACTCCCCGCACTTGAACGTTGGTTTTTGAAAGACACTGAACATTCCATACGGTTTACCTTCACAATGGAGGAACGGGAGCAACAGTTTCAAAGCCTCCAGCTACCTGAAAGAATCTTCCATTTCGCGAAGGAGAAAATTGCGGAATTGAAATCGAAAGCTAACGCAGAAGCAGGCACTAAGAAAATATCTTCTCTTCAAGCACTTTTGGCTCACGTTTGGCGATCCGTGGTTCGTAGCAAAAGACTCGACCCACAAGAAGAGGTTCGTTATGTCTTGATAATAGGCGTTAGACCAAGGTTGATTCCGCCACTAAAAGATGATTATTTTGGAAATGCCGCATTGGCTGATGGTGTGACAATGAAAGCAAGGGAACTACTTGAGCGTAGTCTTGGTGACGTTGCTTGGGAGATGAACAAGATGATTTCTTTGTACTCTGACGAAAAAATAAAGAATCACTATGAATCTTGGTTAAGAACCCCCCGACTGTATTCGATGAATAGCTTGACTTGGGGTAATTCTTTGGGAACAAGCAGTTCCCCGAGGTTTAATGTGTATGGTAATGATTTTGGTTGGGGAAAACCCGTTGCAGTTAGAAGTGGGGGTGCAAATAAAAGAAACGGGAAGATCACAGTGTTTGCTGGGGCAGAAGAAGGTAGTATAGACATTGAAGTCTCCCTTCCTTTTAAGATTTTGGAGGCTATGGGAAATGACCCTGAATTCTTGGACAATCACTCTACCATTCTTTCAAGTTACTGTAAAGACCATGTATCCATGAAAGAGTTCAAGAACTGATATTAGGTGGCAACAATTCAAGGGTGCAGTGGTCTATTCACTAAAAGAACTGATAATAGCTGTGTTTGGAATAAGAATTGTGGTTGTGAACTTCTAAAGTTCATATTATTTGAAGTCTTAATTGTTTCATTGTGTAGTGGAAATTAGAAGAGGTAAAATAAACCTAATTTGTTTGTAGAATTCAGCATTTATAGTGAAATAAATAGGCAAAAAATGGTTTGAGGTTCACTTTGTTTTTTGCCTGGTCCGTCATCTTATACAGTTGAGAGCCAGCTCACTGATTCATCCTTTTTAAGACAAATGTGGGATGTGCTTGGTTTAAAAGATTATTGGGATAGCATATGTGTGCAGTTTAACAGATTATCACTTTTTTCGTTTCAATGGATATTGTGGAAACTACTCAATGGATCTTGTAAAAACTATGTTTACTTACTAATAAATAGTAAATAGTATATATTATATATACTGCTAATTGCTAAAGGAGTAGGTAAAAAACAATCTAACAAAGCCGAAACATTATCTACCCAGAAGTTCTCAGTTGTTGTCATTTTTGTTGGAAACTTTGCTCAAGACTGGAAACAAAGCTCTAAACATATCTGTGAGCAAGTTAGAGTTGAGGTCAAAATGTATCTCATTATACAAGATTATAAAGGTTAGATGGAATGTCAAGTAATGTGTTGTGCAATAGGCTATTAGATTGGATCTTACAATTAGGTTAGTGTGCTATAGGCTATTCTTATTAAATTCTATTATGTTGTGTTTGCTGATTTAGTGTTACTAATATTGAAAATATGTGTTTTTTATTATGCAGATTCACATGGATATGAAACTGGATTCTTGAGCTTCTATAAGAATTGTTGATCCCCTTGCATGGGTATGTGCATTTGCACTATAACCAAACAATTTGGAACACAATTACTTAATTATTAAGTGTAGCTGATGCTTATTTTGGTTGCCTGTGATTTTAACTTGGTAGTTTATGTTGAAGTAAAACTAAGAAAGGTTTGTATGTGATGTTAACTTTGTAGTTGCTGCTAGTCATGTTAATTTGGATGTAGTAAAACTTTGAAAGAATTGTCATTGTTCCAACTTTTGATGGTTCTAGGTTTAATGCATTGCATTGTTTCAGATTTAATTTAGCAGTGAACCTATGCTGATGTTGTAGTTACTGCGATGAATATTTAATTAGAATGAGTAGATTGGCGGGTCTAATATTTAATTAATGTTTTGACGGATGTTGTAAATTTATATTCTAAATTTAATGTGTTGATTTTGCAAATTGTAAAGCTTTAAAGAAATTTTGTATGTATTTTATTATGTTAGAAAGCTGAAAATAAGTATAAAACCTTTTTATCAATAGGATTTTTTTGCATAGAAAACATTTTGGATATTACTTTCCCCACTCTCCCTTCTACTCTTTCTCACCCCTTAACAAATTTTATTCCAAAAATAACCTCGCGTGAAACGCTGTGGAGGACGTGTTTAATGACGGTTCGAACAACCACGTTCGAACAACAACATACAAACGCAATAAAATTGGTGAATGTGGTGTGAGGGTCTATTATTGTTGTCTCGATTAACAACATACGAACGAAATAAAATAGGGTTTTCGAACAAGGTTATGCAAACATGTTCGAGTGACCCCATTCGAACAGATGAAATTACGCACAAGAGGGTGTGAAGTCAATATTTAACTCACGCAAATGATGTCGTTCGAACAGGTTCGAAGGCCCGTGTTCGAACACGAGAAATTTCTCGAAAAAAAGATGCTTTGGTCATTTGACACCCTTATGGGGTGTGTTTTGAGTAGGAGGGGGAGTGGGAAAAGCAAAACCCAACATTTTTCCAGAATTGGGCTAAAAATGTTATTGGCCCATCATTGACCAAACTGTCTAAATCCAATGTATTCCACCCGTAACCCGCATAAACTGAACCGCCTTAACCCAAGCCCAAAATGGACGAATATGGGCCTATCCAAACCGTGGCTTGTGTTGGGTTTGCTTAATTGGGCCCAAATATCCTAAACCCGCATAAACTGAATCACGACACTTATTGAATACGTGTTTGGTGTCAAACACCAACACTAACATTTCAATTACTTTCACTTTTCAACTTAAAATCGGTGTTTATTTGTTCGTGTAACTATTGTGTCCATTGTCGGTGCTTCAACTGTTGTGTCCATTGTCGGTGCTTCATAGGTAGGGGCAATGGGCACCCTCTAGGCAGGGTACTATAGTTCTCGTACCCGAGCATGAATAAATATCAACTTTAGTGTCCGTCCATCTCTTCTAGGCACCCAAGTGTCTGCACCCGATATCTGTACTTTAACTACGAAAAATAATAAATAACTTAAAAAATATCATAATTCAATTAAAAAGCATTAAGTTTTTCAAATCTAATTATTAAAATATTACGAGTAATAGTGCTTATAAAAAATCCAAACTATAAGTAGTTAGATATATGTTGAATGAATTTATTTTTTTAATTGGTCATACTTTTATTTTACAATAAATTTGTCATACTTAAAATTATAATTATAATATATATATATATATATATATATATATATATATATATATATATATATATATATATATATATATATATATATTTTCTGTCTTGGTTGGGCACCATGATATCCGTACTTGAGCCTACAAACATTTAGGCGGGTAAATACTCTCCCACCATGGATCCAAAAATCTGAGATCTAAAACTTGGAAAATATGAACATCTAGTGTTAGATACTCAGTTTTTAAGGAACTGAGCAAACCTCCTAAAGCAAGGGAAAAAGAGAAGAAGAGAGACTTTTCTTAAGATATTTCATTTGATACCAAATAAGAGGTCAATACAATGCTTATATAGGCTAGTGCACACACACCATAAGGTGGTTACATCACCCACACAATAACAATGCTACCTAACAAAGGAATATGCCTAAAAAGCCCCTTCTAGAATATCCTAAAAGAATCATTATTTCCTTAATCCCAATGATCATAACATTTAGCTTAAAATTTGATGATTTGATATCCCCCTGTAACATGATATCCATGCTAAAAATGGTTAAAAGGATGGATGGATTCATTTTAAAATTGTATTTTAATTAGAAATGCTTCTCGAATCCCTTTTTTTTTTACATTTGAGTTGTAGTGAGGCAAATGCATAACATGAAAAGCATAACACAGATGAATCAAGTGATTTTACACATCACTTTTAGTCTCATTTGAAGATACATGATTAATACATTATTCTAATCAGATCAGTGGCGGATTCACAAAATTTCATCTGTTGGGGCAATGAAATAATTTACCTAAAAATTTTCTCCTTAAAAGTTTTTAGAGAATACAAGATTATGTACGTGAAGAAAAAACTCCAAAAATGTTATTCAAGCTTCTACTACTTACACTAGTTTTCTAAGCATTTTTATATTCTAAAAATGTTATTTGATATTTTTATTGCTAATACTATAAAAAAATTATTTCTTAGTATATGTAACCAAAGAATTATTTAACAATTAATCTCTCATGATTGCACAGTCCATTCTTCACAAAAATCAATGTAGAGAAACATCTTTCAACCGTTGTACTCCCTCCGGATCTATTTATAAGCAAAAAATCACTTTTCTGGTTCACTAGAAAACTAATGTATTGGATTATATTATAGTCTAGATACATTAGTCTTCCAATGAATCTAAAAAGTGTTTTTTTGCTTATAAATAGGTTGAGGGAGTAGTTGTTAGAAACAAAATCTATTTTTTTACTTAGGATTGTGTAGTAAGGTGAGTTGGACTTGTGTTTTTGGGTAATTAAATATTAATGGAGACAAAACCAATTTTTTAATGGAGGCAAATGAAATATTATAATGTATTTATATGTAAATTTTGTTTTGTTGGTGGGGTTAAATGCCCCCATAAGCTAATGGCTGCATCCGCCACTGAGTCAGATTATGTTAGATAGTTAATCGGACATGTCAGTGTGGTAATTCACTGTTAGCAGATATAAAATAGATTAATTCTTTGTAAAAAATCATAGATGAATTCAAATGATACCAAGATCCAATACTATGTTGCCGTATCTAGCGGGGGATGCATATATAACATGCTGGGGGCACTTGCCCCCACCCAATAATTTTTCTAATACTTTCAATATTCCTAGTGGTTTTGTGTTACCCTCAGTAAAAAAAATATTAGGTTTTTCCCTAGTGATATCCAACTATCCAAAATATATAGGCTCAAATCAATTTGGTACATAGCCCAACCATGTTCCACCCTAATGGTCTACTTACTTTTGAACTTTGCTTTGATTTTGCAAGTGGCAACTACAAAAGTTGGGAGATTAATAGTTAAATAATTGTCTCGTTACATATATTGAAAGAGATATTATTAATAGTATTGACAATGAAAATATTATACAACGTTTTTAAAATATAAAAACATGTAAAGGAAATTTGTAATTTATGGAAGTTTTGGATATTCTTTTTGATGTTTTTTTGTCACATACATGATTATATATTTTGTAAAAACTTATTTTATTTTTGTTCTATTAAATATTACTAGCACATAGACTCGTGCAGCACGAGGGGCAAGTTAACATTATTTTTAGGCTGTTATTTTTCGTACCCCCCTAATCATCTACCACACCCCCATAAGTACCAAAATGCCTAAAATGCCCCTGGCATTTAAAATAAAAACGAACCGGGCCTACATAAAAAAAAATTTCCGGAATTAGCAAAAAAAAGAGGTATTTCCGAAATTTTGGAGGTGATATTTCCGGAATTAGCGCAGAAAATTGGTATTTCCGGTTCACAATTTTTGAACCGGAATTATCTCCATAAAAGGTAATTAGAAATTTTGTATTTTTAAATTAAATTATTTTCGGAAATACCTTTTCAGAGGTAATTCGGTTCACAAATATGAACCAGGAAATACCTTTTAAAAAGGTATTTCGAATTTTTTTTTTTTTTTTTTTAACATTTTAATTTTTTTAAATAGATGGTTATTACGATTTAACCTAGGTGCCTTTACTACATCCGAGATATTTCCCACTCGTGATGCAATGACACGTTGGGTTAGAATCTTGGGAAAGCGAACGGAGTCATTGTGGTTATTGTTCGATCGAGACGACGGAGAATGGGAAAGGGAAAAAGAACAAGGTTGTTTATGGTGTGAGAGGCGGGGCACATACACAATCGAGTAGATGTTGGGTGTTAATTTGGTAGACACAAGAGTTCGAAAAGATGTGGTTGTAGGTTTTGATTGAAAGCTAAACCAATGTTACCTCCTAATTTCGATTGGATGGTGAGAGTGGTGGATGGGATTCACAATCATGAGCCTCATAAGACTTTGTTTGGAGCAAACTATATTTGGTAAGTTTAGCAAGGACGAGCGATCAATTGTTGTGTGGAGCATCGTCGTCCTGGGAGTGAAAGCATCCAAAAGTCTTGAAGCATTAAAGAACAAATTTAAGAACAACTTGAGCAACATTACTCGGTTGTATAGAACCCGCGCCAATATTCGGAAGGAAAGAGAGGTAATATGATCGAGATCAAAGACTTATGACACTCGATTCGAGCGAACCATTACTTGTGTTGGACGAGACGACTTAAAGGTAGTGATATTGTTGAGGAGATCATGTGGTCACATCCCGATAGTATTAAGTTATTGAGGATGTTTCCCCATCGTTTTGATTATTATGGATCGCACTTTAAGACCAACAAGTATGCATTGCCTCTCTTTGGAGATTGTTGGTGTCACTTCCATCGAGTTGACATTTCTGTTGCGTTTGCATATCCGTCTCATGAGCGTTATGATGACTACACGTGGGTCTTTGTAGAGCCTCTACGAGATTTGATTTGTGTGATATTGCACTTCCTCAAGTAAGTCAATGCTAATCGACTTTAGTTTTTGCCATTACATAAGCTTTTTTTATTTTTTCCATTTCTAATAGAACGTGTGGATTGTGTTTTCAAAGTTATCCTCACCGATTGTGAGGAGGCTTTGATGATCGCTATCAAGGTTGTGTTTCCGAGGTCGTGAATTTGCTTTGTCGATATCATATCAACAAAAATGTTCATGCTCAAATTAAGAAGTTGGTGAAGGGAGATAGAGTGGATTCACTGATGACACTTTGGCATCATGTAGTTGATGCTACATTTGATGATGAGTTTAGTGAGGCTTTGCATGATTTTGAGCAATCGTCTCACCGACATACCCCTACTTATTGCATATGTGAGCAGACAATGGTTGTATCCTCACAAGGAAAGATTTTGTGGCGTGGACGGATAAAGTAAGACACTATGAAAATACCACGACTAATAGGTACGCAATTTTTTTTCTTATGTGCCTTAAGTATATGATTGTGGTTTCTTTGTTTTAATTTTGCCTTACGTTCCATAGGGTTGAGGCTGCCCATTGGGCATTGAAGAGATCATTGGGTTCTAGTGGTGGTGATTTATGCAAAAGTCGGGAGTCAATTAATGGGATGATCAATGCACAAATTAATAAAATTGTGGATTCTTTTCAAAAGAGCATCAATCGTATAGATGCCCAACACAACATTCCATTCTACAAGAATCTACACGGTTTGGTGTCTATTGAGGCGTTGAATCATATTGCTTAGGGAGTTTGATAACATGATGGATGGTGTGGGCACGGATAAGAAAAAGTGTCTTTGGTTGTGTCATTAAAGTTACTCATGGGTTACCTTATTCTTGTGAACTTGGTAGGTTACACCTAATGGGACTACCAATACCATTGGACATTATTGACTCTCATTGGAAGAGACTCAGTTTGGAGGCAATGGATGAGGAGCGGATCAAAGAAGCGTCAGAAGGAGGTGACTTAAGCTATACTGAGAGAGGAGATTTGGAGGCAAAGTGGAATGACATGCACCTTGAGGAGAGATGTGTTTGGAAGAGAGGTCTTGATGATTATGTATTCAGAGGCACTACATCCATGGTTCCACCTAGCCACAAAGTCAAAACTAGGGGTGCACCAAGAAGAAGGGAAGAAGAAGAAAGAGTATGACGTGAAGAGAGATCCATCTGCGTGGGAGCACGTTGATGCATCTTTAGAAAAATCCACACAGATACCTCCCCGACGGTCCCCACAAGTACCATCAGCATGACCTTCAAAGATACCTCCCGAGCGGTCCTTACAACTAGCATCACAAGTACCATCGAGCTACCGTCACAGAGGTCGGCAAAGGAGGCGGGCACAAGATGACATCCACTTGGTAAGTCACTTTCGAGTTCTTACATAGGTATATTGACGACATTATCAATGTCGCGGGGATGGAAGCGTGGCTTTAGATGCATCTCTACTTCACTAGACCGGTCTGAGCACGGTTGGCGGATGGTTGGAATGATTTAATTAGTGAGATGGATGACAAGCTGGTTTCAAGACACACACGATTGATGGGTGACAATGTTGAGAACATTAGAGATTCATTAGTTTCTATCCCAAACAGACAGGAACAACCTATTGAGAAGTGGATGACCATGCCAGACACAGGACATGTCATAGCTACTAGATATCAGAGACTCGTGGTTATGTTGTCGCCTCATGAGAACTGGACATTCTTCCCTTTGATGGGAGATTGTGTTTCGATCGGTCAGTCGGTTGGTTTGTGTTGGGTTCATCCATAGGAATCATTGGATTCTTGTCAAGTTGAACCACACTAGCCCTATCCCTCCCGCATCATCCTTCGGGGTCGATACGTCTCGGATGAAGCTAGATCGTGGCAATATCCATACGTTGGACGCATGCAGTTATGGTCTTCTTTTGTTCCAGATTATGTTCCAGATTATGTTCCAATGACACCATATGATTATGTAGATATCACATCTTGATTGTTTATATAATTTCACATTATTATTTGTTGGTTTTTTTGTACACGTTAACAGTCGTAGAATATTTAAATATGTCCACGTGTCAAAAAAAATCGAGTAACGGATAGAAATAATCCACAAGTGTCAAAGAAATTTAATCGACGAAAACAAATATGTCCACGTGTCAAAAAAAATCGAGTAACGGATAGAAATAATAAACAAGTGTCAAAAAAGTCATTTTTAACACTAAAAAACATGTTTTTTAGGCCACTTTGGTGTACAATTACAGGTCGTAAATAATTTTGTATCTCGTTTTTTTAACCTCAATATCGTAGTATTATACTTTTTCTACAAGTTTGTAATTTTTTAAAAAAATTTAAAAAAAATTACGCATGGTAAAAACTGACCAGAACATAGTTAAAAACTCATTTTTTTAAAGTAATAAAACATTTTTTTATTTCATTACTAATTAACGGCCTAGATCTTGCCGACAACTTTTAACGATCTAGATTTTGCCGACACTTTAAAGGGTCCAGATTTTGCCGACCACTTTTCATCAACGGTGGAAATTCATTCAAGGGTTTCATTTTTCCCTATAAATACACCCTTCCATTTCACTTATTTCACACACACACAACACTCTCATGGATACTCTGAATACACAATACTCTCGTGATTCTGCACTCACTGCCCTTCACCATCAAGGCACAATCACAAACAGAGAAAATGGTGTCTATTTCGAGAGTCCAAACCCCATTTTATGCAGGCTTAAGGACGACATCACCTTTGAAGCTCTGAAAGAAAAAATAACAACGAAGGTGCACGGAGGAGGGTGACGGCGAGAAGTCACCCGGATCATTTATCGCTACCCGACTATGGGGCGATAATAATCGTGTTCGATGGTCCACCATGGATGTGAAGAACAACGATGACGTTCGAGTGATGATGGACACTTTTGACATATTTCAGATGCGGAGTCCTATTCAGCTGTATGTCGAAACCAGAAGGACCGTTGCTGAGATCCTTCGACGTCTCCAACCACCATCTCACTAGTTTGTACCGTGTTTTTATTTCGTTTGTTGTTGCGTTATGTTATTTTTTTCATCAATTTCATGTATTGTATCGTTTCGTGATCGAAAACGCGTCTTTAATTAATTTTAATTTGTTTTTAATTAAATATTTTTTTTTCGGAAATACCTTCAAAACTAGGTAATTCCGGTAGAGTTAAAAAGATTTCCGGAATTACCAAAAATTGAGGTAATTCCGGTTCTATTTTGAAACGGAATTACCTCAATTTTTGGTAATTCCGGAAATCATTTTATCTCCTTCCGTAATTACCAATTCAGTCAGGTAATTCCGAAATTTTATATATTCCTAGGGGCATTTTTGTCCAAAACGTATATTATGGGGGTGTCATAGATGATTAGGGGGGTACGAAAAATAACAGCCTTATTTTTATAGGGACGTCTAACTTTAAAATTGGCTGAATTTACGAAAACACTGTTAACCCAAAAATCACAAGGTTGATTAACATGCACGATTATAATTTGGAACAGGAATATATTTTTTTTGACAAAATGGAACAGGAATATATATAGAAGTAGTTAATATATTAAATATTGACCATGAACCAGAGAACCTGTTTCCATGCATATCTTCAATGGATATCGATCTGGCCATCTGGGCAAAGGTAGAACTAAATGTTGTAATATAGCTAATTTCACAATCTAGATATAATACAATAAGGAGCAAGGGTATTGTAGTACTTTTACATTGTAAATAGGGGTACTTCAGTAATTTGCTTATAGAGGGTATTAAATCCCTAAATTGAAAAACAGTTGTAACTGTAACTACCATTCAATAATACAATTCCGGTTTCATTCTCTCTCTCTCTGATCTTGATCTTTATCTCTCTCTGTATCTTGCTTGAGTGATTGTGAGATCATCAATGGTGATATTGATGTTTCAACATGGTATCTAGAGCTGCGTTTTAGGAAGAGGGGTCTTGGGGAAACACGAGTGAAGTGTGTGAATTGATCCTGTTCTTGTGATTCACATTGAATTGCAAATCAAGATCAAAACGAAATCGATCTTTCTTGATTTCGTGGGTTGGGGAAACACGAGAGATTGAGTGATCAGAGTGAAACGAAGATGAACGGAGGTAGCGGTGGTCTGAACACGAAGTTGCCGGTGTTCGATGGAAACAATTGGAATCGGTGGTCGATCCAAATGAGGGTCTTGTTCGGTGCGCAAGACGTGTGTGAATTGGTGGATGAAGGTTATACTCCGGTGGGTGAAGGCGCGACAGAAGCTCAACGCAACGCGCAAAGAGATACGAGGAAAAGAGATCAAAAGGCACTGTTCTATATTCATCAATGTGTGAATGAGAAAGTGTTTGAGAAGATAGCAGAAGCAAAAACGGCAAAGGATGCGTGGGACATACTGGTGCGATGCTATGGAGGTGATGACACGGTGAAGAAAGTGAAGCTTCAATCACTGCGAAAAACATATGAAAACTTGAACATGAAAGAAGGAGAGAAGGTGGCAGACTATGTGGTGAAAGTCATGGAAATAACGAACAAGATGAAGACTTGTGGTGAAGCAGTGACTGAACAAATGATAGTTGAGAAGGTACTTCGTTCTTTAACTGCTAAATTTGATCACCTTAGAGTAGCTATAGAGCAATCTAAGGACACTAGCACAATGAAAATTGATACACTACAATGTAGTTTAGAAGCACATGAATTGTTGGTAGATTCTAGAACTGTAGAGAAAGAAACCGAGCAGGCACTTAGAGTTCATGTAGTCAAGAAAGGAAAGAATGGCAATGACTCTAATTGGAAGGCAAAGAAACAGGTCTGGCTCGAAAAGAACAAGAAAGTTAGTAGTGACAATAGCAATAAGGGTGAATCATCAAATGCTAGTGGAAAAACCAATAAGAATTTTCATAGAAAGAAGGGTGAATTTGACAAGAAACATGTTCAGTGCTTTAACTGTGATAAGTATGGACACTTTGCGGATGAGTGCTGGTCCAATAAGGATAATAAGAAAGAAGAAGCAAATATTGCTAAGGGAGACAGTGAGGATGATGAACCAGTGATGCTAATGGTCACTACAACTGAGGATGGCACAATAATTGAGATTTGGTATATGGATACGGGGTGTTCCAACCATATGACCGGAAACAAACAATGGTTGATAGATTTTGATGGATCTAAGAGGACCAGAATTAGGCTGGCTGATGGTAGGTATCTAAATGCAGAGGGAATGGGAAGTGTTCTGGTAATATTAAGTGATGGCAGCAGTGTGCTAATAGAAGAAGTATGGTATGTGCCTACAATGAAGGGAAATCTCATGAGTGTAGGGCAATTCTTAGAGAAGGGATATTCTGTGACCATGGAGGATGGTGAGATGATACTGTATGACCAAAACAAAAGGAAAATATTTAGGTCTCCTCTTGAGAAAAATAGAACCTTCAAGGTAAAAGTTGAAGCAGGCGATGCTGAATGTCTTAGTGCAACCGAGTGTGATGGTGCACTATGGCATAAACGATATGGACACCTAAACTATAGGAGTTTAGGCCAGTTAAAGTCTAAAGGGCTAGTGAATGGAATACCAGAAATGAATGTAAGTGACAGATCATGTGAGGTGTGCACAAGAAGCAAACAAGCAAGACTACCATTTGCAGCTGAATTACCTAATAGAGCAACTCAGGCTCTAAGTGTAGTACATTATGATGTTTGTGGTCCACTTGAGGTACCCTCCCTAGGTGGCAACAAATATTTTGTGACATTTATTGATGAATTCACAAGAATGATATGGGTCTATCTGATTAAGCATAAGAGTGATGTGCTTGAACAGTTTAAGAAATTCAAAGCCTATGTGGAAAAACAAAGTGAATGTAGAGTGAAGATTTTAAGGAGTGATGGTGGTGGAGAATATAGCTCCACAGAGTTCAAGAGATTCTGTGATGATCAGGGAATTGAACATGAGTTTACCCCACCATATACACCTCAACACAACGGTATAGCTGAAAGAAGAAATAGAATGATACTTGATATGGTAAGATGCATGCTTAAGCAAATGCAATTACCTAGCACACTATGGGGTGAAGCTGTGTCTACTGCAGTGTATGTATTAAATAGATGTCCTACAAGAAAATTGAAAGATAAGGTGCCACTAGAGATGTGGAGTGGTAAGAAACCCGATGTAGCACATCTGAAGGTGTTTGGTGCCTTGTGCTATAAGCACATTCCAGATGCTAAGAGAAGGAAATTGGATGACAAGAGCTGTCCAATGATACTTGTGGGATATCATTCAACTGGAGGCTACAAACTATATTGTCCTACCACAAATAAAATTGAAGTTAGTAGAGATGTGGTCATAAAGGAACAAGAGAGGTGGGACTGGAATTCAAAGACAGCAACATTAGTTAGCACTAATAGTGTGGTACTTGAGGAGGACCTTGATGAAACACAAGGACAAGAAGAGGAACCTGATCTAATAGTAAATGAAGAGCAAGAACCTATGCAGCAAAGTGAGAGTGATTCAGGAGGTTCTGATAGTGAAGTGCAGAGACCAGAAAGACCAAATAGACAAAGAAATCCACCTGCAAGACTTGCTGATTTTGAATTGATTGGTGATGATCAAGTAAACAGTGAAGGAATCTTGATTCATTTTGCAATGTTAGCTGACAGTGAACCACTAAGTCACACAGAGGCAGTAAAGAATAAAGTGTGGAAGGCTGCAATGAAGGAAGAGTTAAATGCAATTGAGAAGAATAACACTTGGGATTTGACTGTGCTACCTCCCAATAAGAGAGCTATAACTGTAAAATGGGTCTTCAAGGTGAAATTGAGACCTGATGGATCAGTAGCAAGGCATAAGGCAAGACTGGTTGCCCGTGGGTTTTTGCAAAAGGAAGGTGTGGACTACTCAGAGGTGTTTGCTCCTGTAGCCAGACACGAAACAATAAGGCTGGTGATAGCACTAGCTTGTAATAGAGGATGGACTCTATTACACTTAGATGTTAAATCAGCTTTTTTGAATGGTGTATTGGAGGAAGAAGTTTATGTGACACAACCTCCTTGCTTTGAAGTAAAGGGCAAGGAGCACATGGTGTATAAGCTGAACAAGGCCTTATATGGCCTTAAGCAAGCTCCAAGAGCTTGGAATAAGAAAATTGATGCCTTCTTCTCCAACTATGGGTTCAAGAAATGTAGTGTTGAGTATGGGATTTATGTGAAGATGTCTAATAAAGGTAGAGTGACTTTAGTTTGCCTTTATGTAGACGATATCCTATTGACTGGTGACTGCAGAGATGAGGTAGATACTGTGAAGAAGAAATTAATGGCAGATTTTGAAATGAGTGATCTGGGAAAAGTTGTGTATTTCCTAGGCATGGAATTTCTGTATACTGTTAGAGGAATTATACTGCACCAAAAGAAATATGCCACTGAGATATTAAAGAGATACAACATGATGGATTGTAAACTTGTTCTAACACCTGCTGAGGTGAACCAGAAGCTAGAAACTGATGCTGATGGAGAATGTGTGGATCCTACGTTGTATAAACAATTAGTTGGATCCTTAAGATACTTGTGCAATACAAGACCAGATATATGCTGGGCAGTGGGAATGGTTAGTAGGTTTATGGAAAAGCCTAAAAATTCACACTATCAAGCAGCAATAAGAATACTCAAGTATGTAAAGGGTACACTTAGATATGGCATCCTGTTTCCAACAAAACCAGAACACAAGCACAGTGGTTTGGTGGGATATTCAGACAGTGACTGGTGCGGGGACAAGGTGGATCGTAGAAGCACGACAGGGTATGTCTTTATGTGTTATGGAGCACCTATATCTTGGTGTTCAAAGAAGCAACCAGTGGTTGCTCTTTCATCATCGCGGCCGAATATATTCTTTGGTGCCAGCTGCGCTTGCTTGCGAGCGATATGGCTGAAATCTGTTATGTCTGAGTTAAATGTTGCAGATGACAAACCAGTGAAGATGTTCATTGATAATAAGTCTGCAATAATGCTTGCTAAGAACCCAGTTTCACATGGGAGAAGCAAGCATATTGAGACCAAATTTCATTTTTTGCGTGATCAAGTTGAAAGGAATATATTGGAAGTTTGCTATTGCAACACACAGGTACAAACTGCAGATATTCTAACTAAAGCTCTCAAAGCTGATCAGTTTGCTAAACTGAGAAATTGCTTAGGAATGGAGATGCTTGAAGTAGACTCAATGTAACTCAATTCAATGTTTGTTTGTGTATGTTTGTACTGATGTAAATATCACTGTTGTAATCATGTTGTAACCTTGTGAAATTAGGGGAGGCTGTTGTAATATAGCTAATTTCACAAGCTAGATATAATACAATAAGGAGCAAGGGTATTGTAGTACTTTTACATTGTAAATAAGGGTACTTCAGTAATTTGCTTATAGAGGGTATTAAATCCCTAAATTGAAAAACAGTTGTAACTGTAACTACCATTCAATAATACAATTCCGGTTTCATTCTTTCTCTCTCTGATCTTGATCTTTATCTCTCTCTGTATCTTGCTTGAGTGATTGTGAGATCATCAATGGTGATATTGATGTTTCAACACTAAAAGCCTTCAAAAAACGCACGAGTTTTATGATATACGTGATGACTAAATTTTGTTACATAATAAACATACTTATTTACCAAATCCATTAGGAGTCATACATAAACGAAGTCACAAGGTTACTAGAAACTTTTAATATTACATAATTCAAAACCATAATTAGGATTGTTCCAACCATATCATTTCTAGAATTCTAGGAGCTAAATGAATACCACAACTATTATAGAAAACACACCCATGTTAAGTTGTCTGGATTTATCGAACAACATGATTATCCCTTGTGTAGTGATTGACATTGTTTTGTGGAACACCCTCAACCATTCGTGTGATATTCGATTCACTTATATTTTTACAACACGTTTATATATCTTCAAGTGTTCCTAATAATGTGTCAAATGCATCTAATACTGATAATCTTGGTAATATTGATGTGTGAAATGTACCTAATGATGTTCCTTGTGAACAAGAAAATCATCATTCTGATATTTATGATCCAATAAATTGGGAGAATCTTGATAAGAATTCAAAGGATATTCTAGTTTAAAAGGGACCTACTAGAGAAATGAATCTTAACTTTCCCTTAGAAAAATATTTTAGGCATTTTTCATGAGTATTATTCAAGAAAATTAAGCAATGGTAACATTATGATCAGAAATAGTTAGTTTATATTGCTTTTGTTGTAAACTGATTAAATCTTCTAGTAACTTGAGTTTTCTAGCAAATGAGGGTTTAAGTGATTGGAAGAAATTAACTAAAGACTCAAAAACATGAAACAACGTCTTCCATTGATATTATTAAATTTGTCAAACTTGTAGATTGTTATCCGAATGTAGCAAATTACTTAGTATAGAGTTTTGCTGACGGTGCCCATGATTGTAGCATTGATGGAGAGAAGTTTTTCAAACCGAAAAGTTGATTAAAACTTATTTAAAATCATCAATGTCACAAGAGAGATTGAACGATTTGACAACTTTGTTAATTGAGAAGGATATGTTGGAGAACATTGATGTTGATGCGATTATAAATGATTTTGGTCGAAGAAGCCGGTTCTTTTTTTTTCTGAGAAAATAGAATTTTTTTGATATTTTGTCAAATTATTATTATGTATTATAGGATATTATGCTAAATGAAATAAGTTATTTTTTGTCTTTTATTGAAATATTTTCAAGGCTTAAATATCATTTACCCCCCTGCAAATATCACCATAATCCATTTACCCCCCTGTAAAATAAAAAAGTTTTAAAATGCCCCTTGCAAATATAAATCATTTACTGTTTACCCCCGCTTTGTTAGATTATATTGTGATGTTAAGTGTATAATGGGTATAAACCGTTTGTTAGTTACCTCGCAAAATATAAATCGTTTTACTGATTTACCCCCCACTGTGGGGTAATCGTAAACAGTTTATATTTGCAAGGGGCATTTTAAAACTTTTTATTTTACAGGGGGGTAAATGGATTATGGTGATATTTGCAGGGGGATAAATGATATTTAAGCCTATTTTCAAATTAAAAAATCATTTTGTAAGGGGTTCATTTTCTTACAATTTGCCTAGTGCCCATAAAAAGTTAGGAACGGGACTGGCCCCTTCATCCCCCTCTTGTCCCTCACCTCTGCCTCTTTTCTCTCTCTCTAGTTTTCTCTATGATTTCTATTTTTTTTTTCTTTCTCTCTCCTTCCTTCTCTCTTTCTCCCTTGCTTATGGGTGGGATGCATTTAATTAACCATAATGTTATATAGTCAAACTTTTCAAGCTAAAAGTAGTAAAAAACCACATTATAATATCAATTAACCAAGTTTTTTAAGCAAATAATCAACCTACTTTTTCACAGTTTTTAATCAATGACTTAGAAAATTGTGAAAAAATAGGTTGATTATTTATTTAAAAAACTTAATGAATTGATATTATATGTGATTTTTGGCTATTTTTGTCAAGAAAGGTTTGATTATATAACCGTACTCTTTAATTAAATAGTTGCCCACATCAATTTTGTGAAACCTCAGCATCTCCATATGAAAGAATAGGTGAGTGGGTCCCAAAAAGCATTAAAGTGAAGTTATGATAGGAGAGAGAAGAACCAAGATATTTAGAGCATCTTTGTTTACCTCAGCATCCCATGTGAAAGAATTATGAGGTGAGTGGGTCCCAAAAAGCATTAAAGTAAACTATCCTAATGTTGATTTTACGGGGACTTGTTTGGGCCACAATCACAGTTTTGTTTGGCGTAGTATCTTTTATTCCCGGGTTGTTAATTTGGGGGTCAGGTGGAGGATTGGAAATTGTGAGAAAATTTCAGTTTGGAGGGATCCGTGGTTGAAGGGTCGTAGTGATAGCTTTGTTAGATCACCTATAGTCCTAGGTATGGAAGATTTGCGAGTTGTGGATTTGATGCATGCTAATAATAGTGGTTGGAATTATGGTTTAATTGATCAACTCTTCTAGCAAGAAGAGGCTATGCTAATCAAAAGCATGCCTCGGTATTTGGTGACTCGAATGAAGATCAATTTTCTTGGTGGCGTAGCCGGAACGGTCATTACTCAGTTAGATCGGCCTACTATGCTCTCATGGACACTACAGGTATTATTAAAAACTCTCATGTCCGTCTTGATGGTGATTGGATGTCAATTTGGAAAGCAGGTGTACCCCCAAAGGTTAAATTATTAATATGGCGACTTGCTAGGGGATGTCTACCTATCCGTAGTAACTTGGTCAAGAGGCATGCTGATTGTATTGCTTTGTGTCCCTTTTGCGAAACGAAAGAGGAAACTGACATCCACATTTTCTTGGACTGCAGCGCTGCTCAGACCGTATGGCAGCAGTGTAATTTGCTGCAGCAAATTCGGTCCGTTGTCTATGCTGCTCCTCTATTATAGGATGTTATTTTTTCATTGCTGAATTCTTTAACTATGAGTAACAAAAGCAGGTTTTTGATGTGTATTTGGGCTCTTTGGCGTCGCCAGAATGAGAAGGTTTGGGCTAGGGTGCTGCAAACAGTGGAACAGGTAATTCATGGTGCGCAAAAATCTTTGGAGAGCTGGGGTGGTGCACGCCGCACCAAAGACAAAGATCCTTGGACCTTGGACCACAGAAAATCGTTGGCGTCTGTTTGGTCTAAGCCAGCTGTTGGGTTCCTCAAGTGCAATGTTGATGCGGCGATTTTTGCGGAAGACAACAAATATGGAATTGGCATGTGCATTCGTTCGTCTACCGGCAACTTCTATAGCGGTAAAACTATGTTGTTTAATGGAGTTCCTAAACCACAAGAAGTGGAGGCAATAGGTCTTAAGGAAACTTTGACTTGGTTGGAGGCATTGGGGCTGTCTTCTGTTTCCATTGAACTAGACTGTGCTCTGGTGGTCAATGGCTTGAAGGTAGAGCCTTTACCAAATAACGAGTTCGGGTCTATTTTATTGTATTGTCGTAATCATTTATTACTTTTCCCTAGCTTTAAGGTTAGCTATATTCGGAGACAAGCTAATCTTGTTGCTCATACAGTTAGCACGGGCATCGAGGTTATTTGCTAGTTCCCACGTTTTTGATTTGATTTCAACCTGTATTCAAAATATTTTGCTTAATGAAATGAATTAAGTTTGTTCTTGTAAAAAAAAAAAAAAAAAGAGATTTAGAGCATCTTCAATGGAGAAACCTCCAATTGAGTTTTTAAATGAATTCCACATGTATAAATCATTTATTTATAATTTTTTAATATAGTACTTATATAAGAACTCCATCTCTTCAATCTAGAATTTCAACAAAATTTATTAAATGTGTCGCAATAGTAATTTTTTACCATTTTATATTAACAATAACTGTAAAGTAAAAGTGTGGGTCCCTGCAAAAGATGAGAGGGATTACTAGATGTCCCTAAACGCTTAACAACACAGTTCACAAAATAATCCACTCCATCTCTATATTCCTTGGATAGACGATTGGCAGACATCCACTTTCTATTCATAATGTCCCAATATCTATAATAAATTTCTGATAAGAGAGCTTAAACCTATATATATATATATATATATATATATATATATATATATATATATATATATATATATATATATATATATATATATATATATATATATATAGGTAAAAACACACGATTTACAATTTTATTGAAGCATCAACAACAACAATCTTTCTTATTTGTCAAAAAAGCATCACCAATAACACTTAAAATATATGTAGCAAAGACCACATACCACATACCACAAAACAGTTCCAAAAAGAGTTCCAAAAATCATATCAATTTCACTTTTGTTTTTTCTCAAACACCTTGTATGCACAAAGGGTTCAAATCTAATATCTATTTATACAAACAAACAACTGACAAAATTACAATTTTAGACATCTTACTTTTTTGACATATCACCACTTTAATTTTATTTATCATTTTTTAATTCTACATTCTTTTCCTTTCTCACTCACTCTCTTTCAATCTCACATTTTCCAATATTTTTAACTTCTTACACATCTATTATTAGTGGGCCCCACGCCCTTTATTTAAAAACATTTTCTTTCCCAATTTTTTTTAATCCACTATATAATCTAATATAATTATATTAATATTAAATAATCTACAATTTACTCTTATTTACTATCTAACCTAATATCTATTTATCTATTTATCAATTTACTCCTATTTCAAATTTCTTCTCCCAATGCACTTTCTTCTCACTCCCATTTTTTTTAACTTTCCCCTCTTTTTTTTTCAAATTTCGAAATTTAAATCAAATCAAATCTACTAATAAACTAAAATAATCAATTTAAACTACGAGATAACTGCACTAATATATAAAAACGCGGGATAACTTCACCGATATATAAAAACACAATATTAATATGGAGAAAGAAAGGAAAATTTAATGACTATTTCAACTCTTGATTAATATTTAAAACAAAGGATAACTTGCAATCGATATATTTGATAATATACTATCTATCTTTTACTATCTACTATAATGTACTAATCAACTAAAATAATCAATTGAAATTATGAGATAATCGCACGATATATAAAAACATTGGATAACTGTAGTGATATATAAAAATATAGAGGATTAATATTTGTCATTGGTAATTTACTATCTAACTTTTGTTATTTACTATAATCTACTAATCAACTAAAATAATCAATTGAAATTACAAGCTAATCATGATCGATATTTAAAAAACACGGGATAACTGCAGTGAAAATTATAATTTTTGAAGACTACTATAAACCTACTATAAACAAGAAGGCTAAATGGTTATTTAAACTACTAATTAATATAAAACAAATATCTATTATTGATAATTTACTATCTAATTTTTACTATCTACTAATCAACTAAAATAATCAATTGAAACTACGAGATAACTACACTGATATATAAGAAAACACGGGGTAACTGCAGTGATATATGAAAAAACACGAGAATAATATTTGCCATTGATAATCATAATTTTTTTAAGGCTTAATGACTATTTAAACTAATTAATGTTTAAAACACACGTGACAAGTATTTGTCACTGATATATAAAAAAAATACAAAATAAATATTTCTTATGGATAATCTACTATCTATCTTTTACTATCTACTATAATCTACTAATCAACTCAAATAATCAATTGAAATTATGAGATGACTACATTGATACATAAAAAGCAAACACGGGATAACTGCATTGATATATAAGAAAACATTGGATAAATCGTATTGATATAAAAAAATACACGAGATTAATATTATTCATTGATAATTATAATTTTTTAAGGTTTAATCACTATTTAAACTAATTAATATTTTGTTGTAAAAAAAATATTTCATATTGATAATCTACTATCTATCTTTTACTATCTACTATAATCTACTAATTTTTTTATCAAAATGACACTAATGACCATTTTACCACTGTCCCCAAGGGGATTCTAACTCAACACCTTCAGGATATACGGGTAGCTCTTATCATCGAGCTAGCACCTCGAGTGTCTATAATCTACTAATTAACTCAATAATCAATTGAAACTATGAGATGATTGCATTGATAGATAAAAACAAACACAGGATAACTGCACTGATATATAAGAAAACACGAGATAACTGTATTGATATATAAAAATACACGGGATTAATATTTGTCATTGATAATTATAATTTTTTAAGGCATAATGACTATTTAAACTGATTAATATTTAAAACACACGTGACAAATATTTGTCACTAATACCTAAAAAGTACAAATAATTGTCATTGATATATAAAAAAACACGAAATAAATATTTCTTATTGATAATATACTATCTATCTTTTACTATCTACTATAATCTACTAATTTTTTTATCAAAGTGGCACTAATGACAATTTTACAACAGTCCCCAAGGAGATTCTAACTCAACACCTTGAGGATATACGGGTAGCTCTTATCACTGAGCTAGCACCTCGAGTGTCTATAATCTACTATTCAACTCAATAATCAATTGAAACTAAGAGATGACTACATTGATAGATAAAAAAATACGGGATAACTGCACTGATATATAAGAAAACACGGGATAACTGTATTGATATATAAAAATACACGGGATTAATAATTGTCATTGATAATTATAATTTTTTAAGGCTTAATGACTATTTAAACTGATTAATATTTAAAACACGTGTGACAAATATTTGTCACTAATACCTTAAAAGCACAAATAATTGTCACTGATATATAAAAAAACACGAAATAAATATTTCTTATTTATAATCTACTATCTATCTTTTACTATCTACTATAATCTACTAATCAACTCAAATAACCCATTGAAACTATGGGATAACTTCACTGATACATAAAAACAAAAACGAGATAACTGTACTGATATATAAAAAATGCGAGGATAACTGCAATGATATATATATAAAACATGTGATAGGTGCACTGATATATAAAATAAGGGATAACAACACTGATATATAAAAAACACTATACTAACATATTAAAAACACGGGATAAATGCAAAATTCTTTTAAAATGATACTTTTGCATTTCTAGATTTTAATACTTATCTATTTTTTTTATTTGAAACTCATTTTTTATTTACTTTAAATTTGTCTTTCTTTTCACGGGATAATATTCAGACTATTTAATACTTTTTAAGTTTATTCATAGAAAGAACATGATAGCACCCGTGCGTATGCACGGGTATCCTACTAGTAACTAATTAGAATGCTTAAAAATATATATCTCAACTCCAATCAAACTACATTCATGTCAACTAACTTCACTTTGGTTTTTTCAACTAATTTTATCTATTTTCAACTCCTAGGAAAAACATATATCTCAACTCCTATCAAACTACATTCATCTCTAACCTAACAAAAAACCTAATAAACAATTAAAATTAGAAAACTAACCTTTGAGAGAAGATGATGAAGGCAAGCAATGAGGGTCCTTTGAGGTGATGCTAGAGAGAACGAGAGTGAGGGAGAGAAGAGAACCGAGAGAGAACTAGTGAGGGAGAGCTGAGAGAGCGCGAGAGAGAAGAGAACCGAGAGAGAACCGAGCTGAGAGTGAGTGAGGGAGTGTCAGAACGCTGGGGGAGTGAGGGAGTGAGTGAGAGAGAACCGGGCTGAGAGTGAGTGAGAGAGAGAGAGAGAGAGGCGTGTACAATGAGGTAGGTAGTAAAGTTAAAGGCAATGGGCGGCGTTTTTAAAAAACACTGGGTATGGCTCACGCGTTCTACGCGATGGGCAACGTTTTTTAAAAAACGTTGGGTATTGGTATAGCGTTATAGGAGATGGGCGGCGTTTTTAAAAAACGTTGGGTATGGCTCACGTGTTATACGCGATGGGCAGCGTTTTTTAAAAAACACTGGTTATTGGTAGAGCGTTCTAGGCGATGCACATCGTTTCTTCAAAAAGCGCTGGGTATGGGTTAGCGTGCTTTCGTAATAGGCAGCGCTCTATAGGGAAACGCTGCTCATTGCTTACTTGTTTTGGCCAAAAGTAGCGTTTTATGACAAAACGCTAATAATACTGGTGCTCTTTTTTGGCCAATTTGGCGCAGTGAAACTTGTTAATTGCTTATATATGAGTCCAGAGGAAGTATATATTATATACTGCTAAAGAAGTAAGTAATAAAAATCTACAAGCCGAAACATTATCCACCCAGAATTTCTCACTTATGTAACACCGACACTTACAGTAACATTTCAATTACTTTCACTTTTCAACTTAAAATCAGAGTTTATTTGTTCGTGTAAGTGATGTGTCTCTTGTTGGTGCTTCATAGGTAGGGGCAACGGGCACCCTCTGGATAGGGTACTAAAGTGCTCATACCTGAGCACAGATACGTATGACTAGCAACTTTAGTGCCCGTCCATCTCCTTTGGGCACCCAAGTGCCAATACACGCACATGCACCCGATATTTGCACTTTAAATGCGAAAAATAATAAATAACTTAAAAAACTATCATAATTCAATTAAAAAGCATTAAATTTTTCAAAACTAATTATTAAAATATTAGGCAAAATACCATCTAGGGTTCCTTAACTTATTTTCAGTTTTTGATTAGTTCCCTTATGTGTTTGTTGTAACGAGTAGATGCTTTAACTTTTAAAATCGTTGCACCGTTACCCTTTTTTTGTAATTTTCATCAAACTCCGTTACAAAAATGTATATGTGAATGTTAGATATCTACGTGTCTATTATAATTAAAATCACTTATTTATAATTTTTTAATATCTCTGATCTAAACCTAGGGGTCTCACTAGTAACTTCATAAAATAAGACAATACCATATTTTATTAATTTTTATTTAAAAGTAAAAGTAAAAGAGAAAAGAGATGATTTCCTATTCAAAAACTTCATACCAAATAATCCCTATTATAGATACTCTTATATTTGTAGGTGTGGCCATTACTTTTAGACGTGGTCATAATTTGGACCTCGAAAAACACAAATGCCTTTAATGTGTGATTTAAACCAGCTACTCTACGATTATTAAAGAAGAGAGAGGGAGAGATAACATTTAATGCATAACTCATCTAAGATCCAATACTATGGCTCTGTTTCACAAATCAAATCCGTTAGTTTATAGCGGATTTGATTAGCGGATAGTGGGTGAAAAAAAATTGAGGTGTTTGGCAAGCAGCAGTAGCGGATACATTTTTGGGGTAGTTTATAGTATTTTTTGAAATACTACTTTAAATAGCATTTGAGCTTATATCGTTTTATCTTTTTAGACATTTTTATCCTTATTATTTATACATTATTCCTTTTTCTCTCTGTTTGTTGTTGTACGTTGCTGGACGTTGTTTTTTGTTTTTTTTTTTGACGCATTGTTTTTTAAACTCTACAGTTATTGTTGCTTTAAATGTACCCTATTATTTATAAATAATGCGTTGCTGTGCGTTTAAATCCTTAGTATTTAAACTCTACAATTATTGTTGCTTTAAAATGTACCCTATTATTTATTTTTTTAACAATGCGTTGCTGTGCGTTTAAATCCTTATTTTCTAATAATTTGACTAACATTTTTTTACACACACAAATAAAATATACATTTAAAGCAACAAAGTGCACTATTAAAATAACGAATTAGTTGAGAATAAATAAAATAAATAAATTAGTTTATTTATCAACTAAATAAATAAATAAAAATTTCTAGTAAATAAATAAATTAGGCTATCATTTATTTTAGGTAAATCTAACAATTAATTAAACATGTCCTTTTGTGTCATTTTATTTTTTTCAGCTAGTTCAACCGTTAATTTTACCAAACACTTTATTCGCCATCAACTAGCTTATGTTACTGAATGTTCAGTGGCGGATGCATGTATAACATGCTGGGGGCACTTGACCCCGCCCAATAATTTTTTTAATACTTTTAATATAGTTGGTAATTTTTTATAGGAGCCACAAAATTGATAACGGAGTTCGGCCAATTATGCTTACGTCTCTGAGCTGCTGCAGACCTTTTTACTGAATAAGAGAAATATACAAAGTGTTTACAAACACTCCCACTCTCTCATTACCCACAACCCAATTACACCCAAGAGTTTCTCACAAAATTCCTCACAGAACTTTTCTCTCACTCTCGGTTTTGCTCACTTTGTTGTGATGCATTTACACTTGCTCATGCCTCATAGGAGCTGAAGTAGGTGTGTAAAATGCATTTCGCCATAGTCACTTCATACTGCAGCTGAAGTAGGTCCAAGGATGCATTTGACACATGCTCATGCCTCTATTTATGGAAGCACCGTGGGTTCAATTGTTGAATGCACCTTATTCACAGGCCGCCTCGTCATTACCGAACACAAAGACAACACCGCCTCGTGTTTCCTCGCTTGCAACAATGTTGGTGCATTGTTTGTCCACGCCGCAATTGATAACACTACTGTTTCCGATATCCTTCAACCTAGCAACAACTACCTACGTACCTCCCATTGTCCTCATAAAAAAATAAGGGCGGTTCCCATAAGATAAATTAAATGTAGAAATTCACAAGAGATAAATAAAAAGAAAATAAATTGGTACTAATTTTACCTTTTTGGCTATGTAATTTGTAGAAACTTAGGTTTTTTAAGATTTTTCTATATTGAAATTATTTATTTTATAAAAATTTACAATGTTTTTTTGGAAAATATTATAGGCTATTTTTCCCCACTAGTGAAAATTTCTGGATCCGTCACTGATTGTCTTCTTCCATGCCCCTTTATCTCTCTCTCTCTCTCTCTCGTCTCACCCTCACCTCTGCATCTTCTCGCTCTCTAGTTTTCTCTCTCACTTATTTGTGTTCTCTCTCTCTCTCTCTCTCTCTCTCTCTCTCCAGATTCTTCTTTTCTCTCTGTTAGTGGAATTAAGGGGCATGTTTGTAGTTTAAATTTTGGTAGGATATTAGAGCATCCTCAATGAAGAAACTTTCAATTGAGTTCTTAAATGGGTCCTACATGTACACATTACTTATTTATAATTTTTTAATATAGTACTTATATAAGATCTCCAATTTAGACGTTCAACAAAGTTTACTAAATGGATATCACTAGTAACTTCATAAAAGAAGATAACAATATATTTTATTAATTTTTTATTAAAAAGTAAAAGTAAAATAGGAGAAAGATGACTTCCTATTCAAAAACTCCATCCTAAATAGGTACTCATTTTTTTTCTCCACAATGGGTTACCTATTAAAGCCAACTTCTTAAGAGATAAGAAATCCCTATTATGGATACTCTTAGGGTATGTTTGGATGGAGGGTTTAGGAGGGAAGTGGAGGGGAGGACTTGATTTTCAATTCCAATTTGAGGAAGTTATAAAATGTTTCTAAGCAAAAATAAAATGTCATTAACAATGTTTTATCATTATTTATCATATTATTCTTTCTAATTTTTAAAATATCAAATAGATATTAAAATATAGAGCAAATCCTCCCAAATCCTCCTTCCAAATATACCCTTATATTTGTAGGTGTGGCCATTACTTTTAGACGTGTCCATAATTTGGACCTGGAAAAACACAAATGCATTTAATGTTTGATTTAAACCAGCTACTCTGTAATTATTAAAGGAGTGAGAGGGAGAGATAACATTTAATGCATAGCTAATCTAAGATCCAATACTATAGCTTTGTTTGACAAAAAGTAGCAGATAAGCTAGCTTATAGCGGATGAAGTAGCTCATAGCGGATGAAGTAGCAGATTGAATTAAAAGTGTTTGGTAAAACTAGCGGTTGAAGTAGCTTATAAGTATAAAATTACATAGACCTAGGTAATTAATGCTTTAAAAGAAGAGAGAAATTCATTTAATGATGAATAAATGAGTAATTTAATTAAAGTAGTAAGGGTAAAATTGAGAGAAAAAATGAAACGCTACAAGTTATAAGCTCAAGCGCTACTTCAAGTAGTGTTTCAAAAAACGCTATAAGCTACTGGAAAAACACTAAAAGCTCGTATTGCCAAACATTTACAACTAACGGATCCGCTATAAACTATCTGCTATAAGCTAGTGGATTGACTTTGCCAAACAGAGCCTATGTTACTCTATGTTTAATATACTCAGTAAATTTTGATAGGAGCCACAAAATTGATAACGGAGTTCAGCCAATTATGTCTATGTCTCTGAGCATTTGGGATGCATTTTACAGTTGCTCATGCCTCTATTTATAGTAGCTGAAGTAGCTGTGTAGAACTTCACTTTTATTCAACAATGGAAGCACTGTCGGTTGAATTGTTGAATGCACGTTATTCACATGTCTTTTGCATTACTTCTCCATAGATGGGTTTGGTATGTGGTAGTTGGACATCATTTACTACTCCCTCCGTCCCATTTTGTTTGTATTTTAATGCCACACACCTTTAAGAAAAATGACAGAAGTCTCAGATTTTTTAAAAAGTGTTACTACTTTACTATTTAACCCTTTATCTCTACCTAGATAAATGTGAATCTTTTATGGAGGTAAAAAGTTGTCATAATTAATTGGGTATAAGTGTAAAAAAACATTAAAAGTTTCATTGAAAATCTAAAACAACAATCCAAATTGATTTTGCTAAAACAACAAACAATTTGGGACAGAGGGAGTATAAAACAATATCCAATGCTATCTTACCGTTTCATTAACCACACAGAGCAACAAAGCTGTTCCTCAGCTTCAACAAAAGATAAACACCATAGCAATAGCATATAGCATGGCTTCCTTCCGAGTAATTTCAAGTACTACAATCCATGCAGCTAGTCACAACAATGGTGACTCAACTCAAAAAATTGATTTAACTCCATGGGATCTCCAATTCCTCCAACTTGAAACCATCCAAAAAGGCCTTCTTTTTCACCACCCACACCCAGTAGACACACCAAACCAAATTCAGCATCTCAAACACTCCCTTTCCTCTACTCTTTCCTTCTTCCCACCCTTTGCAGGCCGCCTCGTCATTACCGAACATGAAGACAACACCGCCTCGTGTTTCCTCGCTTGCAACAATGTTGGTGCGTTGTTCGTCCACGCCGTAGCTGATAACACTACTGTTTCCGATATCCTTCAACCTAGCAACAACTACGTTCCTCCCATTGTCCATTCCTTTTTTCAGCTGAACGGAACTAAAAGCTGTGAAGGAACGACACAACCATTGTTAGCTGTACAAGTTACAGAGTTACTTGACGGCATTTTCATCGGCGTCTCTGTCAACCACGTGGTTGCAGACGGCAATTCATTTTGGCTTTTCGTCAATTCTTGGGCCGAAATCTCACGTGGTTTCCAAAAAGTATCAAAACAACCCACACTTGAACGTTGGTTTTTGAACGACATTGATCGTCGCATACGGTTTCCTTTCATATTGGAGGAACAAAAGCAACAATTTCAAACCATCCAACTACCTGAAAGAATCTTTCATTTCACAAAAGAGAAAATTGCAGAATTGAAATCGAAAGCTAATGCGGAAGCTAACACTAACAAAATATCTTCTCTTCAAGCACTTTTGGCTCATGTTTGGCGATCCGTGGTTCGGTGCAAAAAACTTAATCCACAAGAAGAGGTTCGTTATGTCTTGTTGATAGGTGTTAGACCAAGGTTGATTCCGCCGCTAAAAGATGATTATGTTGGAAACGCGATTTTGGCTGAAGTTGTGACAATGAAAGTAGGGGAACTACTTGAGCGTAGGCTCGGTGATGTTGCCTGGGAGATGAACAAGATGATTTCTTTGTACACTGACGAGAAAATTAAGAATCACTATGAGTCTTGGTTGAGAACCCCACGATTGTATTCATTGGGTAGCCTGACCGGTGGTAATTCTTTGGGAACGAGTAGTTCCCAGAGGTTCGATGTGTATGGTAATGATTTTGGTTGGGGAAAACCCGTTGCAGTTAGAAGTGGGGGTTCAAATAAAAGAAACGGAAAGATCAGTGTGTTTGTTGGGGCAGAAGAAGGTAGTATAGACATTGAAGTCTGTCTTCCTTTTGAGATTTTGGAGGCTATGAAAAATGACCCTAAATTCTAAGACAATCAGTCTGCCATTGTTTCGAGCGTTACTTTAGTTTTATTAGATGAATAGAGTTTGAGAGACAAGTTATTGTAATAAATAAAGACCATGTGTCTATGAAAGAGAGTTCAAGAACGAATGTCAGGTGGCCACAATTCAAGGGTGTTGTGGTCTATTGGTAAATTTCTTATTATCTTGTGTTGAGAATGTAGTAATGAGTAATGATATAATAGCGTGTAAAGCTAGATGATTTGCTATTTACATTTTGTTGGTGTGCACTTGTTTAGGATATGCTTAAGGTGGGTGACTAATTGACATATTGGTTTTGATATAAACGTTGCACAAATCAGTTAGCATGTGGATGGCTTGAAGAGCTGATTTTCTAGACCTGCTAGATTTAGCAGTAAGACACATGAAGTGAAGCATATGAAAATAAAAATAGACAAATTGGTAAGAGAAACTATAGAAAAAAGAGACATGCCCCATCCAAATCTATTTTTAATATTGAAACAACTTGCGTTAAACATTTGTCATGTTTCCATCAAGTTGAAAGTAAAACTACTACACTTGTAATGTAACCAGATTTCATTGAATGGGACTTGAGTTTTTCAAGGATGCACCCTAGGGGTGTTCGCGGTGCGGTTTGATTCGGTTTTGAGTAAAAAAGTGAATCAAACCGCAAGGTAAGAATAGATGCGGTTTGGTTTGGTTCGGTTGGCTTTTGAAAAAAAAACCGAACCAAACCAAACCAATGCGGTTTGGATTGGTTCGGTTAGTTCGGTTTGCGAGACAAAACACAATTTAGAACCCGTTTGGATAGAGCTTATTTTGAACTTATGAAAAACAACTTACGCAAATAAATTAATTTTTACGTATTATTCATAAGCATGTAAAGGTAGTTTATGGAAAAATAACTTAGAGAGATACAATTTTTGTTAGTAAGAACTTATGAATTAACATAAAAACTTACTTATCTTCATAAGTTGATTTTCATAAGCTCAAAAATAAGCTAATCCAAACGGCCCCTTAAATAAACCGCTTTCCTTATTCTCTATATATATTGTTTTGTCTAATTTTATTTTTATATATAGGATTTTGCGGTTTGGTTTGGTTTGGTTCGGTTTCTATAATCAAAACCGCGGTCCAAACCGAACTTTGCGGTTCACTAATAAAAAAACCGAACAAAACCAATAGAAAGCGGTTTTTTGCGGTTTTCGATTTGGTTTGATTCGGTTTGCTGTTTTCTATTGGTTTGGTTCGGTTTTGAACACCCCTAACCCTAATAATGGAGTAAAAATCAGAAAAAAGAAAATGAAATCTAATATAAGATATGCACCTCCGTTGTTGTTCACGTTGTCGCTCTCATTGCTGCTCTCGTTGCCACTCCTGTCGCCGCTTTCTGCTCCCGCTCTTTGTTGCTTAACCTGTTGTCGCTCTCGTTGTCTAGTTTCCCTCCTATTGTCGCTCTTATGTTAGTCTCTCGTTGCAACTCTCGTAGTTGTTCTCGTTGTCGCTCCTGTTGCATCTCTCAATTGCCTCTTCCATTGCGATCTCGTTGCCAGTCTCTCATTGCCGCTCTCATTGTCGGTCTCTTCTTGTCGCTACCGTTGTCAGTTTCCCTCCTATTGTCGCTCCCATTGTCAGTCTCTTGTTGTCGTTAATGTTGTCGCTCCCATTGCAGCTCTCTGTTACCTCTTTTGTTGTTAGTCTCTCCTTGTCGTCATCGTTGTCACTATCTCATTGCCACTTGTTTATGTTTTGCAAATAAATATCTGATTGAAAGACAAGATACCTAAAAGGCTTTTACAAAACGTTTATGTGATTTGATTCTCTCATTAAAAGAGACAGTTAAAGGTTTGTTTGACCAATTTTTACCAAATACAAATCTAATTCCCAAACAAGGTACACAATAGGCGCTTGAAATTGATCATAATGATTAATACAAATCGATAATTAAGGGTCAAATATCTCATACACAGTAAACCAAAATAAAAAATCATAATTATGTATGTTTATCCGATCACAGTAAACCAATATAAAATATTCAGGACGGAGAGCATGATTCCCGTCCCCATCATTAAAATTGACAGGGAACAGAGAGATTTTCTCCGTGTCACTCGGGGAAATATGCTTATGTATGTCTATATTAGAGAAATAAAATTGCGGCTAGTGTAATTAACGGTCATGATTCGTCAAAATTTTTGCTGCAAAAATCAACGGCTACCATATAATACCAAAATTAATTCTCTTAACAATCAAAACTATCCCTCCATACTATTCCTGTCTCCATCCCCAATCTTCACCACAGTGAGCCCCCCCCCCCCCCCATCCCCATCCACCTTCCCACGGTCCTTGCGGGGACCACCGTTAATTTATCAAAAGTTAGCAACCGTGTAAATTAAAATATATAAAAGTTCAAAAAAATATATAAAAAAGTATGAATGCAGAACGGAAGTTTAACATTTTAATACAAAAGTCAGTCTTACTTTTATATTTTAAAATATAAAAAGTCACACAATTTAATATCTTTTTATACATTTAAACACATATAAAAGACCAAATGGATTAGTTTATATATATATATATATATATATATATATATATATATATATATATATATATATATATATATATATATATATATAAAAGGACATTTATATAAAATATTCAGGATGGGGAGCATGATTCCCGTCCCCATCCTCAAAATTGACGGAGAGCATAGGGATGTTAAATTGTTGTCAACCTGAATTTGCATTTTACATGTCATTTCTAATAATTAAGTCTTTCTTTAAAAATAGTAAATTGCTAAATTATTTGAAATTAATAGACTAGTTTTATATTTAATATTTTCAATAGTTAACTATCTATTTCAAAAATAATAACTTACTTAACTATATACTAGGACACAATCCCGTGCCTACGCACGGGCGGCCATAAAACTGTAAACAATATTTTCTCCCAAGATATATACACGGGGCGACAAGAATAATTTGTTAGCCATACAGATTAGTAATTTATTACTCTGATCTACGTAGTATATTTTGCCCTCTTATCTAAGCTTTCCAAAATGTGTAGGCCTAGAATGTTATTTGATACAAGCTATGGCCTAAAAATAATATGATAAAGATAATTCACTAAAAAATAACTGTGTATTATTGGTGTTAAAAGCGTTTACAATATATTAATTTAGTCATTGATTTTTTCAAAAGTATTTTAATTTAGTCATTGATCCAAAACCCTAAACCCTTTACAAAATATTGACCATTTCTCACTTACATATGATTTGACCAGAAATATTTTAAAGTTCATCATATTACCTTCCAGGAGATAGATACGATTTTCAGCACATTTCGCATCGTATTTATCTAGATACGATTTCCTCCCAAAAACTTAAAAAAATAGTAAGTCGTATTTATCTTCATAAAACATAAATTCGATTTTCCATAAAAAATCGCATCGTATTTACCATATTCTGAGATAAATAAGATTTTTTTTTAATTTATTTGGTTTTCGTTAGTGAAAACGTATATAGGTAAATACGACCTGAAAAAATATAAATTGTATGTACCTATTACAAACATAAATCAGATTGGTTCAATTTTGTCAAGGGTATGTCCGTCCAAAAATATAGAGTGGGGGTATATTGGTAAAAAGTTAAAAAAAAGAGTGTTGGAAAAAAAACAATAAAAAATCGTATCGTATCTACCATATTCTGAGATAAATTGGATTATTTTTTTTAAAATTATTTGGTTTTCGTCAGTGAAATCGTATATAGGTAAATAGGACCTGAATAAATATAAATTGTATTTACCTATTACAAACATAAATACGATTGGTTCAATTTTTGTCAAGGGTATGTCGGTCCAAAAATATAGAGTGGGGGTATATTGGCAAACAGTTAAAAAAAAGAGTGTTGGACAAAAAAAAAATTCAGGGGTATGTCGGTCCAAAAATATAGAGTGGGGGTATATTGGTAAATAGTGGGATACAAAATGAGGGGTACATTTTGATAATAAAAAAAATGTTGGACAAAAAAAAAATTTGTCAGGGGTATGTCGGTCAAAAAATATAGAGTGGGAATATATTGGTAAACATTGGGGTACAAAATGAGGGGTATATAGGTAAATGGTGGAAAAAAAAATTTCCCACCATTAGTGCCTCTAAAAGTCGATATACTCTTTATATATAGGGATCTAGGACACACGGTCTATATGCGGGGAGGTGATGAAATGCGCTACTGGATGTAGTTTCGAAAAAACATCAACATTATATAAGGGGGGCATAAAAATACGCAACACATATATATAAGACGAAGATGCAACAATAGCCCTTGGTGGGATGAGGCAACAATGTCGGTCTAAAAATATAGAGTGGGGGTATATTGGTAAACAGTGGGGGTACAAAATGAGGGGTACAAATGAGGGGTACATTTTGATAATAAAAAAAAAGTGTTGGACAAATAAAAAATTTGTCAGGGGTATGTCGGTCCAAAAATATAGAGTGGGGGTATATTGGTAAATAGTGAGGTACAAAATGAGGGGTATATTGGTAAATGGTGGGGTACAAAATATAGAGTGGGGGTATGTCGGTCCAAAAATATAGAGTGGAAGTATATTGGTAAACAGTGCGGTACAAATGAGGGCTATATTGGTAAATGGTGGAAATAAAATTTTCTCACCAAAAGTGGATAAGAAAAAGTTAGACAAAAAAAAAATTCAGGGGTATGTCGGTCCAAAAATATAGAGTGGGGGTATATTGGTAAACAGTGAGGTATAAAATGAGGGGTATATTGGTAAATGGTGGGGTACAAAATATAGAGTGGGGGTATGTCGGTCCAAAAATATAGAGTGGGGGTATATTGGTAAACAGTGGGGTACAAAATGAGGGGTATATTGGTAAATGGTGGGAATAAAATTTTCCCACCAAAAGTGGGGAAGTCAACGATTGTGTATTAATAGTTCTCGGATAGAGTGGGGTATATTGGAGAGCAGATTGAACAAAATGAGGGGTACATTTTGATAATAATAAAAAAAAAAGTGTTGGAGAAAAAAAAAATTGTCAGGGGTATGTCGGTCCAAAAATATATAGTAGGGGTATATTGATAAACAATGGGGTACAAAAAGAGGGGTATATTGGTAAATGGTGGGGCACAAAATATAGAGTGAGAGTATGTTGGTCCAAAAATATAGAGTGAGAGTATATTGGTAAACAATGGAGTACTCCCTCCGGACCTAAATATAAGCAAAAAAGTGCGTTGTTTTGGTAGACTCAAATATAAGCAAATGTTAACTAACCTACCCATATTTAATGTTATTTTTCCACAACTACCCTTAAATTAATTCATTAATGTTGTGAAAAGATGACCATTAATTAGGGATAGTTTAGTAAATCTATTTGATTTTTCCATGAATCCAAGAAAAGTAAATGCATAAAACCACTATCCTTAATATGTGTGAAAGTAGGTATTTTTGCTTATAATTAGGTCCGGAGGGAGTACTAAATAAGGGATATATTAGTAAATGGGGGGATAGAAATTTTTGCCGCTCAAAACGTGGTTTTTGACGTTACTGCCTTAATAAAGAGGGGATAATAAAAAAGATATTTTTATTTTTATAGTTCTATATAGAAAAATATTAAATTAAATAAAAAATATATATTCTATTATTATATTTTATATGTTATCCAATATCTATATAAGTAGGTTTCTATATACATATTATATAATATAATGACTTTATAAATGCTGTTTTACAAAGAAACGCGTGTGCATCACATGAAACAACTGAAGGTGACAACTGAAAATTTAATAAAGACCCACCCAATTAACGAATCACAATATTACGTTCATTTGAAATGTATATTGGTGCTGGCACGGGGTGATTGGAAAATCTAGAAATTAATTGAGGGATAACGCAGACACGATAGAGAGAAAGAGAAAGATGAAGAGATTACGGTGGAACATGATCGTGACTATTACATTGTTAGCCATTTCTCTGATTTCGGTTAACACACCGGCGCAAGTCGAAGCCGCTAATTCAGTTTCCGCGTTCGTTCAAAACGTCATCTACTCCAACAGAATCGCCATCTTCTCCAAATCCTATTGTCCGTACGTTCCTTCCATTTTCCCCTTTTATCAATTCAATCAATGTTACTATCATATCTGAATAATAATTAGGGTTTAATGCTCTATTTCTATTTTATGTTGCTAGTTACTGTATGCGCGCCAAACGTATTTTTGCTGAATTGAATGAGGAACCGTTTGTGGTGGAGCTTAATCTGCGAGGTATTCATAACCGTTTATGTTTATTTGTATCATCGTTCAATGTTCAAACTTATTTCAAATCATAAATCGTAATTTTTTTTTGTTTCCCCTGTAGATGATGGATATGAAATTCAGAGTGTTCTTCTGGATTTGATAGGTAGAAGGACAGTTCCACAAGTATTTATCAATGGCAAGCATATTGGTGGATCAGATGGTTAGTTCTTTCTTATTTTCTAGCTTTGTGCTTTTCTAGTTTATTATCTATCTGTTGTTATAACCTAAGGTTAAGGTTAATTTTCCTCTTACTAATTTTTATTCCCTGTGTTCTTCTCACATAGTTTTGCTGATTTTTCTATTCAGATCTCGGTGCTGCTTTCCAGAGTGGTGAATTGCAGAAACTTCTCCGTACAAGTTGATTGTACACTTCCAAGAGGAATTGTGTAATGGCATTTAGCTTAGAATCTGCAAGAGTTCACATTTTTCATTTTGTTCTGTAGAAAAGTATATGACTCCTTTGGATTTGGAATTGATTTTATAGGTTTTACTTGTTAATGATAAAATTGTTAATTTCAATGTGCTTGCTCTTGGTCTTATAAACTTTAAAAAAATAAAAATAAAATGTAAATGTAAATTCTACTAGAACCTGACTGTCAGCTCAGCAATAATTCTATTGGATTACTGTTTTGTTGAATTGATCTCAATCCATGACACAATTCCTTTTGTTGAACTCAGCAATAAAACTATGTTTTACACCTCCACCTGTTGCACTTAATTTAAAACACAATTTCAATTTGGTTTGAAACAACTCAGCTGGAAAATTAAATATATGGTGATGTCCTTCTGTTTATATTTCACATTGGTTTAGGTCTTCACAGTCAATGTGAGATTCAAAAAAAATCAAATCCATCTCATCTTCTCCCTCAGCCTCTCCTCATATCATCTTCCCTTCTCTTCATCAGTGTCTGTGACTTTCTCTTCTCTCTCACTCACAAATTTTCCCCCAAGGTCTATTTTCCTTCTTCGGCCGCAAATCACTGCAACAGGTCTGACTAGCTAGATTTTAAGCTGGAGTTCGAATGCCCCCTTATCCCCTTTCTCTCACGTAGTTGTTCAATCATGGTGGCGGTTCTGGACGATGTTGAAGGGAGGATGGACATCACATTGGGTAAGTCTTTCACTCTCTCCTCATCTTCTCTTTTGGGAGCATCTTGAATCAAACTTTCTTGCTTGCTTGCAGATATGGTTCACTGTCTTCAGATTTCATTTAACTGGTCTATTTGCTTATAGTACCTGGTCTATCTGCTTAAATTGTATCTCTTAGTGAGGTTGGACAATTTGATTGTTACTGAAGAATTTCTATTCTTAGGGCATACCATTTTTTCACTCTAAAGGTCTGCTGAAAATCATTGAAGTAGTGACCAGCTATGAACATAAAAAATGTCAACTTCATCTTTTATAATTCCCTCTGATTTATATTTCTCCGAATTCAAATGATTCAGTGTATTTTATGACGTTATGTGCACAATTTATCTGTTCAAGAATATGAATTAATTTATTTTTCTTCTGTGCTTTACTTCAGGCACACCTGAGTTTTGGCTCCTGAAGTGTATGAATAGGATCACACTTGAGTTTATGACAAAGATTACAACTCATTAAAGCTCGGAGGTCATGCCTTCTCTCTGAATATACCTTACATGTGGAAGCACTTCGTTTAGAAATTGAAGTTGGTATTTTTAGAACCTTTCTTTCTTCCCCTTGACATTTATAAAGTGACAGATTGGACTTGATGACCATGACCAACTGATTAATGTCCTACTCAATTTTTTATATGTTCATCTGTTATTAGGGCTTTTAAATGTCATATAAGACTATAGAACATTAGGACAAATACAATTAAAAAGAAGTTAGTGAGAGAAAGAAGGGACTCAGCCCCACAATTTAACCAACCCACAGGAATGATATAATGAACCTTTACTTCAAATGATGCAACTAGCAAGCCATTAATTTTGAAGAAAATTTTATATTTTCCTTATATTTCCTTACTCTACCATTAACGTGCTTAATTTAATTGTAATACTATGGTAGCCGACCAAAAAACATCGTAACACTGAGCTCTATTTATAACAAACATGATGTTAAGAGTTAGACGCAGGTTTTATAACCTTGAATTGCAAATTTGATTATAAAACGTATGGCTCTTAATTATTGTATTTTAAAATATCGCAGTTATGTTGGTACCTTAGAAACACCAACTATTTGGAGCACACCAATTACTAGTAATTTACTGTATTAAATAAAGGGAAAACAAAACAAGAGGGGTAAGTTCTTATCAATACATTATTGGAATCTATAGTAAGGAAGACCTACTCTTTTTTCAATGGAACTCTTATCTATATTAGGTAGGGCTAGTCAAAAGAACAAAAAAAACTAAACTGAACTAAACCATAAAAAACCAAACTGTAAAACATAGTTCATGAACTGAATTGATTTCTTAAACACGGTTCACTAGCTGAACCATTAAATGAGTTCAATTGGTGAACCAAATGGACTGTATGTCGCGAACCAAATTGCCGCTTGTGCATTTTAATTAAGTGTGTGCGAAATGCAAACTGGTGTGCGACTTGACTGCTAACTGCAAACTTTCAAACATGCAAACTTGACCTCCAAGCCCAAAAAGATGAAAACCAACACTCATGGAATTCAACGTTGCCGTCTTAGCGAATACTGGCTGAAGTCTATATTAAAAACAATTAACATGCAATCTCAAATTAAGAAATTAGTAATTTCCAAATATATTATATATTTACTCACACAACACGGGGAAGAGGTAAACAATTTAATGTTTACTAATATTTAAACAAGTTGTTTTCAATACTGAAGTCAGACATTAAACTATTGGGTTTGGTCGATCTGCAGAATAAGAATCAGATATAGATCTATTAACAGTGAACACAATAAAGGTATATGAGTTTTTTTTTGCACAAATGTATTTTTAGTAGTTCAGTTCATAGACAAAATTGTTTTCTCAGTGACACTCAAAAGAATTTGAGGTTTTGAATTGGTGATGAGGTTGGTTTTAATAGTTCGGTAAAAACTTGTTCTTTTTAACCAGTTCAGTTCAGCACTAGAACTGACGAACCAAACCATTAACACAAATTAGTTTGATTCGTGTGAACTATTAAACCGTTCAGTTTAGTTCAAAAAATTGTTTCACCTAATTCGGTTTGGTTTGATTCTCTTTATAAACCAAACCATGATTAACCCTAATATTAGGGATGGTGTCCCATTAATGAAGATCGTGGAAAGAATAATCTAAACAAACAATCTTATCTGCGTAATGACTACCTTCTCTATAAAGTGTGACTTTGAAACACATGTCTTTCTTCAATTCTAAACAATTTTGCCACTTGCTTAAGAGTTGCCAAGGTACAATAGATTTAAAGGAGAAAGCTAATTTAACTAATTGAGAGTCGCATTCCAACTAAAATTTATGCCATTCGTTTTGATAGGCTAACTCAATGGCTAGCATTACCCCTATGAATTCAGCATGAAGCGCATAAGTGGTCCCTAAGTTGAGGGATAAACAACCCAAAATTTAGTACAACTTTTGTCTCTAAATATACCCTCACATTATAATTTATTTCCTTTTTAGTCATTATAGGGAAATATTACATATTGTAAGTGTAATTTTTTTTCATCTTTGAACACATCTATTTTATTATAGTAAAACTTATTTAACTTAATAGAAACATGAATTTAGTATAAATAAGCTTTGAAGCATATAACAAACTATACTATTGGTGTTTTTACACACAAACCCACAAAAAAAAAAAAAAAACAAATACGGCTCTTGCTTTCAAATAAGTTTACTTGCTAGTGAAGTCATAAAAAGAAGCACAACACGTTGTTCCGGCTACAAAGGAACCAACCATTGAAACTTGAAACTTTATTGTTTGTCTTATAACTAACAAATATGAATCTACTAGTAGTTAATGTAAGCTTATGTTGACAAGTAGAATTCTAAATCTGATGGTAAATGTTCCCTGTATTACAACATCTCTAATATCATGTCTGATTTGTATCAGGAGACAATTAAACTGAAAACTGAGCTACATATGCAATGAAAATAAATAAAATAATAGTGTGACAGAAGAATCCTTAAATTAAAGCACGAGTGTTGTAATGTATCCTCTATCAGGACGAAGCTATCGCATTAGGCCGCCATTTTCCTCTCTTTGCACAGAGCAAACCTTCTTGTTTTTTGTTGTAGATTATTTCCCAGTGTAGAGATGTTAACAAAGCTTCCACTTCACTGATGGTGCTAGCTTCATCACGAACAATCAATGTCCCTCCTGGTCTCATTATTCTATCCACCTCTGCCATCATAGGAATAAGTTTGCACCTAGGGAGACAAAACAACATAGTCGTCAAATCAATTTAGTGTTGTTTCTCTAGAATGAGTGAAAAAGGTACTATGAAGTACCGACGCCAGACATGCAGACATTGATTTTAATTTAAATAATACGAGTAATTGAAGTTCAGTGTCGGTGTCTGACACGATACGTGTCAAACACTGGATACTCTTCAACTGGAAGTATCGGTGCTACATAGTATGACTTCCATCCATACCTCTCTTTTAGCTTTGAGAAAAGTTTATCTGCATGAAGTAGATCATAAGTTCTTGGATATGTGCTGAAAGATTCACACCAATCATGGTATATTCCAAAAAGACCCCTCTCATAGATGATGGGTAGTGTATCAGGACCATCTATATTCACAACATTGAATACCCAAACAGGAAGATCCTTCAAAGCTGCTGCAAATCTGCATGAAATTGACCAAGTTAACACTAAGCATCACATCAAAATAAAAATGTGCAAGAGTTTTACTCCAAGTTGAATCAATACCCTCCATAGACAGCTCGCATGTCCATGACATTTCTTACATTTGACCAACTTATACCAATGTTGCTTAACTCGTCCACAACATTTTTCCAACGCTCAGTGTCGGCTGTAAAATCTTGAGGTAGTGGTTTTCCATAGATCCCCTTTTCTGAGCTGTTTAACCAATATGGAGATTTGTGCAACCGACGAGGCCAAGCTTCAGGCCATTTGGCTCCTCTCTCAGCCTTGTTGACAGGCACCTTATGCATGCAAGCCTGCAAAGGTACATACCTGGAATATAATACAATTTGCAGTTTTAGGTTTATTGAATAACTGATGTATTTGATCTATAATATATGTTCAAGTCCATGTGCTAGCTAGTAATTGAGATTTACCAAGCAGCATTTGGATCATCATCATCTCCGCACATTGGAGGTGCGTTTTGTTCCCTTTGCTCATAACATTCATTGGTAGTGGGTTTGCGATAAATGGCAGCTCCAACATGGTTCAATTTATCCTTGTTGATAGTCACAAGTTCCCAACACATGGCCTTTGTTAGTGAGGACATTTCTAGAAGAAAAATATAAGATGTCAATGACTATAAAATTGCCAAGTTATTATCTTCTCGATAACAAAATAAAGATGTAATATGTCATATCATCTACCCTTCCATATCTCGACATCTTCTTCAAGCTTCTGGTACACCGGAGTAGCAGACCAAGCAAAATAACCACCCGGTCGCAAAACCCGGTTCAATTCCAAAAGCAACATGCCACCTAGAATAGAGTTTCACATTTATCAGTAACCATGTTCAACCAAAAAACTGATCCATTATTAACTAACCATTTCTCTGAAGGTAGATTCATTGAATAACTGAAGCTTGGCCTATACATAAGAAAATTTTGGAGATTCATTGAATAACGGATGTATTTGGTCTATATATAAGCTAGATACATCAGTTATTCAATGAACCTAAAACTGTAAATGTGTCTTATAATAAGAACCAGAGTAGTATATTATTATTAGTAGTAAAACCAACCCTCTGCGTGCCAAGGTACTCGACAACGTGCACAATGTATGAGATCAAATACGCGACTAGGGAATGGTAGTCTTTGAGAACCCATGACAGCTGATATGGCAGGAATGCCTCTTTCAAGGGCAAATTGCACTTGTGCTTCATGCTCATCTTTGGGTGCTAAAGACATTGCAATAACATCTCTATCAAATAGGTAACCTCCAAAACTACCAACACCACACCCAACATCCAATATCACACGTGTGTGATTTCCCCATGCAATATCAGCTTCAGCCTACCACAAATAAAACTTACGATAAAACATATATTTGCAGAGACGAAACATATATTTAAGCCGATTATTACCTGTTGGAGAAAATCAATATAGTGAAGAGCTCCATGAATGAACTGAGTACCACCTCCTGGAAATGTCAAGAATTCACCCATCATTTTCACCCAATTCTGATGTCCTTTCACATCTGCCAACATTGAGTGTGGTACATTGTGGTACCATATCTGTTTTGATATACAATACAATTGCAAAGTTCTTAATTATTTTGAATATAACAACATTGTCAAAATCTCTCATAAATGTTTCAAATGTTCCAAGTTACCTTATCTCTGCTATTAGGCCATGGGATAGGTGTTTTGTAACCTTTAGGAATTGGCACCAAGCAAGTAGGTGCATCCTCAGGACAATGCCTTTCTCTATGCTCAAAGTGTTTAGTGGAACGTAATTTCTTAATAGCTTTTTCATTGTCCAAACATGGAATATAATCAGCACCTGCTGTAACATTGCACATATACCACTTGTGTCCTTGTACTTTCTCCTCACTTCCTCCTGACTCATCTTTCTGTTTCTCATTTTCATTCTCTGATTGATCTTCTTGCTTTGACGACGACGACTTTTTCAACTTATTATTACTCCCTTTTTCCTCTGCTTTTACACCTTCATTTTGCTTTCCTTTTGAGCTTTTTCCTTTTGCAGTGGAATCAGAATTTTCATCTTGTTGATCTTCATTCATGTTTCCCTTTCTATCTTTCTCTACATTCTCACTCTCACCTTTGTCTTCTCTTAATTGTTCTTTATTTGCTTCATCTTCATCATTTTTAGACACTTGAGAATCAAAACTTTGAACAACATCGTTATGCTTTCTCGTGCTTTGTTCTTGACTTTCATCAACATTTGCATCCTGAGATTCTGTTACAGTATCTTGAGAACTTTTGTTTCCTTCAGATGCTTCATTTCCACTTTGTTGAACTTTCTCAGACTCAGAATTTTTCTGATCATTATCTGAATCTGTTTCTTGTACCGTCGAAGCTCGCTCTTTTTGTGTTAATGAACTTTCCTCTGATATCTGACTATCACTTATAACATTTTGTTGTTTATTTTGTTCGTTGTTCGGATTTTTATCGTCGGATTTTATCGCGTCGTCGGGTAGATGACCAGGATTATCTCCAAAGACAGCAGCTGGATTATCCTTTTGGTCATCGCTTTTGGTCGTGGTGGTGGTGGTGGTCGTGGCCGTAGTTTCAGATGGTTCATTAGTGTTTTTGGTGGTGGTTTCGGGCGAGTCATTAGAGGTCGAGAAATCATCGGTGGTGGTTTCTGTTTCGGAGGTGTCAATCGCGGTGCGAGTAGAGGTTGTTCCCTCGTCGCTCTGTGTGAAAGATGATAACATAGAGCTTGAACTAAACTTATATACACCAAAAACACATAGTGCAATAAATACTAATGTTATCAATGTTGATACGTAAGATGGTGATGATGATCTCCTACTGTTTCGTGACTTAAACAACGCCATAATATTAATTTGTATTCTGAGGTGAATTAAGGTAATTGTTCTAAATTGTTAAGGAGGAAGATGATACAAGAGAGAGGGAGTGTGTGTGCATGTTTGTGTGAATGAAAATGCTAAGAAAAGAGTGAGAAATATTCCAAGATGGAAGTTGGAATGCCTTGATGATCCAAAAGAGTAGGAGTAGGAAAATTGTTCGACTATTTTGGTCTTTTCTTCTTTCGCGGGTATGAAATTGTTGATTACATTAATTTCAACCATACATTCAACAAGCTAACTATGGCAACACACAACATGAACACAATATTTCGTTCTAGACTTCTAGTGCTCCAAAAAAAAAAAAAATAATAATAATATTTTTACATAATTATATATAGTGTATTGAATAAAACGACATGAGAAATAGATTAACCAGTAATCATATCATAATTTAAATAAAACAATCAAACACAAATAGACAATGAGAACTTTGTACTATTGGCTGCCTTAGCAATTTCAGCGATATGCAGACGTCGGCTCCCAAATTCGAACCCTGATATGAGCAGTGATAGTGTGTGTACGTGGTATTTATTTGTCATTTCTTTTAGAAGTTAGGAAAAAAAAAGACAACAAGAACTTCCATTATGGAAATCAACGAATACGTATGGGATACGTAGTGAATACGCGTATAATATATTTATTTTTTATCTTAAATTAAATAATTATACACTTAACACTGAACTTAATTTAAAATAAAAAAAATAAATATATTATATGTGTATTCTCTCTGTATTCCATACGTATTCGTACTTTGATACATTTTTTGGTCCAACTAGCATTACTCCAAAATAAAATAATATAGTCACGCTAACATTTGGAAAAGCTAGCAACGATTTAGATTGTTGTTGATTCACCTACCAAAATGATTTTATTTACATTGATGTCTATTTAGATTGTTATTCTTTTGAATTTAAAATTTATCTTTCTATGTTCGAACTTATTTTCCTTAATAATGTATGATTTTCTTTTAATTTTTTCATTTAATTTAGAATTTTTTTAGAAAAGCAATGAAGCATTAGAGATAAAATGAAAATATTGTTAACACTAACAATCATCATAGATACATTTTTTTTTGTTAAATATGCAATATTATAATGAACACGGGCAACTGCCACTGAAATATTACACAGAATGTAAGTCTAGCTTACAAGAAAGCATCATCAAGTCCACAGACAGACGAATGTACACATCACGTTTGGTTGCATATCTAGATATACAACTTAAGCCTATGAGCAACATCTGAGCCAAACTAGATCTACTGAACTAACTAAAAGCATACTGAGCATCAGAAAAAAAAAACAACTAAACATAACAGACCAGACTCCTAGGTGTTACACTAGCAAGCTATTTAAAAGTCCAAAATACCCCCTCCTTGTATCCACCACTTAGCAAGCTAACAGAGCATAGAGCCAGCCACCCAATAAGTCATCCGAGACTGATTACCACCGCAAAGCAGCAAATTGGGCCACCACCACCAAGAAACAGTACCCACAGTGTAATAATTTTTGGGATAAATTATGTAAAATGTGATGCTAGTCAGTGTATTTTGAAGTACTTCATAGTTCAAAAAAATAGTTCAAATACATAAAGTTTATTTCTCAATAACCAGTTTGTTGACATAAAATAGTGATTTCGTAATAAAGTATGTAAAGTGCAATGCAAAATAATGTGTTTCAGGGTACTTAAGCGATCGAAAATAATTTAACTGATCAAATACGCAAATTTTGTCAGTAGCCGGTTTGGTGAATAAAAATAATTTCATAACAAAATTTGTAAAGTACGATGCTAAGTTGTGTGTTTTTGCATTCTTTTGTGATTACAAAAAAAATCAATTATTCAAATATGCAAAGTTTGTGCCTCAATAACCAGTTTGACGAAAAATATATATGTATTTTCATTAGAAACACGTAAAGTGTGATGCCAAGCTTGGAGTATTTTAGTGTTTCAATTTTTTAACCGTTCAAATACTCAAAGTTCATTCATCATCAATAGCTGATTTGGTAAAGTGCGATTTGAAGCGACGTGTTTTGAGTACTTTTAGCATTCAAATGATCAACAAGTAAGACTTTTTTGTAGGGTGTTGCTTTTCCTACGCCCCTCCTACTCAAAACACACTCCATAAGGGTGTGAAATGACCAAAAGACCAGCCAAAACATCTTTTTTTTAAGAAATTTCACGTGTTCGAACACGAGCCTTCGAAGAAGTTCGAATGACATCGCTCGAGTGTGTATAGTTTTGACTTCACACCCTCTTGTGCGTAATTTCACCTGTTCGAATGAGGTCACTCAAACCTGTTCGCATGACCTTGTTCGAACCCATTCGAACGACATCGTTCGCGTGAGTTAAATATTGACTTCACACCCTCTTGTGCGTATTTTCACCTGTTCGAACGAGGTCATTCGAACGTGTTCGAACAAGGTCGTTCGAAAAGTCGTTAAACACGTCCTCACAGCGTTTCACGCGAGGTTATATTTGGAATAAAATTTGTTAAGGGTGTGAAAGAGTTGGAGGGAGAGTGGGAAAAACAATACTCTTTTTGTATTGCAATTTTAAAAACAAAAGTTTCGTATTAACTAAAGTTGTTGTCTTGTACAACGCACGGGTGCACACGCTAGTATGTGGTGGTGGCGCTGTGTTCCCCTCCATGAGTGCATATGGTTAGATGCGACATGATTGTTTTTAGGGAAATCCGATCAAGTCACCTCTTTTTCACCATCCTAAATCTCTTTACCTCAATAAACTAATCACACCAAAATTGATTTGTTAATCGCAAACGGAAAAAGTAATTTTCTATTAAATTTCTCCCAAATGTGTCCTAACTAAAAACCTACTACTTATGTTTATCTGAATTTAACATGGATCATTACTTTTTAGGCATGGCAACGGGGCGGAGCGGGCCGGGTTTTGCATCCCCCGTCCCCGCCCCTACCTCTAGCGGGGTCGAGTTTTATATCCTCCATCCCCATCCCAAATGAAGTCGGGTTCTCGCAGTCTGCCGTTCAGATTCTTAACTTATGCAAAAAATAAAAAAATTCTATTTACGATAATTAATTTAATAAAATAATAGCTATTATACAATGATAAAATAAAGTTAAAAATATTAAAATAGACTTTTCTTTTCAAAATAGATCAAAACTTAAAATAAACAAAATTATGAAACAAAATCAATGAATATATTTGCATAAAATAAAATTAAATAAATAGTTAATGTGTTGTTGAACGAGTTTCGGGCGGGGTCGGGGTGGGTATCGACATCCCCGAACCCGTCCCCGCCCCCGCCCCCGGTCAAAGCGGGTATTCTCTGTCAAACTCGGGTCGGGGTCGGGTGACACCCACGAGTTCGGGTTTTGTTTCCATGCCTATTCCTTTTGTCTAAATTATTTTACAGAGTATAAGCGGAGTATTTTATAATTTTGACAAGTATTATTGACACTGGAGTTTATGGCGGTGAGGACTTTTTTCAGGCCATCTTAGTAATAAATTGTTAGAGTTGTCGAGGAAATATTAATATCCGATGTTTGACAATGAATATTTTTCTTATACTGCTATTTTCTGTATCAGTACTGCTATTTGGACAATGAGGGACAAAATACGGTGGGTCCCATATGTTACAATGGTTAATGTTTTAAAAAAGTTGGGTATCTATCCTGCTGCAATTGTTAACCTCAAAAAGTAAACTTTGGAATTTTACTACGTGGTTAATGTTTCAAAAAAGTTGGGTATTTATCCTGCTGCAATGGTTAACCTCAAAAGGTACTCCAATGAATTGACAATGCAATAGACTTCCACTTTTGGAAAGACCTTTTGAGGTTAACCATGCATGTTATGATAAATACCCAATTTTTTTGAAACATTAACCACGTAGTAAAATTTCAAAGTTTACCTTTGAGTTAACCATGCGCAGTTATAATATATACCCAACTTTTTTGAAACATTAACCATTATAATGTGTGGAACCCACCGTATTTTGTCCCTCATTGTCCATGTTTCATTGTCCAAATATCATTTCTCTTTCTGTATAGGCAAAATAGTTAGAAATTAATATGTTAGTTGTTAAAGAAGAGAGGGAGCGAAATTCAAATTTCGTTTTTCTATTAATAATGTCTCTTTCACTCAAATTATACCCTTCTTTTGGGAGAGGATCCTCTGCAGTTTTGGCGTGAATTGCAGAGTGCAGTTAGTGCAAAAATTGACATTTAACATCGGTTCCTTTGCAAACTGATGTTAAATATCTTTGACACACATACATTTAACATCAGTTCGGTTGTTCAACCGATGTTAAATGTCAAGTTTCAGACTAATCGCTTCTGCATTTCTGCGAGGCCCTTCTTCTGCAGAGGATCCTCTCCCCTTCTTTTGGGACTCTTATAGTACTCCTTTGATATTTTTTTTAGCTCCCCAACTGTAATTAAGATTTTTTATTGAAACGAAAAGAAAGCGTATAAATTAATGAAGGAAGATTAAAGGGGCAATGTGTGAGGAAAAGCAGCGGGTTTTCCGGTAAAAAAGGCGAAGGGGGCAGAAAGGTGTTTGGTTGGACACGTGGGAGAATATGGAGCGTAGGATGAGAAGTGAAATGGGTGTATACCGTTGACATGAGATGAATGAGATCCATCCATTCCATTACTAGAATTTTGAGTGGAGTGGAGTGGACTACTGTACTAGTAGTACTACTGTAGAGAGGCATTAGATTTGTTTTGTTTTGTGATGGGTGGGAGGGAGTGAAGAAGATGCAAACATAAGAACAAGGCACAGACAGACACAAAAGGGGCAAGTGGTCAGAACAAAAAAAAGCTCATAAAACTCTCTGCAGAAGGATCGGAGAGAGAGAGAGTTAATAATAAATTGATGAAAGAGAAAAAGGAGGGGCATGGCGGCGTTTGCAGTGGTGTAAGTAAATTAACAGGAATGAGTTGAAGGCGCGATTAACACTGTCCCCGACACTGTTCCTCAACTAACAAACCAACCTTCAATTCTACACGCCCACACAATAACCAATTTACACAGTTTACACCTACTCCTATCGCTTTTCAGATACTACAATAAACAAAGCCATCGAGAGTTTTCTTGATATGGAGGATTTTTTGTTAGGTTTAGCATGGCAGGTAATTTATTCTCCTTAGGAAGATCTAACAACAACAACGAAGAAGAAGAAGAAGACCAACCAACGGAAATTCATCCTTTCTGGTATAATAACAAGAATGACGACGTCGTTTCCTCTTACCGTGGTGGTTTTGAGCTGTACAACCATCAGCAACAGTTTTTCCCACAACCTCAACCGTTGTCTCTCTTCCAGCAGCAGCAACAAGATCTTTATTCCTCGGCTGCAGCGTTAGGTGTGGGGCCCAGTAGGGTTTCGGATGAAGGTCCGTCGTCAAGATCTGGTGGTGGGATGAGTTGTCAGGACTGTGGGAATCAAGCAAAGAAGGATTGTCCTCACGTGCGGTGCAGAACTTGTTGTAAGAGTCGAGGTTTCCATTGTCAAACACATCTCAGAAGCACTTGGGTACCTGCTGCTAAACGCCGCGAACGACAACAACTACTTCAAGGAGGTGATGAAAGGCATGGGGATCCGAACCAAACTTCTAACTCCTCTTCACTCGCCTCCACTCGTTTGCCCTTAAATCATCCCTCACCCACAACAGGTACTTGTTTTCTTAATTTTGTCTTTTTCTATATACATTTTCATGCGCTACCTCACTACAGTTCCGTGATTGACTTGAGAGAGGAAAAAGAGAAAAAGAAAGATATGGGGAAGGAGCTGATCAATAAAGCATAACTCAATTTACAAGACTATTATTGCGTGTGAACCAAAGTTATCTATCTCTTTTCCAAAACAGTAACCCTGACCTAACAAGTTATTTGTCTTCTTTATATGATGATGTGTTATATAAAGCTGTTTTCCATTTTGTTAACTCTCAGTCTCAGTCTCAGTCTCAGTCTCAGATGATGAAATGGATAAATAATTATTATATTTTTGTGTTGTTGAAAAAAGGGTTAGGGGAAGTGAATTTTCCAGCAATGGTGAACTCAGATGCGGAGTTCAGGTGCGTGCGAGTTAGTTCAGTAGATGAATCAGAAGAGGAAGAGTATGCTTACTCAACGGAAGTGAAGATAGGAGGGCATGTGTTTAGAGGAATTCTCTATGATTATGGACCAGATGGGAACAATTATAACAGGAACAACTCTTCTACTAGTGTTGAAGGGGCCTTGAATCTCATTTCAGCTGCACCTACTGCTTCTGTTGGTGTTGGAGCAATTGTTGATCCTTCTTCATTGTATCCAGCTCCACTTAACACTTTCATGCCTCCTAATCTTGTTGGTGGTACGCAATTCTTCCCACACCCAAGATCTTGATTGAACACACACATTCAAACCCCAAATAAAGCTACAACTTCAAAACAAATTTTGTTTTTTATTTGTTTTATTTTATTGCCAATTATTATTACTATTACTACTTTTTTTTGCTAATATTAGTAGTATTATAATTATCTATAACTTATTTCTAATGATTTCATATTCTTGTAGAATTTAGTGGACACTAATCCGTAAGGCCAAGTACAATTGGCAAAATTGATGTTAAGTTGGATATTTTTAGTGATTATTCGAATTTGTGATTTTCACTTTGCATGTGTGAGTTTATGTACTGTGCTTATGATTCCTTCTGTTGACGGAAAAAAAAAACTGTAATGGATTAGTGGTAGTAAATTTTTGATCCCAATTTTGGCAGGTTAAATGTTTAAAAAAGTCTCAATTGGGGATTGAAATGATGAGATTTCTTAATCACAGTTCAATTGCTATAAATTTATATATTAGAGGTTTTTTTTAAAACCAATGTATCTTCTATGTGTAATTATAGAGATTAATTCTTCGAATTATTGAGATCCATTTAAGAAGTTGATTTCTCTCGACAAGTATTTTTCCATATGTATTAGCCAGGGAACAAACCCTAAATTAGATGGTTATGGAGTCCAATTACCGAATTATTAACCAAATGGTTAACGAGCACAAGTGTTTATCACAAGACCAACCTTAAGTTATAAATAAATGGTTCAAGGAAAAAATAGTAAAGCGGGTATTCATTTAGTTGTCTGTTTTTGTTTAAAAAACAAGAAAATTTTATAATTAAAGCCGAGTAAATACGTGGACAATTAAATTCTTTGACAAACTAAGGCAAGACACTAACAAAAAAGGTAGGTCTTGAGTCCGAATTTAGTCTTGGGCATGCAACAATATTAAATCTTTTAAAGAATAGTTTTGTCACCATTTGTGGTTCTACCCGACTCAAGAGATTAGTTTCTACAGTTACGAGAAAACCTGATTTATAAAAAAAAATGGTATAAAAGAGGAAGCTAATGAGAATAAATAGAGGGAGTAGTAATAAAAGTGTATCATTTTTCTTCCTCTTTCTCTTGGTGATAACGATGACTAGCTAACCCTATTGATGATTTTGTTTCTTTCTCTGTACGGTATAATGGACAATCTGGCTCTAATATTGTTGTGTACCGCGTTTTTTGTATTATATTATTCTTGGGGTTGGTTTTTCCTCTCACGTTGAATTCTATCACATTTTCTGATTCGTTTTCAACTTCGAAACTGCTTTTTCCCCGTTTATCCGTTTGATTGCCGGTTTCAAATTCAACCGAAGATCAGGGTGTTCAAAATCGAATCAAATTAATAGAGAAACGCAAATCGAACTAAACCAAACCGAAAATTGCAAAAAATCGCTTTTGATCGGTTTTGTTCGGTTCTTTTTTTTATTGCATCGCGCGGTTCGGTTCGCGGTTTTGATTTCCGAAACCGAACCAATCAAACCGAAACCGCAAGTAACACTAAAGCTTGTTGAATTACAATCTTCCTTACTAACTTACTAAACCAAATGCAACTACAACCCAACTTTCACCCACTTACTAGTTCAAATCCAATTAGTTTTTTGACTCACTTACAAACAATCCATATTGTTATGCTATATTTAAAAATTACAACAAAATATTTAAGGCTTAAATATTATTTACCCCCTTGCAAATATCACCATAATCCATTTACCCCCTTGTAAAATAAAAAGTTTTAAAATGCCCCTTTGCAAATATAAATTGTTTACGGTTACCCCTACGTGGAGTAAGCGTAAACGATTTATATTTTGAAGAGTGATAACCATCTTGATTTATACCCATTATACCTTTAACACATTGTCAATATAATCTAACGGGAGGGGGTAGCAGTAAAAGCAGATTTATATTTGCAAGGGACATTTTAAAACTTTTTATTTCTACAGGGGGGTAAATGGATTATGGTGATATTTGTAGAGGGGTAAATGATATTTAAGCCAATATTTAATTCAAATTCTTTTAAACATTGTCTTAGCAATTTGAAAAAAATTAAAAGAGGGTGATTTATATACTACATATATTTGAGTAGATTTTTACTTAAAGATTTATGTTAGCCTTTTAAATGTTAGTTAATTTTAACTCCTTTTTAAATTATTTTTGTCTTGGAAAAAACCGAACCAACCGAACCAAACCAAACCGCGTGTAATTTTACCTTGCGGTTCGGTTCACTTTTTGTCTCAAAATCGAACCAAACCGCACCGCGAACACCCCTACTGAAGACATAGTTTTGATCCTTATAATTGGACTAACTTTTCCGAATGATTTCCTATTTTGTTTTTTACTTCATATACTCCATCAGTCACCCAATATCTATATCTATATCTATATCTATACTATATATATTTGTGAATTTCCTCTCAATAGTCAATCTTAGGTGTAATTCTAAAAAAATGACATGTAAGCGCAAAATCTGATGTCATCCTCAATATGCTTTGTTTGGTGCCTTGCTATAAAAACGAAATTAATTTGTGGTTAATGCAGATATAAATTTGAGGAACAAATAATATAATGACATTAATATTTTGTCTGAAAATCTGTTACTACTATTATCTTTTCAAAAAATCAAATAGTTACTACTAATTACAATTTCTATTAATTATATTCTATTCAAACCATTAATACTAAGATATTGAGATTAATTTCTGAAACCATTTTATGTATTTCTGTAATCGTTTTAATTAAAATTTGAATTTTCGAAGTTATGAAATATTGAGATTATTAGTTACATGTAAGTTGTGACATTCGAATATTCAAAATTGAGATTATGAAATGCATGTGACGTTTGAAAATTCAAAATTGACATAGCAAATTTCGGATACCAAATAAATAAATAAATTCATAATAAAATCGCACATAATCAAGATAAGAAATCAGTTTGATTTATTTGATGCACACAAAATATACATGTAATTAGTATAGCTTTTTTAAGAACAAAAAAAAATCTAAGTCGTATAAGTAACAAATACTTTTATATATATATAATTTATACAATAAATTCTTTGAGATCAAAATTTATATGAGGAATGTATGTAATCAATTTTAATTATTTGATCCACACAAATTAGAAAAATGAATATACGTATATGTTGCAAACAAAGTCAGTATTAGTTTTTTAACAATTAAAATTAATATTTTAATTTCCGTAAAAGGTGATTCATGCAATCAAATCAAATGACATAAAATTCATATAATAAAATGGAAATATAAGAGTGTAATTGCCAATCAAAATCGCAGAATCTATAATTAATTCCTATCCTAAATTTCAAATTTTCATATCAAGTTGTGACTTTTAAATTTCGCCAAATTTCAAACTTGAATTTGACGAATCAAAATTCTATCTATAGCTCCCAAATGAATAAAACATGCTCTTTCAAAATAGTGCCAACTTTCAATAAGTAATTGACATATAGCCGAAACACTCAATACAATGTTTCATGCATGGTTTGTGGCAAATACGAAATATCCAGAAGGTGGCGAAATAACCTACTCAGAATATCCTACTAAAATTGTATACAACCAACAAGATTGGACATGGCACCCGAGGAGAAAAGTCAAAGTATTGGCAGACTAAATTACCCCACAAGGTGTAGGTGAACTATACTACATGCGCATAATACTAACTGTCCAAATTAAAGGGTTGTTTAGCTATGAGAATATTAGCAAAGTGGATGGACACACACACGAAACATTTGAAAAGGCGTGTTTTGAGTTGAGACTACTGAGGGATGATAAATAATTTGTTATTATCTAACTGAGATGAGTGACTGGGCAACTTGGAATCAATTAAGGAGATTGTTCGTTTCGTTACTATCGATGAATACGACGAGTCATCCTAGCTTTGTATTTGAGTCCACATGAATGTATTATCAGATGGTATCGTATACAACCTAAGGAGACAAGCATAAGCTAGGTAACTTTAGTTAGGCATAATTGTTCTCAATGTTGCCTCAAGTGGGTTGCATCTTTACTGCTTCTAGGTGGAAAAACTGTCCACTCAACATTTTCCATTCCTTTAGACATTCACGATGACTCGATATGACAATGAAAATTTTCTTTGAAGCACTTGATTGCACCCTATACGTGACATCATGTCTATAGCTGATCCTAGCTAACCTTGATAACCATTTCGTGGAAAGACGATTGTGTTTGGTGGGGATTTTAGACAAATACTACCATTGATAAGAAAGGGTACAAGAGATGCAATAGTTTTCGTTGCAATAAATTCATCCAAAATACGCACGGGTGAAACTGTAAAGTTTTGAGGCTCACGACTAACATGAGGCATATGGTGGATCTGATTTTGAAAGTGAACGTGAGAAAATCAAAGAATTTGTTGAATGGATTCTTAGTGTTGGTGACGAAGTATATTGGCTCCAACTCTAGAGTCTCGAGGTGAAATCAAAGATTTTATAATGTCTTTGGTACTCGGAGATGAAGTCGAATACCTAAGTTCATATTGTGTATGCCAACAAAGTGAGTGGTTTACTACTGAATTACTAAACAAAATTCTGGTATCCCAAATCATAAGTTGCGGCTTAAGATTGGTGTCTCTGTAATGCTCTTGAGAAATATTGATCAATCTGCTGGCCTATGCAATGGTACACGACTATGGTAAGAGGTTTTGGGGAAGAATGTAACAGGTGCAACCGTCCTCACAATAAAAAATATTGTTGAACCAGTATATATTTCTCAAATGAATTTGGTTCCCAGTGATCCTGATATACCGTTTAAATTTAAGTGACGATAATACCCTTTGTCGCTATGCTTTGCAATGACAATAAGAAAAAGTCAGGGTTATTCTCTATCGCTTGTTGGAATCTACTTGTCTAGGCCCGTGTTCGCACATGGTCAGTTGTATGTTGTTGTATCACATGTGATGTCAAGAAATGGTCTAAAGATCCTTATTCTGAACGAGGAAAAAAGGATGACAATTTGTAGTTTCTAACTGACAACTTTATGACTTAATGTGCATGGAATAATATTTGTTATATGACTCTTATGTTTTTTTAATTACGAACCATTCACTTAAAATCAGTATTATATCAAATAGAATTTGGGTGTATATGGTTAAATTACAGTTTTATATTTAGATAACATCAAATACTATTATATTCTAATTTATTTAATTTCAGATATTGATATCAGTTTTATAAATTTTAACCCTATTGTCTAACTAAATATTGGCAAGACGAAATACGATTAATTTTTCAATTATACCAACAACGTTGGCCAGTGCCTTAAGCTACATTAGGACACGTGGGTTGATTTAGTGTTCCCGAGTTCGATTCCCGCAGTGGAAAAACTCGATCTTCATCAATGCAAAATTTGATCCTAAGCATGAGTGGAGATTATCTTTTGTTGAAAGCGTTTGGATACTCCGTGGGTAGTCAACAATTTTTCATTTGTACTAAGTCAGGTTGTAATGCCAAAAAATTTTTTGACAAAATTATAGACCAAAATTATACAAAAACATTTTCTATACCTAATATATTAATAACTTCTAAATATTTAAATTAAGGATAATTTAGGCCAGTGCAGCGCACGAGTAAATCGCACTAGTAAGCAAACATTAGACAATGAAAGTTGATATATCTGGACCAAATTCTGAACCACATACATCAATTTTCGTTAATCAGTGTTGACTTAGATGGAGTATATATCATATGGTATGGGCAATACAACCAAGCATGAGCTAGCATACAAGTTTAAAAGGTGAAGTGAAAAAGATCTCTCTCCTTCTTCCCATGTGATATACTGTAATTCTATTATCTTATTATTCAATATAACTTTGCATATAGATGTGACATTGATTACTAATGAGGAAATGTTGCTTATCAATGTGCTCATATTTAATGCACATGCAGGAACCTATACGTATATAGGGGAACACTCCATTTCATATACAGTATCTGGCATAATCCAAAACTGTTTGCTTGATCAATGAACAATATATATAACAAGTAAAACAAACAAAAAATGGTTAAGATGAGTCAGCATTTTTTATGACCTTGTGATGCAAGATGCTTGTCCTCATTAGTAGTAACCACCCCTTGTTCTTATCAGTTTCCCACAAACCAATTTTTCACCTTTTCTGTGATTTCTTATGCTAATGTTTAGATTTGGTAGAAATTTTTTTCATCTATATAGTTCCCTCATATTTTGAAATTTAGTTGCATTTGTCCCTAATCATATTCAAATATTGCTACATTTCCAATACGAGATGTATCTACATTTATAGAAAGGCAATTATATGAAGAGAATGCATGAAGATATGGGAATCTAGATGACATAAATTTCCGTGATTTTTTATTGAGCAATGATACTTGGACAAATTTTTTTAGACAAATAGAGTCAAAAACCAACTCACAACACCAATTAACCAAATTTTTAAGTTATTAACCAAGTAACCAATTAACCAAATTTTTAGTTAATGGCTTAAAAAACTCTGAAAATACAGATTGGTTAATAACCTAAAAAGCTTAGTTAATTGATGTTGTGAATTGGTTTTTGACTATATTTGTATGAACTTTTATGTCGATATAACATTACTCTTTTTATTTTTTTAATTTGCCTCTGGATTTTGGGTAGTTTATTTGCTAACATTTGACTAGTTATCTCTAATGGATTCGAGACTTTATTGTCTGTTGTGCTTAGTCTCTAATTGAAAACTAATCCTTTGAGCTTTGGTTACATAAAAATATATTATCTGGTTGTTCAAAGTTCGAGGGTCCTGATAATTGGGGTTGTGGAGTAGTATTTGAAGTTTGTATCGTACAATTATGTTGTTACTATTATAATAGACTACACGATCCACTGCTACTGACTGCAATGGCTGCTATAGTTTTGTGAGTTATATTGGATATGTTTTTAGAGAAATCATAGCCATCTATTTATTTTATTATTAAAAAATTGAAAGAAAAAAAAACACAAATAGTGAGAGATAGAGAGAAATGACGCTGGGGAATCCAAATCCATTATGGATAGATGGTATTGTTTCATTCTAAAAGTCTCCGATAGAAAAACTCTTAATTAGTGGACGGATAATGATGGGAATGGGAGTGCTGCAGCATTGTGGGCTCGGTTTGGCTGTACTACTTAGAGAATATCTCAACGTTTTTAATGAAAGAATAATTTCTACTTGTGTTTAAAATTAAATTTTGCATATTCGACAACACCGAATTTATCTCCTGCGAAATCAATCCTGAGAGCATTGAGTTGATCTTCTGTGTCTCAGAATAGATTAAATCACTAGAACAACATTTATGCAGTATGTATTGACCACACATGATGGGAGTTCACTTTGTCGTTTAGTTTGGTATAGACCTTACATCAAATCCGTAGTAAAAGAACCTAGCATTCAACAGAGAGGGAATAAAAGCTAGCCCTCAAGTGAGCTAAGAATTGGAGAGGATCTTGACTCCTCTTAACTAGAGATTAAACAAACAACATTGCAACTCTGGCTACATCTCCTCACTATAGAAGATAGATATTAGAGTAACAAGGTCGTCAGGTAAAACTGCGGAAGCACCACCAACACATCCAACCAATCGAACAGAAAGCCAAACATAAAAATAAATGTCTCTCAAACTCAAACTCTGAAAGGTTCCCTTACAACACCTCCAAGAGAAACTTCACTTCCAATCCTGCTCACCCCAATTGTCCATCTCTATTCAAACGAGGACCGTACGTGTCAATGATATGGAGAGAACTGAGAAGAGGCGATTGTTAATCCGAGTAGGTTCCCAAGATAGAGAGGTGGGTCACAATGGACACACTTAAATACCAAGTTTTTCCTTAGCCAGAACTTTCCCCAAACAACAGTGTTTTAAGTTTTTATTTTTAAAATAAACCGAAGATATTCTTGGGATGAGTCATGACTAGGTCGCTCTCTTTAAGGCGTTTCGTAGGCACTACTCAAAGGTGCAAGTAAATTTATCAACCACGACGTCCCGGGATAAAAGCAGTCGATTATCTTTATTGCAATTTTCATTTTGCCTTTGTGAGAAATTCGGTCTAGAAATACACCCTCAATATGGTTTGTAAAAACCACTCTATATGGTTTATGAAAAACCACTTTTAGCTTGAAAATACTCCAAGCTTTCAGAAAGAACCAGAAAATCGTTTAGGGAGAATGAAGAGAAAATTCTTGATCTTAAGCTTTTGGTGCGAGTTGTAAGAGTGGGGGAGAGCTCCTTTTATAGTGAAAATGTTGGGCTAGGATCCGTTGGGACATAATGGAGCAACGACTCCACCATAAAAAAACCGTTGGAAAAATTAATAAAAACGTTACGGTTTTAATTGAATTTTCCGTTACACTTTTGACTTGACTTTAAAAAATTATTTCCGAAAATAATAATAAAATACACCCCAAGCCGAGCCGGCCGGACGACGGCGCGCGCGCGTGTGTGGTGGTCACTTTGTGTGTGTCCTCACCCATCCACAAAATTGGGTACCCCTTGGGGTCTAACCCAATGGATGAGGTTCCCACTTATAAACACTCACATAATGTCTATTCCAAATAATGTGAGACTTTTTCAATTCACACAATTCATTGAAATTTCCAACACGTCAAGATAGGCAGCGAGCCTCCTATCAATTCTACTGTGTGGTAGCTTTATATTTTCCTAGGAAATTAAAATTTGTGGATTCAGTTTTTTTTCTCAACAGTAAAATTCAGAGAGCACTTTAGTCATGTTTCAAATTGTGGACCGCATCGTGTGATGCGGCCGCAATATTGTTGTTGCGGTGGTGATTGCATTCGCATCAGGTCGCAATTGCGGTATGTTTGCAAATCACAGGAAAACCTTCATCGTAACGTAGTAATGACTGTGACACAACAGATGCAACGACCATATTAGGCTGCAATCGACTGCATCAGGCCGCGATACACTTTACAATACTCGCACAAAATATATTTCTATCTTCATCTTTCTTAAAATTATATTTCAACATATGTGATTTTAGAGATAAAATAGGAGATGTATGATTTTAAATATCAGTCAAAAACAATATTGTTTTCTGTGAATTTAAATTGGATGACCGCAATAGCCACAACCGCAAGTGCAGCGATCGCATGCCCCAACCGCGATATAAAACCATGACTTTAGATTTTGTATTACAAAAAAAAGAGCGGATAACAGATAAGCTAGCGTATTGAATTTTAAATATTTGATAAAATTAGAGGTTGAACTAGCTTATAAATATAAAATGACTATGAAATGTTGCGTTGATGAATCAATTATTCAATGAAGATGACAAGAAACGCATCCAGGCAATGGTCCTTCTTGGCCGAGGACAAGATGACAAGCTGGTATGGAACAAGAGCCGAGATGGAGCCTACTCGGTTAAATCCGCCTACTATGTGTACATGAATGAGTTTAAGGACACCTCGGCTTTGCGTATTCAGGGAGATTGGCATTTAATTTGGCGTCTTACAATTCCTCACAAGGTGAAAATTCATTTGTGGAGATGTGCTCGGGGGGTACTCCCAAGTCGGTTCAATCTACGCCGACGTCATGTGAATTGTCCCGGGGAGTGTCCTTGGTGTGAACATGAGGAAGAGAGTGATTGGCACATATTTTTTGGGTGCTCTCAAGCGGAAACGATCCGAGAGCAGCGGAGTTATGGCAAATGCGATGCGTCACACGAATAACAGCGACAATAGCTTCAAGGAGATTTTATTTCGGTTGCTAGCGGTGAGTCTGTGGTGGCTAATTTGGTGTATTTGGAAGCGGGAGCGAGAAGGTGCAGGAGAATAATGCATAGCAATGTTAATTTGGTGTATTTGGAAACGGAGGAACGAGAAGGTCTGGGAGAATAATGCAAAACCATAAAACGGCTCGCAATGATCGCAAATAAGATTTGGTTTGGCAATTTTTTTATCTATGCATGTGTCAAGATCCCATAATTGGGTTATTAAATCCCAAACGGCAGTCCATTGGCAAATTCTCTCTATTTGCATAAGTGCGTCGCGATGGCATCAAGCTTAAAAGGCATAAACATATAATGCTGCGCTAAATAAACAATGGCTATTCACATTGCTTAGTGGACATAATTCGATGCTCTCCTTCATAACACGGCTTCATTGCTTGGGAAAAACCAGCCGAGAATGTGATAAAATGTAACGTGGATGCGGCGCTGTTTGATGATAATCGCTTCGGTTTCGGTATGTGCATTCGGGATAGTAGTTGTAACACCCTAAATAATTTAATTAAGTAATTGATTAAATTGTTTAAGTGTTGCACTATTTTAATTATATTAAATATAATATAGTGTATTATAATTTAATATTTTATTTAATAGGAGGGAGTGGTATGAGTAATGCTGGGATTGCAATTATGGGCCCAGGAGCCCAAGCCCAATGACTTAGGCTCCTAGGAGTAGTGCAATTCGCACCACTTTGCAAAGAAAGAAAGAAACTTGCGAAGAGAGAAGAGAGAAAGGAAGAGAAAACGGCGCAAAAACCCTAGAGAAGGGAGAGAGCTTGATCGCACCTTGAGAAGGAGGAGAAGAAGGCTCCAGTTGCTGAGGTTTTGTAGGTGACTACGTGAAAGAGCTTCTCTACGGTTTAATTTGAGGTAAGGGGAGTCTCACTCTATAATAGAGGGTATAATAGGTTGTATAGGAGTCATGGAGTCTTGATTTGATGTTGTTTGATTGTTAATTGGGTTATTGTTGGGTGAAATTGATGAATTGCATGATAAAATTGATTTAGAGCTTGAGTTAGGGTTTTATGATATATGATTTCGTGATTTGTGATGTGTTTAATGATTGAGCATGAATTTGATTGTTATAATATGAAATTAGGAGTATTAGAGTGATTATGGAGTGATTTGAGTTGGGAGGAATTGGAGAATTTGGGAGTTGTGGGTTTGGGGCGCCAAATTGCTAGGATTTAGGCGCCCTGTGTACTGTTCATGAGTTGATTTGTGAGTTTGTGCAGAAATGCCTTTGCCAGGCGCCATATGCATTTGGGAAAATGGCGCTGGAGTTCTTATTCACGTCTTTGAGTTTGTGCTGTGTCTTTGGGTGTTCTTTGCTGGCGCCAAGATTCTTTGGGAAATGGCGCCAGTGCTGCTATGCTTGATGTCTGTGTGTGTGTGTTTCTTTGTCTGGCGCCGATTCTTTGGGAATGTGGCGCCACGTGTACCTTTATTCACGTCTTTGGGTAGTGTCTTGTGCAGGAATGTCACTGCCTGGGCGCCAAGTTGCCGGAAAAAGCGCCGGTGCTGCTTTGTTTTGAGGTTACGAACATATTTCACCGTGCCATATTTTGCCATTGCCTGCCCAAATTCTATTTTAAGCATTTTGGCTCGAGTAGTTTTCCTTTTGCACGAGTCAGTTGAGAGATGTCCTAGTGGGCAATTCTGTGGCGCCATAAGCGTGCACATATGGGGTGGTTTGAGTGGAACATGATGTTCTGAGCATATTTCACCGAGCCATATTTTGTAATCACCTGCCCAAATTTAATTTAAAACATTTTGGCTCGAGTGGTTTTCTGTTTGCATGTGTTGTGTGGGTGGGTGGTGTAGGCGGCAACAAGCAGTCTTTGCCAGGCGCTAGGCAGCGCGCGTGTTCGAGAGCTTGTCTTTGTGGGGCGCCAGATTTTGTGTTCTTGGCGCTAGTGCTGTGTTACCTGAGCGCCATATTCTTTGGTGTTTTGGCGCTGTGTGTGAGTGTGTGCACGGGCGCTGTGTGTGGGAAAAGTGGCGCTGTGTCTTTGGTGTGCAAAGGGGGGCGCCAGATTGTGGGGCATTTGGCGCCGGGTGGTGCCAAAGTGTGTCCTAGAGGTTGTTTTGGTCCCTAGGTGACAGTTTGGTCCCTAGGTGACTGTTTGGTCCTAAGGGTGTGAGTTTGGTCCCTAGATACCTGTTTGGTCCTAAGGGTGTGAGTTTGGTCCCTAGATACCAGTTTGGTCCAAAAGGTGTCAATTTGGTCCCTAGGTGTTGGATTGGTCCTAAAGGGTGTTTTTAGGTCATTGAGTGAGTTTTAGTCCTCCTAATTGAGATTAGTCCTTGGGACTTGGTTGTGTTGAGTAGAGACTGAGATGAGTGATGATGCCATGGGGGCATGAGCCATGAGGGCTAGAGTCATGAGGGCTCCACTTGATAATGATAGAGCCATGGGGGCTATAAATGAGATTAATAATGAGGTGAGAAATAATTTGTAAATGTGCTTGTGATGTGTTCATGGAGTCTCATGCATACATTCGGCTGCGGTCGCGACGTTATAAATTGATTTGAGAGGCCATGAGGGCCAGAGTCATGAGGACTCAATTTGATGATGATTCTGCCATGAGGGCAAATGGTACCACATGCATATCTACATTGCATACATTCTCATGAACGCATAAATGTTGTTGAGTGATGATTGGTATGACTGATTGTGTGGTGAACTGTGACTGTATATATATATTGCCTATTATCACTTTTATTATACAGTTCGAGACTCACCCTTTCTGTTGTTGTTTACCACAGGTAGTCATGAGTGAAGGCTTGCTACCTTCACTATATCCCCGAAGTCGATGCGCGCTCGATCACGTAGCACCTAGGGGATGGGTTATAGACTCTAGTTTGATCTGTTTTGCTCAATGTTGAGCCTTTATATGTATTGCTTTGAGACTACTGATTTAACTTTTGAGATTATGGTTTATTTTCCGCTGCGTTATGTGGAATTATATTCCCACGAGTTTATTTTATGGTGTTACGTATTTGAAGCTATTATTATGAAGTGGTGATTGTTGAGTGGTTTTTAAAGAGATAAGTGTAGCATCCCATTGGATGATTTCAATTAAGAAATGAATTTTTATACTCTGATTTTGATTTAATTTTAGGGTAGAAATGAGTTATTCTGATGAGTGGTTCCTTTGTTAAGGCAAAAAGCGACTTGGTACTTGGCTCCCCACACCGCATGAAGCGAGAGGCATTAGGATTATTTTTTCACATTACTTGGCCCATGAAGTGCATATTCCTAGAGTCACCATTGAACTGGACTGTAAGCCGGTGGTTGATGGATCAACGGAAGGTGTAGTTCCATTACTGAGCTCGGCACTATTATATCCTATTGTAAGAACCTTTTGACACTTTCACAAAATTATGCGGTTAGTTTTATTCGGAGGCAAGTCAACCTTGTTGCTCATACACTTGCTAGAGCATCAAGGAATTTCGCTAGCTCACATACCTTTGATTGTAGTCCGAATTGTATTACCTCTTTGATTTTGAATGAAATGATATGAGTTTTCCATTGTCAAAAAAATATATAAAATGACATAAATGGACATTTGTAATTAATGATTGAATATGAGAGAGAAGTATAATTTAATGGTGGATAAATGAGGAATTTAATTAAAATAATAAAGGTAAAATTGGTAGAAAAAATGAAACGCTATAAGTTCAAACGTCATTTCAAGTAACGTTTCAAAAAAACTTTATAAGCTAATGAAAAAATGTTATAAGCTTGTATTGCCAAGTAGCTACCATGAGCTTATACGCTATAAGTTATCCGCTAAGTAGGGGTTTGGCTTTGCTGTTTGGCAAACCAAATCCGCTAGCAATTAATTAAAGATATCATTTTGTATCATTTTATATTTATTAACTACTTCAACCGCTAATTTTACTAAACACTTCATTCACCATCAGCTAGCTTATTCGCTATCCATTATAAGCTATCCGCTATAAGCTCGTCCGTTATCTGCTAGATTATCTGTTATCCACTATTTTTTACCAAACAGACTCTTAGAGCATCCACAATGGTGTTCCTTATAGTGTTTTTTCCTTATTAAGGATATCATTAATAAGGAATACCATTGTGGGAAAAAAATTGTGTTCCTTGTCCTTGTACAAAGACTTTCTCTTTCTTTCCTTAAGTGAGTCCCATTTAAAAATTTGTGAGTTATTTATTTATAATATGTATAGTTATTTGTGGGATCCATTTAAGAATTTTTTGATGGTGTTGTATTGGAGAGATTGAGTAGGTATTAGGTATTAGTATTAAAAACATATAAAAGAGTTATGTGTATATGTGTAATTTATTTAAGGACTCAAATGAATAGTACTCTATTAAGATGCTCTTCTTTCCTAGCTATTGCTACACACGTGGATGAAGGTGGAATCCTGTGATATGATCACCGGCTTTAAATATTTTCTTTCTTTCTTGGATTCTTATTCTTCCTTTGTGCTGTCAAAAAGAGTGCAATAACATTGAGGACTTGAGCCAGCTGTGCCTATGTGAAAGCAAGGAAATTAAATTTGAGCCGGCCTATTCATAAATCCTGGAGCCTATATTTACCATTTTCAAACCCTATATCTCACTCACCTATGCTATGCTATGCTATGCTATGCTATGCTAACGGAATCATTTTCTCGAGTATAGTTTAGGTAACTACATAGCCTATGTAGTGACCATCACTAAAATGGTAGTATGGTCCAATAGAAATTAATAAAATCACAATCAATTTAAATATGGAATCAATTTAAAAAAAATTAAAAATATTTTTGATTTCCTATTTATTATGCATTTAATATGGAATCAATAAAAAAAAACATGCTGAAAGAGTGCCCCAAAAATAGGAATTGATTAAAATAATCTGGAAGCAATTAAAACGGCTGGAAAACGAAAGGAAAGGAACGAGTAAATCTGGGTTCCAGCGAAAGGGGAAAGAAAATGCGGGAGCGAGAAAATCACCATGGTCGCAACCCAAAGAACCCGAGCGAGAAGATTAAAACCATCAGCAGATGATAGAAGGCGACGCGAAGTAGAACGGGGAATAACGAAGAAGAGCGAAAGGCGAAGAGCGAAGAAGAACTAAGGCGGCGCTCGAGCGGGAAGAACGAAGAAGACAGCGCGCGGCGGAAGGAAGTCACTCATAAACCCATAAAACCCAAAGCGAAGCGAGCGAAGGAAAGGCGAAACAAAGAAGACAACGATTACACTATAAATGCATGTAAGATTCTAAAATTCATTTCATCTTGGATTGGGTTTCGTAAACGAAAATCTGATTCATTGTGATTTCACAAATCACTAAAGGGACATTAGGTTATGATTTAATCATGGTTAAGTGCTTTTTTGATTTTTACGATTTTGGTTTTTCACGATAAACTTGACATTAATACAGTGCTTTTGATTTTACGCTTTTGTGATTTTACGAAATTGGAACCTATAATTGAATTGTTGGTATTTACATTTGCCAATGTTTAGTCCATGGGTAGCCAAAAATGAGCCATATTTTGGTTAGAATGTGATTATCCAACATCTGCAGGGGTTACGGCTAGGTAGTCAATTGCTAACCTATAATGGTTTTTGTGATTATCCAACATCTGCGGGGTTACGACTAGAATGTGATTATCCAAGCGAAGCTTGATCACTCAATATGCTTTATTGTTTGTTTAATAATTGCTATATATATAGAGTCATTACTACACAATATTGGTTGCTTTGCATAAACTAATTCTGAGTTAGATAAACCAAGAATGAGTAGTGTTTTGGATAGACAGATACTAGCCAACAACAATAATGGTTATGGCTAGATAATAAGCAGCCAAACTATATCCTTGTTATGGCTATGTAGACTTTAATAATGGTTTTTGCTAGATAGTCAATTGTTTACTGTTTCTGTTTCCATTGTTTAGTCCAAGATTGGCCAAGAATGAGCCATATTTTGGTTAGATGGTGAATACCCAACATTTAACCTTGTTACGGCTAGACAGTGAATAACCAATGTTGTTCCTTATTATTGTTATTTGTTTTTATCTAATGCGAACTCTGGTTCATCTTACTTTCAGGGGTGATGGCGATAGGAAAGAAAAAGGAGCGTAGGATTAGTGAGAAGGCGAAGGCTCCGAGGTTTAGACATAAGTGTAAACCAAAGAAGGTCTTCGGTATGCTGAATGGAATTGAAGGACCTCGGAAAGAAAATTTGCGATCAGCCCGGGTTTGGATCGCTGATGCTTATATCCAAATGGAATCGGATTCCCGGTGAGTTCGTAAAATGGGTGTCCGAAAACTTTGAACCCGAACAAAGTCAACTCCGTCTGAGCAAATATGAAGCACTACCAATAGTGTTGGAAGACGTGCAACGGGTTTATTGTCTTCCCAACGATGGGATACCCGTCAAACCATTACAATGTAAGTGCAAGAAGGGTTCAATTTTGAAGTTGCGTAGAGAGCTTGGGCTAGAAACTGCAGTTCCTAATATCGATCGTGTTTCTGAGAAACAACTTGAGGCGGCTATATCAACGGTGCAAAGCGACGAGGCTTGGTGCAAGGGTGTACTCTTATACATATTAGGTTGTCTGCTATGTCCAGATCACATTGAGGGTGTGTCTTTGAAATACGCCAACGTAGTCAAAGACCTTAGTATGGTGTCAAAATACCAATGGTCGAACTATGTATTGAACCACCTGCGCGGCGGCACAAAGGGGTACAAATATCCTAAATCCGACCTACACTTCTTCATGGTTAGTTAATTGATTATAGTGTGTTCATTGTTTCATCTATCTTTCCAGCTGTTAACCAATATGCTTATTCCTAATTACGTATTGTTTATTGAAATTGTTTCAGATACACTACTTAGAGAGATTGGGTTCGAATAGTCCCTACTCCAGAGGTTCATGCACTCCTCCAACTTTGAAAAATTGGGACACCATGAGGGAGCTAAAAAAATTGGAGGAGGTGCACAGACTCTGTGGTTTTGTTCGAGGGATAACGGCTGGATATGAACTAAGGCCGGCAACAACTCCCGGTTCTTCTATATCACTCATACCGTTCGATCCCAAAACGTGTGCAGCTTCAAAGGTATCCATGTTTCTGACACTAAACTTTTTAAATGTATTGGCTACAAACAAACGTTTGCCCCAAAACTGTTATAACCACATATCTATATCCACTGTCCATTTCCTACATCGTGTGTGCTTGACCCTGTTTGGTAGCGGTTACTTTTGCAGAAATTAATTCTTTATATTCGTGTATACACACATTATATTTCTAGGTATTTTGTTTGTTTCTTTGTTTGTCGATGATCAATGTGATGTGAACTTGATGATGTCAGTATTGAAATGTGGTCAGGGTAGTATGGTTACAGCCAGCCAAATTGTGTTGCATTTTTTTGCTTTGTGTTTGTTTTGTTGAATATGAAAATGACTATGGGATGATGATATATTCCACTGCAAATTTCCTCCCATTTGTGTAAATTCGTTGATATATATTTACAAGCATTAAGTATTGCCCCGTGCTGAATAGTTCATATTAGATTCTTTGCATTCAATGGAAGCTGTTTGTCGACGATACACTACACGACATTTTTGTTTATAAAACTATAGGCTACAAACTAACCAGAAACCTTGAGATGCTTGGTTATAAATCCATAACCTCTAAAATGTTTGATCTTGGTTGGTTATAAATCCATAACCTGTAAAATGTTTGATCATGGTTGGTGCCACCTAACCACACGCATGCATGAATATGGTTAGTTGCGTAACTGTGTCACATATGTAGCCAGGTTTCTCCAAGGACGATGGATTCCACGTAACGCTAAAAATGAGTATGTATGTATGTTGATGCAGGTCACGTCGAACTTGAAATTTTGTGAGTACCATCTTGAGCAATTTAAGGAATGCATCGTTATTTTGAATGAACGGGCGAAGGAAACTATTTGTGAATGAAGGGCCTTGAGTGGGAGGTCTGGTGGAGTCAGGTGATGAAAGCAGCGAAGAAACATACGAGGGTGACAATGATTCTGTAACATCGTTTGGTGAAGAAGATAATGATCCAACACCACACGGGGGGGAGGGTGTGCGTGGTTTGGCAGAAGACGGTGCTCAAGGCATGCATGGAATGGCGGAAGAACGGACAGATATGTGGAAAAATGGTCATAGTATTGATGATAACGGGTCGATACGATGTGGAAAAAACACAAATGACATTGGGTCACAATTAGTAGTATATGTTTCTCCCGTAGTTGCCACGGATGGGCCTGACAACAGTGATAGGTACAAGTTTAATATAGTGTGTCATCATTTATTATAATGTGCGTAACTGACTGCTTTTATATTGATTCATGACACAAATAGGGGGAGACAACAGGGGGTTCATCAGAACAAACATGACAAATTAGACCACAGCATGCCAAGTTTTAATCTGTAAGTGCGCAAGTTTCGGAACTTTACTTCCCCCATACTAGCTATGATGATATAATCTTAAACTTGTGGGTGGTTGTTTATTGCTTCTCTATTACTGTTAGATTTGGCTTAAAAATTCCATTATGCATTATTTTGGTAATTATCTAACTTCAGCTTAAATTACAGTCTTATTCCTCCTACGGTCGGACGGAAGGTAGGCCCCGACGTCCCTATCGACGAAGCAAGGTATTTATTTAATTTGAATTGACCACATAAGCTAGTACAAGCACCCGTTATCTTATTAATAACTTAAATCAAATGACATATAACTGACTGTGATTTTATTATTTAATTGAAGTAGGGGGGAGGAACTATCCAATGCTCCGGTTAACAAGTGTGTCAATGTGGACTACACACCTCCAAGTTTTAATCTGTAAGTGACAACATTGCAATTATTTTACTGCTTATAGTGATAGGTATACAGGGGCACTTTAACTAAACACGAAACGTTTCGCGGTCACGTAACCTTGATGTTGTATACTGATATGAAATTTTCCAGCTTGACCGAAACTCCTCCGGATGTTAAAAGGAATCTAGCCGAAGATTTTGAAAATCAAGTTGTCAGTCCTAGGACAATCATTAAAGAAAGTATGGAGTATGTAGAAGCTAACATGACGGAGTTCTATGGGGATTCACCGAACTTGAAGTTGCGAGTCCAGACATCAGAGTAATAATTATTACCCCCTGTGGATTTAACGGGCACTTTGATTTTATATATTGTTTGTTAATTACAGTAACAAACTAACTTGTTGATTTCAGGGCTAAACCGGTGGGGCCAGTGCTTGGTGGATGTTCAAGAAGATAAGAAGGATGTGAGCAGCCCGGAAAGGTACATCCGCAAGAGGAAGAGGATCGCAAAGCCATCAAGATACTTGCAGAGCCCGTATGATAACCACGTTGCTCGGACAGCAGCATTGGCGAAGGAAAAGAACCTTGTCACCTATATCTGATCACCAGACCAACCATAGTAAGTTTAGTTATTCTTAATCCAAACTCAAATAAACATAGTAACCAATATACCTGAATGCTCTGGTGATGGATCACAAAACCAAATAATGCTACATAGGTGGTTGGAAGGTAATTAACCAACTGCGCTTATTTCAATGGGTAGACTCATTACCAGATTTATGTGACGCATATGTGCTTATTTCTTTCTTTAGTGTTCTTACACGTCACAAGTTATTTAAAAAAGGATTTCAAAAATATGGAGTTAAGGTGTAAACAACAAAAACAAATCTCAAAAAGAATGACATGGCACCGGGTCGATCACTGACCATACTATCATGGACTAGCCAAGGTATGAAACAAGATTGGCTAGGTTTTGATTAACCAACAAAGTTCGGTAAGGTGACTAATTTATTTTTACCCAATCTTGTTTCATACTTTGGCTAGTTTATGATAGAATGGTCAGTGATCGACCCGGTGCCATGTCATTCTTTTTGAGATTTGTTTTTGTTGTTTACACCTTAACTCCATATTTTTGAAATCCTTTTTTAAATAACTTGTGACGTGTAAGAACACTAAAGAAGGAAATTGTGGGAGCCATGATCACATCTTTATTATCATTATGTATTCAAAAGTTAGTGTTGCATATTTTGACAGAACATTTGTTAATTCTTGCAGTTGCTTGATTGGTCGGTATATAGCAATCCTCCTAGTCTATTTCTATCAACTTGAAACTCTTTCTAAAAGTATTTATGGTAGACATAGTAAAATGATTTTATAAATGCACCAAGCATATAAGCGACTTAATGTTTTTTGCATTCCCTGAAATAAAGTTCTGTGCATATGTGACGCATGTGTGCTTATTACGTGCAGCACTTACTCAGCATATTTACTCAAATATATATATATATATATATATATATATATATATATATATATATATATATATATATATATATATATATATGATTGATTTGTCCACCTTATCTTGTGATTGATTTTACCAAAATACCAATATATGTCGATTCAATTGGATGAGCGGTTCAACCTTAGGAGGCAGGAATTGTGGGCGTTGCGGGGACGGTGAATGGGTGGACAGCCTTGTCATAGATACTTGGACTAACATCTTGAATCTCGATCAGTGGAAAGATGAAAAACTATCTTCGACAACAAGAGCTTGGTAAGTATGCGACCTCTGTTTCATCGAATTTGTATTATATACATTTGTTTGTGATACTATTGATTCCTGTAATGTCTATACATTATGAATTTAGAATGTGTTTATAGGTTGGGTAACAAATTTTTAACAATCTGTTGACTCAATATAGTGGAGAACGTAGTCATAAGGCAAGCATGTATTTACGTTAACACTTATACCTTAAGTTAGTCTCCATGACAAGATAGACTGCTGGTGTTTGTTGTATTTAGGATGTATATTTTAACACTTTGTTGACTTATTTCCTTCTTTGAATTCCCAAGCCACAGATAGCTACAGCAGGCGAAGTATCACGTGTAAATCGTGTGGATCATCGAGACCAGCGATTGGCGGCGGACGCTTTCAATAAAAAGCACAGCATATTCGACAAATTCTTAAAGCAGCTGGATATCGCAGGACTTGAATACGTAAGTTATCATTGGTTTTCTTTAGTATTGATTTAGCAAATATCAATGAATGCATTCTCTGTGAATTCTTCATAATTTGTTGCCTTACCTATATCGCAGATTCTCATGCCAGCTATTGCTAGAAAGCACTTCGTGACATACGTGCTAAACTTAAAGATGGGCCGGTATGAATTCCTATCTAGCCATGATGACTTCACAAGAAAGAACAAAAGTGGGACATTTTCTGAGTTCGAGTCTATGGGCGATAGATTGATGAGCGAGGCACGCGAAGTTTTGTTCTTTGAACGATACAACATCATAAACAAGCGTTGCCCATATCAATGGGAAAACTTTGGGTGGTATGAACCAAAAATGCCGGGGACAATGACAAGATAGCGCGGTGTGGTGTCTTCACCATGGTGTTTCTCAAAGAATGGAATGGGGACGAAAATGAACTTGAGTCTTTCGGGGCGTGGGAAATATCTAAACCAAAAGAAAAGAAGCTTTCCAATATGATAAACCGCATATCACTATGTTGTGGAATCATGAACCACCCGTCCAACTCATCTGCGGGGGTTATCCAGTTTTGAGGCAAAGCAGTTACGTGCACAATTGGAAAAAGATATTTTGGCTAATGGAAGTGCACACAAGCCTACTGTGAAAAGGCGTATGAAGTAGTATACTTAGTTTGTTTTTTGCAGCAAAATTGTGTATACGTCTTTTTTGGTTTTAGAACATATTTCCACGGGATTAATATAATTGCACTTGCTTAATAGTTCAACATAGATATCGACTCTATGCTCGTAACACATCTTGAACCTTTATATGATTTTGATTAAATTGGTCTTATATATATATATATATATATATATATATATATATATATATATATATATATATATATATATATATATATATATATATATATATATATATATATATATATATATATGTTTGTAATTGCCAGTGTGCATGATTGTTGCTATAGAGCTGTTTTGGAGAGTAAGTAACAATTATGTAACCAACTCCAACGCATGATATGATTAACTCGTGTCTAACACCATTTCGCTATGAGTATGGTTAGTAAGTATATGATGCAGGTCTGGCCACTAACCAACTCCATCTCATGTGGTGGTTAATCCCTCTATTACCAGCGTTTCATTGTAGTATGGTTAGTTAATATATTTAGCATGTTTGGCCACAAATTGCCCGCGCATTGTTAAATTGTGTACCAGTGACCCTTAGAGGTAATGATGTAACTTGTTATCGACCTTTTATATTTGCCTATAAACCATATATTCAGTGGACAACGGATACGTATATATCAATGACATTAAGACGAAAAATGTTTACATAGCGAAAAATTGGTAAGCAAGGATCTAATAAACTTTCTCCTCAACGTTCATCATAACATAACTAAGATGTTAATAGAGACAACCGGTTTGGCAACCAATCTGCTGAATTATATATAAATGAAAATTATATCAAAGATGATGCTAATAACAACTACATGGCGATAAAGTTGATAACGAATAACGTTAAAAACTTTTTTCGTGAGGTTTAAAAAAATATAACTAATATGAGAAACCATTTTTCTACGTGTTGCCATAAAACACCTAACTATCACGCCTCTTCTCCAGTTCCATTGCATGCTTTCGTTTTTTGTTTCTTGATCAATTGTCTTTTCTCGGAATCAGACATCAATCTGACCTTGCTCTTACATGGGTTTTGCCGTAATTTTATCCTTGTAGCTGGGAAATCACCTTGTTCATATTCTATTGCCGTATCCAACAACCACAACATACGTAAGGAATCACAAGAATAAGCAAACGTTGTATGGGACTTAAACAATTAAAGAAATACAAATAGAGTGTACAAAGTACCTGGCAAAGATGAACATGATGCACGCGAAGGTTCAGTCGTTTCAGGCATCAAATGCATCAACCGCTCAGCCTCCTTAACTCCATCATTAACATGGCGTATAAAAACATTAAATGCAGCCTCGTTGTAACATATCCGTGAACCAGCTCCAGCAACTATATTAGTAATGTATTGGTACCTCTCCCCATAATTTGCAAGAGGCTTGGTTTCATGTAGCTGAGTGACATCACTACCAAAAGACTTCTTATAATCCCTGCACCATCTTTTTTTAATATATCCAGGAGGGATGCAATGGAAAAAAGGTTGGCGCAACGCACCATAAGCAGCCAAGTCTCTCAGTGTGTGCCGACAGATTAATCCCCAGTTCTCCCAAAAACGACAGCTGCACATAACATAACCTTTACCCAAAACCAATTCAACAAATTCGGTTTCTACCAATTGTTCGTCCTCGGTGAACTGTTTATCCCATCTCTCGACATGTATGTCATATGAGGAGTCCGGTTTAAGGTCCGGCATATGCTGCAATGTAAATATACAAGCAAACAAAATAACATGGTCAGAAAAGTATATTATAATGACAAGGAAAAAAAATCCCTTAAAGTAAAGGTGTGTGTTTACGAAGTGATTGTGTATGCTCGGAGAGCGTCAAACTCTTACGGATTATTTCAAAAATGGAAGGAGTAAACAATTTAGCCGCGTGACGCATCAAACCACTATTGGGGAACTTGTTGTCAACGATGGTGTGCTGCATTTTAAAATTAGACCTCAGCTCATTATGGCGCAGATCATCGATGAGAACTTGGAACCTATGTAACAATTGAACGATTGAGTGTTCCGTCTTCAGATAGAAACGAGCAAATGCATTGAATTGCTCACTAAGTTGTGTGGTGTTCTTCCCAGCAGTGAATGCATTCTTCACCCAAGCAGAAGACCACTGCTTCCTACTAGTGTAAATAAACTTTGCTTGATTGATGTCAGAAACATGTGCATTACTGAAGCATTGGTTAATCATGTGCTTCCAAGAGTATTCAAACTGCTCCTCATTGTCAACGTGCTTTATAAGATGCTTGAATTCATCGAAAAATGCAGCAGTTGCCCTAGCCCCAAGTTTCTTACTAGCATTTTGCTTGATGTGCCAGGAACAGAGAGCATGGAAGACATCTGGGAAAACCTCGCGAACACCCGCAGCAATGGCAGGTGCTTGGTCTGTCATAATTGTCTCTGGTTTCTTTCCATTCATGCATTTCAGGAATGTCTTGAACAACCAGTTGAATGTAGCCGCAGTTAGGGATGGCAATGGGGGGGCGGGGGGGGGGGAGTACTTCCCCGCTCCCCGTCCCCGCCTCCCAAATCGTCCCCCGTCCCCATCCCTGTTCCCCGCCTCGGGGACATTTCCTCCCCCATCCCCATCCCCACGGTCCCCGCGGGGACCCCACAAGTTTATTAAAATTTAGCAAAAATATAAACTAAAATATAATAAAATTAGAAAAATATATAAAAAGTAGGACTAAAATTCAAAAGTTTAACATTTTAATATAAAAAATATAAATGTTAGTCTTACTTTTATATTTTAATATTTAGAAAGTATAAAAGTTAGAACAATTTAATATTTTGTTAATATTTTAAATTAAAAACACTTATAAAAAAACTAAAAAAATTAATTACCTATAACATAATATATATCTATAATAAGAATATTTATGTAATATATTCGGGGCAGGGTCCCCACGGGGCGGGGGGTATGATCCCCATCCCCATCCCCACTTTGACCGCGGGGGGATTTTCTCCCCATCCCCATCCCCACGGGGAAAAATCTCCCGCCCACGGGGCCCCATTCGGGGCAGTCCCCGCGGGGATCCCCACTTGCGGGTAGAAATTGCCACCCCTAGCCGTAGTTTCATCATACAGCAACGCGCCCCCAAACACGCACGTTCCTTTGTGATGGTTAAATCCAACAAAAATACCTAAAAAATGTGGCAAAGAAAATTAGTCCAAAACCAATGCTTATAATCCGGCTTTGACAAAACATAATTCTTGCTAAAAATATTTCCTAACCGCCAAAAGATATAATAAGGGTTAGTAAATCTGCCTAGAGAATAACATGATGGAAAAAAAGTTGGGTAACTCAAAAAAATAATAAACAAAGTTGGGAAGCAACGTACCAAGTGGCCTATAGTTTTTGTTTGTTCTATAAGTTGTGTCAAAGCTAACAAAATCACCAAAAATGGCGTAGTCAAAGACGCATGAGGATCGGCCTGAGAATATTGAGCAGTTACTGTTCTCGTCAACTTGAATGTCATAGAAGAACCCATGCCTCTCATATGCCTGCTGTCTGAACCATGATTGCAGTACAATAGCCTCCCCAGGTTGTAATGCCTTCGCCTTGGTAACCTGCACATGATTCTTCAAATTAGTGCGAAGAAAACCAAGATTATTAACCCCACCAGCAGACCGAGCCATTGTGTCAAATGTAGCCCTTGCGGATATACCAGATGCCAAATTATTTTCAATAATAAGTGCCTCTTTGTTAAAGTGATGGATCTATTAGATGGTAGAAAGTGTCTCTTGTCAGCCTCTATCAGTGGGTGGTTATGGGAATCAGTCCACTTGGTAATAACGTAACCTCCCTTTTCAACATTCATCCTTAACTTGAAAGAAGCCGAGCACCCTGTCCTAGTGTCACTCCGTTTTTGCGAAGAAGTAGATGGCTTGTCTTTTACGCCTCTTAAAACCTTCTTTATGGCACATCATAGTCAAATAGAGCGGGAAGTGCTGTGGTCTTTCCCCTTAGTATCACGATACACATGGGACTTCACGATTGAAAACCCCATTGAATTGGCATATGAGCTATAGAACTCACTTGCATCGGACTGTGGAGAACACTAGGCGTTTCCAATACGTAACATCCGCGGGGTTAGGAGTGACCCACGGCATACAAAGTAAAAATTATGAATAACCAACGAGGAGAATATAGCCAAAATAACTAAACTAGGGTATGAAGCGAGTCACCTGACTCGCAACCACAACATCATGGATTTCGTCGTCACGGAACCCACGTTAGTATCTCTTTGCAAATTATAAATCGTTTATATCGCCGGTAGCAACCACATCTATACGAAAGCGGTTAGAAAAGTTAACTGTTATAAGCATTTCCGACCAAAAACCATATACACCCAACGATAGAAAAAAATTAATGACAACAAATAGATCCATCCGATGTGTAAAACAATATTGGATCTTTGGACACGCAATCTTTGGATCAGAACTTAAACACTCTTGTATCACTAAGCCGATAATGAACTAACCACAACAACACACACTGTTGCTAGTTCGTTAGTAGCCATGAAAATCCAGTCTTTTGGTTAGAAACACGCATGATACCAAAAAAATAGTAAACTATAATCACTACCTAAGATACAATTCAAAGGAAAAATGAGCACCTGTTCCAATGATGTCGGATTGCTCCTTATCGTGACCCTGATTCTCATGTGTTATATCATCGTCACATATGTTACTAAATTCTGCAACGACAAGTGTATACAAGCAACGGTTAATCATTATTTAGTGGAAATCTAATACAAAATAGCATGCGTATTTAATATGGAAAAAAGGCAGACAGAGTCATGAGTATATAGTATCTTTTGGGCTTTCACTAAGTACACTAACCACAACGTAGCAAGATTTGGCTAGATTGAAACTATCCATGGGTTTAAAGAGTCCTGGTTAGTGACGTCTATTAACCAAGAATACAATAAATCCTAAAGATGAACTTGGAAAAATACAATCAACTGAAAGTTGAGCATCTTAACCAATAATCACAGATTTATTCTTTTGTGAAATAAACGATGCTCCATACTATAGAAAGCTATAATCACAGGTTATATTAACTAATATCCAGACAACACATAAATTGAACACCTGGAACAACGATGTCAATTTGCTGATGATCAGTATGCCTATTTTCAGGTATGTTACTAAATCATGCATCATCAAGAGAATACCCGCTAATAGTTAGTCATTGTGCATGGTCAAAGTGAAATACGAGAGTGAGGAGACTTACGGCGAGTAAGCGTGTAAAGCTAATGTTAAATCGATCATGTTCATCATCGCTTAGGTTTGAGCCATTATCGGTGTATCTGTAAAACGCGAATCCATTATTAGTGTCTACCCCGTTGTTTATTTTAATATGTAGATGGATAAGAGCTGTAAAATTCGCAAAGGAGAGATGGATTAAAAAAAGAATTACGTTTAGAAGGAAGAAGGAAGAATGAGGAAGGATGAAAGAGGATTAACGAAAAACAAATAAGTTTTGAAGGAAGAAGTTTAAAATTAAATTGGCTCATTATTAGGTTTTATTAAAATACAATAGTTAAAGGAATTTGGCTTAAAGGGAATTTTTTTTAAACATTTATCCATTCAGATTGTTTTTCCACGATACCATCTTGTGAGGGAATAATTGCATAATTAATGGGACGGTTTCTTCATCAATGCATTAAAGGGTATAACCAACATATATTCCGAAAACAGTGGCATACATACTGTAACGGTAGGAATTGATTTTAATAAAAAATAAACTACTAAATATAATTAACAATCTGAAAGTACATATATAACCTTTTTAATATCACCCCTTGGATCTCAATGGAAAAATAAATGAGAGATCTAAAGGTTATAAACAATTTAGTGACCATCACTAAACACTTGGTTTAGTGATGTAATCCAAAGCCCATTTTCTCCCATCTTAATTCTTAACTTTTGATTGAATCCTATCTAACTAAAGAATGCAATTACTATTACTCTAGAATTTATAAAAAGTGTATCTATTCTTCCTAATATACCCTTCATTCATTGAATTAAAAATGAATTAATAAAAATCTGTTAAGAGCTTCAAGCTCAATTCCATTTCACAAGAACAATGGATTTTGCAGAGAAAGTGCAGAAACATAGAGAAAGGGATTTCAAGAAAAACTAAAATTCATTTCATTCAACTGTGTAATTACAGATACTGTTAAACACTATATACAAGTTACTATTACTCTATTTTGACCTAACCGAATGGATAACTAAACATCAGAATAACTAAAACTTAACTAATATATTGACTTGATATCTAACTAACTAATCACTACTTTGACTTAACTAAGAAAGGTAATAAAGATACAAGAGTAAAAACTATTTTACAGTGGTAATTTCCTTAATAAAATCTGTATTCAAATTCGAGGGTATATAACTCAACTATTCCCAAAATATCCTTTCCAAGCCAGCTTTGGCTGTTTCTGTGAAAACAAAAGGCTCATATATTCTGTTGACAAAAAAAGGCGCATATATATATAAAACAGTTCCCACTATAAAATTAAAGTGACACTTGAGATTTGAGTGAATGCATACATACACACACACACGTAACACGTTTGATTTCATAGCCTGCCTTTTGAAATTCTACTGAACAGCTTGCTTGCCAGTTTCACCATGAGCCATGCATGCACACAGCTAAGCAACTAGTAAATGGTTAGTGTGAAAGTGAAACTCTACTCTTTAATGGTTTGGTTCACTGGTGCTGTGAGTTTGAGTTATGGTTTTCCATAACTACTTATGTACTGGTACTCTACTCTACAAATTAATAGTTGTGGGAAACAGAAGGCCACTGCACTGGCAATGAAGTTTGAAATAGACTTCACAGTTTGACTTACGTGTCCATAATTATAGCAGTATAATTAGAGGAAACCGACTGAGAGATCGAGGCATAAGATATTAAGAATTTTGAAGTCTGATATGAACAGATTTAATATCTTGTTAAGGACATGGCAGGACCAAAGAAAATAAAATGGGGAGTAGGGCTTATAGAAGAATAATGGGGTGGATGGAATTTTTGTACTGTTGTGGTGACAGTAGTACTAGTAGCTAGGATAGGCCCCTATTGTCCACCATTATGGAATGGTGGTCTCACTTCCCTGGCATAACAGTTTTCGTTATATTTAATGGTCCCAGCGTGACGGTTAGATTAGATATGACTCTAGCAGATTCTTCTCCTTCAAAGTCTTGTTTTGGGTGAGCATGTTCCCTATGTAAGCAATGTGGAACATGTGTCGTTTTAAAGGAATGAAGAGAGGAGTAAGAGCATTTACAATGGAGACTTCTTATCTCTTAAGAGTTAAAATTTAATAGGTACCACCATTATGGAGATTGGAAAGTGGGTAAATATTGGGATGAAAGTCTTATATAGCGCGGCGACCTTTGTTTTTTATTAAAAAAATTAATAAAAGCTAAAGCTACCTTGAAAACAACTAATTTAGTGATGTGTACACATGAAACCCATTTAGTAAATTTGTTGGGGGTTCTGAGTTGGACTAATAAAAAATTATAAAAGAGTGATGTGTATACGTGAAACTCACGTAAGTACTCAATTTGAGTTTCTCTATTGTGGATGCTCTAAGGGTTTGATCATGAGGTTGTAAATCGTGCACGTATTGATAGAACCAACCCTCAAATTATTGTGAGGAAAGTTGTTTGACACTCTTGTCCAACATTCATTCATTAATTATAGAGAGTGAAATTCACATGGGTATCACTAAATTAAGTTAATGGGTATCATTTCCAAAGTGACGAAACACACGTGAATTTCATGTGATAATAGTGAGTATTGAAAGAAGGGTGTTAAATAGAGTGTTAGTAGCACTTCTCGCTATTTTAGTGGGTCGCATAGTATCGTATTCCCATGAAAAATGGTGAATTCTTGACACTGAATTAAGCATTGCCCTTAAAGCAAGGAAAACCTTAAGAGAAGGTTAAAGTCTGAGTTTTCGTTATTTTCGTTAATGTACCAAGTATCAACTTTTTACTAATTCTCAACAGGTGGTGACAAGTGTGTAAAGTAAAACTTCTCTAAATAGCAGTCAAATCACAGATGCAGAGAGTATTGTTTCCTTATGATAATAATGTTATAATATCAAAGTTGCTACAAGCATGCCTATTCTGTCACTTCTGTCCAAAGTTTACAATCCCCAGTCCTTGGTTGTCAAGCACCTCCTCAAAATCTTCCTTAAATTCTAAGCATTGTGAATAATTTTGATGGTCCACTGGTTGCGAACACCACGCTTCCTTCTATTTCTTCAATAGCACCTTCAAAATTCAGCTAGTATACATTTCAGCTCCAGCATTTCACCTAGGACCAGATGAGGGACGAGGCTTTCCCTTCTTGGAATTCAAGTGCTGGGTGACAAAAATCACTCCCATCACAATTATGAGACAACCAATCAGCATGCTGAAGAAGAGAGCACCAGGCTGCCTGGTCTGAACAAAGCCGTAGACTCCAGAAGAGGTAACGAGAATAAGGTCAGTGAGGCCATCATTCGAGAAGTCCTCACGGATCAAGACATGTGTAGGTGGACCGGGTAGTTCAATTGTAGCCAATATACTACCTCCGGGTGATATTACCACGGCTTCTTGTTCCCCAGCTGCAAGGATCATCTCTTGATTGTCATGCACCCGCAAGGAAATAGGCTTTAGTGTGGGAATCACCAGACCACCTTCCATCATCCCTGATGGGGAAGGTAGATTTGACCATGTGACACCGGTTGCTTGTTGCCACTGCCAAACAGCATCATGGCCATGCAAGCCTGGAGAGTATGCTGTAATCTGCAAGGAGTAGTGATTTTCTAAGTCAGCAATATTAGCACCAACAAGATAGTTTTTTCAGATTGAACCAACTGCAGGTACTTAGAATTCATATCTCAAATTTCAAAAGAGCACATTATAAATGGTCACATCCACTTCATCCGCCACATTAAGTCAAGTAAAACAATGGCATACCTCTCCACGATTTGTCAAGAAGACAACATCGCCATGGCTTCCCTTCCGATGTTTATGACCATCATCTCTAGGAATGAGAATGGGTGTTGCTACCTCCAAAGAAGCCATTTCTGAACCCCGGTTATAGCTTCTATAAAGTTCTCCGTGTTGGAATAAGTTAAAATGGCTATAATGACAAATAGATACATTGAAGAGTTGTTCCCTTACTGGTACCCCAGATGTTGCAACAGCCCAACATGGCCGTAGAACATCCATGGACCCACTAACTACAGTCTGCTCAGCACCATTTCCTCCAACAGCCTGATAGATAAATATTGCAGACATCAAGGAGAAGAAAATCCCTCATTAATTTATGGTGTTAAATTATTAAGATCTTGCTTTTTTTTTACCAAAAATGTGTAAAAAACACAAACCTGCACGTGATCTAGAACTCCATCGCCATTAATATCAGCATGTAGACCACCTTCCGGAAGGTGTAGCTGGGATAAACAAATTTGTAATTCAGTGGATATGAAAAAGATAATAAAATAAAACAATAATGTGACGGAGTTAAATAAAATTTATGCTGAAAACGGTCCAGTTTAAACACCAACCACAGGAGCAAATATTTGTTAGACAAACAAAACTGCTGATCAACTTACAGCCTTAGTATATATTTAGACAAAATTGTATCTTGACTTGATCAATGTATGCATTGTAAAGCAATAATTAACTTCAAGTTAATCAGTGATTTTATATTTACCTTGCATATTGTTCGGCCAGATGCCAGGTGAAGGGCTTCTATCCCCTCCTTTTGATGAGCGACGACAACATTAGGAACCCACCAAACCTGAGTGTAGTTGGTTATCGTGGGAACATAAGGTTGGTGCTGCATCCAAAAAGAAAAAAAACATTACGACAAATTCAACATTTCCGCCCTATTATGACAAATTCTCAAAAAAAGGCTTTCTCATACTGCCATAAAATGCCATCCATTTTATGAAACTCCTCCGATTAAGCATCGACATGAGAACATAAAAATGTATGCAAATACATCACTTTAATGAGAAAACCTTCAATTAAGTATATTTGATAAGTTCAGACACGTTATGCTTTTCCAAAGTAGAAATCTACTGCTTCTCTTGTTTATCTAATTTCGGAGGGGGGAAATGCTGATTTCCACCATGTCATTGCTTTGGCACATGCCATGTTTGATGAAGTACCATAATCTAAACACGATAATCCTCAAATTATTTTATATATGAACCCTAATCTAAAGAAGTGATACAATTATTCAAAGAATTCAAAGTTCATTTAAAATTAACGTCTAAGCAAGATCAATACCCCCCGTCATGAAGCACTTAATCTGTAGGAGCACAGCTGGTTCTTGAACCCACTTACACTCTTAACCCAAACATTTCCCAGTGAGTGTGAAAAAGGTAGCAGATAAATCCCCAACAATTCAAAGCATTACAGGGTTACTAGACATGTCTTGAGAGGAGTAACTGATACCAAGAAATGTTTTTCTGTTTCTATTTACCTAACCAACATAAAAATGGGGAAAACTGCATATTTATTATTTATCAATATAACACTACGTTTACAACAAAATATCTTGGCTCCCCAAACTAGGCATTTAAAATTAGAGGAGAAATAAAAAAATGTAGGTATATCACTTAAATCTTTAATATAAATGTAAGTCAGATGGGATACGGATACCTGACTGCTACATGGTTAGAAAAATGAACCAAATGCTAAGCAATGGTTATCATCACAAATTCAAAGTGGGTTTAGCATAAAAGCGTTAAAACCAATAGATTCTGTGAACGTCACCATCACCAACTTAAAAGATTTAGACCAATAACAAAAATTGGAAATGCAGTAGCTAGCAAGTAAACAGGCAGCTCTATTTCCGGATAAAGACAACAAAAGCTTCGAGCTGAAATCATGTTTTTGGAAAAGAATTTGAGTTGTCCAATAATGGCCATCTTAAAACTAATTAACATAATCTCACAAATGAATTAATTGTTAGCAGTTGCATGACATGGTTTCTAAATACCTTTCTAGATTTTGCCGAACCAGCAAAATTTGCTGCTTTCCCAATTATGTTCGAAATCTTTTTGGTTGAGTCCTTCCCCAGAGGATGGTTTTCCTCAGGCTTGTGAAAAGGGTAATTCGTAGTCTTTCCAGGTATTCTCTTCAATGTCTTCCTCTTATGCCTCCTGAAGTGGGCCAGCTTCAACAAAGTATCTTCCCTCCTATCCTGATGAATGTGTTTATATATCGTCAAATAACTACGGTATTTGAAATTAATCTTTAGTGCTGAATGTTAATCAAGGTTGACAAATAAACTGTACCCAGTGATGTGGCATAACTCCCAGGATTGATTCTCTGAATTCCCTGCATTCAAACTAGAATTTCACATGTCACAGGAAGCTATCTTTTGGGGAGATATCAATAATTGTAAACAAAAATTTCACAGTGACATAAAATGTGAATGAAATACTCCACTATGTGCACATGCTGCTACTTCAACACACAAAGGGGGGAGTTGATCAAGTAACTCGGGTAAACTTGGATGAGTACTACTGCTGCTGTACTAGAGTTCTAGTAAACTCCATAACGCAAAAAAAAAAAAAAAAAAAAAAAAAAAAATTGTTTCAATGTTTGATCATTTATTGGAAAAGGTGAATAACACGAAGATATGACTAGGAGTCCAGTCTATAGGAAGTTAGGCATAGGAGTAAATTGTCAATAAGCACTGCAACATTTTTGAAACAAATTTAGGTTATGTTTGTTTCTTTTATTTGAAAGTTGTATAGAAGACTAATGAGGAAAGGAAGGGAATGGAAAAAGTAATAAATTTGAAATTACAATATGACTTACATATATCAAAACAAGTATACCGGGCTAAAATGAAGAATAAAATCAATATGTATATTTCTAGCTTAGAGTAAAATTGACATATTGACATGTGAAAAACAAAAACAATGATTCCGCTGCTTTTCCCCTAATCCCACCCATTGACAGGTGAAAGATCACAAAAGATGGTATGTTATGCTGCTCCATTCCATCACATTCTGCCAATCCAAGATACCCTTAGGATTTAATTGAACAGCTACAACATACGTACCTCTCCAGGATGACGGCTATTCAAAGCATGAACATCGAGTTTGTAGTTATGCTGTGGAATTAACTGTGATGCATCTGAAGAATGTGCTTCGATGTTCTAAACAATGAAATGACAATACTGGGAATTAGAAAAAACAAAAAAAAAAAGGATAAATTTGGTTGAAATTTAGCAAGACCATAAAACCCAACAAAAGAGTAAGCTGAAGACCAAAGTAGGAAAAGAAAAACACCACCTCATTTTTTCTGCTCCATCGTTCTACGCCAGATCGACCAGCAAATGCATAGAATGCAAAATGGCGCAAATCCACAGTTCCAGAGTTTTCCGAAGCCTATAGGACAAGGGACAGAATAAATAGTCAAATTCTTCCACATTAAGATGGGAAGAAAATTAACATCTTGTTAATACATTTTTTTTTGTAAAAAAAATTCTAAAGTAAGGAGTCAAACTGTTCACTATTTATTTAGCTACTTTATCATGAAGGTACAGATTTATGGACTGCTTACTGCAAGGTGCATAGTGTTTATTTATTGGCTTAGTGATACGAAGCCTTGGAAAAATGTTATAGATATCTATTTATATCAGAATAGATATTTGAATCGACTGTCTAGGAACGTAAATTAAGGTCAACCTTGAAGAAAGACCCAGCAAAATTAAAGTAAACTTAATCAAACAAATAGATTTGACTCAAAGTTTAACCCAAAATCTAGCATTTAAGTGCTAGAATTGCCAGGAAAGAAATCAATGTTTTGAGCAGGTATCCCTTAGTATGCTACTAGATAGTAAAACAAAACGAGCACAAAAGTTAGCATCAACTAGCAACATGTCTATACCTCCTTTTCAGTAGCACTTCTTCGATGCTGCTCAGCAAATCTGGCTCCCATTCCCATTTCTTCAAAAGGATCCATAAAAATCTGAAAGTGGAAAGCAAAATCATTAGATCGGAAGATATTATAATAATTCACACATAAACTAGAGATGCACAATTCCAAAACCATTACCATTACAAGAATCAAATAACAATTGAAATTTCTGAAAACCAAGTAGCAGCAGCAAACCCACATTACTATCATGCTTGATCAAATAAAATTGCTGATAAAAAGATGACCTTATGCTACTCACAAACTTGGTAGTTTTCCGTTTTATGAAAGTATGATAAACATCCATATTAAAATGTGAGTTTTGCCATTACCATTTAGAAAGCGACACATACAAATCAGGAAACAAAAAGAAAAGTGACACATACATGTGGCTGCATTTCCATCCTCCCACCAACAATGATCAATCCTGTATCTCCATGCTTCAGAGTATAATTGCTTACGGAGATTGAAACTTCCCTGTGGTGAGCATTATGTGGAAAATCCTCCTATTAACAACCACTAAAAGAATCAGTAAAACCAACATAATAATATAATAAAGTAAACTAAAAGGTGAAGCTAAATTTCTATCTAGTGCAATGTCACAACAAAAACACCATACCTGCAAATTATTTTCCCACAACTTCTGGAGGTTGGAATCAAAACACATGACGAACCAACCCGATGTTACCACAACCAAAACCTGTTTCTGTGGTTGCCCAATTTTATAGCGATCAATATAGCCAGTGGCCATAGCAACAGGGCGTCTCCCAGACATGACACGCACTTTGTCAGGCAATAGAGACACCTCAGCCAACACACGTGCTTCGCTGAATCCTTCATCCACACGCCTACTATGGGGTTCCAAAACCTAAAGACACCCAAGGTAGATACAAAATCCAGTTACTACTACTTGTGCTAGTTGTAACAAACTTAGGGTCGGTTTGAATTGACTTATTTGGGATTATCTATAGACATAATCATTAAAGAGACTATTTGGGAGAGCTTAAGGAAACAGCTAATGACATGCTCATAAGCCGTTTTCGGCTTATTTCGATAAGCTCTACAAGATAGCTTATGAAAACAGTTTATAGCCTATTAACTAAGTTTTTTATCCAAATAGGGGTTATTGAGAAAATAAAACAAAAAGCAAAAATTTAGAGAATGTTTCTTTGAGCATGCACAATTGAACACATTCACGCTTCAATCGTAGAGGATAGTAAAACAAGCATATTATACTATATAAATTCACAATTAAAGCAAAAATTGCCAACCGATAAAAATGAGGAAACAAGTTAAGAATTGAATGAACCTGAATTTTGGCATCGTGAGTAGCGACGAGAACTTCCTTCTTGCCATCCCCGTTGAGATCGGCAACTAGCGGTGGCGGAAGGCGTTCAGCTTCATATTTGATTGGATATTCATCGGTTAGGTGCATCCACGCCTCTTTGAAAGAAACACCGCCTTCTTGCTGAATGAATAATTAAAATACAGGAACTTCGTTGATACAGATCAAATTAACAAATAAAATGAAATTGGATGATTTCGGTAATGCGAAATTGCATGAATTGAATAGCGGGGGTTAGGGTTTTAGAGTGAATTTTGATGAAACGGAAAGAGTAAGAGTGAGAAAGTGAATAGGGTACCTGAAGAGTGAAGAAGATAGCGAAAGCGGAAAGCATGAGAATGGCCAAATCCCGCTTCCTCATGATGCTTGCGTGAAATTAAGCTTCCGTCTCCTCTTCCTTACTTCAACAACATTCAACAAACGCTCACTGCTTGACTTTCTACACTCTTATTGGATTTGGCGATCCAATGGCGACAATGGCTGTTTCAAATTTTATTCTGTCTATTTTTTAGGCCACTCTCTGGTTATGTGTTTATTTACAACTTCCATAAGCTCATCAGAAACACATTTTCTGATACATATTCTTTTATTACATTTTTTTTTATAAAATTATTTTATTTCTTTTGTATGATTTTTTTTAAAAAAAATAATTATTATTAGTGCACCCAAAAAAATACTTTTGAATTTTATTCAAAATTTCTCTTGTTTAATTTGGCTTTCGTGTCTTTTTTTTCTGATGTCGGACCGACAAGTGTCAGAACCAAACACACACAAATGGAAAAACCAATAATCGACACCCAAATGATTGAACCTGATAACCGAGTGTCCATAAATGACACTTCTACCATTGCGATGAATCAGCTTTGAACGTTGGTGCTTAATATTAGATAATCCATTGTATATTGTCAATTATTTGGTAACAAAATTGAAATCTAATGACCTTATGGTTAAAACTTTTAATTTTGTATTTTTATGAAAATTTTATATTTAATACTTAGCCAAATTAAGGAGATGTGAGAAAATAGATATAGTTCTCGAATCCTCTCAAGTATTTGTTATGGATGGAGAGAGGGGGAGAGAGAGAGACCAAACAAGCGGTAAGTGTGACAAAAACTTTATTGAGAGGGAAGAACCGCACGATTTGACAAAGTCAGGTGCACTTGGCCAGTCGGATTCCCCTGCGTAGATTATGTTGGAGTTGATTGGAATTGAACATCTTAAAGAAGTTACGTCGATGGCTTTCGAAATGGAGAAATTCTTGAAGTGGTTTAACTTCAAGTGAAGTATACTCTTTATATGGCGGAGTTTGATAATTCTTTTGAACTATGATTGTCGGTGTATTCAATGAAACTGAAATGTCTCGGTATCAATTACAATCAATAAGGTGAAGATTGTTGGAGTGTTTATTGGTATCGAGCATATTGAAGAAGTCTTACGATGCCTAGTTTTGTGAAAGAATAGGGAGACCAAGGTTATATATACTGAGCTCAAATTCTCGTTTACAAATTGGTCAAAGAAATCTTAAGTTTGTATTTGACTTTTTCTCTTGTACTATTGTTTTAGAGTGTTGTGAGATGTAGTTAAATATTTTCTTTGGAGGGTGTGGGTGGGGTCATTGGATGTTTGGGAGAAGTCTATGTGTTGTAACAATTTCCAAAGTTTATTCTTTGGTTATCATTGAACAACGGTTCATGGTTTTTCTCCTATTTTGGAGTTTTCACGTTAAATTCTTAGCGTTGATTGTGCTAATTTTATTTCTCTATGTTGTTTTCCCAAACAGATTAATCATCAATAAAGTTTATTAATCAAAAATAACATGTTAAAGTTTCCAACAAAAGCAACAATTAATCGTGCACCAATAATAATACAATAATGTTATGATAAAATGACAAAACCGAAACTAATAATTAACCAAAAATAACATGCGTTGATTAATGATTTGGTTAATTGATCAGATTAATGGCGCAAAAACTTAGTTAATGATATTGTCAGTTGGTTTTATCCTAAATTTTTTTGTTCAAATAATACCAATAATAATATGATAAAAAAATAATAACAACGACGACAAATACCAGGTCACATTGACATACATGCACACGCAAGGCGCAAGCGATAACAGAAGATTAGAGTCTTGACACATGACTACACACATTTTTAATCCATAAACGACATAATTCACTGTAGATCCTAAGTACTAAAAAAACAAACTAGGCTAGTCATTTTTGTTTTCGCTTGTCCACAATTAGGTATATGGATCCGATCTCTATCTTCCACACAGATTCTTTTATTGCTCTTCTCCTTTTCTCTTAGTCAACCAGTTCTTCCAGTTACTATACTCATCCATTCCACACAGAACACTTGAAACAATATGGTACCTGAACGAGCTAAACTGCACACAGCCTTAATATTTTTACAGTTTTGTCACGCAGGACATCATATACTTCTCAGAATTGCACTTAACACAGGTGTTAGCAAGCTTGTTTTTCCTATCTATAGAAATCTCACCGCTCTTCTTCTTCTTGCCCCCCTCGCTTATTTTTCAGATAAGTATGAATTATTATATATGCACTTCATCTCTATAGCAAACAGCAAATTAATACATATAAATATAGGAACCGTTGGTTTAACTATCTCACTTTTTTGTTCCTTTGTTTTTTTTTTTTGTAAGGAAAGACAGGCCACCAATTACACGTTATTGTCTGCTACAATTTTTCCTACTTGGACTTGTTGGGTACTTTCTCTCTTCATGAAGCTAAGACTCTGCTCATTAATAATTTGATAAGATATATTTGTGTAAAAATATGCTCTCTTTTGATTCTTGCAGAATAACAATCAAAGAAGGATTCTACCTTTTGGGGTTGGATAACACATCGCCTACATTTGCATCTGCTATGCAAAACTCTGTTCCAGCTCTCACCTTTCTCATGGCTGTCATATTCAGGCAAGCAAGCTATAGTCCTTCACCTCTAGAGCTTAATCCCTTTATTAAAGGTGTGTTTGGATAAACAACTTAATTAATAACTTATTGATAAGCATTTATCGTATAAGCGTCTAGGTATATATAACCTATCATAAAAGCTACTTCTGTAATAAATAAAAAATATGGTCAAATTATTTTCTATGCATATTCATAAGCTATTCTGGAGATCTTATTTAAATAAATCGAGAACAAGTTATGTACGTATCATAAATTATTTCTATAAACTCTCTTAAATACTCAACCAAGTGGTTAAGTTATGTCAGCATAGAAACTACCTACTGTTCATAAGTCAATCCAAATGCACGTTTTTTTTAGTTCGGATCATGGTTATCCATGGAGTGTCTCAATGCTTTCAACGTAAAACTAATATCTACTTGTACTTAGAAGTAAATCTCACACTAGCCATTGCCAATACCGAGTTTTCCACTGCGTGAATCGAATCCGAGAGCACCAAGTCAACTCGTGTCCTAGGGTAGCTCAAGTCATTGAGGGAATGGTGTTGGTTCAATCCAAATGCACTCTACTTACTTATAAGTTATTTTTTTGTTGCAAATACTTAAAAGTTATAACCTTGTTCAATTATATATGTAATGTGCAGATATGAGAGTGTGCACTTGAAGAGGCTACATGGTCTGGCTAAGGTCCTAGGAGTCCTAGCTTCTGTTGGAGGAGCTTCAGTCATTACCCTTTATAAGGGACCTACTATTTATGCCCCACATTTAGAACAACATCTGAAACAACTTTTGTCTATATTTGGGGATGCCAATGGGAAAAATTGGAACTTGGGTGGCATCTGTCTCTTTGGTCACTGCTTGTGTTGGTCTGGTTGGATTATGATGCAAGCATCTGTTCTAAAAAAATACCCAGCTCCACTCACAGTTTCTGCATTTACTTGCTTCTTTGGTAGTGTTCATTTTGCGACAATTGCCGCGTTTCTAGAGAAGGATCCCAAAGCTTGGCAGCTCAATTCTAGTGAAGAGACCTACAGTGTTTTGTACTCGGTTTGTATATCAAACTAATTACTCAATCTGCATATTGCATTAGCATGTTGAACACTTCATGTTTATATCTTCACAGATAATGCAATTTTAGGTTTATTGAATAATGGTTTGTATCAGGGACTGGTGAGTTCAGGCCTAGCAGCAGCAATACAAATATGGGCTATTAGTAAAGGAGGGCCAGTGCTTGCTTCAATTTATTTACCTTTACAGACATTACTTGTAGCATTGATGGCATCCATTGTGTTTGGTGAAGATTTGGTGCTTTCATCCACCGATTTCTGACTTTGGCCAATCGATCGGAGGGCTTGACTAATGAAGCTTTAATTGATTGTTTTATTAGTGGTTTATGTGATGATATTAAACGTGATGTGAAGTCTATGTCACCACACACTTTACTCAAAGTCAGTATCATTTGGCCAAATTGTATGAGGAGAAATATCCTAATATACACAAACACAAAACACAGATGCATACTACAAAAATCATTTATAACAGTACCTATACACCTTTACGGAAGAATTACACTAAGAGTGATAGTATGCAGATCACTGATAAACAAAGCAGAACCAGCCACCACTTACGGCCACACCTCGAGACAAAAACCTTTACTAATTGGCTAGAAACTTGGCTATTAAGCATATATGTCAGTGCAGAGATTCAATCTGCAGCCGTGACAAAGGTTTATGTTACTTTTGTGATGACAAGTTTTCTTATACTCACAAATGTCCCAATAAGCACTTGATGATGATGCAAATTGATGAGGAAGAGCACAATGACATGATACAAAACCTCACGATTTACAGAAGAAGAGCAGTTAGAAACGAGAATGATGCGTTGGCTACTACACCACAAGAACATCATTTATCATTGAATGCTATGAAAGGTGGCTGTGGTATTGGTACTATTCGTTTTTGCAGTACTATAGGTCATATACCGGTACAAATATTCTTTGGATGGAGGCGGCTCGAGAGAGTTTTCTCGCAGCCAAGAATTGCTCGATTCTTGAAGTCGCTCGTTGCTCCAGAACCTAGCTTCGAGTTCTCATTGGAAATGGCCAAACCATGCAAGCGGAGGGTGGATTGAGGAGCTGCAAGTGTGGCATGCAGAATCAACAACTACACTTACGATCTATCTTCTACCGGTGGTTAGTGCGGACTTGATTTTAGGCTCGGCTTGGTTGGCTACCTTGGGTTTACATCTAGCAGATTATGCTCATTGCTACAATTAAATTCATGCACCGTGGTCGATTTATTACATTGCAAGGAGACAAAGACATGATTCCTACTCAAGCACATTGTCATCAATTGAGAAGGTTACATTCTCTGAGATGCTATTGCGAGAGATGTTTCTTTGTCCAAATGTTGTCACCAGAGGTTCCTGCAGATCAACCGCTGAGAGTTACCGACTACTATGGAACCTGAACTAGCTACATACATACAGAGTGGTGTTTAGTACTCCCACAGGTCTACCACCAAGTAGAACTCATAATCATGCTATTACTCTTCAAGCGGGGCTAGACCGGTGAAGGTGCGTCCTTATAGGTATCCACACGGTCAAAAGGAACAAATTGAGTTGATGGTGCAAGAAATGTTGGATCAAGGCATCATTCAACCAAGTACAAGCCCGTTCTCCTCTCCAATTGTGTTAGTAAAGAAGAAGGATGGCAAGTGGCGTTTTTGTATGCGATTACTGTGGCTCTAAATGCTATTACTATCAAGGATAGTTTTCCTATGCCAACGGTGGATGAATTGCTAGATGAGTTATTTGGAGCCACGCTTTTTCCAAGCTTGATCTAAGGTCGAGGATACCATCAAATATTGTTACAAAGTAGGAGGATAGACACAAATCGACTTTTAGAACACACCATGGAGCTTATGAGTGGCTAGTTATGCCATTTGGCCTCACGAATGCCCAATGACATTCCAAAGCTTGATGAATTCCATATTCCGGAAGGAATTGAGGAAGTTTGTGTTGATCTTCTTTGATGATATTTTAGTGTATAGCACTACTTGGAAATCTCACTTGATACACTTAGAAATTGTGTTGAAAACATTGCAACAACATCAACTTTATGCTAGATTGTCTAAGTGCTCTTTTGGCCCGAGTGAGGTGGACTATCTAGGACACAAAGTATCCAGTGCGGGGTTTCTATGGATGCGGAGAAAGTGCTTCTTTGTCAAAGAATGGCCGATCCCAATCAATGTGAAGCAAGTTCGTGGTTTCTTGGGCCTCACGGGATATTACAGCGCTTTATTAGCAATTATGCAACAATTGGCCGGACTCTTACTGATTTGTTAAAAATGATGGATTTGAATGGAATTCTGCGGTGAACAAGCTTTTTTAACAGTTGAAGGATGCTATTATCGCAAAGACTGCATTACTACGCATTCGACTTTAAACAACCGCTTACACTTGAAATCGATGCTTCGCACGTGGATTGAGGCGTGCTTAGTCAAAACGGGCACCCTATTGCCTATTTTTCTAAGAAAATGTCCCGAGAATGAGAAAAAGTCACTTATACGAGAGAGTTTTATGCTATTACCGAGGCATTAGCCAAGTTCGGACACTACCTCTTGGGACACAAATTCACAATTAAGACGGACTGAGGAAGAGTTTAAAGAGTTTATTAGATCAATCTTTGCAAACCCCGAACAACAACAAGCTTGGCTACACAAATTTATTGGTTATGACTTTAAGATTGAGTATAAGCCGGGAAAGGATAATGTTCACTTTGATGCACTATCCGCAGTTTTTTTATGGCGTGGTCGAACCTCGATCTACTTTTTTTCTCGCACACATTAAGGCAACAACTAATCTGCTTGATGCTAAGTTGCAAGCAATTATAGTGTATATGTCGAGAAGCCGATGGAACAAAGTGAGTATAAGTTCAAAGATGGTTTGTTGTTGCGGAAGGATAGTGACTGCACGCCTAAAAACTCGCTCTAGTTCAAGAAATTCTCAATGAATATCATGCTTCTATGAGTGGAGGGCATCTTTGGTGTGGCAAGGACACTTGTTTCGGATTGGTGCTCAATTTTATTGGCACAAGATGAAAGAGGATGTGCGACTTTGTACAAAGATCTTTGTCGAGTGCGCCAACAAGCAAAATCTCTCGAATTCTTTACTGCAGGACTCTTACAACCCTTGCCTATTCCTAGTCAAGTTTGGGAAGATATTGCTATGGACTTTATCACGGATCGCCTAACTCATTCGGATTTTATCGTTATCATGGTGGTGATAGATAGATTATCCAAATATGCTCACTTTGTGGCTCTTAAAAGCGATTACAACGGGGACGATGCATGGTGAAGCATTTATGCGAGAACATAGCAAAACATCATGGCATTCCCAAGTCTATCGTGTCCGATCGTGTGAGTTTTTACAAGCTCATTTTGGAAGCATCTATTCACATTGCGAGGGCACTACTCGTCCATGACTTGACTACCACCCTCAATCGGATGGACAATCGGAGGTCTTGAACAAGTGCTTTGAAATGTATTTGCGTTGCTTTACATTTGAGAATCAGAAGGCTTAGTATAAAGCGTTGGCTATGGCAGAATTTTGGTATAATTCAAACATTTCACCACGGTTTAGGTATGTCTCCTTCAAAGCATTGTATGGAAGGATCCACCGGCCTTTAATTCTACCGCCCGATTCGCTTAATGATCCTATTGAAGTGATGAATTGCTAGCGAGCGTAACGAGCCGTGGTTATGCAAAGATTCTGCGAACAATTTGAACAAGGCACAACAACGGATGAAAATGCAAGGCGATAAGAAACGTAGAGATCTGCAGTTGGAAATAGGTGACATGGTGTTGGTGAAATTGCAACCATATAAACGTAATTGGCTTGCACTTAGGAAGAATCAAAAACTTTCTATGAGATACTTTGGTCCCTTCAAGGTAGCAGCAAGAATTGGCCAAGTAGCTTATAGGCTTGACTTGCTCGACACGGCCAAGATTCATCCGGTATTCCACATTTCACAACTCAAATTGTTCAAAGGTGGTACGGTGGAGCCATATCTACCATTGCCCACGATGACATCGACTTTGGGCCAATCTTAGGTCCTAAGAGTGTGCTCAAGTCTAGTGGTGGTGAAGAGAGGAATACATCGGTCCAACAGTGCTTATCTTGTGGGAGGATGCGATATCACAGTATGCAACATGGATGGATGTCACCGAGGTGCGGGAGAAATTTCCACTCTTTAATCTTGAGGACAAGATTGTTCTTAAAGGGGAGGGTAATGCAGTCAACATGCCACATCGAGAGGGAATTAGTGACATGGCAAATGAGAATTCTTCCTAGGAGGGTGAGTTCTTACAATTTTTTCCGATGGCAAAAAACATGATATCTGGAAGCTTTGTTAGTATTAACTAGTGCATTTGCTATGCTATAGAAATCTTAGTTGTTTTGAATTTTGAGGTGCAGGATTATTGGAGCTTTCTTTCTGATATCTGGCTTATACTTTGTTGTTTGGGGAAGAAGTGAAGAATTAAAGTCTACCAAGGAGTTCATAGACCTCATTGATCCTGAAAATTACAGGGAAGGAAAAAGTGACAGTTCTTCCCTCATCCAACCATTCATCCCTGGGCGTAACTCTTAGAAATTCAAGTCCATAAAAGAAAATATACCATATAGGTCGTCGCTAATCCCTCAAGAGAAGAACCTACATGAGGTCTAGGAAGCTTACTTGCACACCCTCAAAACTAAAATCTTCACTTGATCCTCATTATCACTTTTATTTTGACCCTCTGAACTTCAAATTTTGCAGTTACACCTTTCAACTCTTTCAAGTTGGTGAGTTAAATAAAAAGTAAAATCTCTGTTTTAGTTTCTGAATTTGTACACTCCATTACTTTATTCCTAAAATATATAAAAAGTAGTCTCAAAAGTTTGTGTGTCTCATTTCTATATGTTAGAAATGATATTTGAACCAAAAAAAGTATACCAAAACATGAATACGTATAGAATACGAAAGGAATATTCGTATAATATATTTATTTTCTTTTTTTAAATTAAATATATTATACACGTATATCACTAAACTTAATTTAAAATAAAAAAAATATTTATTATACGAGTATTCCTTTCGTATTCTATATGTATTCGTATTTTGGTACACTTTGGTACACTTTTTTTGGTCAAAATAGCATTACTCATGTAAGAGACTACTTATAAAATTTTAAGAAGTGATTTGAGGGAAGGATCAATTATTAATCAAGACATTTGAAAAGAAAATTTCCAACACTTTTGTGAACCAACAATCTCCCAGCTCTATCTCATGGTTCTCGATCCATCACTGCACCCCTAATATTAAAAAAATTCAATATTTTAGTTGATGAGTAAATAAAAAAATTCCACAAATTAAAAATTTATGTTTTGGTTGGCGAGTATAAAATAAAAAATTGTTGTACCAATTTTTTTTTGAGAATTAAAAAAATGCAAATCTTTGTTCTATGCATGTGGCAGTCATATAACCCATCTTGGACACTATAGCCACTACACGTGACAAACAAAATTTTGAGAAACAACCCATGCCTTTCATTATTAAATCTTGTTTGATTAAAAATTTCATAGGCAAATTGGTTTTAAGTATTGTTGTGATCTACATGAAGAAGAGCCAACTATATTTATGAATTGTTAATGAAATATTACTTGCATCCTATCATTATTGTACAGATTAAGTATCATTGTTCTCATCTATAATCTATAGTATCCTTTTCTTATAGTGTCCTTTTTTATCCCCTATTGCATATCAAATTTAAGAACCACATGATTAAAAATCATTAACTTAATCCACATTAAAACAAATTCCATGTACTTGTTCCATCAAGAAGTACATTATTTTTAAAGGTTTTGAGAGCTCTGTAACATGCGATTGTTCATTCAATTACAATTATTCTTCTCATGCTATAAACATGTACTTGACTTTCTCTTCTACATCTTTGTCTACTTGTTTCCTACAATGTATTTTTGGGTCAAATCTCTTGATTGTGTAAAATATGTCTGACGAATTTTGTTTTATAAATGGTACAATTAGATTGTCCTCAACTATTCTAATGGACTGATGGAATGGTCGAGAGAATTATTAATATAAATCATGACATATGCACATGGTAAGGTGGATTAAGAAAATTAAGAAAATTACGGGATGACTTAATTCATTATAAATAAGAAAATTACGGGATGACGACGATCATGGGCAGGTAGATGTAAATCGTAGAAGTGCATAGCAGACGCTCCTCTAAGTGCGAACACCGATGTTCCAGTGTGATCCCGGACCTTCATATCTATTTCAGTCCTACAGTTAAATAACACAGGCTTGGTTATGATGACGACAATTTTTATTTTTGATTTCTTAGTGATATAACATTAACGAAAGCATAAAATGATGAATCTTACGCGTTGTGTGAAAGTATCTGTGTGATATTTGTCATGACAACATAGGCTGGTTCCTGAAATTATGAAACCATTGATGTACGCTACTTGATACACATCATACAAATAATTGAAAAAAACTATTTGATATTTGTTCTCTTTGATAACCACCATATGAATCTTTAAGGTTTTAAATACTACCTGAGTGGGAGTAGCTGTCTGCAATGAATCAAGGTGGACATGATGATAGCGAAGGAGGAAATCGTAAAAGAATTGTTCTGGCAGATTCATACTGATTTAAGCTTGTTTATTATGTAACCAATAGATTTTTGTATGGTCGTCTACTGGAATAAATTATTTTTTCCTTCGAGAAAATGTATGCTTACCTATGTATCTCAGGTAAAAGAATATTTCTATTCAATTCATTTTTTCGGTTTTAATTGAGAGTTCAAATGAATTAATAGGAAGTTTTGATTAAGAAGTTTTAATTGGGAATTCAAATGAATTAATAGGAATTCAATTGTAGATCATTATTTTATGCGAAGGATTTGATTAGGAAGTTTTGAAAATACATTAACCATAATCGTGGGATGATAACTGATTGTGGTATGGAACATCCTGACCATCTACACCAATGTTTTAAAACTCGGACCGGTGACCGATTCGGTGAAGGTACCGGGTCATTGGATCAAGGGTCGGATCGAAGGGTCGACAGTTAAACCGCATGACCATTTACTCGGCCTTGATTAAAAAAATTATAAAAACTTAATTTACTAAAATTAAGCTCACAAAATTTTTCATGTAAAACTTAATTTACTAAAATTAAACTCACAAAAAATTATACTTTAATTTATAAATGTCATAGATGTAAAACTTAATGTATGAATAAAAATTGTATTTTAAAATATCTTATAAATTATACTTTAAACTACCATATACATATATAAAAGGAAGATATATACAAATATATGATTAATTTATACATTGACTGAAAATAGCAAATTATCAATGCATCTAAAAGCATCCACGTTCTTTCATAATCTACATGTTATATACTTTTTTTTGTAACAATTATCACAAACTTCAGAAAGCTAAGTGGTAAGGCATGTGCAGCGTCAAAGCATTATAAAAGATACGAGAGCTACTATAATATTGTGTAGTTTGATTTTTTAGCTAAATAGAATAGAATTTTACAAAAACTCAAACTTGTTCATCTGTTTAGGTTGGCCCACCCATGTCGATCAATCTAACACCTATCTATCCCTAGGAAGCAAGATAAAAGGAGTTCAGTTCAGAATCAGATATTCAAGAGTTACGGCTGGTCCAGTAATCCTCCTATGAAATTCTACGCCGCAGCTGAACAACTACCTACTTCGTCTGCTTCACGAGGTAAGTGGATCGGATCTCTCCCTCTCTTAATCCTATTATGTAATTCACCATAATTTATGCCTAAGTTAGGGTTTCATTCTCCCGCCAATTCTTCCCAATATTAGAATCCATGAGTCTGAGGTTCAATTCAAGTCATCTTTATTATGTTGAATTGATGATGACAATTTATACCTTCTCGTTGTACATAGGCAAGTGAGTGTTTTCCCAAATAAATGGAAGCAGAGTTGGATCACGAACAGCAAATTGATCCTAGAAGGGCTCGATTTCCTTGCTCCATTGTTTGGTCACCACTTCCTGTTATCTCTTGGTTCATTCCTTTCATCGGTCATATTGGCATTTGTAGAGAAGATGGTGTTATTTTGGATTTTGCAGGACCTAATTTTGTCTGTGTTGACAATTTTGCATTTGGATCTGCTACTCGCTATTTCCAAATCACCAAAGAAAAGGTATTTGCTATTTTCTATTTTATTTTTTTCTTTCTTTATGAGAGAACAGCGTATATGGAAATAACGTTTTTTCCCCTCAGTAAATGAGATTATACCATGAAACTCTTGCTACTTTATTAAACAACCTCATGCGTGTTTGGATTGACCTTTGAGTGAACTAAAAGTGATTCTTAAGACATAAAAGTATTTTTAGCAGATTTTGTTGTTCTCGAGTAAAATTGATTTTGCCTATAGAGTTGATTCTAACTTGAAGTTGGGATTTCTAGGTTTTGCTTCCTAAAGTGATTTTAACTCTCAAATTTATTGTTTAACTTAATTTGATATTAAATCATCCAAATGTAAATCAATTTACAATCGATTCACTTTCATTCAAAATCGTTTTACAAAATCAATTCTTGCCATTCCAAAACCAAACACACATGAGTTTGTAACTTTATTTTGTGATTTCACTTTTGTTCCATGCTGTGGTTTACACTGCCCAGACCTTCGCAACAACTGTGAAGATCTATATGTCAAAAGAACTTCTTACAGTGTGTTTGCTTTGACGTCTAAAGTAAACACGTGCACTTGATAATACCCATATAGTAAGACATCCAGTGTGTTTCAGTGTTAAGCCTTTATAAACAAACACAGCATTAATTTGTCAAACTTGTTAACCCATTGGTTTTCTGCACCTCAATTGTTTCCTTAATGATGTTTAAAATAACTGTCAGCAGTGTTGCATCCCCTTAGGCCATTCTGCATACAACGGTGAAGACCGTCACTTGCAGGATGAAACTGGAGGAGACTTGAGGACTTGGGATGATGCACTACGGAAGAGCACTCAAGAGTTTCAGCACCGATCTTACAGTCTCTTTACGTGCAACTGCCACTCATTTGTTGCCAATAATTTGAACAGACTTGGCTTCTTGTCTAGTGGGTGGAATGTGGTGAACCTTGCAATTTTCATTTTATTCAACGGACGCTGGGTAAGCAAAACATCTATGCTGCAGACCATCTTACCATTTGTGGTTGTGTTTTTTCTTGGAGTCACATTGGGGGGCTTCACTTTCCTAAAATTTTGGTTCTTATTCATGTTTGTTCTTATTGGTTGGTTCCTTCTTGGCACTTACTGTTTTAAGAATCTGATTCAGTTGTAGTATCTGTTTCTCCTGCTGGTACACGTGATTGTATAGAAAAACTGCAATTCATCTCAAGTTGCTGAAACATACCAGTACACTTTTTGTTTTCAGATTATCCTTGTTACTGAAAGTTAGTTGCTTCATTAGGTTTTGTTATGTTTGATTTATCATTGAAAAACTACAAGTATGTTTGGCTCCAAAGATAATGCGCCTTTTGGTCCTAATGGAACTATCCTTTGGGACCAAAACAAATGTGTATAGTTATTCATCCTACACACACTTACAAGTTACATTGCTAGATGATGGGGGAAATTGCAGTGCCATGTCTTGTATCTTATTGACACCAACATTGTCTGTCTAACCTTTTTTAAATGATCGATTTTGGTATATGTGGATGTTGATTGACCCTTCACATTGTTTCGTCTGGAAATTGGAGGGGATATTTCATTGATTACCGATTTTGACTCTTTTGTTCATTGATTACGTTACCTATTTTCGATTTAGTTATTGTGTGGAAACTAGCAAGAAAAGCACAGATTCGTAGGTAGAAGATTTCCCACTTCCAAATACTCAAATATACTCTTTAGTTGCCACCATCTAAGACATCATTTTTTCTTCAGGCCTAGCATTATGACATGTTTCTCTCTACTGAATTTTGTTATGGACTATGTGGGCAAGGAAATTGATGAGGGTTTTTTTTTTGACCCCCACCCCATCCCCTCCCACCCCCACCCAATACCAAAAACCCCAAAATGCCCTTTGAAACTTAATTTTTTTTTAAAAAAAATAAATAAATCGTATATACCCCTTTGGAGTGCGTATATCGATGGGCTATATTTTGTCCAATCGTATATACGTCTCAAAGGGGTATATACGATGCACTTTTTATTTTTTTAATAATTTGTATTAATTTTTATTACTAAAAAGGCTACTAAAAATTCGTTAAATAGTCAAAACTACTCAAAAAATTATAAAAACACCACTAAAAATCTAACAAAACCAAAATAAGGCTATACAAATTTTTTAGATTTTTGGAGACTATGAAAAATTAAAAAAATCGTAAAAAATAATAAACGATGGAATTTGGGATTTTTGGTAGTAGTAATTAAAGTAAGAAGTCCCTTCTAGTGAGTCTTGATTCTTGATTTTTTCGCTTCTAATGGGGTGGTTTCATTACGATCGGAGTATGTGTTCTAAAACCCGATTTTTAGCCTAAATTATTCGTTCAACGTATAACATCGTCACGTTTTAACGAACTACACACAAAACCTATTTTCGGGACTCATATAATTTTTATTTGACTTAAAAAAATTTAAAAAATACAATGTGGGTCGATATACACACGAGGGGGTATATATCGACTACTATTTTTAGGCATCGTATATACACCTCCCAAGGCGTACATACGATTAAGGTTGGGGGTTTGGCTAATCGTATATACGCCTTGGGGGTGTATATACGATGCCTAAATGCATAGGGTCGTATATATATACCCCTGTGGTGTATATCGATTGGTCAAAAATTTGTAAAAAAAAATACGTTTTCAGAAGGGCATTTTGGGGTTTTCAGTGTGGGTGGGGGTTTATGGGGATGGGGTGGGGGTACAAAAGAAAAAACCCAATTGATGATGTATGCCTTTATTCTGCATAAACCCAATTAGTAAAAGTTCCTTAGCATTGTCACGTATGTTTTTAATTTGTTTGTCAAATTAAGTTGTGCAAACTTGAAAATTTTATTTGTCTTGTGAGATGCTTCAAATTTATTCCTTGTCAAATATAACCCACTAAATATGGAACAATCATCAACACGAGTTAAAAGATATTTATTGTATGCTTTTATGTGTCCAAAAGGTACCAAAACACCACAATGCATCAAATCAAAAGTATGAACAGACAAATTGTTATTGGATACAAAATGTGACTTGTTTTTGCTTGGATAATGGACATACATGACGATCAGTTGAATTGAATTAGATTGAAACACAAAAAGGAAATTTCAAACTAAGGGACTGCGTGTATGTTTGGTTATGTTGTGATGAGAATTGATTTTAATTGATTTTGATTAGAAGTGAACTAAATTTAACGTGATTTTTGTTTGCATACATTTTCGTAAAATGTAAGTTTTACTAATTTTTGTTGTTTAGATAAATTGAATCAAAGTTGCTTTCACTTGCAAAAATTACTAAAATAGGTAGGTATCATCATAATACCAATGCGAATTGACCGATCTGTAAGGAATTGCCCAACAAGCCGTAAAATATGATTATCCTTAGTATTCACCACATCCTCACCTCCCATCTCCAACTCTTCGTTTTCTACCAAAGCTAGACAGTCTGTTACACTCAAGACAGTCGCTTACTCAGTGTTGTGGTGATAAAACAAGAAGAACGTTGAACCTCTCACAAGTAGAGAGAACTCTCACGGTTGCCGGATGGAAAAGCCCTTGCTGAGCGAGTCTTTTTAACTTTTGGAAACATGTTTCAATTTATTACTTTTTATTACAAGATAAAGAGACTAAACTCATAACAAAGGCACAAAATTGAAATATTTTTGCAAAAGTCAAGAAATAAGCTGTTTTTTTGAGTTAATTGAAATATTTTTGCAAAAGTCAAAATTAAGTTTTTTTGGTTATCACGTTATTGGTGCGCAGTATCCGCTGACTTTGTCGGTGATTAATCTACGCAGAGAAACCAAATTGGCCAAGTGTATAGCCGAGATCCAAGTCCAATTACCACTTTGACCAACCAACCGTTGTCGGTCAAGAACTAAGTTGATATATTATAAAAATTAAAAATAAAACTGAGCTTTTCTAAAATTTAAAGACCAAATTGCCTAATAACTTATTTTGCATTTTATTTCCAAATTTTGCTATTACTTATAGAAATAAATAAATAATACTCCCTCCCTTATATAATATAAATAAAAATTAGTCAACGAAAGTTGATGTATCTGGTCCTTAATTTGAACCAGATACAACAACTTTCATTGACTAATTTTAGCTTATATTTTGTCACGGAGTGAGGAGCACATTTATTCGCCAATTAAATTTTGTTGCTTGCTTTTGTCAAAAAAATTGTTTTTGGTTGTTCATGTGGTTGATGGCAAATTGGTAAAAAGACGTGTCTTTTAATTCGCGAAGGTTCCATATTTATAGCAGTGACAGAGCAGAGCAGCGGTTCAATCTGTGAGAAAAAGAAAAGGAAAGAGAATTCATTGAATTCAGTTACGAAGAGAAAGAAATGGCAGGTGCATCAGAAGAGGGACAAGTCATCAGCTGCCACTCCGTTGATGCATGGAACGACCACCTTCAAAAGGGCAATGAATCCAAAAAACTGGTATATATGCTTTTTTACCTATCAACTCAAAAATTTATGGCTTCCTTTTCTGTTGTTTGTTTTGATCTTACGATGCATCTGGGTCGCTTCACATCTCATATCATGATTTCCGGGTTTTTCCATGATTTGATCAACAGTAATTGTTTATTTACTTGGTTATTATTCTCATGCAACCATGGTTCATAGACATGATTCTAGGGTTTTGCGTTTTGTAAAGAGCAGTCGTTTCTGGTTTGATGTGTATAATTCCGGAAAGAATACTTCCCTGGAGCCGATTAAAGAGAACGAGAAGAGGGATAAACGTAAAATTGATCTTAATTTTCAGTTTCCGAATCTCATTACTCACGTCCGTTTCACTTTCTTTTTTTCCCATAATAAAAATATCCCCCATTATTTTTAAAGGAAGTTGTTTTTATTTAAAGATTTTTAAAATAAAAATTGAAACAAAGTATTATTAAACCTACCCAACTCTGGATGGGCTTAGTCATAACAATGTGAAGATGTTTTTGAAGATTTTTAGTACCCTGAAGTATTATTAAACCTAGACCGGCTTAGTCCTTAACAATGTGAAGATGTTGCTTCGCCCTCGCGCTATGCTAGGGTTTCTATCCCTTGAGCAGTGCCCTCCCCTAGTGGAGGTTTCGTCTCCTCCCTCTGTGGAGGCTCTTTCCCACCTTTTGCGGTCTCTTCTCACCTTGTGTGAGCCCTTTCCTCCTCCTTGGTGGCTTTCCCCTTCATACCTCCGCCATGGCCCTCCTGCTAGCTCAAGCGCGATCTTCGTCTCACCCACCCATGGTGTTTGCGATCTCTCACACGACCTTGGTTGTGGCCCTAAATATGGAGTCTATGCTCTCAAATCTCATATCTCAGCTACACCTCCTCTGTGTGGGTTTCTATTGATCTACGAGATGAATCACCTTTTAGATATGAAAGCTAGATCAAAGGCTCCCGCTCTTCCTCAAGCAGTGCTCCGGCCACTTGAATCGCTCTCGATCGTAACCCCAGGCAAGCCCCCTACTGCCCTTTCTCCAACTCTCTGACCACCCTCACCTTTGTGGAATCGCCCTCCCCTGAACCCCCACCGTTCCCCAGGAAGAAAGCTCCAGGAAAACACGCTTGTACGCCCCTTGTGGAACTTGACCGAACCATTAACCCCTCTCTAGGCATGACTGACTGAAACCCCTCCTACTGCATCGGAACCATTCCGCCCACCCCTAAACCTATTTGGAAAGACTATCTACCACCATCGGTTGTGTATGGTTGAGCTGATTCTGATTTCCTGTTGGTAGCTTTTGTGTGGTTATTAAAATGTTTAGGTTTATTTTGCACAATATCTCTGCATGAGTTGATTCTGTGTGGTGGCTCAACTCAATTTTTTATTAGAGTTTTATTCTCGGTACACTTTGATATGGACTGGGAAACTTTGGCTCCTAGGATGTGAAAATATTGTGCAGGTGCAATGGTGACCATCAACAACTTCATCTGCTCCCAAACCTTTCAAAAGCTTTTTCCAGTGACTGTTTTATTAATTCTTCATTTCGTGCAAACTGCAAGGTTCAGGGAAATTTGTGACTACCACAGTGATATACTTCAGTTGCAGGATTTTTTGTCAGTTTAAACAAAATGACAAATAAATACAATGCACAAACACTATCATACGTCACACTCAAATTCAAACCAGGAAGCGGACATATTCATGTTGCTGAAATTATGTATTAATTCTGATAAGAAATTTGAGATATATTTACCTTTGAAATTGTGGCAGATTGTTGTGGATTTTACTGCTTCTTGGTGTGGACCATGCCGCTTCATTTCACCATTCCTGGCTGAGCTGGCTAAGAGGTTTACAAATGTCGTGTTTCTAAAGGTGGACGTGGACGAATTAAAGGTAAACAAAAAATCTGATTTCTAAAATAGTTCCTGCAAATTGCCATACAATGAGAAATTTGATAAATAATTCACTAGAGAATAGAGATTAATGATAAATAATTTGTTGATTGCAGTCTGTTGCTCAAGATTGGGCTATTGAGGCTATGCCCACTTTTGTGTTTATGAAAGAGGGGACGATTGTGGGAAGAGTTGTGGGAGCAAAGAAGGAAGAGCTTCAGCAGACAATAGACAAACATGTGGCTTCACCTACTGCTTAATCAATCTTGTTGCTGCTGTCATCTTTATTTTTATTCTTGTAGTGGACATCTTTTTTCTTTTTATTGCACCGTACCTTAATATAGATGTATGACACATCATCTATCTTTGACTTTCTTCCGTCTTAAATGATAGTGGATGATGCTGTATTTACATTGACTTTTCATGTTCCTTTCAAGTATTAAAACATACTATGAATTAGTAGTATATTGTTCTGATATTAACTTCTCTTTAAGGTATATTTCGGCCTTTTATATATTCTGGACTTCAGGGAGAAGTTGAAATTGAGATCTAAAGGGTGTAGATTTTTTTTTATTTTTATTTTACCATATCGTGTTAAATTTTCCCCTAAATTGGACTCGTAGCTTCACCATTTATGTTGCATGATCATTGCTGTGCAAGCTGCAATGCAAAAACGAATTGAAAGAATTAATGAATACAAGAGGCAAAATGCACAGAATAGTGGACTTCTGATAAACTTTATTAGAGAATGGTTACAGTAGGATCCGCACCCAACTTGAACCTAATTTGGAGTGTAATTTACCCCAGTAAGTAAGACAAACTAAAACACATCACACAAGTAAAATTAACTTTCTTTCCCAGTGCCCATATCCAGTAAAAACTTAATAGGCCGGGAACTATGACTCTAGATTCACACTCACACTCACAAGGGTCAAGTTTTATTAGACCCTTGGTTTCAGACTCGCCTATCCAACAATGACTAACTTATACAAGCCCCTTAACAAAACAACAATAACAATTAAATTAAAAACCAAGTGCCTTTGGCATCAACGTCTGAACAAAGCTAATTTCTTCCTAGAAAAAACCTATAACACTTACTCTACCTACTTTACCCTTATTATTCTTTCCTTTACTTGTTAATAAGTCACTGCAGTCTGCACTTGAAAAAGAGTGCTTGTTAACCAATCAGCCCCTCTAATTGGTGGTAGACGGCGCACAAACAGCTTCCACAGATAACCGCTTCAACACATTCGGACACGGGTCTTTCCCAAAGTTACTGTTTGATACAGTTACTATGCATCTTGCCTTCCCTATACATTTCTGTGAAAAAAATGAAAAAACAAAGCATAAGCTATATTACATCCAAAGAAAAAGCTGTTGCAAAGTGATATTGGATTGTCAAAATGAAGGTATGTCGTAAACTACCTTCTCTAAGATGGCATAGGATGCTGAAGAATGACAATTTCCCTGCTCATAAGTCCCACAGGTACCCAAAGGAGTTCCAAAGCTTGCAAATTTAATGGAAGAGATGGTCTGGCCAGGACTACAATGCAAGTGAACTTTCGGTGGATGGAAATCTTCCGATTTCCCGTAGCTATCGATGTGCCAATTCTTGATATTTGGGTGGTACTCTGATACATCAGCACAGACACTGCTCACAGATCTCTTCACTAGCGAAATTCTCGAAGGGTCTCCCCCAAGTTCCTCAAAAACAACCAACAGATTATGATCTGGCTTCAACCAAGATCGAGGTACATGGTACCTGAAACATAAAGTACTCACACATATAAGGTATTTTACGCCCGAGCGAGTCATGCATCACCTACAATGTCAACAAATAACAGTACTTACCATTGCTGGGTTGGTCGACCGCAACCAAGCTGACACTTCAGAGGTCTATATGAGCCAGCATAGCTGCAGCCGTTGCAACTACCAGTAGCCGTAGCAGTCCAGTATCTTCCAATACTTATCCCATTAATCCATATTTGACCTTTACCCATACCCTTCATGTCCAATGCCAACGGCTCATCTCCTTCAGGAGCATCGAAATAAGTCTGCAATATTAATCAATCAACTTTATCACTTTGAAGGACTATTTTTTAGTTTCAGTCAACCTTAAGCGTGTATTTTTGTTATCCCACCTTATGCCATGTGAGTGGCTGATTCTTTTGTACAACTAATGCTGACTGCATCCACTCTACAGATGAGATACCATTTGGAGATGCAAGATTCATGGCCTCTCCTTTCAGTCCAACCTATTTTAAGAAGAGACAGTATTATTTTTTAATTTTCTTTGTAATTGAGTCAACTTAAGCAAGCTAAAGAAGACTAAGCTACCTGATAAGTCCATTTCTGCCAAGACAAATCTTGCTTTCCCTGGTCAAGTCCATGGAGAACAACTGGACCTAGGATTCCCGTGTTCCAAGTCTCGAAATGTCCACCCACGTTCTTTAAAAACACAAAATAGAAAAGAATGGACCCAATTATAAGGCTTTCAAAAACTTAGAAAGGTTTAATCATAGTAGAATAGAATGAACTTGGGCACAAATCCAATAACAACTATTTTCAAAAAATCCAGATTTACTGCAGTAGGATTTCGGAAAGTAAAGGTGGGAAACAAAACTTACTGGAAGTCCAACAGCAACACTGAGCAGAGCAATTGTGTTTGTTCCTGCACGAAGGTTTACTGTGCCAGTATATCTGAATCTCCTATCTTCCCTTGTTCCGAAGGCGGAACCTGTTATGAATCATATATATCATGTTTCTTTTCACTTACCAGATGGAAAGGAGATCTATAAAGAAATCAAGCTAACTACATACCAGAAAGTCGACCATTGATAAAAACATGCACAGCATGGCCGGTTGACTGAACAATGAGAGTGGGTAGTTCACCTCCACGGAGAAAGGACTCAGATGAACCTATATCAACACTGTAGACACATTGAAATGAAATCAATTAGTATACCAAAAATGGTTCTTAACTCTCATTCGTTTAGCAGCTGGAATCTCAGATTCAGTCAAGTGATCTCTGGTATGTTAGAAAAATAGAATTGCGAAGCATTAGGACTCAATACTAAGCAAATGGCAAAATCATTGGAGAAAACCTAAGCAACTTAAAAAATCAATCTTACCTAGTTATATACCAAAGATAATCACTTATATCCCGTGTTACGTTTATCTGTTCCAAGAGACCAGAAGCAGTGGTTGTAATTGTAGAGCTGTCATCCAGAGAAGAAGTATCTTCATCAAAACTCTCCCATGATAACATTTGAGTATTTGTAGGCATCATTTGCATCTGAGATGTTTGCACTCCAACCTAATATAGGGAGAAAATGAATTCAGTAGTTTTATAAAATGTTAAATTGTTAAATCTCATTGGATGGAGATGTTGAACGCGAATGAATTGTATCTGGGAAGCATAATTGTGGTCTCTGAGTAAACCAATGGAGCATGATTATTTCAAGTCTCAGACTTTTTCTTCATACCTTTGCTGTATTAAAAACAGCATTTCTACAATCAGGAAGGATGCTGACGGACCAAGGAGGTAAGTTATAGTGCACATTGTTGAACATCACTCTAGCAGCAGATTTGGAATCAAAGTTCGAGAGAAAAGCGGCACAATCTCCAGACTTTGTAGAGTATACGTAAGCCTGGGAAGAATGAATACCCATTAGGGTTAGTAAAGATACATATTGCATGGTGAAAGCAAAAAATGTTTGAGAGTTAGTCAAACCTGTTGGGAGTCCCCTAATGAAGTAATAACTGGGTCAGTTGAAACTAAAGCCCGCTCACACATCTTGATAGCCTTATGAAGCTCCTTTAGGTGACCATACTTTGGTTGCCTAATTAAACCTGTCATTTTTTTGAAAGAAAAAGCAAATAGTGAGTTAAGATATCAGCAATGCAGCTTGTGTGTACTGTTGTTGTGACAATCAAATTTTGAAGGGAAAGCAATGAAAAGAGAGTGTTACTTCAGTCTAGTGAAATGTAGCGACTGTTTGGACTTAAAATTGTTGATATTCATGCATAAAAAAGCATTTAAGAAAAAGAACTGTAATGGTCTGCAGTTGCTTAAATTAAAAAATTAACAGTTCTCACCATATTCATCTAGTGGAGCATCATAGTCATAGCTGGTAGTGATGAAAGGGCCTCCAGCTGTACGACCAAAATTGGTTCCTCCATGATACTACATAAGCAACATAAGTTAGTAAAGTATGTGTCGTCATCATCATCAAATTTTCAATTGTTAAATCGGTATAGGAAAACCAACCATGTAGTAGTTTGCAAAGGATCCCCCTTTTTGTATGAATCGGGCTACCGCAAATGCCAAATCCTGAACAGGTCTTTTGTGAAGTGGACCTCCAAATTCTGAAAACCTTCATGATTGACAGAAAATAAAATAAAATAAAATTATCCAAGCCCATTTCTTTAATTCCAAATTTTAGGAGTAACAATAAAAATTATTACCAGCCACTCCAAGCCTCTGTCCAAATTGAAGGCTTGTAAGGTTTATTGGGGGTAAATTTATCACAATAAAAGCCATTGCATGTGTTTATCTGCCACAGCACGAAACAGAAATGGATCAATTTATCAACCACATTCCTAAATAATCAAGGTTCTAGGATAAAAATAACAATCGAACAACCAATAGAAAAACCAAATACTCCCTCTAGTCCCATATATAAGAGAAAAGTGCGGTTTTAGGTTCATTCAATAATTAATGTAAATGGTTTATAATATATATCAGATCCAGTTTAACTGCATTTTTCTCTTAAATATGGGACCAGAGAGAGTACACTTTAACGGTGAATAATATTACACAACCTTTAAGGGGAAGGGTGAGAATGCTTGCTTACCACTGGATCTGGAGCATCATCTTCCTTGCACATGACCCATGGGACCCCAGTTCCCATTTCAACAGCCATTTTTGCAGCCCAGTTGACATAATTTTGGCCCACAGCTCCAAGTAATTTACTTTGTGCCCCATACTCATTCTCAATCTGAAACATATTGTACATGTATTATTACTATTGTAGCTACAAAGCTAGATCTAGAATGAACCATGAGTACCTTTTCTAAAACACTTGAAGAAAATTGGTAGTTCTCAAATACACAAATAGCAAGTAAACAATTATTATTAACAATAAAGATTATACCTGAGAGAGGATGATAGGGCCACCCTGTGATTCATAGAGACGTTCACTCTTCATCATTCCTACAATCTTCTCAGTGAACCCTTTCATTGCCCTCTGCAACACCATTCATTAAAAAAAAAAAAAAAAATTGAAGTAATTTCAACAAAAGTCCTTTTAATTAGTCATTCAGTATAAAGCCAATAATAATAATAATCTAAAAAAAGTAAAAGAGACCTTGAAAGGTTCATTGTCTGTTCTAAAACTTATGCCTGGAACATACTTCAACCAAACAGGAAACCCTCTACACATGACAAGCAAAAGACCAAATTAAACAGCTAATTTAAGGATAATAAGAGTATTAAATATTCTTAAAAAAAAAAAAAAGCTATAATTGTGTATGAGTAAATGAGAGTAGGAAGAGTAAGGTACCCAAAATTCCATTCTGCACAGACATAAGGTCCCATACGAAGATGAGCATAGAGACCTGCTTTCTGTATTGTCTTCACAAATCTCACAAGGTCATATCTTCCTTCAAAATTGAACTGCGTGAAGCGCACACACACACACACACACACATAGAATCAATGAATAAAGCTTCAAAAAGACAACAAAATTAAGGAGTTGAGAGAGTGAAAGTAAGGTACATTGCCAGGAGAAGGTTCATGAACATTCCAAAAGATGTAGGTTTCAATTACATCTAAACCTCCCTCTTTAGCCTTGTAAATCAGATCTTCCCACATCTGCCATGAAAATTCAGAAACAAATTAAACCAAAAGGTTGAAAATGAGGATATAGGTGGAAGAGAAGAAAGAAGGAAGTTACATCAGGGGTACTTCTGGGATAATGTATAGAACCGGAGAAAAGAATTCTCCTTTGGCCATTGATAATTATGGCTTTTCTGTCGTAAGTAACACTAGAGTTAACGAAGTGAAGAGGAGCTACGCACAATGCGAAGCAGAAAAATGCAAACAAGAATTTGGAAACCGAGCTGGTTTCCATAATTTCGCAAATACTCTCTCTTGAACAGAAACGATAATTGAGAGAGAGATAGAGGAGATAAGAGAAAAGAAAAGGGAGGCGTATAAGTAAGAAATGTGGTTTGGGTATCCTAGGCTGGCTTAAGGTAAGGTAAGAGAGAGTGGTGTGAAGGAGAGAATGGTGACAAGTAAGTAGGTCAATTACTCCACTCACTCTTCTTCTAATTCTTCTAATTCTAACGTAGCTAGCTAGCAGTAATTCTAATTTATATAAAAGCTTGTCAGCTAATGCTAACAGCTTTTGTTCCCACTGTATCACGATTCACTCACTCTTAGCCACAGGTGTCAATTGACTCCGCTGCGTGCCTGCCTCCCACCTACTAAGACAGTTACTAATTTGTCCTTAATACTAGGGTTTTTTTATTTTATTTTATAAATCGGTATCCTTTACACACATCTATAGAGACTAATTCATCGAGTTGAGTAAAACCACAATGAACCGCAAAGTTCTCTCTCAAAAGATTTAACATTGTCGCATCGAAAACATTGATTAAACTAAAAGATATTCCTACCACATTGTCCAAGTGCTCTTATGTCATTAATATCAGGGTGTGTCGTCTTTTTGTTACTATAATGAGTAAATAGCTATTAATTATTATTATTATTATTTCTGAATTTGTCAAAATTTAAAAAATATTATGATCACTTTTTGTTAAATTGTTAGTAATTTTTTAGATTTTACACCAAAAAAAAGTAATTTTTAATATTGAATTGGCTAATATAAGACATGTTTGAGGACTAACTCGACTAATAAAAGATATATTTAAGAATTAAATTAATTAAAAATAGACACATTTGGAGATACTTATGTAATAATGTCAAAGGACTATAGTAATAATGAAATACTTGTTTACATCAAAAGTAAGGGCACATATGAAATAGAAAACCCGAATCGCATTTTCAATATTTTTAAAAATTCGCCACTCGACCGCATTGATCCTCTAGAGCAACATCGCACGAGTCTAACATTGTATATTAAATTTTGATACTACAATGCTATATATTATGAAATTGTTTTCGTTGAAATTGTACGAACAAGCATAATTGTAATAGAAAGACTTTATAGCGGTGTGTCACCGATGTGTGGCAGAAATCACGAAAGGCTTCGCCATTTTGAGACTTTTTTAGTATGTGTGAACATACCACCGAAAGAAAAGTGTTGTTCTTTTTTACTACACTCTTAACTCGAAAGTAAATTGTGCTAGAATACAACCAATAGTTAGTTAATTTTTTTTTGTTAGATCATTAATGACTACTCAAAGAGTCCTCCAACGCTTCCAACGAAAGACTAATCTTCTTTCGTGATTAGATGCAAACTTCGCACTGATCAATACTACCATTCAGATTTTATTTTGGACAAAACATTATGTCTATCTTCTGAATTTCTGAAACCAATTCTAGCCTTGAGTGAATTCCTTAGAACATTAGTGCATAAAGAGAGAATTAAGAGTAGTAGAAGTATGTGAATGAGAAATGCCATATTTATGAGCAACCAAGGCCCACGCAAGTGGTGATTCATGTGAACCCTAAACAGAAAACTCATTCACTTTGCTGTAAATTGTTCATATCATGTGAATCAACGGTGAGCCATCAAGCCCTTTTAGTGTGGGCATTTTCTTTCAAATAGGAGAGAACAAAATGAAATAGAAATCACACCGTAGACTAAATAAATAAATAAATAAAATAATCCTCACCTTTATTTGTCAATTTACTTTGCCTTTAAAGTGATACCAAACTCATACAACCTTTTTTTTTTGTCTCAACTCTCAACTTTCCAGGGATGAGCAAAGCACAAGTTAAGGGAAATCTGTCGTATTTTACTTTGGCTTTTAATCATTTATGTCTATATAAATTGTAAGTGGGGTTCATTATCATTAATATACAAAATGACATCACCCATCAAACTCACCGAACAAATGGTTATAAAAAAACAGTGAAGTACCGCTCCCTGAAATTAATTATAGGAACTTGGAAGGCAGCAAATTGTATCTGGCATTAATCAATACACAAAACCATTCTAAAAATTGGAAAAACACATACATTAGTAGGTTAGTTAGAGGCAGGTTCAATCAACTAATTTTAAGGACAAAAGATATTGTGGCAGTTTAAGGGTTGGATTACTTTTACATTGTATTTATTTTGAGAAGAGAAGAATGAAAGATAGAAATTATCTTATTTGATAAAGGAGCGAAATAGAAAAGAGACAAAGAGAGATGCCAAAAATACATTCTAAAATAATGTCTCTCGTATTCTTAGTTAAAATATTAATAACCATTGGATGGGGTCAATTCTGACCTATTTTACTAACTACTTTTGTCTTGCAAGCCCTGTAAAGGGATGTGTATTTTACCCGATTGACTTATGTAGTAGATGGAGTGAATTTGCTTTCGACCAGACACCTTAATGGAGCACCCTTTCCTACTTATTTGCCAATCGCTAAAGTACTTGATAACATGGTTCAACTAGACACCTTAATGGAGCGCCCTTTCCTAATTAGCTCGCTTGCTTGGAAATTTGTGTACTGCCCTGACCAACCTACTAAGAGCTAAAGAGGTCAATATATGATTGGACAATATATTTACACTCAATGCTCACTTTAATCAATCGACCTTCCGGCCTTCCCTAGGCTGATCATCCATTTGGGTGCAAACATAAGGCCCACTGTCCGGCCCACTTGGCAACTATATAAGGAGATTTAAAGACAAATATGAGAGTTTTTGGGTGCATAACTTTTCAATAAGTGCAAAATGTCCTAGTCCCTGCTAGAGTTTCAGTGGGCAGCGATGCTCTCTAACCTAGCCTTCTAAGGTTGTCGGCGCTGCTCTAGCGCAACTCTCTCTCTCCCTTAGATGATGCTTGCGAAGAAGAAGCTCCTCGCTACCGCTTTTGCTTCCTCCACTCGGCCCTCTCCTACTCTGCGTGTTCGAAGATATGTCTGCTCCTCCGCTTTTCTGCCTTTGAGTTTGTCTCCATCCACTCATCCCCCACCCAACCCTCCAGAGTTGTCCTTGTGCTCCACCACTGACTCGGATTTCCACTCGCCATCCCCCTAAATATCCGGACCCCCTGATCCCCCAGATCTACACTACAACAAATTTAGCCAATGTGCAGCGCTTTTTTTTATCCATGGGCAGCGCTTTTGAGCGCTGCTAAACGTGGCGCTGCTAATTCCACTCCAACAATGGGCAACGCTCTCTAAAAAGCGCTACCCATTCCCCAAACGTGTCCTCAAATAGGCATCACTCACTAAAAAGCGCTGCTCATTGTCCCAACACGTCCTCAAATAGGCGGCACTCCCTAAAAAACACTACCCATGGCCCAAAAAAGAACGCGTCCTCAGATAGGCAGCATTCTCTAAAAAGCGCTACCCATTGCCAAAATGCGTCCTCAGATAGGCAACACTCTATTAAAAGCGCTGCCCATTGCCCAAACTTATCCTACTATAGGCAGCACTTCCCTAAAAGCGCTGCCCATTGTTTAATTTTTTTTAGGTCTGTTATTGTGTATTTTCCTTTTTATATTTGCAATTTACTTGGTCATATACAACCAATACAATACAACCCAATCTAATCTATATTATTATATATGTATACTTAAAACACACACACACACACACACACACACACACACACACACACACACACACACACACACACACACACACACATATATATATATATATATATATATATATATAAACTAGCTAACAACAAATTACAATACATGCATCTAGATGACCCAAAACAAACTCTCTATATCCAAATACACCAATATGTCAACATATATATATACTGTTACCTCAAAAATTCGACAAGGGCATTAAATTAAGCTTTAAATGGTATTGATTGCACATTTAATAGTATTACCGTGAGTGCGCAGTCAATGTTCAAGTCAATGTACCATAAATTCGACAATAAAGTTGTACAAGTGTCGCGATAACGCAAGCAAACTTCGGATGCACTTGGTTCTTCAAGCTACGAAACAATGTCGAAACCTTCGACGGAGGAGAGGCCCAATTGTTCGACAAAGTTGGGTCCAATACTTCGCCAAATCCTTCGACAACAAAGTTTGGTCGAAGCGCAAGGAGCATCGGTTAGTGGGCGGTTATTTCCCGTTTTTAGGAAGTAGTTATCGTGCTTGCCCACGATTGTATCCGAGAGTATAAATACTCCTCTTGTAATAGGAAAGCGGGGTCACCACATCTTTACAAAAACTCGAGAAACTCAACTTCCAAGTCAAAGCGAAACAAGAGTGAATCGGATCATATTTATGCGTGTCGGTGGACCACCTTCTTCTTTCTATCATTTTAATGCAATTTTTACTTGTTTTTACGTTTGTTGCACTTCTTGCTTTTATTCTCGCTTTCAAACTATCTCTTCCTACTATTTTCTTGTTCTTACGCACGCTAAAAGACACAAAACTTAAAGGCAATTGTCAAAGAGATTTTCTAGTTTGATCTCACGATCTTAATATTGAAAACTAGTGATTGTTTGCTAAAAACACCAACGAACAAATTGGCACGCCAGATGGGACCTTTGCGATTATTTTGTGTCGTTTCGTTAAGTGTATAAACTTGTATGCACTTGAGAGTGGTAGGATGGCACGCACCAATTCTAACAACGCCTCTAGTTCCGATACTGTGATATCACAAGTGCAAGGAACAGCGGTAGATTCCGCCAATGTCGGCGGTGGGAATGTTGCGGGGACTACGCCCCCGAGTGACATCAATAACCGTTCCCCACGATGTCAATGACCAATGTTGGTTCGACATCGTCTATGGCCTTGCCACAAAGCGTAGGACTTCCTTCTAGTCCTTATGTGGCAACGAGGAATAGTTTGGAAACACGTTTCCAAAATATGAGTCTACCACCATACCCTTTTGGGGTATATGGCATGCCTCTTTGGAATGCCACATGTGTCGACCTTTTCCCTTCACACGTATCTTACGAGGGTATACTTGGTGAAATCCTATCGCATTAACCAATGCGTCCTTGTTGGCGTTAAGACAACAAGTGGGACCAAAGCAATCATGATATGGTTAATATCTTCGACTCAACAAATTGGTACCGTGTTCAATCCTTTGATTGAACACAAATACCGATTATCGATGTTAGCAGACCAAATGGGTAGGATTGCGATTTCTTTGGGGCTCCTACGGAAATAATAGGCGATTACCAAATTGCGGGAATAACATGCCTAACACCCCACGAGAGATCGATCCTTCGCCGAAGCCTGAGACGGTTATGGGCGAACAACAAATGGGAAATCACATCCCGAGGTAGTTATGGTGAATCGAAACCAAAAGCGATGAAGTTGTTCGACAAGTGCAACGAAATAACGTTTGTGCTCAAGACAACATAGCCACTTTGGTCGAAACCATAATGGCGCAAAATGGCCTTAACATAGGTTTGCATAGGCCTAATTTCATATCACCACTGTGTGAATACGTGTTGCAGACAGAATTGCCAAGAGGTTGGAAAATCCCTAAATTTACTAAGTTTGGGGGTGATACCAATGAATCCATCGAACACATTGCAGTTACATGCGAGGAGGCAGAGACATAGCTCAAAATGAGAGTTTGAAAATGAAGTATTTTCCAAATTCTCTAACTAAAAATGCCTTTACGTGGTTTACCACACTACCCCCTGGTTCCATGTACACATGGGGGCAATTAGAAAAGGCTTTTCATGAGCAATTCTACATGGGCCAGTCAAAAATTAGTCTCAAAGAACTGGCTAGTGTTCGACGTAAAGTACCTGAGGCTATTGATGATTATTTGAATAGATTCAGGTTACTGAAGGCAAGGTGTTTTACACAAGTGCCTGAACATGAGCTTGTCGAAATGGCTGCAGGTGGCCTTGACTATTCAATTCGAAAGAAATTGGATACGTCTCATTTGAGAGACATGGCCCAACTAGCCGATAGAGTTCGACAAGTCGAAAGGCTTAAAGAGGAAAAGGCTAGAGTGAATAAATACAATAAAAAAGAAAACTCAGTGGGTTTTCACAAAAAAGAAAAGATAGCCTATGTAGATGAACAATTCGACTTTGCATTTAGCGATGTCGAATCGGAGAAATAGACGTGGCTGAGCTTAAGCCTGGTCCTCCCTATGCTTGTAAATTATTAAGGCCTGCAAATGGGAATAATCCTGTAGAGCCTAAGAATGATAGATTTGTGCCTAAAACGTACACCTTTGATGTTACTAAATGTGACGAGATCTTTGATTTGCTAGTGAGTGATGGCCAAATAATAGTGCAAATGGTTCGAAAGTTCCTCCTCTCGGCGAGAGGAAGAAAAAGGGTTATTGTAAGTTTCATAATTTTTTTGGGACATACAACCGACCGTTGTGTACTTTTCAGGACATGGTTCAGAAAGCGATCGAAGAAGGAAGGCTCAAATTTGGAGATAAAAAGAATAAAGCACCGATGCAAATTGATGCCGACCCACTCCATCAAGTGGAGGCGATGTATGCGGAACCAATTGAGATGAGTATCAATATGGTAGACGCAAAAATGGTGGATTCTCCAAAGTCTACCAAACCTCCCTTTGAAAAAATCAAAAGTGTTGTGCAAAGAGTAATCTTTGTGCAACACGTTACTCGAGAAGAATATGAGGAGAAGGTATGATGCAGGTACCCCAGCAGTGAGGAAGATTTGATAGACTTCTGAACCGGTGCAAATTGAGCTCGAGGTCATGTTATGTCCAAGGTGCGAGTCTTTGTGTTTGATAAAGAAGCGGCTAAAAGTGTCGAATGCTGTGAAGTTCGACAACCCCTAAAGAGGAAATGGCCAGATAAGAGGCCAAATTTCAGCTTCAAGAGAGGGGACCTTCCTTACAAGGTAAAGAATTCGAGCAAGGCTTCGACAAGCAAGCCGCGCGATTTCTTTTTTGTAAAGGTGTAGCCAAGAAGGAGTTTGCGCTATCCGCCGCCTCGCCAAACCATTTTTTCCAAGAGCAGATCCATCCAATGAGAAGTGGATACATGCTGGATGCAGACACTATAAAGTCTTTGCTCGCCGGTTGGAACAGCCAAGCCAATCACGGTGAGGCCTCAAAATATAATTATAAAAACAATTATAAAGGGAAGAATCCCATGATGCGAAGACCCAATGGCGTCGTTACGGTAGCTCGAAAAAGAAGGCAACACTGGTTGCTAACGAGCAACGCCAAAAGCGGTTAAGGGTGTGACTCCTAAAAACCGTGGGAAATACAAAGATAAGTATAGGTCTTTGCCAATCAAGTGAGGGTTGGAAATAAGGCTAAAGGGAAATCTATTGTGATAGAGGAACCAAGAAGGCTCGCTATGGAGAGGATTTTTCCTCCATTAACATCTTTAAAGAAGAAAAGTGCTTCATTCGACATGGATGAAGATGTTACTTCGATTTCGACGACTCGAGGCTAGCTTCGACGTCCGCGCAGCGTGGTGTCCATTCCGCCGAGTGAGTACGATCTTTCAGCATAGCCCCAAACGACGTCGAAGAAGACTTCATTGGGGATATGGCTAACCACAAGCAAGATGCTACTATGTCATGAACAATGGCTGCGTGGAAGAACAGATGGCCACTTTCGAGAGGCCGACGAGGGCATGCAACACCATCACGAAGCCCTCAGACGTCAAGCCAAAGTTAATGGCGTAGGCATTAACAAGATCTCGGGTCGATGGAGGGGCTGCTGTTAACTTAATGCCTCGTGCCATCGTGAAGACAATAGGGTGTTTGATACTGGACCTTAGACCTCATAACATTATGTTAACCAATTATGAGGGGAAATCGCGGCTGGTCGTTGGGGGGTGTGTCGAAGTGGAAGTGGTGGTAGGAAATCGGAAGAACCACCACGTTCTTTGTCATAGCATCAAAAGCAAGCTACAATCTACTCCTTGGGGAGAGAGAGTGGATACATGGCGTAGGAGCTGTTCCTCAAGCCTACACCGTAAATTGGTAATGTGGAGGATGATGGTGCCGTGGAGTATGTCGAAGCGGACCAAAGTTATTTCCTTCACGACGTAAATAACGTCACCGGGGAGAATTTCGAGAAACAAATGGCGAATATTGCGCCATGTTCATCTTCTAGCCAAGCATATATCTCTTCAGATAATGTGCTTTCCTCCATTCACCTATACCCAACACATGGTTTTGTGTGGGAAAGAGAGGAAATAGAAGGTGCAAATGTCTATCCTGATGGTGTGCTACCTCCATGAGGATGGGACACCGACTCTTAGAAGGTTTAGATGTCGGTACCGGATTGCTTGAGGAGAATTACGGCTTACATGGCCGAAAATAAAATAAAAACGGCTTTGGAAGCCGAGTTAAATCAACAAACAATGGCTGTCGAAGCCATAACTTCATCTGAAGAAAATGGTGAAGTCATAAATGACAAATTTGGATTGCATTTATGATGACGAACCATTGGGTTTTGAAAAAGACCCTAGAGATTCTACAAAGCGCATGCAAGCTCAAGATCCATCGAAGAGGTGGATTTGGGAAATGGCTTGATCAAAAGGCCAACATATATTAGTGCACATCTTGATCTTTCGCTTGAGAACCCAAGTTATTTCACTTCGCAGGAGTTCAAAGATTGCTTTGCTTGGGAGTACAAATGAAATGCCCGGTTTGAGTCGAGAAGTGGTGGAATTACAAATACCCATTCGACCAGGGGAAGAAACCGATGAAGCAAACGCCAAGAAGATTTGCTCCTCGGATATTGGCTAAGATCAAGGAAGAAATAGAAAAATTTGTTCAAAAGCAAATTCATCGAAGCGCCAGTACGTTGATTGGTTAGCTAATATAGTTCCGATGATGAAGAAAAATGGAAAACTTAGAGTTTGCGTGAGACTTTAGGGATCTAAATAATGCAACACCTAAAGATGAATACGCTATGCCCGTAGCGAAATGCTAATAGATTCGGTGAAACAGGATTTGATTATCTCGATTTGCTAGATGGCTACTCAGGGTATAATCAAATCTTTATTGCCGAAGAGGATGTGTCAAAAATGACTTTTCGATGTCCGGGGCATTAGGTGTTTATGAATGGGTGGTCATGCCTTTTGGTTTAAAAATGCTGGTGCCACTTATCAAAGGGCAATGAATTCTATGTTTCACGATTTTATTGATGATTTTATGCAAGTATACATAGATGATGTGGTGGTTAAGTCATCCTCGAGAAAGTGGTCATTTAGACCATCTTCGACGTTCTTTTGAACGAATGAGGAAATATGGATTGAAAATGAATCCAACCAAATGTGCTTTCGTATGCGTGCGGTGAATTCTTGGGTTTTGTAGTACACAAGAAAGGCATAGAGATCAACGAAAAATAAGACTAAAGCAATCATGGAAACGAAGGCTCCTTCGACCAAGAAAGAACTTGATCCTTCGCTAGGAAAATTAATTTCCTTCAAGATTCATCTCAAATCTAAGTGGCAAAACACAAGTTTTTTCGCCATTCATGAGATTGAAGAAAGAAGATGAATTCGGTGGGAGCGAGTTCACCAAGATGCTTTCGACGCAATCAAGTCTTATTTGATCAAGCCACCAATTTTATTGCTGTTATTGGAAACAAATTGCTAAAATTGTATATAGCGACTTCCGATAACACAATAGGTAGCATGTTAGCGCAAGAGGATGATAGTGGTGTCGAAAGACCCATTTATTACCTTAGTAGGGTTTTGATCGATCTTTGAAACTAGGTATAGTCCAATTGAGAAAGCGTGCCTTTGCTTGTATTTTTCTTGTACAAAATTGAAGCAATATATAAAATCGTGAGATGTTTATGTTTATTCGCATTTTGATGTTATTAAACATATGTTGTCAAAACCAATGTTGCATAGTCGAATTGGCAAATGGGCTTTAGCTTTGCTAGAGTACAACTTAACTTACCAACCCCTTAAATCAATTAAAGGACAAGTGGTTCTTGATTTTATAGTAGACCATTACGTTGTCGAATGTGAAATACATTCGTTAGACATACGTCCTTGGAGATTATACTTGATGGCTCAAGCCATAAAAATGGAAGCAGTATTGGAATTTTGATTATCTACGTGAGAAAATACTCCAACGAAGTATAAATTTAAAATTCGAGACTCTTGCTCAAATAATGAAGTGAATATGAGGCTTTAATAGTAGGCCTTAAAATTTTACTCGAATTGGGGGCAAGTTATGTCGAAATAAAAGGTGATTCTCAACTAGTGGTCAAACAATCGACAAAAGAATACAAATGTATTAATGAACACCTTATTAAATATTTCGTTATTGCCAATACTTTGCTAAAAAGGTTTACATTCGTTCACCTAGAACATCTACCACGAATTGAAAACCACGTGGCAAATGAATCGCACAAATTGCTTAGGTTACAAAGTATCGAAGCCTGACCTAGAAAGAGTTAATTGAGATAAAAGATAAACTAATCTCGAGAAGACTCCTCTATAATACTCCTTTCGACGGCATTATCAACACCAAAATTCGGGGGCAATAAATACAAATGAAGTGCGCGTCGAAAAACGTCACATTTTTGACGATATTGACTAGCGCGAAATTTTTGCTATTGACAATATGGTTGATGATGATTGGCGAAAACCCATTGTAGAGTATTTACAAAATCCTACAGGAACACTAATAAAAAGTAAAATACTGAGCCCTAAGCTATGTGTTAATTGGAAACGAATTGTACAAACAAACTCCTGAAGGGTACTACTAAAATGTCTCGGTGAAAGCGAGGCATATTTGGCGATTCGATACACATAGTGGAGCATGTGGCTCACATCAAGTAGGCCACAAAATGAAATGGTTGTTATTTCGACAAGGAATGTATTGGCCAACTATCTTTGAAAGATTGTATAGAATTTGCCAAAGGTTGCCAAGAATGCCAAAAACATCTTTGGAATACAACATGTGCCGCAAACGAGTTGCATTCTATAGTGAAACCTTGGCCATTCAGTGGGCTGGGCTTTAGATGTGATTGGAGAAATAAAACCAACTTCGTCGAAAGGCCATGAGATACATTCTAGTAGGGATTGATTACTTTACTAAATGGGTAGAGGCAATACCTTTAGCCAATGTAGATCAAGAGGCGATGATAAGGTTTATTCAAAATCATATCATTTATAGATATGGAATTCCGAAACCATGACTACGCACAAGTGCACTATTTTCATCGGTCGAAAAATGGTAGATTTATTTCTTGAAATTGGTTTCAAGTTATTGACTTCGACACCATACTACGCACAAGCCAATGGTCAAGTAGAGGCTGCCAATAAAATCATTATTAACTTGATTAAAAAGCACGTTGGACGTAAGCCTAGAAGTTGGTACGATTCTCTTGACCAAGTGTTATGGGCTTGTCGAACTTCACCTAAAGAGTCTATAAACACCACTCCCTACAAAGTTAACATTTGGGCATGATGCGGTGTTACTGTCGAGATTTGTTTACAATCAACAAGGATTCGAAACAAGGTGAAATTCCTTTTGATCATTATTGGAATATGATGATTGATGAATTAGTTGATTTAGACGAAGAGAGGGTTGTTAGCTTTAGAGATGCTTATTCGACAGAAAGAAAGAGTAGCTAAAGCCTACAATAAAAAGGTTAAGTTAAAAACCTTTGAGGAAGGGGAGTTAGTGTGGAAAGTCCTATTACCTATGGATAAAAAGATAGAGTTTTAGGCAAATGGTCACGGGGTGGGAAGGCCCATTTCGCGTGTTGCGATGCTTTTCGAATGGCGCTTATGAAGTCGAAGAGCTAGGTGACGAAAATAGAATCTTTAGAATAAATGGCAAGTATTTAAAACGATACAAGCCAACGTTAACTGAGATAAAAATTGAGCAATTATAAGTAAACGAAAATTGTTCATAAATGGCAATGTATAAAGAAATTGTTAAAGTTACACACCATTTTTAGAATGCTAAACTATTCTGATCTCGAAATTCGACAAGGTAGCCTTATGCCTCTCCATAATGCTAACACTCAAAGAAATAGAGGTGTCGAGAAAGTCTGAGCTCTTTGTCGAGGTCGGCGAGAATAGCTTGATGCTTGTCAATCTTTCCAAGTGCTCAATACCGCCAATGCTTTGGTGGTTTTTGTGGACGAAGAAGCGAAGACTCATGCGTTCGACGATCGTGCCCTTCCGATGCTCTGCGTTTGTGGTTTAAGTTGGAGTGTCTTTATCTCCTCGCCAATACGCGCAATCTCTCGCATCCCATTCAGCGATTGCTTTCTCATCATTAGTTGCTTGGGTTTCGAGAGCCTCGATATCGTCTTGATCGGCCTTAAGAGAGGCGAGTTCTACCTCGCGAGTTGAGTCTCTTGAACCTTGCGCTTGGAGGTGGTCGGCCGTTGGTTGATTAGAAGGAAAGTTGCTCAAAAATAGGGCCAAATTCCATGAAGAACGAAAGGACGTTTTGAGGAGGTCCAATTTGGTGATCTTGTGAATGAGGGTTTTACCTCAAGATACACAGATGAGTCATTTTCAATGGTCGACACCAAGTCCCATTCTAACACCTTCGTCTTTCAATCGCAAAGCGGGCTTTCGTAGTCTCACGATTGATAGAACTTAGAGAGTTGTTCGAGGAAGCGCAAATCAAGCGGCTCGACGAGCTCTTAAGACTCAACATGATCTTCAAAGTCGCCAAAGGATTTGTCTTCTTTAGCTCACCCAATTCTTGATCGCTAAATGTTGTTGTTGGAGGACTCTTTGCGCGAAGCACTTTGATCTGCAGGTCCCCACTCTAGGTGCCTCTTGTTCTTGATCGATCATATTCTCTTGGTATTTCGACAGAGATACCCACTACTACAGTCCTTGGTTGTTGGAATGTTAAGTTCGGAACTTGAGCGGTTTCTCCAACAACTGACCTCGGCTCGACTCTACCAGCGATTGGAATAGCCTCCTCCATAGCGAGAGCATTCTCTTCGACGACCGCCTCTTGTTCGACATTTCAAAGACTTGGAGCAAAACTCGAAAGCAGGATTTCAGGGTTATCCAACGCTTGGAAAATTTCTTCAGCAGTTACACCCTGAGGAGATGAAGGAAAAGGGAGCACGGGGGCTGACAACTCTAGATCAGCAGCCTCAACCATAGATTGAACTTCAGGTTTGTCCACGAGCAGTCCACCCACCTATGCACAACAAGGTATATCATTTAAGTTAAGAATTAGAAAGGTGAGACCGAATAAGTCTAAACTAATGTCTAAAGGGAATTTACCTCTTGTACCTTAAGCCTCTTGATTGGAGGAGAAGGAGGTGGTTCAGGAGCCTCATCAATAATGATGCCTTGAGCTGCCCTTTGAATCTCAGGAAGGTTTCTTTTCTTCGACCTCTGAGTGAGGGGGATGTTGTCATCACTTTCGATGTCTCTGAGAAAAGAATTTGGGTTATGACAAGAAAGTGAATGACAAAGGGAAGAGAAATTTTCGACGGATTAACAAAGGCAAGAGTATAGTACCTCATCTTTGGGAAGGACCATTTTCTTTTTAGCTTTGAGTCCTTTGAGGGGATTTCGCTGGGTTGTTTTCTAAAAAGAAGGTTTTCGACATAAATAAAAGTCGTAATCAAAAATAACTTGAAGTGAATAAATGGCAACATACCTTCTTTAGGACAATGTCCGGAGTAGATCTCGCGACCAACGTTTTCTTGGTTCTTTGGAGGAGATTTTCTTTGTGGTAGCCTTGCTTACTTTGATCTTCACTTGGGTGCGAGTTGATCGACGTCGAAAAACATTGATAAGCAAACAGAATAAAACTAAATTCTGAGATGTTTAAGACTCGGAAGGATTTGGGTATCGAAGTAAATACAGGTTGTTGAAGGAAGAAGCGGTCGCCACCAATTTCTTCATAATATTTTCTCGCAAAGGTGTCACTAGCCTCTCAAAGAAGCGAGTGGTATAGTAACTAGTCCACCATTCATGAAATTCCTTAGTGCATGAGAATCGGGGTTAAATTTGAGGGCTCGAAACTCGAGGCCCTATAGTGGAATTTCTTGAAGGCTTGTTTGTAGGTGCCACTTTGTTTGGATTCAAAATTCTCGCCTATGAAAACACACCTTTGGCGCAGTCGATCGACAAAGGCCAAACTATGCAGCGAGAATAACTTGGGAAGTATTTCTTAATTCCGAAGCTATTTTTAGTTTTGCGGGGTAAGTCGGCAGAGAGAATAGCGGGGAGAGAGGTAGGTTTGCAGATTTGGGTAATCTCCTCGGCGTGTTCGAAGCGAAGAAAGAGGAAATGGTTGCCGAAACCAAGATGGACCGAAAGGCCTTTGCACAAAAGGGAGCCATAGAGTCTACTGAAACTCGTGCACTTCAGGAACATGTCGAAGTGAATTTGAAAGACTCTTACGGAGGAATATTTATCTGCTTGGGTTTCAATCTGGCTGGGCTAGTCGAATCCCTTGATCCTCCTAGACTTTAAGGTTGGTTGAGCGAGACTTAGGGATATACTGCACCTAGTCGAGACTCGAAAGTGGCTAACAACCACAATTGCAATAGCCACAATGGGCCGAAGCCAAGAACTTGTTGGTGGGTTCGTCTTCTTTCGATTCTAGAACGGCATTATCAAGCTCCTCGATAAAGAGAACCCAACAACGGTTTGGCAAGACTAATGTTTTCTTTCTCGTGGAGTTGAAATTTGATGGAATATAGGTTTTAGAAACACAGAGTGAAGCGGGTACAGAAAACAAAAAGGATAACCAAATGGTTAAGAAGGCTACGTGTTCTTTAGCGCATTAATCGTGTCGATGTCACGATTGTGGTGTTACGTGATGTAAGGAGCAAAAGTGGCGTTGTTGAAAGTGAACGGGTATTCATAATCGGGATTAGCGAGGGTCAAAAGTCTCACCTAGGGTTTTGGACACTGTGATGGCAAAGCAACATCTAGTAAAGTGGGAGTCAAGATGCCACATCTCAAGTGGAGGCTATGAGTATACAGATCCCAAAGCGCATAGCGACCCAATATCAAAGTCTTTGTCATACTTAGGCCCATACCTAGACAAGCTGGATAAGGTCAAAAATACCTTGTTTTTTCGGATGTCGGCTTTTTAGCCTCTACCTTGTCGAGCAGTCTATGTAAATCTGTTGGTCGAGCCTAGGAGCAGACCTAAAAACCCTGGAAGGACTATTCAGAAATTCTAAATGAAAAGGGGTCTTAGTGAAAATTCTGGGTTGAAGACAGGCATGACTGGGGAAAATTGCAGAAACCTCAGTGTTTTCTAACAGGATATCAGGAAGAGGACCTAGATATGCATGAGTATAAACCCTAGTAGAGGGAATCAATACCTAGGTTTGCCATTGAAGCTGCTTTCGATTATCGTGAATGTCAGGCTCATCAACGAAGCCATCAAGGGTTTTAGGTCTGTTGGGTTCGTCGTTCTTCGTTGAACATTCAGCAGCAGATGAGGAAGCCATGAGAGACAAAGAGCAAATGCGAGACGAAATTCAAGCGTAGGTTGAAGGAAGGGAATGAAAGTTTGAAACTTTAGTGATTTTGGGGATTTTTGCAAGACTTGAGAGAATGAAGAATGCGAGAAAGACTTCACAAAAGTTCAAACCGAGTAAAGAAAGGAATACAAAGGGTTGTAGCCGTTTATATATGTTGGGAAGCTACGATTATTGGCACGTTCGCCATAACTCGCACGTTCGCGACGTTTGAGAGACGTGATGGCCCACCAACTATGCAACGTGTGCCAATAAGGCGGTTCGCTTTACTGTGCAAGTAATGATGGTTGTCTTTTCGACCCTTTGTTGAAATGCAAGAGGCGGTAGAAATGACCATTGCACGATATTCAAAAATGCATTTTCTTCCCTCCATTCCTTATTAAAGTCGAAAAAGCATTTTTTGGGGGCAATCTGTTACCTCAAAATTCCGACAAGGGCATTAAATTAAGCTTTAAATGGTATTGATCGCACATTTAATAGTATTACGTGAGTGCAGTCAATGTTCAAGTCAATGTACCATAAATTCGATAATAAAGTTGTACAAGTGTCGACAACGCAAGCAAACTTCGGCTGGACTTGGTTCTTCAAGCTACGAAACAATGTCGAAACCTTCGACGGAGAGAGGCCCAATTGTTCGACAAAGTTGGGTCCAATACCCGCCAAATCCTTCGACAACAAGTGGTCGAGGCGCAAGGAGCATCGATTAGTGGGCGGTTATTTCCACGGTTTTTAGGAAGTAGTTATCGTGTTTGCCCACGATTGTATCACGAGTATAAATACTCCCTTGTAATAGGAAAACGGGGTCACCACATCTTTACAAAAACTCGTGAAACTCAACTTCCAAGTCAAAGCGAAACAAGAGTGAATCGGATCATATTATGCGTGTCGGTGGACCACCTTCTTCTTTCTATCATTTTAATGCAATTTTTACTTGTTTTTACGTTTGTTGCACTTCTTGCTTTTATTCTGCTTTCAAACTATCTCTTCCTACTATTTTCTTGTTCTTACGCACGCTAAAAGACACAAAACTTAAAGGCAATTGTCAAAGAGATTTTCTAGTTTGATCTCACAGTCTTAATATTGAAAACTAGTGATTGTTTGCTAAAAACACCAGCGAACAATGCCCAACAAGATGAACCAAAATAAAGTAGCTAACAACTTACATTATCTAATTCATATGTATCCAAAACTAGATAGCAACTTACAATATGGGGGAGTTATTAAAAAAATGTGGGGTAGAGGGAAGTTATTTTCTGACATATATTTTAAAACAAGAAACTGATAGAGATTCACGACCAGGACACTTGAAGTGAAACTTAGCTTTCCAATCCATTTCCAACACAAGAGATTTTCTTCTTGACCGGCCATGCTGCCCCTGCCATCACGGCCTCAATCTCGTGTATTTCCCTCGGACAATTGCTCATATTGTAGCAACCGGCCGCAGTAACAAGTTGAGTACATCATAAAGGAATACAATAAGCAAAAAAGCTCATACATAATAAAGGAACAAATAAATAGACTACCTCATATACAGAATAGTTTGTACCAGAATCTAAGTTGTTCAAAGAGAAAATATATAATTTGCATAAATTAGTTTCCACTTTGCATAAAAATTTCTACAAAATAATCAAGCCTTTAAAGGGAGTAGGCCAGTTTAAAATGCCTGCAACAAAAAATCACATATACCTTTAAGTAGGCTCCAGGATCATGTGTATAATACCAAGGAAATGCCCCAGACCATGTGGCATAAAAACAACACCCAAGCGTGCAGCCATCATGTCATCAACATTGCTGCACAAAAATTAACACACAATTTACCAAACGATCACACAATTTCTATCAAGATGCAAGTTTGCCACAAGAAGTGGTAAAACAGAAAATGTTACCCCAAAAGAATGTTACCCTTCTTCAGTGACTCCAGAATCACTTTATCATCCAATCTACAATTTTAAAGAATAAATGAGAAGAATTTATGCTAATTGTAACACCCCCTTTCTCTTTAATAGTTTAATTTATAAAATCAGAGTTCCAAAATCGTTTTTCTTTTTAAAGATACATCCTCAAGGGAATGCTACGTTCATCAAACATCACTTTCACTTAAAATATACTACTTTTCCTTTAATAATATATATTTGCAAGATACATAGCCAAGTTTAATGGGGCGAACCCTCAAATTCTACTACAATAATTTATTACAGTTCAACACTAATCTTAAACCACTAATAGACTACCCGGCTTCCCAATTCGACGTCACAGAGCAAGACGCCACAACTAGACTGAGGGAAGAAAGGACCTTCACTCAGGATCACCTGCACATCACCTGTTTGTCGCCACGAGAGCAGGTAACAATAAAAATGCTAGGGTGAGTCTCTTTTCACAAATAATAAAATATATGATAAACATTATGCTAGAGAAAAACACGTAGAAACACCAGAACGACTCGGCTCACACAAAACAAATCCTCTCAGCAGGCTATGACACCTCAGTTCATAACACAAAATAATACTACCAATCAGTGCATGATTTATATGAATGATGCAACCCATCCTTTCAGGGTATATGCATGATGGATCCATTAAGACCGAAGTCTTCTGCTATCACCTTTGGACCGAAGCCCTAGTACTGAAGTCCTCTGCTATCACCTTAGGACCGAAGTCCAAGACCGAAGTCTTCTGCTATCACCTTATGCGTATGATTTATGCGACGCCATGAACAATGCATAACACACAACATATACATTATTCAATTAAATCATAACACAGTTCCAATACTCACCAATTAGACCGCATCCTTTTATTCATAATAGGATCCATGTCCTCTGCTCACCTCTAGGACCGAAGTCCTCTGCATCATCCTTTTCATTTATTTTAATGCCCATTAGGGGCTTCATCGTGTAATACTCCTCTACACATAGTCATAAGACCAAACAACGCACATATGTCATTCTCTGGACTAAGGCCGACGTCCTTACATCGGCCCACAACACTAAGGCCATCGTCCATAGCTCACCAACCACCTCGGCGCCTGGTAGTGGACCAAACAGTCACTACGAGAGCCACAACGTCACCTAGGCTAAATGTCACCTAGGAAACCCAACATTGACTACACCATTCAGCCACTTAAGCGAAATTGGCATTAAATAACACTCACAGTGGCGTTCAACAACTACTTACGCTATAGGAGTGTTAAAACGGCACCTCGGCGCACTTAAAGGGCACCTCGGCACGCTACATGCACCTCGGCATAGCTAGGCAATGCACCTCGGCATAGTCAGGCACCTCACTTCGCGCATACTCATTTCACTACGCGCGTCCTCACCTTACTTCACACTCACTCACTTAATTCACGCATGTACTTAACCTCACGCACACACTTCACCATTTTCAACCACTCACGTACTTGGTACTTAAAAACGACACTCACAGTTGTGTCCAGCAACATCCTGCGCAACACTAGCGTTAATGAGCACCTCGGCTCGCTCACTATGTATCTCGGCACACCTAGGCGCCTTGCCTTGCGCACACTTACTTCCCTTAGTGTACACTCGTTCCACTATGCGTACTACTTCTCCTCACTCCTACACCACTACCTCAGTTAACTCATACTTGACATTTCTCACCTAATCGCAACGCCTCACCTCGGCAAGTACACTACATCTCGCTAAAGTATTTATGCATTATATCTCGGCCTCAACACCTCGGTTAATACACGCTATACGCTATCAACTGCACTTCGGTAGTCACACCTCGGCATACTTACCCTACACCTCGACTAGTACATTCCGACACCTATACTTAGTCTCAGATGCTCTTACACTTAGTCACTTTTGCTCTATCATTCACCTCGGCTCCTATGACATAGTTATTTACGTTCTGGACACTTACAACCATTCACTTAAGTTACAACTTACATTTGGAAGGTAACTTCACCTCGGCAATCCTAAGACGACTACTCCATTTAACTCAAACGCACGCTCGTCACTTTATGATGTACGCCTCCTCCTACTCTCTCTGTTATCCTAAGTCTATTCCTTAAGAACCTCTCTAAGACTATGTTGCTAACTCTCACTCACTCTAGCTCACTGGGACTAAGAGTCTCCCCAGCTCCCATTTCACTCCTTGATCCCTCGTAATGACCAACTCTCCCATCCACTCTATACGACTCCACTGAAATGAGCCAAAAACACAACATCAAAGCATAACTTCAAACACGACCCCACTTCACCGAAGTGAAGCTAAAACACAACTTCAAGCATATCAAACACTCAAAACACACAAGGCAGCTCAGAAATCATTCCTAGAGTCTACTCACACATAACACACATCATATATTCGATTATAGATGAAAGAGAGAACCCCCTAACCTTAACGACTTGAGAAGATGAGAACCCTTCGCTCTCCAATAACCACAGCAACTAGCTCTCCTCTCCTCTCCTAGCTTGAACTCTCCACGCCCAGATTCTCTTCTTCTTCTTTCTAATCACTATTCCACCTTCTAGCTAGCTCTTCTCCCTCGGATTTGAGCTTCCCACGCCAAGCTTCTTCTTCTTCTCTCTAAAGAAGATCTCACCTACCACTTTCTCACTCTTACTTTACTTTTGATATTTGTTGCAAGTGATTGTCTCCCCTTCGACAACACCACTTATGGCATGCATAATGGGCTTCAAATGGGTAATGGGCTTCTAATGGATCATGGTTTCTAATCCCACTCCTGCATTTACTTAAATGCCTTCTAAATAAAATAAACCCTCTACATTACTCACTTAGCTTAATTAAAATGTTGTAAACCTTAAATAACCCAATTAAATAAATAATTGAATTACTTTGGGGTGTTACACTAATATCTTGACACAAGATGACAAGAGTAGAGTAGAAGTTTCAATAACAAAGATTAGTTGGGCCATCCGTCCATGGATATTTGGTCGACTCAATCTTTATTTAAGTGCTAGAGTTGAAAGAATTTATGGAATCTAAATGTAAAACTTAAAACTCAGGGGGTCAAGATAAAATTTTAAGTTTATTGAAGCTAAGACATTCAACTAGCTAGTAGTTTTAACTAAATAAATCAAAGACTTTGACGTTTTCCATATAGTCATTAATTCTTGATATAAAAAAACAAAAGAACAACAAAAGTACCTGAACAAGTGGAAGCAACAATGACAAACTCTCCAACCAGCTGTGAACTCGAACTAGAACGAACTTTCGAACCAGGACAAACTCGAACAACAAACGTGAAGCTCTAGCAAAACAAACTCGCAAAACAATTGTTATCTTCACTTTGCCTTCCCTTACGAGTAACACCACCAAAATGCAAGACCACTCCTTCCCGTGAAATGAGAAATGGGTAAACATGAAATGAGAAAGTGAGGCAAAGGAACATAGGCAAGTTGATAGACCCAATAACTTTTATCCAAAAATGAATGTGTAAAGTGTAATGAATATAATTAAATGAATGAGATCATTTATAACACATTGGCTTATTTGCAGCGAGATGATTAAGACAACAAGATGATAAAAAGTTTGTAACTAAAATTAAAGTAAAAAAGCTTTTCAAAGTAGAGACCTCTATACCACCAAAAACAGCTCCACCCAAATCAAAAGATATCAAAGGAATTAATGGCCAAATGGATAAAATGATATTTTAACCAAAGGCAATAGCTGCAGAACTGAGCACTAGCTAGCGAGACACTAAGCATGGCGTTTTACAAGAAACAAGATACCAATTTAAGACTCCTTTTTGCTCCACTTTTATTTCTTGATACCAATTTAAGCAACCTTCACATATTTTACAAATTCAGACATGATCTATGTCCATGGAGTGTACTTAAATTTGAATGCACGATAGAATAAAAAATTTGGTAGTCGTAACCAACATCATGAAGAGAAAAACATTGAAAGTAATACTATGGTTTTAGTAAACAATAGGAAGACATAAAAGTATAATTTAGCATAGGAAGACATGTAGCCTATAAGCATAGGAGAACTACCTCAGGATAATAATTATGCAAGTTCACTTGGTCTTTAGAACTGTGTTATTTGAGTATTCTAAAATTGACAAGATAATATATTTCACAACTCCAAAACTCTTATCCATTCCACACAGAAAAAAAAAAAAGAGTGCCAAAAATCATATAAACTTCACTTTGGTTTTTTCTCAAACACCTTGTATGCACAAAGGGTTCAAATAACCAGAACATTACCATAACCAGAATAAAAAAGAGAATAAAAAACTAACTAACTAGTATGAACAAACCATAACCAGAATAAACAAAACCATAATGCTATCATTACAACTAACTAGTATGAAGCAAAAACTAATCAGTACCATACCTGCTTCAGCTTGTTGCAACTGAACCAAAGCTCATGTGGTTAATTCGCAAGGTTGTTGTTCTTGTTCATGAGAGGGACATCTTCACAAATAAGAGAGGAACACTTCGCGAGAGAGAATGAACGCGAGGGATTGAACGTGGAAGGGAGCCTGAACGCGAGAGGAACGAGAGTGAAGATGAGAGAGAGACGTGAGGAATGAGAGAGATGGAGGTGCTTAAGGAGAGAGTGAGGTTTTCCTGGGTTTGGGTCTGTTCACAGTGAGTGAAAGAGAGAGACATTGAGAACCATAGAGGGTGTGGGGAGAACAAGAGTAAAAATCATAATTAAGGAATGGGCAGCGTTTGGTAGGAAGCGCTGCTCAATGGTTAGCGCAAATAGGCAATTGGTGGTGTTTTTTTAGAAAGCGCTGCTGTTACCTCAAAATTCCGACAAGGGCATTAAATTAAGCTTTAAATGGTATTGACTGCACATTTAATAGTATTCTGTGAGTTGCAGGTCAATGTTCAAGTCAATGTACCATAAATTCGACAGTAAAGTTGTACAAGTGCTGACAACGCAAGCAAACTTCGACAGACTTGGTTCTTCAAGCTACGAAACAATGTCAGAAACCTTCGACAGGAGAGGGCCCAATTGTTCGACAAAGTTGGGTCCAATACTTCGCCAAATCCTTCGACAACAAGCTGGTCGAGGCGCAATGAGCAGCAGTTAGTTAGTGGGCGGTTATTTCCCACAGTTTTTAGGAAGTAGTTATCGTGCTTGCCCACGATTGTATCTGAGAGTATAAATACTCCCTTGTAATAGGAAAACGGGGTCACCACATCTTTACAAAAACTCTGAGAAACTCAACTTCCAAGTCAAAGCGAAACAAGAGTGAATCAGATCATATTGTACGTGTCGGTGGACCACCTCCTTCTTTCTATCATTTTAATGCAATTTTTATTTGTTTTTACGTTTGTCGCTTCTCTTGCTTTTATTACGCTTTCAAACTATCTCTTCCTACTATTTTCTTGTTCTTACGCACGCTAAAAGACACAAAACTTAAAGGCAATTGTCAAAGAGATTTTCTAGTTTGATCTCACGATCTTAATATTGAAAACTAGTGATTGTTTGCTAAAAACACACGAACAAATTCGCACACCGGTGGGACCTTTGCCGATTATTTTGTGTCGCTTTACGTTAAGTGTATAAACTTGTATGCACTCGAGGAGTGGTAGGATGGTACGCACCAATTCTAACAACGCCCTAGTTCCGATACCGTGATATCACAAGTGCAAGGAACAACGGTAGATTCTCGCCAATGTCACGGTGGGAATGTTGCGGGGACTACGGCCCAAAGTGACATCAATAACCGCTCCCACGATGTCAATGACCAATGTTGGTTCGACATCGTCTATGGCCTTGCCACAAAGCGTAGGACTTCCTTCTAGTCCTTATGTGGCAACAGGAATAGTTTGGAAACACGTTTCCAAAATATGAGTCTACCACCATACCCTTTTGGGGTATATGGCATGCCTACTGGAATGCCACATGTGTCGACCTTTTCCCCTTCACACGTATCTTCTGAGGGTATACTTGGTCGAAATCCTACTGCGATTAACCAATGCGCCCTTGTTGGCGTTAAGACAACAAGTGGGCCAAAGCAATCATGATATGGTTAATATCGCCGACTCAACAAATTGGTACCAGTGTTCAATCCTTTGATTGAGAACACAAATACCGATTATCGATGTTAGCGGACCAAATGGGTAGGATTGCAGATTTCTTTGGGGCTCCTACGGAAATAATAGGCAGTTACCAAATTGCGGGAATAACATGCCTAACACCCCACAGAGATCAGTCACTGTCGAAGCCCAGGCGGTTATGGGCGAACAACAAATGGGAAATCACATCCCTGAGGTAGTTATGGTGAATCGAAACCAAAAGCGATGAAGTTGTTCGACAAGTGCAACGAAATAACGTTTGTGCTCAAGACAACATAGCCACTTTGGTCGAAACCATAATGGCGCAAAATGGCCTTAACATAGGTTTGCATAGGCCTAATTTCATATCACCACCTTGTGTGAATACGTGTTACGCATGAAATTGCCAAGAGGTTGGAAAATCCCTAAATTCACTAAGTTTTGGGGTGATACCAATGAGTCCTTTATCGAACACATTGCCCGTTACATGATCGAGGCGGGGACATATAGCCCAAAATGAGAATTTGAAGATGAAATATTTTCCAAATTCTCTAACTAAGAATGCCTTTACGTGGTTTACCACACTACCCCTGGTTCCATGTACACATGGGGGCAATTAGAAAAGGCTTTTCATGAGCAATTCTACATGGGCGATCGAAAATTAGTCTCAAAGCGGCTAGTGTTCGACGCAAAGTGCCCGAGGCCATTGATGATTATTTGAATAGATTTAGGCTCATGAAGGCAAGGTGTTTTACGCAAGTGCACGAACATGAGCTTGTCGAAATGGTCTGCAGTGGCCTTGACTATTCAATTCGAAAGAAATTGGATACGCCTCATCCGAGAGACATGGCCCAACTAGTCGATAGAGTTCGACAAGTCGAAAGGCTTAAAGAGGAAAAGGCTAGAGTGAATAAGTACATAAAAAAGAAAACTCAGTGGGTTTTCACAAAAAAGAAAAGATAGCCTATGTAGATGAACAATTCGACTTTGCATTTAGGGATGTCGAATCGGAGGAAATAGACGTGGCTGAGCTTAAGCCTGGTCCTCCCTATGCTTGTAAATTATTAAGGCCTGCAAATGGGAATAATCCTGTAGAGCCTAAGAATGATAGATTTGTGCCTAAAACGTACACCTTTGATGTTACTAAATGTGACGAGATCTTTGATTTGCTAGTGACTGATGGCCAAATAATAGTGCCAAATGGTCTGAAAGTTCCTCCTCTCGAGCAGAGGAAGAAAAAGGGTTATTGTAAGTTTCATAATTTTTTGGGACATACAACTGACCGTTGTGTACTTTTCAGGGACATGGTTCAGAAAGCGATCGAAGAAGGAAGGCTCAAATTTGGAGATAAAAAGAATAAAGCACCGATGCAAATTGATGCCGACCCACTCCATCAAGTGGAGGCGATGTATGCGGAACCAATTGAGATGAGTATCAATATGGTAGACGCAAAAATGGTGGATTCTCCAAAGTCTACCAAATCTCCTGCTGAAAAAATCAAAAGTGTTGTGCAAAAGAGTAATGATGTACAACACGTTACTCAAGAAGAATATGAGGAGAAGTGCATACCTGTGTACCCCCCAGTGAGGAAGATTTGATAGACTTCCGAACGGTGCAAATTGAGCTCACGAGGTCATGTTATGTCCAAGGTGCGATCTTTGTGTTTGATAAAGAAGCGGCTAAAAGTGTTGAATCTTTGTGAAGTTCGACAACCCCTAAAGAGGAAATGGCCGGATAAGAGGCCAAATTTCACTTTCAGAGAGGGACCTTCCTTACAAGGTAAAGAATTCGAGCAAGGCTTCGACAAGCAAGCCCATGATTTCTTTGGTAAGGGTGTAGCCAAGAAGGAGTTTGCGCTTATCCGCCTCCGCCAAACCATTTTTCCAAGAGCGAGATCCATCCAATGAGAAGTGGATACATGCTTTGGATCGCGAGACACTATAAAGTCTTTGCTCAACAGCCGGAACAGCCAAGCCAATCACGGTGAGGCCTCAAAATATAATTATAAAAACAATTATAAAGGGAAGAATCCCATGACGAAGACCCAATGGCGTCGTTACAGTGGCTCAAAAAAAAGAAGGCAACATCGGTTGCTAACGAGCAACGCCAAAAAGCGGTTAAGGGTGTGACTCCTAAAACCGTGGGAAATACAAAGATAAGTATAGGTCTTTGCCAATCAAGTGAGGGTTGGAAATAAGGCTAAAGGGAAATCTATTGTGATAGAGGAACCAAGAAGGCCTGCTATGGAGAGGATTTTTCCTCCATTAACATCTTTAAAGAAGAAAAGTGCTTCATTCGACATGGATGAAGATGTTACTTCGATTTCGACGACTCGAGGCTAGCTTCGACGTCATCCGCAGCGTGGTGTCCATTCTGGCGAGTGAGTACGATCTTTATTCTGATACCCCAAACGACGTCGAAGAAGACTTCATTGGGGATATGGCTAACCACAAGCCAGTATGCTACTATGTCATGAACAATGGCTGCGTGGAAGAACAGATGGCCACTTTCGAGAGGCCAGACGAGGGCATGCAACACCATCTGAAGCCCTCAGACGTCCAAGCCAAAGTTAATGGCGTAGGCATTAACAAGATCTTTCGGTCGATGGAGGGGTCTTTGTTAACTTAATGCCTCGTGCCATCTTGAAGACAATAGAGGTTTGTTTGATATGGACCTTAGACCTCATAACATTATGTTAACCAATTATGAGGGAAATCGGCCGGTCGTTGGGGTTGTCCGAAGTGGAAGTGGTGGTAGGAACCGCCGGAAGAACCACCACGTTCTTTGTCATAGCATCAAAAGCAAGCTACAATCTACTCCTTGGGAGAGAGTGGATACATGGCGTAGGAGCTGTTCCTCAAGCCTACACCGTAAATTGGTAATGTGGAGGATGATGGTGCCGTGGAGTATGTCGAAGCGGACAAAGTTATTTCCTTGCTGACGTAAATAACGTCACCAGGGAGAATTTCGAGAAACAAATGGCGAATATTGCGCCATGTTCATCTTCTAGCCAAGCATATATCTCTTCAGATAATGTGCTTTCCTCCATTCACCTATACCCAACACATGGTTTTGTGTGGGAAAGAGAGGAAATAGAAGGTGCAAATGTCTATCCTGATGGTGTGCTACCTCCAACAGGATGGGACACTGACTCTTAGAAGGTTTAGATGTCAGTACCCAGTGCTTGGGATAGAATTACGGCTTACATGGCCGAAAATAAAATAAAAACGGCTTTGGAAGCCGAGTTAAATCAACAAACAATGGCTGTCGAAGCCATAACTTCATCTGAAGAAAATGGTGAAGTCATAAATGACAAACTGGATTGCATTTATGACGACGAACCATTGGGTTTTGAAAAAGACCCTAGAGATTCTACAAAGCGCATGCAAGCTCAAGATCCAGTCGAAGAGGTGGATTTGGGAGATGGCTTGATCAAAAGGCCAACATATATTAGTGCACATCTTGATGCTGCCTTCAGAACCCAAGTTATTTCACTTCTGCAGGAGTTCAAAGATTGCTTTGCTTGGGAGTACAGCGAAATGCCCGATTTGAGTCGAGAAGTGGTGGAATTACAAATACCCATTCGACCAGGGAAGAAACCAGTGAAGCAAACGCCAAGAAGATTTGCTCCTCAGATATTGGCTAAGATCAAGGAAGAAATAGAGAGGCTGTTCAAAAGCAAATTCATCGAAGCGCAGTACGTTGATTGGTTAGCTAATATAGTTCCAGTAATGAAGAAAAATGGAAAACTTAGAGTTTGCGTAGACTTTAGGGATCTAAATAATGCAACACCTAAAGATGAATACGCTATGCCCGTAGCAGAAATGCTAATAGATTCGGCAGCAGGATTTGATTATCTCAGTTTGCTAGATGGCTACTCAGGGTATAATCAAATCTTTATTGCCGAAGAGGATGTGTCGAAAACAGCTTTTCGATGTCCAGGGGCATTAGGTGTTTATGAATGGGTGGTCATGCCTTTTGGTTTAAAAAATGCTGGTGCCACTTATCAAAGGGCAATGAATTCTATGTTTCACGATTTTATTGATGATTTTATGCAAGTATACATAGATGATGTGGTGGTTAAGTCATCCTCAGAAAGTGGTCATTTAGACCATCTTCGACGTTCTTTTGAACGAATGAGGAAATATGGATTGAAAATGAATCCAACCAAATGTGATTTCTGTGTACGTGCAGGTGAATTCTTGGGTTTTGTAGTACACAAGAAAGGCATAGAGATCAACGAAAATAAGACTAAAGCAATTATGGAAACGAAGGCTCCTTCGACCAAGAAAGAACTTGATCCACTACTAGGGAAAATTAATTTCCTTCAAGATTCATCTCAAATCTAAGTGGCAAAACACAAGTTTTTTCGCCATTCATCGAGATTGAAGAAAGAAGATGAATTCAAGTGGGAGCGGAGTTCACCAAGACGCTTTCGACGCAATCAAGTCTTATTTGGTCAAGCCACCAATTTTATTGCCTGTTATTGGAAACAAGTTGCTAAAATTGTATATAGCAGCTTCTGATAACACAATAGGTAGCATGCTAGCGCAAGAGGATGATAGTGGTGTCGAAAGACCCATTTATTACCTTAGTAGGGTTTTGATTGATCTTTGAAACTAGGTATAGTCCAATAGAGAAAGCGTGCCTTTGCTTGTATTTTTCTTGTACAAAATTGAAGCAATATATAAAATCAAGTGAGATGTTTATGTTTATTCGCATTTTGATGTTATTAAACATATGTTGTCAAAACCAATGTTGCATAGTCGAATTGGCAAATGGGCTTTAGCTTTGCTAGAGTACAACTTAACTTACCAACCCTCAAATCAATTAAAGGACAAGTGGTTCTTGATTTTATAGTAGACCATTCTCGTTGTCGAATGTGAAATACATTCATTAGACATACGCCTTGGAGGCTATACTTGATGGCTCAAGCCATAAGAATGGAGCGAGCATTGGAATTTTGATTATCTCTCCGTAAAATACTCCAACGAAGTATAAATTTAAAATTCGAGATTCTTGCTCAAATAATGAAAGTGAATATGAGGCTTTAATAGTAGGCCTTAAAATTTTACTCGAATTGGGGGCAAGTTATGTCGAAATAAAAGGTGATTCTCAACTAGTGGTCAAACAATTGACAAAAGAATACAAATGTATTAATGAACACCTTATTAAATATTTCGTTATTGCCAATACTTTGCTAAAAAGGTTTACATTCGTTCACCTAGAACATTTACCACGAATTGAAAATCACGTGGCAAATGAGCTGGCACAAATTGCCTCCGGTTACAAGGTATCGAAGCAAAGCCTAGAAGAGTTAATTGAGATAAAAGATAAATTAATCTCAGAAGACTCTCTCTATAATACTCCTTCGACGTTATTGTCAACACCAAAAATTGGGGGGGCAATAAATACAAATGAAGTGCGCGTCGAAAAACGTCACATTTTTGACGATATTGACTTGGCAGAAATTTTTGCTATTGACAATATGGTTGATGATGATTGGCGAAAACCCATTGTAGAGTATTTGCAAAATCCTACAGGGAACACTAATAAAAAGTAAAGTCTGAGCTCTAAGCTATGTGTTAATTGGAAACGAATTGTACAAACAAACTCCTGAAGGGGTACTACTAAAATGTCTTAGTGAAAACGAGGCATATTTGGCAGTTTCTGATACACATAGTGGAGCATGTGGCTCACATCAAGTAGGCCACAAAATGAAATGGTTGTTATTTCGACAAGGAATGTATTGGCCAACTATGCTAAAAGATTGTATAGAATTTGCCAAAGGTTGCCAAGAATGCCAAAAACATCTTTGGGATACAACACGTGCTGCAAATGAGTTGCATTCTATAGTGAAACCTTGGCCATTCAGGGGTTGGGCTTTAGATGTGATTGGAGAAATAAAACCAACTTCGTCGAAAGGCCACAGATACATTCTAGTAGGATTGATTACTTTACTAAATGGGTAGAGGCAATACCTTTAGCCAATGTAGATCAAGAGGCGTTGATAAGGTTTATTCAAAATCATATCATTTATAGATATGGAATTCAGAAACCATTACTACGCACTGCTGCTTTATTTTCACCGGTCGAAAAATGGTAGATTTCTTTGAAATTGGTTTCAAGTTATTGACTTCAACACCATACTACGCACAAGCCAATGGTCAAGCAGAAGGTCGCCAATAAAATCATTATTAACTTGATTAAAAAGCACGTTGGACGTAAGCCTAGAAGTTGGTACGATTCTCTTGACCAAGTGTTATGGGCTTGTCGAACTTCACCTAAAGAGTCTATAAACACCACTCCCTACAAAGTTAACATTTGGGCATGATGCGGTGTTACTGTCGAGATTTGTTTACAATCAACAAGGATTCGAAACAATGTGAAATCCCTTTTGATCATTATTGGAATATGATGATTGATGAATTAGTTGATTTAGGCGAAGAGAGGTTGTTAGCTTTAGAGATGCTTATTCGACAGAAAGAAAGAGTAGCTAAAGCCTACAATAAAAAGGTTAAGTTAAAAACCTTTGAGGAAGGGAGTTAGTGTGGAAAGTCCTATTACCTATGGATAAAAAGATAGAGTGTTAGGCAAATGGTCACTGGGGTGGGAAGGCCCATTTCGCGTGTTGCGATGCTTTTCGAATGGCGCTTATGAAGTCGAAGAGCTAGGTGACGAAAATAGAATCTTTAGAATAAATGGCAAGTATTTAAAACGATACAAGCCAACGTTAACTGAGATAAAGATTGAGCAATTATAAGTAAACGAAAGTTGTTCATAAATGGCAATGTATAAAGAAATTGTTAAAGTTACACAGCCATTTTTAGAATGCTAAACTATTACAGTCTCAGAAGTTCGACAAGGTAGCCTTATGCCTTTCCATAATGCTAACACTAAGAGAAATAGAGGTGTCGAGAAGGTACAGCTCTTTGTCGAGGTCGGCGAGAATAGCTTGATGCTTGTCAATCTTCTCCAAGTGCTCTATACCGCCAATGCTTTGGTGGTTTTGTGAACGAAGAAGCGAAGACTCATGCGTTCGACGATCGAGGCCCTTCGACGATGCTCTGCGTTTGACGCTTTAAGTTGGAGTGTCTTTATCTCCTCGTCAATACGCGCAATCTCGCATCCCATTCAGCGATTGCTTTCTCATCATTAGTCGCTTGGGTTTGAGAGCCTCGATATCGTCTTGATCGACCTTAAGAGGCGAGTTCTACCTCGCGAGTTGAGTCTCTTGAACCTTGCGCTTGGAGGTGGTCGACCGTTGGTTGATTAGAAGGAAAGTTGCTCAAAAATAGGGCCAAATTCCATGAAGAACGAAAGGACGTTTTGAGGAGGGTCCAATTTGGTGATCTTGTGAATGAGGTTTTACCAGAGATACACAGATGAGTCATTTTCAATGGTCGCCACCAAGTCCCCTTCTAACACCTTCGTCTTCAATCGCAAAGCAAAGCTTTCGACCGTCTCCTGATTGATAGAACTTAGAGAGTTGTTCGAGGAACTGCAAATCAAGCGGCTCGACGAGCTCTTAAGACTCAACATGATCTTCAAGGCTGCCAAAGGATTTGTCTTCTTTAGCTCAGCCAATTCTTGATCGCTAACAGCGCTGTTGGATGACTCTTTGGCAGAAGCACTTTGATCTGCAGGGTCCCCCACTCTAGGTGCCTCTTGTTCTTGATCGATCATATTCTCTTCAGGTATTTCGACAGAGATACCCACTACTTCTGGTCCTTCAGTTGTTGGAATGTTAAGTTCTGGAACTTGAGCAGTTTCTCCAACAACAGTCTCCGGTTCGACTCTACCAGCAGTTGGAATAGCCTCCTCCATAGCAGGAGCATTCTCTTCGACGACCGCCTCTTGTTCGACATTTCCAGCACTTGGAGCAAACTCCTCGAAAACAGGGATTTCAGGGTTATCCAACGCTTGGAAAATTTCTTCAGCAGTTACACCCTGAGGAGATGAAGGAAAAGGGAGCACGGGGGCTGACAACTATAGATCAGCAGCCTCAACCATAGATTGAACTTCAGGTTTGTCCACGAGCAGTCCACCCACCTATGCACAACAAGGTATATCATTTAAGTTAAGAATTAGAAAGGTGAGACCGAATAAGTCTAAACTAATGTCTAAAAGGAATTTACCTCTTGTACCTTAAGCCTCTTGATTGGAGGAGAAGAAGGTGGTTCAGAGCCTCATCAATAATGATGCCTTGAGCTGCCCTTTGAATCTCGGGAAGGTTTCTTTTCTTCGACCTGAGAGAGGGGATGTTGTCATCACTTTCGGTGTCCGCAAAAAATAATTTGGGTTATGACAAGAAAGTGAGTGACAAAGGGAAGAGAAATTTCGACGGATTAACAAGGCAAGAGTATAGTACCTCATCTTCGGGAAGGACCATTTTCTTTTTAGCTTTGGCTTTCTGAGGGATTTTGCCAGGTTGTTTTCTAAAAAAGAAGGTTTTTCGACATAAGTAAAAGTCGTAATCAAAAATAACTCAAGCGAATAAATGGCGACATACCTTCTTTAGGACAATGTCCGGAGTAGATCTCACGACCTTTGTCTTCTTGGTTTCTTGGAGGAGATTTTCTTTGTGGTAGCCTTGCTTACTTTGATCTTGACTTGGTGCGAGTTGATCGACGTCGAAAAACATTGATAAGCAAAGCAGAATAAAACTAAGTTACTGAGATGTTTAAGACTCAGAAGGATTTGGGTATCAAGAAGTAAATACCTGGGTTGTTCGAAGGAAGGGCTGCCACCAATTTCTTCATAATATTTTCTGCAAAGGTGTCACTAGCCTCTCCAGCAGCAGTGGTGTAGTAATCAGCCCACCATTCATGAAATTTCTTGGTGCATGAGAATCAGGGTTGAATTTGAGAGGTTCGAAATTCAAGGCCCCGTAGTGGAATTTCTTGAAGGCTTGTTTTGTAAGTCGCCATCTTTTCGATTCGAAAATTCTCGCCTATGAAAACACACTGGCGCAGGTCGAATCTGACAAAGGCCAAACTGTCTGGCAGAATAACTTGGGAAGTATTTCTTAATGCCGAAGCTATTTTTAGTTTTGCGGGGGTAAGTCCGTAGAAAGAATAGCGAGGAGAGGTAGGTTTGCAGATTTGGGTAATCTCCTCACTTGTTTCGAAGAAGAAGAAGGAAATGGTTGCCGAAACCAAGTTGGACCGAGAAAGGCCTTTGCACAAAAGGGAGCCATGGAGTCTACGAAACTCGTGCACTTCAGGAACATGTCGAAGTGAATTTCGAAAGACTCTTCTGGAGGAATATTTATCTGCTTGGGTTTCAACTGGGCTAGTCGAATCCCTTCAGTCCTCCTAGACTTTAAAGGTGGTTGAGCGAGACTTAGGAATATCTGCACCTAGTCGAGACTCAAAAGTGGCTAGCGACCCACAATTGCAATAGCCACAATGGGCCAGAGGCCAAGAACTTGTTGGTGGGTTCATCTTCTTTCAGTTCTAGAACAACATTATCAAGCTCCTGATAGAGAGAACCCAACAACAGTTTGGCAAGACTAATGTTTTCTTTCTCGTGGAGTTGAAATTTGCCGATGGAATATAGGTTTTAGAAACCGGGAGTGAACGGTACTGAGAAAACAAAAAGGATAACCAAAGGGTTAAGAAGGCTACGTGTTCTTTAGCGTATTAATCGTGTCAATGTCACGATTATGGTGTTCTGTGATGTAAGGAGCAAAAGTGGCATTGTGGAAAGTGAACGGGTATTCATAATCAGGATTAGCAGGGTCAAAAGTCTCACCTAGGGGTTTCGGACACTGTGATGGCAAAGCAACATCTAGTAAAGTGGGAGTCAAGATGCCACATCTCAAGTGGAGGCTATGAGTAGCACAGTCCCAAAATCGCATAGCGACCCAATATCAAAGTCTTTGTCATACTTAGGCCCATACCTAGACAACTGGATAAGGTCAAAAATACCTTGTTTTTTCCAGATGTCGGCCTTTTTAGCCTCTACCTTGTCGAGCCAGTCTATGTAAATCTGTTGGTCGAGCCTAGGAGCAGACCTAAAAACCCTGGAAGGACTATTCAGAAATTCTAAATGAAAAGGGTCTTAGTGAAAATTGCAGGTTGAAGACAGCGTGGATCGGGGAAAATTTCAGAAACTTCAGTGTCTTCTAACAGGATATCAGGAAGAGGACCTAGATATGCATGAGTATAAACCCTAGTAGAGGGAATCAATACCTTGGTTTGCCATTGAACTGCTCGACCGTCGTGAATGTCGGGCTCATCAACGAAGCCATCGGGCGGTTTTAGGTCCATTGGGTTCGCTGTTCTTCGTTGAACATTCAAAGCAGTTGCGGATGAGGAAGCCATGAGAGATAAAGAGCAAATCGCGAGACGAAATTCAAGCGTAGGTTGAAAGAAGGGAATGAAAGTTTGAAACTTTAGTGATTTTGGGGATTTTTGCAAGACGCAGAGAATGAAGAATGCAGAAAGACTTCACAAAAGTTCAAACTGAGTAAAGAGGAATACGAAGGGTTGTAGCCGTTTATATATGTTGGGAAGCTACAGTTATTGGCACGTTCGCCATAACTCGCACGATCGCGACGTTTGAGAGACGTGATGGCCCACCAACTATGCAACGTGTGCCAATAAGACGGTTCGTTTTACCTGTGCAAGTAATGATGGTTGTCTTTTCGACCACTGTTGAAATGCAAGAGGCGGTAGAAATGACCATTGCACAGTATTCAAAAAATGCCTTTTCTTCCCTCCATTCCTTATTCCGTCGAAAAAGCATTTTTTGGGGGGCAATCTGTTACCTCAAAATTCCGACAAGGGCATTAAATTAAGCTTTAAATGGTATTGACTGCACATTTAATAGTATTCTGTGAGTTGCAGGTCAATGTTCAAGTCAATGTACCATAAATTCGACGGTAAAGTTGTACAAGTGTCGCGATAACGCAAGCAAACTTCGGCAGACTTGGTTCTTCAAGCTACGAAACAATGTCGAAACCTTCGACAGAGAGGCCCAATTGTTCGACAAAGTTGGGTCCAATACTTCGCCAAATCCTTCGACAACAAGGTGGTCGAGCGCGCAAGGAGCAAAGATTAGTGGGCGGTTATTTCCCGTTTTTAGGAAGTAGTTATCGTGCTTGCCCACGATTGTATCGAGAGTATAAATACTCCTCTTGTAATAGGAAAACGGGGTCACCACATCTTTACAAAAACTCTGAGAAACTCAACTTCCAAGTCAAAGCGAAACAAGAGTGAATCAGATCATATTGTACGTGTCGGTGGACCACCTCCTTCTTTCTATCATTTTAATGCAATTTTTATTTGTTTTTACGTTTGTCGCTTCTCTTGCTTTTATTCTGCTTTCAAACTATCTCTTCCTACTATTTTCTTGTTCTTACGCACGCTAAAAGACACAAAACTTAAAGGCAATTGTCAAAGAGATTTTCTAGTTTGATCTCACAGTCTTAATATTGAAAACTAGTGATTGTTTGCTAAAAACACCAGCGAACAGCTGCTCAATGGGTGAGGCAATGGGTGGCGTTTTTTAAAAAGCGTTGCTCAATGGGTTAGCGCGTTTAAGCAATGGGTGGCGTTTTTAAAAAGTACTGCTCAATGGATTAGCGCGTTTAAGCAATGGGTGGCGTTTTTTAAAAAGTGTTGCTCAATGGGTTAGCGCGTTTAAGCAATGGGAAGCGTTTCATCTGTAAGCGCTAATTATTGTTTACCTGTTTTGGTCATCTGTAGCGTTTTCACTTGAAGCGCTGCTTATAGGGGCGCTCTTTTTTAACAAATCTGGCGTAGTGCTACTCTCACAGAAGTTTCAATCTTCGTTCCCTATGTTTCCCTAGTACAATTTTCGATCCACTCTCACACACTTCAAACACCCTTACCTCTCTTCACTACCTCTCACATTATTTTCACCTTTCAAACTGTTCTCACCTTATCTTCCATCGCCTTCGTGGAAATAAAATGGTTGTATATGAACTAAATGAAGATTAATTAATTGTAACTTTTTTATATAATACTCACTCTGGACTCGTATATAAGTAACAAATAACTTTTTAAATTTATTGAATAAATAATGTATCTAGACAATAGTGAGTATCCGAAGGGAGAGTATTGTCATCTTAAACAAAAGAAACAATGTGGTATATAGATATAGTAACTAATTATCTGGAGTGAACTAGATTTTAGATCATAAGATAAGATCCGGAATCTTAATGGAGATGGGCATATATATTTCTCTCCAACAGTTTTCATTCCACGGGGAGTGGGTGGGGGACTTTTTGTTTTTGATTTATACAGGCTTTGGATGAATATCTTGATTGGAGTTAAAGATTTAAAGTTCGTTATTCGTTAGCCGGATATTCACTTTACCTACCAAAAAACAATTGTAGTATTCACTTTTTTACAGAATGGAGTAGTTAAAAGGCAAAAGAAGATTAAGAAAGCTATATTGTGTTTGCACAGTTGATCCTCTAATTTTTAATTTGTTTAATTAAAAGAAGAAGCACTTCTTTTTACGTTATAGTAATAATAATAAGCCTGAAAATTCACATTGCATGTGCACTTTAATTGAGCACTAAATTGCGGTCAAACTAAGGTCAAACGATGAGTGAAGTGGTAGTATAGTATGTATGGTTCATATTATTATTATTCATGATTTCTCTATCGCAGAAGACGAAGTCCCCACATGGCCACATGGCTATATATATGTTTTGGTTCTTAATTAAGGAAGCTACCCATACATTCCGTTTCATAATGACATTTATTTATGATGTTCTAAAACTGCTCTTTCTATAAATAATAATAATAATAGTAATTCAGCTATCTTCAACCTTTAACGGCGAAAATAATGGATTGAAGTTGGAATTTTGAAGCCTGAAACAAGAGTCACAATCTCATTGTGTTGCGTTTGTGTGTCACTTAATTATTATTATATCTTGCGTAATCCTGGACATTTTTTAGTGAATATGTTATTTCCCAATTCAATTACGAAGCCTTTTAAAATGAATCTACACACAATTTGAAATCAAAAACTAGAAAAACGAAAAACAAAACTGCAAGACAATAAAGGTTTATAGTAAACGTTTATGGAACGCTAGATAAAATTTTCTGAAAAGCTATAAGCATTTATTAGATTCAAAAGACTAACCTTTAAGGCATCTCAGAATAACCTTTGCAAGAAAAACACTGAGAGCACCTTGCCAAAGGCTATAAAGACTTTATTATGATAAAACACATAAAAGGTTTGAAACGCATCAAAAAAAGGTCACGTTGCACATGAACTAGGTGCGGAACTAAAACCAAAACAAAAAAAGTTTACATAAATAGGAATGTCAATGAATCAGGACAAACACAAGTAAATGGACGTAAGTTGGATTTATTGGCTTTTGATGCGTTTAAAAACTCAATCTCAAATGAGTTGGGCAACTGGGTTAGATTGAATATCATGTTCATTAGTAAAATATCTTTTTTGAGAAAAAAGAAAAAATCAAATATTATTAGTCTAATGGGTTGAGCTACTGGGGACACAAGGGGCTGATTGGTACTCTCATGTTAGATTCTCGCTATGATAAATTCAGTGTTAGTTAGTGTGAGATTTTTTTCTAACCACAATCAAATATTAGTCTTTTGTTGAAAGTGTTGAGATACTCCGTGGTAGAAGAGCCAAATGGAAGAATGATGTACCATCAACTTCAATTTGGAGTTTATTTTTCATCATAATTAAAACCAAATCCCCACAATTTGGAGGAACTAAAAAAATGTATTGGAGGAGGGTTTGAGAGAGCTTCGACAAATTCTTCGAATCATTTATATTCTTTTATAATAGTCTTCATAAACATTCTTTTATCATTATCTACAAAATTACTCTCTTAATTATGGTGAAAGATTTGTATAATTTTTTATCTACTCTACTCCCTTGAAAGTCTTCCCTCCAAACTCCCAAACAAACCCGTAGCAAATCTGCTCCCAAAAGAACACACTTACACACCTCAATTGCTCTAAAATAGTCCTATTCATTCGCTTCGCTAGGCCATTTTGTTGAGGTGCCTTTTGCCTTTTGATTCCCTGTTTCCTAACAAGCTTAGTAAACTACTCTTAAACGAACTCCACGCCATTTCACTTATCTAATAATAATAATAATAATAATAATAATAAGTAACTCTACCTTTTAGTGGTTTATTATTGAAGTTTTATATATATATATATATATATATATATATATATATATATATATATATATATATATATATATATATATATATATATATATATATATATATATATATATATATATCACCATTTATATCATCATCTTTTGATTCAGACAAGTGACAAACATCACCTTTAAACTCACCATTTATATCATCATCTTTTGATTGACAAAGTGACAAACATCACCTTTAAACTCATACACAAAAGTGGATATCTAAGATTTAAACTTGGGTAACCAAAAGAAATGTTCAATCTAACAATGTTGCATTTACTAGTTGTGCTAAGTTGGGCATTTATATCATCACTTTTAATTCTATGTATTAATATCCCACAAATTTAAAAATAAAAATCTCTATTTCTTTTCTTTTGAGAAATGAAGAATTTCTTTGCTAGCTACTCCTCTGCTTTAGGAAACTCTTCTGAATATAATGATTCATTAGCACATGTCTTGAATGTCTGTTAAGAAAATTTCATTAGTAATTTCTAATAAGGGTGTGGTTGTAAACCAAAAGAAAAGAATACTATGCATTAATTGAGAAAAGAAAAAAAATCGGATTCTCACCATTTTGCTAATTCTTCTATCAAGATTACTTCAACTGTAAGGTTCAATAAAATTAGTGCACTTTTTTTTTTATGTGAGCTATTATCAAAAAACATATATAAAGATGGTGGCCAGCCTGCTAGTGGATTTTTGTCAAAAAGAAAAAAAAAACTGCTAGTGGATTAGTAGTTAATTTTTGGCGCTTGCTTTTCCCACACCCCCTCCTACTCTAAACACACCCCATAAAGACGTAAAAAGACCAAAAGACCTATTTTTTTCAGAAATTTTCACTTGTTCGAACACGGGCCTTCGAACAGGTTCGAACGAGGACGTTCGAGTGTGTTAAATATGGACAGACACCCGCGGCGCTTTTTTCACTGTTCGAATAGTGGTCATACGAACATGGTCGAATGATGTCGTTCGAACAAGTGTTGCGAAATTAATTGCGCAGGATGACGAGCATTGGACGCCTCGATTTCCACAAGCGTTTTAATCAAGCGGTTTACAATCACCAAATGTGTCGATAAAGGAGTGGATGTAAATCCCTTTGGAAAATGTGCCCGAACGGATAGAATTTAAACGGCTCAGATTTGTGATCTAAAAATGAAATCAACGGCTGACATTTCACCACGCCTATTATAAAAGGTGGTTCCCATCCTCAAACATTCTTCACCAAACCCTAATCGCTTCTTCACCAAAACCTTCTCTCCTTCTTTCCCAACCCACCGCTTCTTAACCAAAACCCTTCTCCTTCTTCCCAACCAATTTGAAATGGAATGGCAATTGTGCTCAACCCAAGACTCAAACGACAAATTCCTAATGAATTTCTTATCACAAAGTGGAACTGTCTACCACCGACGAACATGGCGTTGTGTTTCGTTGTCCTAACCATGTGTTATGCAGGATGAATAAGGACATCACATTCGCCCAACTCGAGGAGAAGGTCGAGAGGAAGATTCGCCTGCAGGGGCGTGGCGTAAAGACGTGGAGCGTATACGTTTGAAAGTTCAATTGTAGAGATGATGGGGTGTCCAAAGATTCGATCATGGAGATCCGAAGCGACAACGATGTCCGCGCAATGATGGAACATCTAGCTAACGTTCCGTTGGGGCGACAAATCTTAGAGCTGTATGTGAACACAAGACGAACTCCAGAAGAGATCATGCATCTTCTTCAACCACCACCACCCGGACCACAACAACCCATACTTACGCACACCTGTAAAGTTGACTATGAGATGACTATGTCGTGCCACTCCATACCTGGTGGGTTGGTTCATGGTCGTGAAACTAAAAATTTCAGGCTTAAGAACAACATCACATTCGCAGAATTGAAAGAAAAACTAATAAAAAATGTGAAACTAGATGGTGTTCAGCAAGAAATTAAAAAAATCGAATGTGAATCCCCCTACATCAGCAGCTGGAACCCACGTAATCGTATTCAGAAGTGCCTTAAGCCTATCAAGAATGACGAAGACGTTCGTCAAATGTTTGAGAAACATGAAGAATTCCAAGGTTTCATTGAACCTTATCTCGAATTGTTCGTCGAAACACGAGAATCTGTCGAAGAACTCCGCCGTAGAATTAGAGGTAGTAGTAGTAGTTCTAAGTAGAACTAGATTGTATTTTGTTTTCCTGTCGTTTCGTTTTAAATTTCCTATCCTTGTATTTTTGCAATTTGTGTTTTTAATTTCTGTTCTTATCCAATATTAAATCCTGTTCAACGTAAAAGGAATTTCAAATTAAAAAACCAAATGAAACAAAGTAGTTAAATTATTCAAAAAAACTAAACAAATATCCCCTATGACATATCCTCTTGGGTGTGCGCCTCCTCCTCTCTCATACACATTCCCAAACCTCCTCCTAAACCCACGGAAGGGTTGAGCGACCTCTTGATGCTTGTTGAAACATGCTCCGATCGGCTCTCGGGACATGATCATCGATGGCCCCATCAATGTCATCAACCAAATCAATCACCGTAGCATCTCACAACCAAATAACATAACATTATTATTTAAATAAATAGAATATTAAGAAACATTATCAATGCAATTAACATAAAAGACACGCACCATTAATCGACATCGGGCTCATCTCGCAAAGTGCGATAATGCTCGGGGAAGAGAAAGGGATGTGAGACCCCAGAGTACCATGGAAAGTAGCCCGACACCGTGTTTGAGGAGTCACGGGACACAGGGAGGCCCCGCGCCACCAAGTGGTCCTCAAACCGTGTCCACCTCTCATCACACTCGGTGAGGTAGTGAGGCGGCCCTAGTAGAAGGTGCGGGATCCTCCGAATGTCTTTGGACATGCCCAAACCGTCTCGAGCACTCGATCCGCAAGTGGCGCATCATGCGACCACCACTCGAATGAACCTCTCGAAACCCGGCTCACCGAAGTGGTCCGACCGCCCTATGGGTCGTGTGTAGGGTCCTGTGTCACTCTCACGGTGTAGCACTGCCAAGGCATAACTCGATGGTTTGTGACTTGATGCCCCGGGGACATCATCGCGACAACCATTTCTTCGCCGTGGGCTACTCTCATCATACTCGGGTGCTCCACCCAAGATGAAAAGTTCGCACACTGGAAGTGCTCAAAGATCCAAGCTCAGTAATGAACATATCATTGGTTGATTATTAATCTGAAAGTAACCCTAAAGCAAACTTAAAAGTAAATAATATGTTTCATACAAGTAAAGGAAGATGACCAGCAATCTTCTTGGTCTTCTTCCTCAGTAGCATCCTTCGGTGATCATAGAGATGGGCGGGGCCATGGCCCCCTCAAAGAATAGTCTCCAACCGCTCCAAATCCATCAAAGATACCAAGGTAGTCAAGCTTAACCTTGTTGCTCGACTTGTCGGCAAACAAGGTGCAACCTAAAAGATACAAAGACATGTAGCCCTAGCGAAGATGGTCCCACCGCCCTCTCCTATGGTCGGGTGGCAGAGCCTATCCTCGACCATACAAGCCCAACAGATGACCCACTACGGCCAAGTCCTGGCAAATGCATCCTCCCGGTGTGGCACCCGAATAGTCAACCAAAGAACCGCTCTCCCCGCCATGAGTTCGATCGGCATGTCATGTAACCGCCCGAGAATGGGGATGTGCGGCACCGGGATACATCATCAAGGGTGATGCTCATCTCACCCACGGGAAGGTGGAATGATGATGTATCCATTACCGCCAACGCCTATGAATGCGTTCAATGACCCACTTGTGGAGAATGGGAAGCCAAGCCCAACCAAGGGAACCAACCACGAAGGCCGTCGAGTGTCCCTAATCGCACATGAAACACCGTCAGAATGCAGTCCATGTGGGATTGGTCAGAATCCGGCCGCACTGCATTCGAAATGACACAATAAGCCAAAACATTCAACAACTTAATAAACAAATTTACAACACTCAACTATAAAATAATAACTTACCCGCCGAATAAAAATCGGTGAGGATATGTGCCCGTGATGTGGGCAAGACAGAACCATCTTCCGTCCACCAGAAAATGGGAATGTCGCCTCTAGCAGCAGAAAGCCTCCCGAGGCTCAAAGAACCTCCTCCTCACGAGGCTCAAAGCAGCCTCCTCCTCGTGATAACCAGAAGATGAAGGCCTAGAAGATGAAGGCCCAGCGGCGGATGAAGGCCAAAGCACGAAGGGCGCCCAGCAGATGAAGCGGTCGGCTAACTCATAGGCCGGAAATTGAGCATCACGCTCAATATCCCGCCTGATATCCTCCGGAAGTGGGGAGGAGGAACATCAACCCTACCCCTACCCCTAGCACGCCCACAACTCGGGAGGGTTCACCCGCTTCTTCCCTCCTTTTGCGGTTTGAAACCGTAGGAGGTGGCCGACCGGCTCGCTCCGATGGTTGTTTCTTTGCACCACCTCGCTCCTCACCATGTCTGAAACAACAATCAACATAACCAATTAAATCAAATTAACAGAACAAAACAGAATCAGGCTGACAAAGTTCACTGTCAAACGACTGTTCGAACGGCTACATGCGAACCTGTTCGCACAACCCCGCTCGAACAAGTCGATTCGATTTACAAAATACAGCGGTTCGAATGAGGTTGTTCGAATCGTGTTCGCACAACCTCATTCGAACACCTTCGTTTTCACATGTTCGAGGGTGCTCGTTCGAACAATTCTGCGTAAAAAAAAAAAAAAACGCAAATGAGCGGAAGGGGGAGAGGCATACCTTGAAGAAAATGGAACGATTAGAGACTGTGAGGGGAGGAGAAAATAACCCAGCAACTCTTGAGAGTGTTGGTGGAAGATTGAGTGAGAGATTGGGTGAGATTGAGTGAGTTGAGAGAAGGTGAGTGAGAGAGAGGAAAGAGGGTTTAGGGTTGAAAGGAGGAGGGAATGAGAGACGAGGAGAGTGAGAGAAAGGGGAGGGGTGTGGGTTATTTTGTTTTTAAATGGGGGGTAATTTTGGAATTATAATTTTTATGGGGTGTGAATAAGTAGGGGGGTGTGGGGAAAGCACTCTCCTAATTTTTTAATGGCGTAAACTGCTCATCTAGAAATTAATTTACGCCTTTTGGTCCATTATATCGATATGCGTTTTTGCTTTAAATAATTAGATAAGTTTCTTATAATAAGATTATAATAATAATTGAAAGGATTTCTCAAACTTTGTTCACTTCACTTCCTTTGTTTTAGCGAGACCTTTGTGAATTAATTTACACATGGCGCCACAAAAACGAGGCATTTCCCGCTTTCCATGGTTTATCAATCGTTGACTTGTGGTCGTTAGCCGTTAGGTAATTAGGCAGTACTATATATGATGCAAGTGTAAGCAATGTTTAGGACCGTTGGGTTTAGCTTTCGATGTTAGAGTGGTCATAGTCAACTTGTTTATGGGATTAAATGTTTGAAACTTCAATGATCACTACTATCTCTCTCAGAAGTAGTGTTAAGTGTTGGATTTTGCACAACGGTAAATCTCCAAGCTCCACGTAGAAAGATGTGGCTACAAATACACTTTGATATCTAAGTAAGTTTTGGACTTGAGGAATTTCAGAGACGAAAGCTGTGTAAATTAATTCAAAAGACGTTATCAAATTTAAGGGCTAAAGACCCATATTTATAGTGGAGAAATAGTAGTTTAACCTGAGTGGAGTGTTCTCCGCTAAAATAGGGACACATGCCCTATAATTAAGGAGCACGATCGTAATCTTGGAATTAGAACATCGTTGAGATTGTGGGGAGCACGTGATAAATGGTCCCTATTATTGAATGAAAAGTTAACAGAGGGTCCAAACTAGAAACATTTTGTTTTGCATGTGATAGCCTTATTGATACATTGTCTCAATTTTATGTGCATGTAACTGAGACGGGAAAATCTAATCTAATCTAATATTTATTTTATTTATACAACCAAACATCTTATGAAATTACCAATTTAGATATCTTATTAATAAGACACATATCTAATTTAAGGGTAAAAGTGTCATTACCCTTTTTTTTCTTACCCTCTCTTTTTTACTTTTTTCTCTTTTTCTTATACTCTCTTTCATACTTTTTACGTTTCTCTCCTTACATTCTCTTTCTTACTTTTTTCTCTTTTTCTCACACTCTCTTTCCATATTTTTACTTTTATCTTACACTCTATTTCTTCCTTTTTCCATTTTACTTTTTCCATAAACAATTCTTCTCTTTCTCTTATCACTTCACTTAAAATTTTTTTGACTAAATTTCTAAATTTATACAAACACTACTCTACTAAAATTACCTATAAAAATGTAAATAAGTCACATTAAAACACGGGATAACAACGCTAATATATATAAACACGGGATAGCTCTGATCTGATATATATAAAACACGGGATAACAACGCTAATATATAAAAAACACGGTATAAATGCATAGATTGTTTTTAAATGATACTTTTACATTTTTAGATTTTAATATTTATCTATTTTTTTATTTGAAACTCATTTTTTATCTACTTTAAGTTTGTCTTTATTTTCACGGGGCATTGTTCAGACTATTTAAATATTTTCTAAGTTCATTCATATTCATAAAAAGAACACGACAGCATCCCGTACGTATGCACTTGTATCCTACTAGTAAAAAGATTATATCAGTTAATTAAGTATGTTTTATAACCATAATTGTAATAACCATTTGGGCACCACGCAAGGCAGTGGAAGAGTGACAAGCTGACAATGAAATGATCTTCTTGTAATAGAAAAGGATGACACGACTGAATAGCAAAACCATTTGTTTTACGAAATTCCTCCTAAGTTGGAAACAAACAATTAATCATTGTGCTCACTCCATGTTACGGTCTTAGCCCGACTTCTGCATTTGATTGTGCAAGTATCAAAGAGAAAACGTACAATGTACAAGTGACAGTAGGATGACTCTATTTGATTGCACAAATCATTGCTTCACATTTTCCTTCAAATCTTCTATGCTGAAGAGTGAAATTATATTTTTGGAGTTTGGAAGAAATGAGACTAAATTGTCATCCAATGTTTACCAGAGATGCTGAAGTGGCAAACAATGTATCAACATTCTTATTAAACACGAACCGGTCATTGACTCGGTCATGACATTCGGTAAGTGGGTCACTGATTGGACTGATAAATCACTGATTGAATTGCATGGTCCAGTCATAATTAAGAATATTAAAAAAAAACTCATGATAGGTATGAATTTCATACATGAAAATATGTTGTTTTTTTTATAATAAAAACCATCACCAAAATAAGAAAAAATATGTCGTTTTCTATTTTTTTTACGTAAATACCCTCACAATAGGCAAAACAACACAATTTTTCAATAAGAAGTAAAAAACGAAACATTGGTTGAGTTGAACTGAGTCATCGATTTGACTGCAAAATTAGTCTAGTTGTACTAGGTCAGTGACGTGCCACGTCCAACTAGTTGCTTGCACCGACCATACCACTGGTTCTTGGTCGAACCAGTCTGAATGATCGATCTGATCTAGTGTTTAATAACAGTTCTATGAAGAACATGTGGAGCCAAAGGCGGATCCATAAATTTATGTCTTGGGGGCAAAAAATAGTTTAGTATGTTGTTTAGAATAAATTATATAAAATATACAATTTCATGATAAATAAGAGTAAAACTCAACCTTATATAAAGTTTAACCTAATATTTGACTACCTCTTCAATTTTATCACGTGGGATTTAAGAAAATTTCTTACATTTTCAATAGGAAACCAAAGGAGGGAACAACTTGTCTCCAAATTGCAGTGCGTGATACATTGGTTTACCAAAAAAAAGAAAAAGAGGGAGCAATGTGCTTAGAAAAAAAAAGAGTGATTAGTGAAAAATGTATTTTCCTCTTCTTTTCCTTTCCCCCTTTTTCACATTCGAGCAATTCTTAGGTGATCACAAATATTTGGTCACACTATTTAGTCACACACAAAAAACAACAATAAATGCACTAATAAAATCATAATTTTGTGTTTCTTCCAAGTACATTTATTGTTATTTTGTGTGTGACCAAATATTTGTGACCACTTAAGAATTACTCATATTCCATTTCCCATGAAACCAAACACAAGGGTAATTAACTAACTCTCTCACCCGATCTTATTTTTCCGCATATCATCAAATATAGTAAAATCAAGTGTTAGGAAAATGTCTAATTTAGACACTTTAAAATTTTGCCATTTGGCAAAAATTAGGGGTAAAATCGTAAATCTGCCACTAAATAACAAAAATAAATAGTTTTTGTCTGCTTTTTCAAAAAAAATTAAAAACACTGACACGCTGTCACGCGTAAAATCGTAAATCTGCCACTAAAAGACAAAAAAAATAGTTTTTGTCAACTTTTTCAAAAAAAATTAAAAATACTGACGCGTGTCGACTTTTCCTTTTTAAAAACTTTTATTTTGTTTCAGTTTTTTGATTATTTAAATTTTCTATTTTTTTGTTTTTTTTTTCAAAATTTGTATGTGTTTTTTCCAAAAAATATTAAAAAATTCTGACACGCGACTGACGTGTGTCAGCTCTTTTTTAACTTTTCTTTTTTTAGTTTTTTATTTAAATTTTTCTTTTTTTCTTTTTTTTTTCAAAATCTTTTTTTATCGATTTTTTTTTCATATTTTTTTGTAAAATTCTGTTTTAGCTTTTTTACATCTAACAACAGTTTCAAAATTCTTTTTTCCAACAAATAAATATTAACTTAATATTAAGGCAAAATAGCATTCGAGGTCCCTTAATTTATTTTTCGTTTTCGTTTAGGTCCCTTAACTTTTAAAGCTAACTTTTAGGTCCCTTAACTTTTAAAAACGTTTCACTGTAGTCCTATTTAACGTTTTAAACATAACACCGTTAAACAGTGTATTACGTGGCTATTTCGTTGCTGAATGGACATGCCAAGTCAGATTAAAAATAAAATAAATAAAAATCAAAATGTTCATCTGAAATGGATCATATTTTTATTTTATTTTTTATTCAAAAATAAAAAATAGGAAAACTGAATTTCATCTTCTTCACAAATCTTTTTCCCCATGGTTTGGCTTCAATCGATTGCAAATGGGGTATGAAGAAACCATCCAACTTTCATTTGGCTGTTATAATTCTTTAAGCACTGTGGTAGAACAAAATCTCCCTCTTCATAGTGCTTATTTACGACATCAGCAAACATTTGAAGTTGCTTCAAACTTCTTCACACCTTTATTAAAGTATGCAGTTATGTTAGAAAACTCTTTTAAACCAGGGATCCAAATTTGTTTCAATAAGCAACAAAGTTACTTTTTAACCCACCTTCTAAAACCATTAAACAAATCATATTCAAATTTCAGAACATACGAATGGAAATCTAAATCTGAAATTCTCAAATCTTGAATGGAGAAACCCCATTTTAGGTTGAAATCTGCAAATCTGAAACTTGCGATTTGTATCGTTTTCCCTAAATCCTTTGTTTTCCCTAAATCTGCAAATCTGAAACTTGCAATTTTATAGTTATTTTTTATTAAAAAATAAATGAGATGAGATGAAGATTAAAGATGACGATGAGGATGAGATGAACATCAATCTCGGAATGGGTAAATGTTCTTTGCACTTTTTTAATACAAATCTGGGTATTAGCTAAGCCTGGGTATATGAGATGAGGAAGATGTAGATGAAGATGAATAGGAATTTTATTTTCCTTTTATATTTAATAAAAATTAATTAAGAAATGACTCACTTAGTGTTTATAGCCACGTAGGCATATGTAAGGCGTACACATCAGCAGACAAATAGTCAAACAAAAGACTGTCTAACGGAGTTAGTCAAAAAACGTTAAAAAGGACAATAGTGCAGTGATTTTAAAAGTTAAGGGACCTATTCGTTACAACGAAAACATAAGGGACCTAATCGAAAACGTAAAATAAGTTAAGGGACTTCGGGTGATATTTTGCCTAATATTTAACTACTAAAATTGTAAAATAACTTTTATAATTAAGTGAATATAGTAAAAAAAACAAGTGACAACGGGAACACAATGAGAGTCTGACAATGGAATTAACAACGAGAGTGGCAACGGAAGCGGCAATGACAGACTGACAATGGGAACAAGAGTGTCAACGTAAGCACCAACAGAAGCACCAACGGAGTGAATATTTTACCTTAAATTTTATCTTCTCTTTTGTTCATTTTGAAACGGGGTTCATTTTCTTTTAACTTTTCACGACACATCTATTTTAATAAATTTCAAATATCTTTTATGGAGTTTTTCCTTTTCTTTTTATTTCATTTTCAACTTTCAACGTATTTATTATTTCATAACAAATTATAACAAATACGGTATCACCTACGCCCGGATAAAAAAACTAGTTCTTAGGTTGAAGTAATGGACGCAACTTGAACTTGAACCATGCTTGGCGCCACAAGACGCGTAGTTGGATTCATTCCTCGAACACGTAGTCTACAATCAGTGCGGCAACTCCATGGGGATGGGGATAGAGATCAAGAAGAGTATTTACATTTTTACAAGAGCAGAGGCCAACACATTCTCACCAACCCTCGAATTCTGGACACCATCGTTAAAAAATCCGCAATAACCCCCACCGATACGGTCCTCGAGATCGGACCCGGCACCGGAAACCTCACTCTCAAGCTCCTAGAAGCAGCTCACGAGGTCGTAGCCATCGAGATCGACCACCGTATGGTTCAAGTCCTCGAGAATCGCACCCTCCAACGTGGCCTCCGCAGTAAACTCAATGTAAGTAAATCTCTCTTCACTCACCTGTTCGATAAAATGCCTAAACCAAAACACTGAGATTTTTACATTGTTTTTTTTTTTTACAGTTGATAACAAAAGATGCATTGAGAACGGAGTTTCCGCCGTTTGATCTCGTCGTGGCTAACATTCCTTACGGGATATCTTCTCCGCTTTTGATTAAACTGGTGTACGGTACGACACCGTTTCGGAGCGCTACTCTTTTGCTTCAGAAAGAGTTTGCTCGGAGATTACTGGCAAATCCCGGTGACTCAGAGTTTAACCGGTTAGCTGTTAACGTTAAGCTTTTAGCTGACGTGGAGTTTGTTATGGATGTGAGCAAGAGGGATTTTCTCCCGCCTCCTAAAGTTGACTCCTCTGTCGTTATAATTCGGCCTAAGGCTAACGTCCCTAACGTTGACCTCCGTCAGTGGAGGGCTTTCACAAGGAGTTGTTTTAATAACAAGAACAAGACAGTTGGGGCTACGTTTAAGAATAAGAGGAAAGTTTTGGAGTTATTTGAAATATCTAATGTTGAAGGAGGAGGGGTGGAGTTGTTTAAGGAAAAGATAATTGGTGTGATTAGAGAGGGTGGGTTTGAAGATAAAAGGCCTATGAAACTTTCCATTGAGGAACTACTGCATTTGCTTTCTCTGTTTAATCAAGCTGGTGTATATTTTGATCACAATGGAAAGTGTGGGAATGAGGAAGATAGGTTTGAGGTTGATGATGACTAGTGTACCATGTATCCATTACTTACTTTGTGACATTGTGTACATCATTTGAGTAATGTATTATCAAGAATGAAAGCATGAGTTGGTGTGGAATGGCCAACTGAAGTTTAATTTTTCTGAGTTATTTTTTTTTGAAATTTTACTTTACCAAGTTAACAAGCATATATACATCAGTGTATTTGATTCAGGAATCACAATGCATTAGAAATTAATAAACAAATGTTAAATCAGAATCAACTTGCCAGTCTCAATTGAGTTATTGGAGCATTTGGCTTTAATGCTGAACTGGATATAAATTGAAGAGAGGTAAAGTGAAAACTATTCAGGCATAACATATCATCATGAAGATAAAATATCTCAGTTTCAGTGCTTCTCTTTTCTTAATTAAATAAAAGATTCGTCCTAAATACTGTGTCACTGTGTGGCACCTGTAATTCTACTGTTGTTAAACCAGTTCTTTTTTTTTTGGTCAATTAAACCAGTTCTTATAATATGAAAACTTTTTTTTGGTCCGACCTGAATGACATACACTGATAGAAAAACAGGCTAAACCCAAATACACCTACACAGCCAACAGGGAGGGATAATGTAGTCATTTAAGGTAGGGAAGGGGAGTTGAGGAAAACTAATTGAGGAGGTACTTTTAACAAAGCCCTATAAATGTTAGAGTTTATGAGCCCTAACCTTAGTCCGGTGGGTTCATCTCATCTCCCCTTCCTTACCTAAAGGGCTATTGCTTTTCCCACACCCCCTCCTACTCAAAACACACCCCACAAGGGTGTGAAAAGACCAAAAGGCCAGCCAAAACCTCTTTTTTTCACGAAATTTCACCTGTTCGAACACGGGTCTTCGAACAGGTTCGAATGACATCGTTCGAGTGTGTTAAATTTTGACTTCACACTCTCTTTGGGCGTTTTTCACCTGTTCGCATGACCTTGTTCGAACCCGTTCGAACGACATCGTTCGAGTGTGTTAAATATTGACTTCACACCCTTTTTGTGCGTAATTTCACCTGTTCGAACGAGGTCATTCGAACGTGTTCGAACAAGGTCGTTCGAACAGTCTTTAAACGGGTCCTCACAGCGTTTCACGCGATGTTATTTTTGGAATAAAATTTGTTAAGGGGTGTGAAAGAGTAGGAGAGGGTGTGGGAAAAGTAAACGCCTACCTAAAATGACAACATTATCCCTACCCCTAAAAATGGGTTAAGAATTCTCTCACAAGAGAATAAGATGGCTCTCACATCAAAATTGAAAAAATAAGGGGTTTTGCTTTTCCCACTCCCCCTCCTACTCTTTCACATCCCTTAACAAATTTTATTCCTAAAATAAACTCGCGTGAAACGCTGTGATGACGTGTTTAACGACGGTTCGAACGACCTTGTTCAAACACGTTCGAATGACCTCGTTCGAACATGTGAAATTACGCACAAGAGGGTGTTGAGTCAATATTTAACTCACGCGAACGATGTCGTTCGAACGAGTTCGAACAAGGTTATGCGAACACGTTCGAATGACCTCGTTCGAACAGGTGAAATTACGCACAAGAGGGTGTGAAGTCAATATTTAACTCACGCGAACGATGTCGTTCGAACGAGGTTCGAATGCCCGTGTTCGAACACGTGAAATTTCTTGAAAAAAAGACGCTTTGGTTAGTCTTTTGGTCATTTCACACCCTTATGGGGTGTGTTTTGAGTAGGAGGGGACGTGGGAAAAGCAACACCCAAAATAAGAGTAAGAATTCTCAACATACCACAAACTTCTTGGGTGAGCCCATAGGAAAATTTGTACATAGAGCATTGAGGATTAAGAAGGCCTATGCTTCATACAACCCCGCTCTACTCACTAGACACCCATTTTTGGTGTGAAAAGACCAAAAACCCTTACTGAAAATTGGATTTTATATTTTTTTAAACAATAAATACAGTTCGGTGCATGCTTGATCAAACCTGATCGAATCTCGCGCCGAACCAGCCAAAGTTTACTCAGACACCCCAAATTATGTTTTGACCAGGTTCGACCAAGCGTGGGCCGATCAAATCGATCAGCCGTGCGCCGAACCCTCTCCACCGTCCAGTCAACGGCTAAATTTTTGAATTCTCCCCAACGGTTATAATTTTAACGGTTTCGATTGTTTTAAATCAACGGCTCGTGTTCGATCACACCTATTATAGATAAGTGCAACAAGTCATACAAACCGAAAAAGTCTAAAAAAACAATTCGTGCAATGAATAAATCGAATCGTTAAAAATTAGTTAAAATTAAACAACTAGTGTTAGTAAAGAATAAATCGAATCGTTAAAAATCTGTTAAAATTAAACAACTAGTGTTAGCCATACTAGTGTTAGCAAAGAACAAATCGAATCGTTAAAAATCAGTTAAAATTAAACAATTCAATATCCAGTAACAATCTGGGAGGTTCAGCCTTGCCAAGTGCGAACCGATTCGGCGCATGCATGGTCGAACCACACTTAACAGGTTCGGCACACACTTGGCCGAACCGTACTTAATGTTTAAAAAAATGTTTTAAATTCAGGGGTATTTTGAGAATAAAGGGTGGTATGGGGTGTCTAATGAGTAGAGGGGGGGGGTTGTACTAAGCATAGTTCATTAAGAATTCAGCCATCAATTTCTTGTCGTGAGCCCACAAAAAACTCACACACACAACTGTGAGGTCTCGAGTTCGAACTTGGGACAAGATATTCAGGCTAACAATTTCAGTATTTGGCTGTTGAGGTCTTATCGATTGATACATAACACTATTTTCTTAAAGGTAACCATATTGTTCTCTCTACTAGATATTTATTCCTCTAATTTACCAAAAATTAAAAAAGACATTATTCCTCTAGTTCAAAATTCAAGTAACTATATGCATACATGCATATCTCTCTATCTATAAAAAATACAACAGCTGAATTTCTTGATAGTCTAATCCAATCAAACCTTAATGGATTGCACCCTAATTGGGAGCTTGTTCTTCATCTTAACAGTTGGAAAGTATGTTATGTCATCCTTCTCAGCAACCCAACTGCATGCATGGGATAGAAACCAATTACATGTTACAATCATGAAGAATCTTAAATGAAAATTATAGTCTAGCTATTAATATTATTACCTGTATGTAGTAACAAGATGGTGAAGGAAAATAGAGAGCTCTAGTCTGGAGAGTTCTAAACCAGGGCATAATCTATTTCCACCACCAAATGGTGTAAAAGTAAATGAATTATTACTAGCAAAAGCTCCAACTTTCTGCAAGAATATATAGAACATTATTTTATGTGAATTCATTATTATACAATAAACATGATTAGAATTTAGATATACAGCTCTAGAAGATTAATTAATTACCTCCCATCTCCATGGATCGAACTTAAAAGGGTTTTCATAGTTCTTTTCGTCCATGTGAACAGAAGTAAGTGATGCCATGACACACCAGTCCTTTGGAATTAGGTACCCTGCATATACAGAAAAGTACAATTTCATTCGTATATTTTATTTGTATATATATATATATATATGCATGTATATCCAAGGTAGCTTTCATCTTTCTTGTGAATAAGTTCTGACCTTTAATTTCTACGTCTTTTACTGCTTTCCTCCAGATTCCATTGACAATATTGGCCATTCTAAGAGTTTCACTAATGACCTTGAAGATATATAGGAGATGAAAAAAAATCAATGAATATGATGCTACATATTTCTAAAGGAATTGGCAGCTGATTTTGTATGTATATGAAAGCTAAGTAACGTTGGAGATTTACATTTTGAGTAAATGTTAAAGACATGTAATCAGTCCATGTATAATCAATAGAGCAATCAGTCTTCTGCCTCTTCAATTCCATGTTCTCCTCCTGATAATTAAGAAAATATATAATTCAGATAAACCAAATATAAAATTAAAGATTCGGTGAATATAGCAATAAAAGACTCTGTGGCCCAATGGATAAGGCGCTGGTCTACGGAACCAGAGATTCTGGGTTCGATCCCCAGCAGAGTCGTTTTTATTTTGTCCAAAAATAAAAGGGTTCCCTCATTCGCTGGAACTAACTACGTAAGTAAATGCAACAACCTAGAAGTAAAAATCTGTAATTTTCATCTCATAGTTTTTTTTTTTTCTGATAAGCTATCTAATCTCATCATAGTTATGCTAATGTAATGTAATAAATATTAAATAATTAGAATGATTAAAGAAGCAGAGAAGTGAGTGAGGTTACGATGAGTGTGGATAGAGCGAGAGGTGAATCAGTGAGAAACTTGAGAGCTATAGTCATAGACGTAGGAAGTGTCTCTTCTCCTGGAATCATCAACTCAATGATGTTTTGGCTAATCATTTCCAATGTCATGCTTAAGCTAGAGTTGGAGGAATAACCCTTATCCCTTAAGAGTACATCCACTACATCATTCACTACTGCACATCATCATCATCATCATTATCCATAGCTTCTTTCTTCTTCTCTACTATCCTTCTTACCATCTTCATCATCTTTTCCTTAGCCTGCACAATTTCGATTTTTAATTATCAACAACCGACTAATTAATTAATTAAAATTTGAACCACATACATCAACTTCTCTTGATCAGTTTTTGCTTATATATATTCTGTAACGGAAGAAGTAATAATAATAATAATAATAATTTGTTAGGACCTTCAAAGATTTGTGTAGTCTTGTTCCTGGAAGCTTGATGGGTAAGCAAATTAAGCCTTTGATGAATTCTTCAAATTCTCTTTTCAAGAAGTCCAAATCTTCACCGGGACCAACGCTCATCAAAACTTTAACCAAAACAGTAAAGGTAATCTGGTATGCCCATCCACAAAATATAGATCATTATATAATTAATTAATTAATTAATTAATTAATTGATTAAGAAAAAAATAAATTGTAAGAGAAATATTTAATTAGAGAGAGAGACTTTTTTGACTTCATCTTGAACGTATATTGGTTGGTGAGGTGTCCAAGAAGACAAACATTGTTTGACAGAATGTTCAATATCTTTGGTGATTCGAGCTTTGAGTTGTGGAGATTTGAGGAAACCTCCAATGAGTCCATGGAGTTTCTTATGCATGTTGCCATTCAATTGTAGTATAGAATGTTCTCCCATTAATTCTCTAATTGATTTTGGATAAGCAGGGATGAATATGTTGCCTTGGTTTTGTAGCACCACCTTGTTCACTTCTGGGTCTGTCGATATTACCACACTGCTTCCTAAAATGCTTGTCTTAAACACATTCCCGTAACTGCATGCACATACATTTTAACAGTAATAAAAATCACGTTTGGGTTTTATTGATGGTAAGGGAATACTAATATAGACATACAGATTTTTTTTTTTTTTTAGAACCGAATGCAGTAATTAATTCCCATGCACTGGATTAGAGCACTTTGAAGGGATGAATAGTTAGCCCGGGGATTTAAAGCTATTTCATACCTAAGATGAGGATCGAACCCTCGACACTTGGTTAAGAGAGGATGAGCCTTCAACCGCTCAACCAAACCGATGGATTATATGGACAAACAGATGATCACATGGATACTATATTCAATCTTCACTTCCACGCAATCCAAGGATCTACTCTAGCTAGCTAGTTATAGTTACTGCAGAAGAAACAGGTTTTTTCTCTGCATGGCATATTGCATAGCTTTAGCTACATTGGATTGAGATTTGGGAGTTGTCATAGCTAGCTAGGGGAAGGGTAGCTCTTATGTAGGTAGGAATATACCCTTTCCAATCTCTCTCAATTTAATTGTTTAGAGAATTTAGTTAATTGCCTATCTTGAAAGCTCTTATGTAGGGTAGCTCTATATGTTTTTGTAAATCCCATTTTAAGTTTGAAGTTCATTACTTAAATAGTTAAATTCCCCATCTTATTTGATTGCCTAAAAAAGTCACTTAAGTTTTTTTGTAATACTCAATATTAAATGAAGAATATTATGGTATATACTATTATTAAATATGCGGATATATATATATATATATATATAATGAATCAATTTATTTTTACTTTGTTAGAGGGCCTAAATTTTGATAATATTTTTAGTTTTTTTTTTTACTATTACTGAGGGAGTATATAATATGTGTTTTTGTTATAGAACTAATATTATTATTTATAAGCAGGTAGACTTGTGAGGTCTAACATATAGGCCTGGTCTATTGCACTAAAAATAAAAAAAGTTATTGAAAATCTAGGCCATCCCTTTTGATAATGGGATCAAGGCAAGTTTTAACTAAGTTGTTCAAGTCGTAGGACTGCTACAATAAACAACCTATCTTATTTTTCCATTCCTAGTTAATTATACTTAAATATCCGGCTGAAACGAGAAACCTAATTACCTATAATTATTATTTTGTTAAATGATTACTAATTTCCTTAATCTTGGTAAAATTACACTTTTTCTTCTTTTGGTACTATTATTATAGCGTGTGGACCACAAGGAGTAAATTGCCACCAGCACATGCAAAAATATCAAAAATGTGGACAAAAAATTGCCACCAGCACATGCAAATAAAATTGTTAATTGATCACTGAAAAGGCTTAAAAAACATAGTTATTTTTTGTTTGTATAACATTGTTGCAAAAATATTGGGAACATAGTTTCTTTAAAAAAATGGGCCTTCACAATTAATCAACTAGGCATGATCATGATCATGGCTATGGATGAATAAAAAATACATGCGAGTATTATATTACTCCAAATAAAGATTCACATTTGCTTTTGTAAATTGACAATTGACAAATTATTGTAAAGAGAAAGTCACATTAGTGTGCCTCAATGATGTAATTAGAACCGGACAGTTCAACCGGTTGAATCAGGAACCAGAGTCATAGAATTGGTTTAACCTCATTTATTCAACTTTGATTGAATCGAGAGAACTACCAACTGACATCTCAATTAAACACACAAAGCAAATTTAAAAGGGAGAAGAAAAAAGAAGTGTTGGATAGCATATATTTAATTTGCAGAACATGCATGTATGTATGGTATCAGGAATAATGGAAGATATATAGAGGCTTACATAGATTTGCGGTTTTGGAAGAAGGTGACAGGGCGAGAGCTATAGCCAGAAGCAATGAACTCAAGAGTCTCTCCAATTAAAGGCCAACCAGAATTCCCTTTTGGAACTTTACCCTTTGTTACCCTATTCTTCTTCTTCTTCTTTCCACACAGAATAATCCACCAACTTATTAAGAAGAGGATGGCCATCAGAACCCATAATGTAGCTTTGATCCATTCCATATCTTTAAAAACTATGTAGCTCTGTGCTGAGTACTGATATCACTCTGAAACTGTTCCTACTGTTGTAGGGTGGCTTTTAAGGTTGGCAATGTGTTGGAATTAATCATGGTTAAGTGAAGTGTGAAACCCCTATATATAGACATTTGTTTTTATATGGTATAGTATATTCAATAAAATCTTCACATTTAATAACTTTTTAATAAAATTAAATTTGGTGATCTCAGATCCGGGAGTTACTATATGTTGACCTGTATAATATATGACCAAATTTATGCATTGCATTTATTTACATAACTTTTTATTTTTTTTACAAAAAGCAGTCAATGCACTTTCATTAATAATCAACGACAAAATATATGAATGAATATTAGAGTATTCTTGAGAGCTAGCTGACAACAATGTCACTGATGCTCGAGTATGAGCAACTTTGTTAGCATCCCTCCTAACAAACTCAGCATGAGAGTTGTAATTAAAAAAATTAAAAAGGTCTCTACTATAGCTCTAACAATTGAGTCAAACTCAGAAAAATAACACGCTTTGACACACTCAAAAATGACGTCTTTGTAGCCAAGCTCCAGAATCCAAGTAATAGCGCCGAAAAGCCCTAACGCCTCCCCCAAAAGAAAGTCTAAGATAGACGAATAGCTAAAAGTTTTGGCCTTGATAAAATGTCCATGCTCATCCCGAAGACAAATACCAATGTACAATCTTATACTTGTTGAAAAACATAAATTTTGTTTGGGGTCTGCAAATAAAATGACAAGTACAAATGCACATATATAAATTCACACACACAAAGTGATGATTCTGGTTCGAATTCGAATAACTATAGATGATGTTCGGACTAACAGTGTCAGATTTGCCAACTGTACTAAATTATACAAACACTAGTAGAAAAGAAAAAAAGTAAAAATGAATGCAAACTATGCAAATTAAAAATTGTTCTTTTAAAAATCTACAATCTATCTAAAAAGGAGTTGGTTTAAAGACAAATCTAGACATTTTAGGTTTCTAACACATCATCATTTTTGGGGGTAAAAATGTCTTTTGATATGTGAGAATACATTATTCTAGGGTTAAGTATGTTTTTTTGTCCTTATAATATTTTTGAATTTTATTTTAAGTTTCTATAAAAAGTTTCACTTACTTTTTTACTTCTCATATTTTTCTCCGTCAATATTTTTGGTCTCTCGTTACTTTTAATAACGCTTGAAAGCACTATATGCGCTATTAAAAGGCCCAAAGAAGCGTTACTAAAAATCACAAGGGACTAAAAACATAAACAAAAGAAAATATGAAGACTAAAAGTGAGTAAAAGTTTTTATAACAACTAAAAATAAAATTATCAATTTTTATAAAAACCAAAAACATATTTAACCCAACTTTTTTAAAATAAAACATTTAGGATTTGCTATCAATTTTGGTCAACAAATAGTAGCAATATGATGCCCATCCAAAATCTGAAGAGATGAAATTTTTACCAACATATCTATGGTCCAAAAGTAATTTTTTAGCTTATTAATAGACAACCCAATCCGCTCTAACAGATCCAAAGAGTAGGAATGAAATAGAGGGAATGCATATCAACAATAATAAGAAACCCTATATTTCTAAAAAGCACCTTAGCTTGTTCAATGTGACCTTTAAGGTGGACAAAAGGGTTAATTTTCATCATCATAGTCAAATGGGTGTATGAACCTCAATAGACGGTTGTTCCAAAAGGTTATTAAAACCGACCCGGTGATTGACCCGGTCAGGTCACTGGACGGACCGAATGGTCACTAGTTGGCCCGCATGACCCGTAACGCTTCTAAAAATTGATAAAAATAGGCAAACCATGTGTAAATTCACACATTTAAGAGCTATGAATTTTTTCATACCTTAAAAATACTCAAAAAATATTTTTAATCTTATTTTTGATTTCAAATTCAAGTTTAAGATAGACATTCATACATAAGTTTTAAAAATAAAAATATATATATTTTTTAATATAACATTTCAAGAATTACAAATTTACAAGTATATTTTTAAAGATTTAATTAAATTATTTTGTTTAAAAGTATTTGTATCAACATTTACTTTGTTTCAAAATATATTTTTTAAGATGTTTGTATCAACATTTATGCTATAATGGAGGATTAACTCATAAAATAAAGCTTTGTAAAAAAAACTCATAAAAAAAAGCATTGATTATTGTTTTCTTGGTGAACTAGTACATAGTTTTGTTGTTAACTAATTGAAGTCAATAGAAACATTATCCACAAAGGAGACACACAAACACCCAATCCAATAGTACATTTTAGCAAACTATATGAATAATTTCGTAAGCAAAAACACCACAAATTAAATAGTAAATGCTCACCTGAAATCAAACTCGAATGAAAAAGACAATTGAAGTAGGAAAAGACCAAACGATTAGGGGAAGCAGACCATGTAGATTTTGTATATATAAAAAAAAACTACATTTATGGCAAAAAACATCTCATGGCTGAAAAATTTGATTAGGCGGATGGAAATTGTGTTGAAATTTAAGAGAACTATGATGCAAATTAAGTTGTTGCATTTCTAGACGCTTTTCTTCTTCTAAAAGCACAATTGGTACCGCAATTGTGTTATAGGTACATCCATCACAACACCTCAAACTTGCACGTCAAGTTTTGTAGCTACAACTAATTCCCTTTAAGATTAGACAACCAATTTAGTTGTTCCATTAAAATAAGGCTAATCTTACCATTAGTCTTGAAAACATAAAAACGTTATATCACCAATTGCTTTAGGTGTTGGTCATTTTCGACATCCAAAAATGAATTCAAACTTGATAATACTACCACAACTAACAAAAATACGTGTAGATTATAAGTTTGAGATATTATCAACCAATAGTACAAATTCACACAAAATCAGATGATCTATACAACAACAGTGCAATGTCATCTAATCTAATCTAATCAACTTGTTTGCCACTGTATTTCAAGTTCATGGTAACGGCTTACAACTGCTTATCTTTTAGATGATATAACTCTGCGCAGACTTATTATTAATCTGCAAATTAATGGCTTAATTGTCGCCATAAACTTCTCGTCCATCAATGATGCAGACTCTGCGATCGCATGTTCCCCGTGAATTGACATCCACAAGTAAATGTAAATGAGACAAATATTAAAAAAAAAAAAAAATGAAGCAGATCAAATGATATTAGATTGGAGCACCTAATCAATTTTCAACATGAATCTAACTGGAAAACAATAACTAATTATCCTTACTAAAGGTAACATGGAAATCATAAACCAAAAACTGTGAAATTATGAGTTAGCATGGAAATCACAACTCCACAAATCCATTTTGAAGGAAATCACATCTTTGTCCGATCATAAGAATCAGAATGTAAGCAAATGAGAATGTTAGTTTAATCACATCTCGTATCTTCAATCATTACATACAAATCATCAACACTCAATATTATGAATTGCAAAGATGTAATATATTACATTTTTATAGTAATCAATCACCATGTGATGAAATAAATAAACTTGAAGGAGTACACTAAAACATTGTATTTGTACTTCAACAAATGATATCAACCTGCAATTTTAAAAAGCCAAAGTAACTAAAATATCTCTCAAGCTTGAAAAGGAATAGGCCAAAACATTGCATGTTAGAAATATTATAAGTAATACCAATAATATATTTTGCATCGCTTCTCTTCCTTCACGTTGAACACAACAATTTGCTAAGAAAATGAGGTTTGTTTCTTTTTTGTTACCAAATGAGGTTTGTTTCTCAAGTGTATAAAATAATACTACATGATAATTCGAAATAATGCACGTAAGAGGAAAGATAGAATTGTTGCCAAAAAAACATATGAAACAAATAATTCCATCTCAATTTCTCTAAAGTCATTTGAATCCATTCCATGGTTTGGATTAGTGCTAAAGCAAAGCAAAGCAAATATGAGTGATTTGGCCCTTTTATTTTTTGAAATATTTAATGGGCCTTTATGCTAGCTCTCTGTCATTAACTTTGATGCAACTAAGGCTATAACAGATGTCAAACCAATCAATTCAATTGGTTTCATCATTCGTACAATTTTTTGAGTGAAACCTTACATTGCGTACTTTAAAAGTTGTTTACAAAAAAAGGGCAATTTGAATTTCAAGATTTCTCTAGTCAAACTACAATAGAAAGAATCAAATTACAGATCAACTTTGAAAAGGCCACATGCGATTTTGAATCTATGCAAGGAACATACTTCAACCAAACAGAAATCCTCTACCTTAAAAAACGTTAGTGAAGCACAAAAAAATTCACACCAACAAAGCCAAACAATAACTAAATTAAGGAAGAAGAAAAGAACACTCACAAACACATAAATACGTAAAAGTTGAAGATGCATACCCAAAGTTCATTAAACACAAACATGAGGTCGAATGCGTAGGTGGACATAAAACCCCGCCGCAGATTGTCTTAATGAACCGAATCGGATCATTCCTTTGATCAAAATGGTATCGCAACACAAAAATCTCGTAAAGGCATAAGTCACGAATACCATTGAAGCCTTCATCTTTGGCCTTCGAATCGATCCTCCCACATCTAAAAACAACATGATTTCAAACAACACAGATTTCAAACAACAACCAAAATCGATATCATCATCCAAATGCAAAAATAAAAGAATAAAAACTATGTTGGCTGTTATGAATAAGTACTCAATTCAAAATTGAAAATTTGAAAGTTTAGTATTATAAAAACAAAGTTAACAAAGCCTTAAAATTAATTTCGCATTTCAATGCGTATATTCTATTTCTATTCTAAGATAGGATAAAACTACTCTTGTTGTCTTTGACCCAACACTAAGTAATGCGATGGTTTTCCTCTTCAATAAGTCAAAAAGTCGGTGATAATCAATACTACTGAACTACCTTTTCAAAATCATGAAGTCAACGGCTCCACCAAGAAGCAACACTTGACACAATAAGAGGCATTTTAGTTATGATTTGGTACAAAATAAGAAAGATAGCTCTAAAGCCTATTGAGAACTTACCAAAAACAGATTGTACTAACAGACCCCACCTCCACATATATATCTAGTTTGTTTTCCATCTCTTTGTCCATGCTAATCTCCTTTGTCTACACAAATAACACGAAATGAGTAAACCAAATGCGATCGATGTGTTATATTACAAAGTTTCAATAATGCTTGAAATCGCAAAACAAACAACAAAATAGAAATGCAAAAGATAATAGAAACAACCAAATATAATGAATAATCAAAGTTCATATCATTGACCCATAGGAATAAAAGTACAGAAATTTGAGGTTGGTGTGTGCACATTTACAAATAATACATTCCAAAGAATAGAGACAAAGCAAAATTGAGTAGATATCTCCGATCCCTTTATTATTACAACTTTCAGTTGAAAGAGTTCAAAGGTACAAATTGTCTAAATGTTAAATAAGTTATGAGCTTTATTGAGTTCAATGAAAATAAATCATCAAAACATAAAAGAGAGAATGGCTTTGATATGTTTGATACCGTGTTCCCTTGTTTCATCCAAAGTTACTTTCATCTAATTCTTAGCCATATGTAGCTCGTATGGATTACAATTTACAACCATCAATACCAAATTGATAAAGTCTTGTATTGAAGAGAGTGACTGCATAAGTGAGTATTAAAGAGTTAATACAAAATCACCAAATTTATTACTAAAATACTAATACTAATATATATATATATATATATATATATATATATATATATATATATATATATATATATATATATATATATATATATATATATATATATATATATATATATATATATATATATATATAATATAAAAAACAACTTCAAGTTGCCTGGCACACACAATTTCAGCAACTCATGAGATGCAAAAGCCACTCAGTAGGTATTATTTTCCATCTTGACTTCATGGATTCAGTCTAAAAAGAAATTGGGGTCAGGGATTAAAGTTAATAAAAAACTGAGATTTTGAGACTCATCACCATAAGACCATAATGAATTTAAAAAACAAAGTTAACTCCAAAGTTATTAAAAGCTACAATCTAAAACAAACAAAGAAACCAACATATTGACAAATGATGCAGGAACCAAGTCTAGCTTATCCTAAATTTGAAGCTTTCATTTAAAATATATACCAATGTAAGAATATTGATTTTGTTCTGAACTAAAAAATCTTTGAGCCGCAACAAATACCTCATGTCGTATCTATTTTCGATAGTCCATCGCCGCAATGTCGGAAAAAGATTTATGATCCTATAAAAAAGAAAATAAATCATATGAGCAAACTACACCAATAGCTTCAAGTCCATTGATAAACCTCAAAGAGAGTTTAAAAATAATAATACACTAAATTGAACAAAAATCAAAACAAATTAGAAAATAAACCCAAAATTAGAAAATCCTCCAAACTGTGGTCAATGAATGGAGCTATAATGGAAAAGTATTATTGGTTCCAAATTCTAAATGAATGGAGTGAATTATATAGAATATGCCCGTTTAGAGCTATAATGGTAAGTTCCAATGGTCAAGCATATTTTGGAACTATAATAATACTTTTTCATTACCCGAACTTACAATTATGTTTAAGGATAATTCGCAACATATTCTATATGCCAAACTGAACTTACCGATTCGATAATTGAATTTCACATCCAAATAATAAAAATTCAAATCCAGAATGTAATTCAAAGAATTAACCAAACGGGCAAAACACTAAACCCTAATCAACAATCAATTCAAATTGCTCAAGCACACCGTAATAGTCAAATCTTATCGACAAAGCACAATTAGAAAAACAAATAGAAAACGGAAATTCGATAGTAAATCAATTGAATTGAGGGGTTTAAAGAGGCAAACCGTGTCTTGTGGTTTCACTTCGATTTCGAAGTGAGTGCCTTTAAGAGTCTTCACAAAAACCTTCATCTTCGTTGCTGATAACACCACCTATTATAGTTTTCACCGTTCTTCCTCCATCAAAATGAACCTGTAATCAAAAGAAAAATTGTATTAGATGAAGCAGAAACGAAATCCCTAAATTTAAGCTCATGAAAATGAAATCCAAAACCCTAACATCAATCAAATCATAAACAAATCTTAAATCCTATACGAAATCGCACACCCCAAATATCAAACAAACACCCATTGTTAGGGTTGATTAAAAATCAAACCCAAACATCATACTTGGTGGGTTTTTTGTTTTTTTCGTTTCTGGCTTTTCATCTTTTTGAAGGAAGATGATGATTCAGAGGGAGAGAGTTTTAGGGTTTCAGAATGAATGAAGAGAGAGAGAGGTGCGATTAGAAAGAGAGAGAGGTGAGACAAAGATGTAGAAAGATGAAGAGAGAGATGGGTCTGAGATGGCTTAGAGATTAGAGATGCATGGGTTTTAGGAAGAAGAGAATTAGAAAGGGAAGAAGGAAGAAGATGATGTGGGAAGAGAGAGAGATGTGAGTTGTGTGTGAGAGAGAGAGAGAGACAGAATGAGGGGGGAGGAAGAAGCGCAGAGAGTGAGATGTGAGTTGTGAGAGAAAGAGAATTGGGAAAGTGTGTCTTTTTTTGGTTGCCCAAAATGTCCCTGATAAATCCAAGTGTCAATGTTGCCAAATGTCCCAATAGGTATTTTCAGTGGTGGTTTATATGTATCAAGCTAGTGTAGATAATTGAAGATAATGAATAGATATATTTGCATCAGCACTTATTATCAAAACATGGCAGTAGCCTAGTGGTAAAGTGCCTTGATATATTGTCTTTGGCCTGATTTCGATTCCCTCGGGCTAACTTTTTAATATATATAAACCGACCGGGTTGATCAGTTAGCTTATAGTGGATCTGTTAGTTGTAAGTGTTTGGCTTTACTAGCTTTTAGCGTTTTTTAGTAGCTTATACCGTTTTTTGAAACGCTACTTGAAGTAGTGTTTTAGCTTATAACGTTTCATTTTTTTCTCTCAATTTTACCCTCACTATTTTAATTAAATTACTCATTGATCCTCCATTAAATGAATTTCTCTCTCCTTTTTAAGCATTAATTACATATGTCTATTTACGTAATTTTATATTTATAAGCTAATTCAACCACTAATTTTACCAAACACATTGAATTCAATCTAGTACTTCATCCGCTATCAGCTACCTCATTTGCTATAAGCTAGCTTATCCGCTAGTTTATCCGATATCCGCTACTTTTTGCCAAACATAGCCATAGATAAATGCAAATCATTTAATTAATGTAAAAAGTTGTCAATGACTAAAAGAGACATTAGTGGAAAGGGATATTAAATGCTTTCTTGAAAAATGTAAAAACCGTCAATTTGGAACAAAATGATTTTGCTAAAACAACTTATAAAATGAGACTGAGATATTAGTAGTAGTTGAAATTGAAAGGATGCATTGGATGGGAGTGGCAATGAAATGTCTAATCTTTCAGAATAATAATGCATTAATTCACGATCATTGATCAAGAGTACATTTTACAGTACTTTCTTCCGATGATATCCGTTAAATGTCAAAATTACTCCCCCGTCTCATAATAATAGTCACCTTAACAAAAAAAATTTGTCCCAAAATAATTGTCGTTTACGATTTCCAATGCAATATTAATTGTTTTTTTTCTAATCGTACCCTCAAATTAAAGTAATATTCATCCCTGTCAATGTTTGATAAAGATAATTTGATAAAAATACTATTCTCTCTCATTTTTTTATGTTATTTTCTTAATATGCATGAAATGAGCTAAAACGACCATTATTTTGAGACGGAAGGAATATTATTTTTGGTTACTAGAGGCAGGAAGACAACTGAACTGACAACCTCACTAGCAGTACTAGACTGCAAAGAAACCTTGTGGCCCAATGAAGTCGTTACCCTCTTTTTCTTCTTTCACTTTTCCATTACATTATAGTGCTTTCGTCTAGTCTGCATCCTTCCTCAGCTACACAGTCTACACCACTCACACTATGTTCCTTTCAAGACTTTTTTTGACTCATGAACAACATCAAGTGTTTTCTTTGTCCATGTCTTCTGAAAGCTGAATCCACCAAATCCATGGCTACCATATCCAATGTTGTGTCAAAACTACTACTCACCAAGTGGTCCGTTTTTTGCATGTGAATATCAAGAAGGGGAGGCACAGGATAGGAGAGGACCAATTTGACTAAGCTGTAGTAGTTTCAAACTTTCAATGTTACAGTTAGGACCATGAAATGCTAGCTAGGACAAGTAATAATGTCATTGCACAGGCATTGCTGTAGGGTGTAGCAAGATAGTCATGAAATTAACGGAATTTTAAAATCATCCTTGAACTTTTGAAATTATAAATCATGATAGTTAACCATTCAATATAATTTCTCATTAAAAAAATGGCTGCCAGTGTAATTTAATCATGAACAATATTCCGAGAGAGTTTTTTTGTAAAAATATAATCATAGCAGCATCAGTATATTAAGAAAACACAGATATGGTGACCAATAGAACATGTCTGCATGCCTACATATGATACTTTTCTCGTAAAATCAAACATTTCTGTAAAATCATTTTCCACCATGCGGCTATGAGAGATAACATAAGAACAAATGGCCAGAGAGAAGATAGAAACTACTACTAAACATGATAATTGATGTCATTAAGCTCTTACGTCCGTAGACTTCTGATGCACTTTTTGAACAAGAAATATGATGGACCAAAAGCAACATTAACTCTTCCGATGGCTTCATCGAAGCTCACTTATTAATGTTAAAAGACAAAAATCACAGATATTTGATTTTGATGTTGCACTGCATGTGGCCAACGGGGTTCTCAGTGGTACCATTACAGTTTAATGCTGGCTCAAACCATTTTTCATGTCATAAATAACGGAGATACCATTTTGATCTAGCAGTAGCTAGTAGCTGAAATAACGTGCATAAATGCACAATCTCACTCCCTTGCAGAGTTGCAGTGTTTTCCCAATGAATACTCAACAAAAACAAGGGAAAAACTGAAAATTTACTATGACTATTAACCAAAAATTGATGACAAACCGTTTATGCAGCAAGGTTTTACATGCTGCATGCAACAGCTTCTTTATCAGTATTATTATGAAATGAACTCAATTTAGTAATAGCAAGTGCTTCGCCAAAGAGTGATGCTCTAGTAGATTTTGTTATGCGTACTTCAACAAAATCACCAACCACAGGATTTCTTTCTGTATTAACATCTTCCCTATCTGGGATTGGAAGATTCACAAATGACACTCTATGGCCCTTGTCACTCTTTCCCATAAGTTCAGTATCTGGGGCTCTTCTATTGGGTCCTTCAATTAATACAAGCTGTAAAGTTCCAACCTGAGTGTCATAGCACTTTCCTGTGCTCTCACGGAAAGTCTCGATAAGTTCGGTTAGCCTCCTCTGCTTTACTTCCTCAGGTACATCATCAACATATTTTCTGTGGGCATGAGTTTTCTCTCTCATGCTATAAGAAAACATGTATGCCATATCATAACCAACAGCCTTCATGAGAGTCAACGTGTCGGTATGTTCCTCCTCTGTTTCTCCGCAAAAACCTGTTAGAATTGCCATTTGAAAATTTTAAATATACCTAATCAGAGGCTAATTGCATTCTTTAAAATACGGTGTGGAAAAGAAAAACTACCAGATAAAAGTTGTAGGTACTATATGCTATACATAGCTAAACTATATCAATGAGCACAATGAACATTCATGTTGCCTCATATGATAGATCAATATCCACATCACATGCTTGAGATTTGTGACTAAAGATTTTATTAAACCCTGTTTAGGCCTCTTTTTAGCACAAAAGAAACCACTATGATTTTGTTGTGGAAAATTATTCATTAAATTCTCAATAATTTCAACTTTCAGGAGTGTAAAAGATGTACACCAGAAAGGCAGCTCTGGCAACTATTTCAACGATCTTTTGGGTCTAGACAGAAGTGTCCCTTTGGCGCCCAGCAACCAAATTGGGGCAAGATAGATCAAGGATGGTTCAAAGGCTACAAGGGATGAAGCCAAAACCTTGCATAGGAGAACCGGTCCATCCTACCTCTTTTTAGCACACGTGGAGTCTAGATAAAACTATGGAGTCCTTCGAGGATTTCCTCAGGAATCACTACCGGTAATACTTCCAAACTCGTCGACCTTTGCTAGAATGTGGCAACTAACTATTGAAGGCATCAAACAATTATAGGGTCTTGGGGAACATGGGGTGCTTAAGTCCCACATCGAGTAGTGTATAATGAGATGCTTGGTGGGATTCTTAAGTGGCTTGGTTCTCTCCTTAACACCTAGCTAGTTAAGGGAGGGTTCCCCAAGTGCTTGGTTGCTTATCAAACAATCACCCCAATCAGCCGAGACTGAACATTCAAGGGGCAGAAGCATGGTGCAGAGATAATAAGTGGAAATATCCAACTTGAAGGAAAGATGGATTTTCAGGGGGAGGTATTGCTAGGATCTATCATTGAATTTTAAGACACAATACAATGGCGACAAATTGTTCAGCTAGTCCATTAGTCAGGTCAGGTAATTAATTAGTCAGTTAGATATACGAGATTAGAAGGGGAGCGGTTAGATAAATAAGGGAATAGGGGGCATCCGATACATTAGGCAGTTTGTAAGTGAAAGGAGAGATCCTTTGTGAAGGGGAATCCTTGGGGGAACTCTATTCCCCTTTTTTGGTTCAATCTTCAGTAACATTCTTATGATCCCTTCTATTTTTCTTTTAGTTCAATCTCTCTGGATTTGTAATCAAAGATCAAATTAATGAATAGCAAAGAGAAGAGCTTATAAAAAAATAAATAGCAAAGAATAAAGACAAGGAGGAAGAAACTTAAACAACTATTACCACAAATGAAATCACTGCTTAAGGCCACATCTGGAATAACACTCCGAATTTTTTGCACAAGATTCAAATAAGCCTCCCGAGTATATCCTCGCCTCATTCTCTCAAGCACTGAGCTATTTCCAGATTGTGCAGGTAAATGTATCAACTTGCATATATTATGTCTGTCTCGCATAAGATAAAGCAAGTCATCTGGATAATCTTTAGGGTGTGGAGATGTGAATCTGAATCGCATCTCAGGAAATTCTGATGAGAGTCGATCCAATAGATCAGAAAACCTCAATCCGGTGTTTTTGACCTTCGATATGCTGGAAAATCCTTCACTAAGTTCCCAATTGGACCCTGATTCCACCTCTTTTTCGATCCCAGATGCATCATTATAGCTGTTCACGTTCTGACCAAGTAGCGTTACTTCTTTGACACCCTCTTTCCAAAGCTCAGCCACCTCCCTAACAATGGAATCCACAGGACGCGATCGCTCCCTACCTCTAGTAAAAGGTACAATACAAAATGAACACATATTATTGCAACCCCTCATAACCGAGACAAAAGCACTAATCGAATTCTTCGAAATCCGAACCGGATTAATATCGGCATAAGTCTCTTCAAGCGAAAGAAGAGTATTGATCCCTTTCTGACCATATTCAACCTCTTCCAACAATCGTGGCAAATCCCTATAAGCATCAGGACCACAAACCACATCAACCATTTTATCTGCATCAAGTATCTTTTCCTTTAGCCTCTCAGCCATACATCCCAAAACAACTACTTTTGGAGGGTGCAACGATTGCGACCTTCCAGTAGCAACATTATTCTTCCATTGCCTCTTAAGAAACCAAAAGTAATTAAGCCTCTGCCATACTTTGAGTTCTGCATTTTCTCTTATTGCACAAGTGTTAATGAATATTATTTCAGCATTCTCAGGAACAGTCACAATTTCATTGTAGCCTGCATTTTTCATTATTGACAGTACAATCTCCATATCATTTACATTCATTTGACATCCATAGGTCTCATGATATATACGACCAGTTGAAGGAACTTCAGTGGTTTCCGGCACAGGGCTATCCACACACACACAAAAAATGAATAAATAATGAGTAAAGACATTTCAATTTTCATTACTAATCCATCCTAGCTAAGAATTGTACAAATATATTTGTATCTCGATCAATTGGTTTTTTTCCACTATTTCTCCAATCAATATGCTAGTGAATAAACACTAATTTATTTATTGAAATTGAAGTGAAATGCAAATAATAAGAAAGTAAAAGGATTAAAAAGAAATTGAAATTTGCGAAAACTCACAGGGGTTGAAGTTGGGAAGCGGTTAGAGTAGCTTGAGCGATGAAGTGACGGAGAGAGGGGTTTTGTGATTTGTTGGAAAGAGAGAAACTTCTGTAAGCGGTAATGAGATTAAGAGGACGTGGTGATGAAGATGAGGGTATATAGGGATGTTTGATAGGGGAAAAAGCGGTGTGAGTGTGTTTGTGTCTGTGATTATTATGGTGGAAGATAATGAGAGTAGTAACACGAGATGGAGAGTGAAGTTTGAGGCGTTGAGCAGTGTAAGGTTGGTTGATAATGGAGGAGAGTGCCGAAGCCATCTGAATTGAACTGAGTTCACCGCTGCTGCTACTGCAACTATTATCGGGGTGGATAGGGTCCCTGCGGTCACAATGCAAATCCCCTCAACGCAACTGTTTCACGTCGTATCATCACACCACTTCCACCTTGTACGAGCAACAAGCCAACTAGGTTCATTAGATGATGAGTGATTGGATTGATTTTTATATGCTCAATTAAGTAGGTTTTGTAAATGAGAAATGATATTTGGACGATGAAACATGGACAATGAGGGACAAATACGGTGGCCCCCACGCGTTCTGATAGTTAATGTTTGAAAAAGTTTGGTATTATCTATCATCTGCTGCGATGGTTAAGCTCAAAAAGTAAACTTTGGAATTTTTACTACGTGGTTAATGTTTCAAAAAAGTTGGGTATTTATATCGCCGCGATGGTTAACCTCAAAAAGACTCCAATGAATTGACAATGCAATAGGCTTCCACTTTTGACTACCTTTCGAGGTTAACCATCGCAGTTATGATAAATACCCAACTTTTTGAAACATTAACCACGTAGTAAAATTCCAACGCTTACTTTTTGAGGTTAACCATGCGCAAAGAAAATAAATACCCAACTTTTTAAAACATTAACCATTGTAACGTGTGTGACTCCACCGTATTTGTCATCATCGTCATGTTCCATCATTCAAATAAGAAGATTGTTTGTAAATAGAAAAAACCTAATACTAAAGATTTAAATAATGTACCAACATGTACTCCCTCCGTTCCATATTATATGTCGTTGTGACACATAAATTAAGAAAAATACTAGTTAATTTTGTACGAGAAAGAGAGATTGTGAGTTAGTTTACCAAATTATCCTTCATTAATAATATTGGAAATATAAAAAGTAGAATTGTAAGAAGAAATGTATTAAATAATGAAGGGTGTGACTGGAAAAGAAAATTGATATTGTATTGGTATTCTAAAAAGTCATGTATTATGAGACACATTATTTTGCCTAGAAAGTCATATAATATGGGACGGAGGGAGTATAACACAAGTGGTGGTAGATACTTGGGTTCCTTAACCATTTGGTCAATGGTTCGATCTCTGGTCGGTGCATATAGAAAAATATCTTATGGAAGAGGTCAAACCATTAAATGAATCTTGGTATCTCGAGAGATTAGTCTCTGCAGAAAAAATTTAATAACTTATAAATCATCGATGTAGTTTTTACTCTAATGATTATTTATTTTTTTGAGATTTAATGATTATGATATATAAGCAACTCATACTTGATCTCACACAATTGTATTTTCTATTTACATTTAATTCAAAATCGAAGTTGACAATGGTTTTGTTTTTCAAAAAGCAATGTTGGAAGCTAGGATCAAGATCGTTAGATACTTGAGTTGTGGAGAAATTATTATCTATATGGTCGTAATCAATATTACCATAAGATGTGGCTCGTTTATCTTCAACAATCATATAATGCAATATGAAGCATGTGAAGAAACGCATATATACGGAGTCCAAGTCAGAATTGAGTCTACAATCACACCAGATTTTCAGAGTAGTAGTCATTCAACAATCGGTTATGCCCTTCTTTATCACTTCAATCTACCACCATTCTTCTTTTTCCGTGTCTACACTGTGTTGTTGGCTTATTGTTGTGTTTAACGTAGTAACTTACTAACTTTATCACCTACTCTTCCTGCGTAATCAATATCCTGGATTCAAATTCAGCATTAGAAATGTTGTAGCAATGTTAATTCTCTTGAGGGAGAGTTTTGTCGTCCATAATGGTCCTACTCGACTCGATAAATTAGTATCTACAGTTGTGCAGATGATACTCTATTTATCAAATGAATGTTACGTTGCGTATAGGAGACGGATACAACTAATTTAACTAAGAACTACGTAATCTGATCCAGTATAACCATGCCGGACTGAATCATAATATTCCTCCCGATTTCCACTCCCCGCAATTTCCCTTCCTAAGTTGATAATCACAAGTGAAGTGAAAGTGAAATCAAGCTGAAACTCAAAAATGATGAATCGGAATAGCAGAACCATACTTCGTTTACTGTGTTTCAAACAGAGCCAACCTCTTCTCCCTTCTTCAATCCCGTCTTCTCAATTCACCTCGCTCACACCTTTCGACAAACAGTTACAGCGCAATGTTGTTCCCGGGGAGCATCAAGTTTTCTCCTTTTTCAGAAATTTCGTCCAAACTAAGCAATTAGGTGTTGCAATTCCGAGCGGAATTCAGTACAAATGTTATGGTTCGATGGCTGGGTTGGTTCAAAGGAGCCCCAAATTCTCAAACTTGAATGATGATGATGTTAGATACTTCGAGGGTATATTGGGTAAAAAATATGTGATTCAAGATGAGGATAAGCTAATTGCTGCAAACGTTGATTGGATGCATAAATATAAAGGCTCTAGTAAACTTCTTTTGCAACCATCAACCACTGAACAGGTAATTCAATTTTTAATCTATTTATTACCTTTTAGAATCTCTTGAATTGATTCAGTGAAACATTAGAAAAATGGCTTTCTTCTTTGTTTTCTTTCTTTGTTTGGTTGATTTTGTTTTTCTGATTATTTTCTTGTTCAGGTTTCTGAGATTCTTAAATACTGTAACTCTAGATGCCTGGCTGTTGTTCCTCAAGGTGGAAATACTGGTCTTGTTGGTGGAAGTGTACCTGTTTTTGATGAAGTATACCCTTTAATTCTTTCTCTTGCAAAGAAATTAAAATCAGTTTATATGAAACATATTATACTGTTTTGGCCTATGGTACACTGACTTTTTCTTGTAATCTAATGCTGCAGGTGATTGTGAGTCTTAGTTCTATGAATAATATCATATCTTTTGACAAGGCAAGCCATTTAGTTGTGAGAAGCATATTTGTTATGAGTTCCCTTTTTTATTTTTGAAGTGTGTTTGGATATTGGATTAGCTTATTTTGTGCTTAGAAATAGAGCTTATGGCTGAGGTGTTTTTTCTGTGTACAATTGAGGAAAACTATGCAGACCACAATTAACACAAATGACAAATCCATATGCAATTCACCTCACCTCAACATAACATTTTTCTTTTTGGTGTATGGGAAAACAGCTGATTCCACAAGTTACCTTGTAACACCCATTTGCATCAAATTTGTATTATATATTTCAATGGTATTAAAGTCAAACATGAGAGTGACAGTTTTGTTTGCTTGGTTCTAAAGATTATGTCAACGTTATTTTTAGGTTAGTGGAATATTGGTATGTGAAGCTGGGTGCATATTGGAAAATATAATGTCGTTCCTGGACAATGAAGGGTAATCTTTTTCACTTAAAACCATTGAACATTGTAATTTTCATAGTTCAGTTTTATAGTTAAAGATTTCTTATTTTATTTGGGTAATCGTATACTGGCCACTTACGAAAGTGGAATTTACAATAATGCCAAACTTGCTGTTTTTTCTCCGTATTCGTGAAACAGAACTCGCTGGTCCTTTGCTAGACAAAATTATAGTGATAGCAGAAAACAATGCTGTCCCTTTGATTTTTGTGTGTATAAGTGCAGTGACATAGCTTTTGGTCTTGAAAGTTATAGATGATTGGTTCTCTTTTCTCTTCCCGTTTGAGTTATTCTGATGACCTTGATGAATGCTTGCTGTATTTAAGTTGTGTACACTTTTCATTCAGATTTATTATGCCACTAGACTTAGGTGCTAAAGGGAGTTGCCAAATTGGTGGAAATGTTTCAACCAATGCTGGTGGTTTGCGTCTTGTTCGTTATGGATCTCTTCATGGAAATGTACTTGGTGAGAAAAATACTTTTATGCCACTGGGATTGCTTAATATACTGCAATCTTAGTGGCATTCTTGATTCTATTGTTTCTTTTAAATTTATTCTGAAACAAGCTTTTGATTGCCTGGCAGGTGTTGAAGCTGTTCTAGCAAATGGCACTGTACTTGACATGCTTAAGACATTACGCAAAGATAATACTGGCTATGATTTGAAACATCTATTTATAGGTATGTAGTTAACAATAATGAAAATCTTAAAACTAATTGATAATCTAATTGTTACTTAATTTTCCAATGCTGTAGGAAGTGAAGGTTCCTTGGGAATTGTTACCAAGGTTTCGATACTTACCCCTCCAAAGTTATCTTCAGTAAATGTGGCCCTTCTTGCTTGCAAAGATTATAGCTGCTGCCAGGTAAATTTAAACAAAATTATTGTATAAGTTTGCCTATAGTATTTATTTTTATTTGACAATTTTTCACAATTTACACTGCTAAAGAAGTAAAAATTATCTGGGGTCCTGTTTACTTGTGCAGTGCAGTCCCTTATAGTTTATGGTGAATTCACAAGAAAAGTATATATCATTATTATCTCGCCCTTTTATAAAATCAAGCAAGCATAAATCTTATAAGATTACCTTTGTTTGTGTACTGCTTATCAGAAACTGCTACAGGAAGCAAAAAGGAAACTTGGGGAGATTTTATCTGCATTTGAATTTTTAGACAGCCAGTCTATGGATTTGGTAATATCTACTCACACTTTCTGATGAAGTTTGTGTGTGTGTGTGTGCACGCGCGCTAATTGCTATGTATAAATACATTAAAACTGTCTTGATCTATGAACATCTGTTAAAACTTAATCCGAATGCTAACATGATCTATGGAGCATCAATACGTTTGATTGACACAGCACAGACGATTGATTATATGCTTGGTATTACTAGCTACCCTTAGAGGAGAGTGCAAATGATTGTCTAGATTTAAACAACTTTTGTTTTGGATTGAGACAAATTACTCCTATAGTATCCTAGTTCCTACTACTGAGAAAATCCTTCGAACTTCATAACTTTATTTTCTTTTTCCACCAGTCGGATCATAGTCATGCTGATCTGATGGGATTTCTAACAGGTTACAAAACATCTGGAAGGTGCCCGGAATCCATTTCCCACATCACAGCATAACTTTTATGTCTTGATTGAAACAACTGGCAGTGACGAATCTTCCGACAAGTAATGTCCTTGCCATTTATTCCTCATCGATATGTTCATTTTAGTAGAGTAAATTACGAGTCCCCTGTTCTGAATTTTCCTAATCAAATATCGCCATCTAAATTGTAATTTGAGGAATGGGGATCTTCAGCAGAGATTAGTGTAATTTACTATGTTAATAGATTTTCTAATGCTAATTTTTGTTCCTTCTCATCTTAGGCTTCTACTGCCCTTGTCAAATTTGCACTAGATACTTCATTTTTTGGGGGGTTTGATTAGGAGAATAAATTGCAGTGTTTGATCAGTGATAAATAATAGGATGTTTATTTGATATAACTTAGCCTCCATAAATTAAACTTCAGCACCCTAATTGTATCCAAATGAAAATTCTATGCCACGAAACTTAATGTTGCCATTTCTGATCATGTAACTAAGGTCCTCTATTTTTGACATCATGTTTTATTCTATTATATCCCCAGGCAAAAGCTTGAAGCATTTCTACTTGGCTCCATGGAAAATGAATTGGTATCTGATGGTGTTCTTGCCCAGGACATAAACCAAGCATCATCTTTTTGGCATCTACGCGAGGTTGATATTTTCCATTCCTTGATTCTCCTTTTCCGAGTATTACTGGTGTGCTGTATAAACTAAATTCATTTACTTATTTTCGTAAGGAACTTGAAAAGGAATTTCTTGTCCTTAAAAGTCTATTTCTTTGGTTTATTGTTCAATAATGGTTTGTTGTCAGTAACTAAAATTTCAGTCTGATATGAAACTTTTCGTTGCTTTTCTATGAAAATACTACTAGTATTTAGCTATATAAGATGTCATTTAATAATTTCAGGGTATATCGGAGGCACTGTTGAGAGCAGGAGCGTTTTACAAGTATGATTTATCGATACCTGTTGAAAATCTTTACAGTCTTGTCGAAGAAATGCGTTCTAGACTAGGTAAGAAACAAACTAACATCACTGCACACATAATGTATGAGTTATATATGCTTAAATCCTTTAAGTGTCTTGGAAATAGACATGTCAATTTTGTCCCAACCCAGCGGACCGGCCTGATGGCTCAGTGTTCTGGGCTGGGCTGGGCTGAATTGGCCTAAAAAGTAGAGGCCCAAAAAGAATCGGGCCATTTTGGCCCAATCCAGATGTACCATGGGCTGGACTAGGCACGCTTTTAAATGCTTTTTTGAATATTTTTTATGTTTTTCTTTGTTAAAAATTGGCGTGGGTCGGGCTGGCCCACTGACCCATTGTTTTGGGCTGAGCTGCAAAAAACGCATCTCAGTGATGATTGCGTTGGCCTAGCCGAGTTTGCTTTTGTACTTTTACACGTTGGGCCGATGGGTCGGGCTGGGTGGCCCATTTTGATAGCTATACTTGGAAACCCTGTGCATACTTCCTGCTTATATGTAAAATATCTTATTAGTTATATCACAAAGGTGCAAACCAGAAGATCAAAATAATTACGATTTTTTGTTTGGATTTGTTTTTGTGGATTGTAGGCGATGCAGCTAATGTACTTGGATATGGTCACCTTGGAGATGCTAATTTGCATTTAAATGTTTCTGTTCCTCAGTACGATGACAAGGTAGCTCAAACAAACTCAACTATTTTAGTTAACTGGTTAGGAAACTATTCTATTCATTTTGTATAAGATTAACAGCATTATAATTTGCAGATTCTGTCGCAAATTGAGCCATTTGTATATGAATGGACGTCTAAGCACCGTGGCAGTATTAGCGCAGAACATGGTGTCGGACTAATGAAAGCTAACGAGATTTTTTACAGCCAGTCACGTGAAACGGTATGTTTGTTTATAAAATTGACTCAAGTTGCAGTTCTCCATTTGAGTATATAAACTTGTGAGTTGAATGTCTAAACTAGCATCAAATATATAACAGGTTCAACTGATGGGTTCAATCAAGAATTTGGTGGATCCCAATCACATTCTCAACCCATATAAAGTTCTTCCTCAATCTATCGTTTCGTAATCTGATGCGGGGTAACGTACTCTTGTATTGGTTCACTTTCTTGAAGTAACATAATGTTACTTCTTTCATTCAATCGAGTGAAAAGATATCTTTCTGATTCTCTGCAATGTAAATGCCTCCCTCATCTATATGAAACTGAGAAATCAACGCATAAGGAGACAGCTTTTTGTTGCATTGTAAATAATTGTCTGCTACATTCGTGTAATCCTTGTCACAAAACAAAAGGCAGTAAAGTAATCCTTCAACAAGCTGAAGAGCTCTTTAAATAAAATATCATAATTATGTTTCTAAAACTGTGGATACTGCGCACCATTAACACCATAACAAGAAAGAATCATTAATATAATCGGTATCTATGGTTTAGAGAGAGTGAGCATTGTACATAATCAAAACTTAATTTGTCCTTTCCCAAAAAGAGAACAACTTAATTTGTTCTCCAGCTAACCTACGGTTTAAGAGGCTTACTCTAACTTTATATAAAGGTCTTTCATATTAACATTTCTCCTCAAAATTTAATTTGTCCTTTCCCAAGTTTTCTCAAAAGACCAAATGGGAGGTAAGTTTTCCACTAATCACGCTTGGAATATGCTTATCTTAAGTTATAAATTTCAAAAAAAGTTTAGAAGTTTAAATTCGTAGTGCTCAAAGAGAGGAAGTGAACGACAAGCATTCATATGAATAAGAAAATTCTAAAAAGTTAAACTCATCTGAGGGCTAGTCTCAACTCTCAATTAAAACTGTTTCAGTTTTGAAGCAAAAATCATCTAATTCAAGAACAAACTAACACACGGTTTGTTTGGATGGATTCCCTAAAAGAAAATTTGGACCTAATTTGATACCAAAAATATGTATTACAAATTTATTCTACAAAGCAATTATTGGAAACGAAAATTATATTTGAATATGAGCAATTGTGAAAAATATCATGTATACAAATATATTGTGTAAAATATAACGTACCTCGTGTATAGACTATTGTGTGTGCCATACTTTGCTTTCATTAAGGGATTAATGAAGAGAGAATGAAATTAGGGATGAGAGTAATCGTCTTTTTTTAGTGAAGTTGTTGCAGATAACTGTGTCAAATGCTTGACTGCTCGAATGTTGATATGGTTTTCCTTTTTTAATACAATGTTATGGTTCTTGCTACCTCTTTGGATGTAAAGGAATAATAAAAACAAGAAACCATTTAGGGGTTAGGATTTGGGATTTCAAGCTTATAGTTATGTTTAACTAGGGGATTGGATTTGGTTTATATAAAATATTTTTAGGATATAATTTGGTAGTAAAGCGCAATACAAATTGAACGGTTCATATTGTAATGATTAATCGAATTCAATTAATAGAACTTCATTGAGAGAAATATGCTTAAACAGATCCCAAAAAGAGTTTTGTGATTTTTGATTTGCTAATTTTTAGATTGGTGGAACTTTTCAATTAAATAAAGGATTTTGTGGTTTATGTTTACAATCAAAAAGCGAAATACGTTGTTTTATTTACATTATGATTGAAGTTTAGCATTCAATTCGGATTTCGTTCTTTCATATATACCATATTTACTTAACTTAATATTTTTTGATTCCAACCAATATTGTTGGCTACTAATAATATAAAACAACTATGCATTCTCTCAATGTTATGGTTCTTGCTACAAATTTGTTGTGAAATTGGTTATGAACCTATATACATACTAATAAAATAAAGGCTTAAATATCATTTACCCCTACAAATATCGCCATAATCCATTTACCCCTCTGTAAAATAAAAAGTTTTAAAATGTCCTTGCAAATATAAAGCATTTTACAGTTACCCCCTCTGTTAGATTATATTGTGAGTGTGTTAAGGGTATAATGGGTATAAAGCTATTCTGATTTACCCCACTGCAAAATATAAATCGTTTACGGTTACCCCCTGTAGGGGTAAGCAGTAAACAATTTATATTTGCAGAGCAGCATTTTAAAACTTTTTATTTTACTGAGGGGTAAATGGATTATGGTGATATTTGCAAGGGGGTAAATGATATTTAAGCCTAAAATAAACCTTTTATTTATTTTATTAGTAGTATTTATAAAAACTATAAAAATATGTAGAAAGTAAAACATAACAAATTATTACGGGAAGAAGGTTCATACCTTGAGAAGGAAGAACTCTTTTATTTTGTGGTAACAATTAATTCATTAAATTTTATTTTAATACTAAACATTTTTTCATAAGAAAATATTATAAAAAAATCTCTAATATATCAATATTTTTATTTATTTAAAAAACAATAAAAGCATGAATTATATCCACTAAGGGTTAGTGGTTGGGATTTGGGATTTCAAGCTTATAGTTATGTTCAGAGAACTGGAAAAAACAGCTAGAGATTTATATAGATAGATCAGAAGCTATTGGGTTAGATTGTATAAAAGAGATTGGTTGGTCCACTTGAGTTTCTATCAAGCTATGTGGCTTATATTGCTCATCCTAGCCTAAAATGTTAGTCATTCCAGAAGGGGTAGTCCAGCTCGAATTTCTATCTAGTTATGTGTTTTCTTTTATAAATATGCAATATTTCATCGTACGCGCAAAGGTCACCAACATCATACAATGTTTTTTTATAGAGGAGATGAGGTGATATCCTGTTGAAGTGCATAAGGATGGAAAGGCACTATTTATAGACAACCACAACGAAGAGAGAGCTGAGAGAGGAGGCCGCAACTTAGAAGTAAGGGAGATCGCGTGAGAGAGCAGGTGCGAAGACAAATTTGGTGGATTTAGAGGATCAGGAAGGTTTGGAGGTTTAAGGAGGTGGCGAGCAGATTCCAAGTCAACTATGGGAGAAGAGGATGAGTCTAGTGGGTGGGGGGGACGAGTGGGTGGAGATTTGCAAACTTGCAGAGCAAAGGAAGGGTCGACGGAGGGAGCTACGTTGTCGTTGTGTCAACCACAACGACCAAAAGCCGGAGAAGATGCTAGTAGTGCTACCCCACAGTAGTGAATATGCAACGCTGAAAAGCTAGGAGAAGAGAATCCACCTAGTTATGTATTTCAAATTTCTAAAGTGTTATAAGGTATAAGTCCAAACCAATATTTTGAAAACCGAACCGGACATTGAATCGGTGAGACCTCTGAGTCATGGTTTAATCGTTTAAAATAATTTAAAATCGGTTTTAACCATTGAAATAACTGAATTGTATAAGATGTCGAGTCATAGTTCAACCGGATCAACCGCTCCGGTTGGTTCAGTTTTTAAAACACCGATCCAAACGTCACTTGATACTTGAAGTTTAAGGAAAAAATACAAGGTATAAGTCCACTTTTCTTTTAAGAAAAAAAAACACTTTTATTATTATTATTATTATTATTATTATTATTTTTGACTAAAAAACACTTTTATTTTGATACTTGTATTTTTATCAAATTTTTTAAAAATCTTCCGAAAATGGCACAAATTTAAACAAAAACAAGTATTCTATCCCAACAAAAGAAAATTATAAATGAAGGAAATTTAATTGAAAGATTTGAATTTCTTAAGATTTTAAATTATTTCATCCAAACTAACTCTAAAATTCCTTTTATTGACAAGAAGTCTAAAATTCCTAAACCGTCGTAGCCGGTACCTATGTTCTCCATTTTCATTTCGTCAAATTCCTCTTCATTTCACTTCTTAATAAATATTTATTCATTATACTTTCTCTCTCTTTTAATTTAATTCCGAATTCTTCTTCACTCTACGCGCAAGAATCATGACTAGTTCTTCAGCTGGCGCTCGCAAGGTGAGAACCCTAACTTCCTTAATTTCACCCCTCTTTTTCGAATCTCCCTCTCTCTTTCTTCAATTCACCTATTCATTCCTTCAATTTAATCCCCGATGTTTCAGAATCTCAGTAAGATTGCCTGCAATAGGCTCCAGAAAGAGCTCGTCGAGTGGCAGGTCAATCCCCCAACTGGTTTCAAGCACAAAGTCACCGATAATCTCCAAAGGTATCAGATTCATCTAACTCACTCATAGATTCTCTAACCCCTAATTTTTCAGTTCCCCCCTTTAGGTTTTTCAGTAGCTTTTTTTTGCATGTTTTCAATTTTTGTTCTTTACATTGTTTTTGTCTTAAAGGTGGGTAATTGAAGTTGCTGGAGCTCCTGGGACACTTTACTCTAATGAGACTTACCAGCTTCAAGTTGATTTCCCTGAGAATTATCCAATGGAAGCTCCACAGGTTCTTCCTTTTTTGCCCTTCATATGCATAAATTTATCTTTTTGTAGCGTGTTTTGGTGGTCAATGATGGTAGCTTGTTCTAATTTCTATTGTCAACTGTTTTACAGGTTATATTCTTGAATCCGGCTCCACTTCATCCCCATATCTATAGCAACGGTCATATTTGTTTAGGTATTTATGTTGGTTTCATCATATTTATCCTCTATATTTCCTTTATTAATTGTGTTTTTAGGTCTAATCTTATGAAATAATCCGTTGAATTATGTTATGTACTTATTTTTTTATTCATATGTTGGCATAGCCTTTTATTGCAGGGTTTTTGTGTGTGTTGCTTTTGTGTTTGATTGCATTCACTTTTATGTAATCCGTTCCTTAAGATGCTGATTTTACTGACAGTTTATTCATTTCTTGCAATTTGCTTCAGAGTTTCCTTTCAGCTTATGACATTCAAAATTATAATTGCACGCTAAGAATACTTTGGAAATAAATTAATTTCAAAACTTGAAAAAAATAGTTCCATATGACCCTAAATTACCTTTCTAATAATCCCACTAAATAAGAAAATATTAAAAATGTATTTGAACTTTCCAAAAAATTGAATGGTATTACATTGTGGTGTGATTCTAATTGTTCAAGTAATAATTATTAATGAGGATTTCCCTTAAAAAATGAAATAGCGAGGATTTTTAGGGTAGTATAGCATTACCCATTTTAAAATTTAAATTTTTAAATACCTTACATTTTGAAGTTTACAGACCTTAAAATGTATGGAACAAGAAAATCTTGGACCAGATGGTTTTGCCATTTGTGCTGGTGTATGTCTTCCTAATTCCATATGTCCATGATTCTAATTCTAATGGGGCTTGAAGTTTGAATATGCTAGAAGTGTACTTTTAAGGATGGAAGGGTAATAACTAATCTAGCGGAAGAAAAGGAATACTATGGTTTAACAAATGTCTCGGGGAATAGTAGGTTTGGGTCTCATGTTTCTTACTAAGTGCTTTTCTTTATTGGATTTCAATGCATGTATGTCTTAATTTATCTGGTGTTAGAATTACGGATTACGGAGTTCAATACAATTCGGAAAACTGAATTTATTTTCATGTGATGAATTGTAATTGGCTTTAAGTTGTGTGTATCTCTGGTACATGTATGAATCAGTGTGATTTTGTATCAGCATATGAATTGCAGGAGTCAGTGATCTGTACACCTTTTTTCTATTTTATGTTTGCTTCTTTTTTTTTTTTTTGCGTTTTTTGTAAGACAAATGGAAAACTTGCCATCACTCTACTTTTGTTCTTGTTAATTAATGAAAGGCTTTGTGCAGCCACCCAATCCAGTCGTTCTAACTTCTATGCACAGCCCCAAACCATAGTTAGCTATATCATTGTGCTGTTTATGTTCTTTTGGAATATAGGCTTAATGCAGTTAACTTTTGTGGCTCCTAAGGTTAAGAATACGGGGAAGAAGGAGGTTACCTGAGAAAATGTCATTGTTCTTGACAATAGGGTACAATTAGGATGAAAACCCATTTAATAGGAACATGTAAATGATCGTGACGTATAAATTCACTCTTGACTTATGACTTTTTTTTGGCCTATATAGCAATATGGCAGTTGGTATTATTGGGTTTCATTATTCTATTGTAGTTTGTTAAAAGTATTACTACTATCCACTCCTCTTGGGTCTAAATTTGGGCTTGAGGTGCTTCTCTTATTTTCTCTTTCTCCCTATCTATCCCGCGAAGAATTGGTTGGAGTTTGTACTGCAAAATGATCTAGACTTTCAAAATAAATTCTACAACGATTGACTAAGAGGTATCCTTCGTGGATGGTCAGACATGCTCTTTTTGTCTCACATTTGCTGACATAGCAAGTGCTTGTAAGTATGCTCTTTTTGTCTCACATTTGCTGATAAAGCAAATGCTTGTTAGTTGTATGTAGAAATATGTTTCTGGATCTACCCATTTTTGTTATAATAATGTTCATTTGAAGAAGGGTAACAATGGAAAGTGGGAATAGAAGAGGTCGGTAATGATTCTAATCTCCATAACTGACCCATGCCCATCTCCTGGTATTGAAATTAGTTCTCCTCATCATTTTGCCTGTGATGGGAGGAAATTAAAAATATACATTTCTGATATAACAATGTCAATGACTGGGGTGGGATAGTGAAACATGTTGTCTACGATAAACCGATGCTTGAAAATAGCTCGAAATTGACTGACTCCTGCCCCTGTAAGTAGAAGCTCATAATCATCCACATCCACACAATTGAGATGGTGACTTTGTTGAAATCTGTTCGGAAAAACACAAGGAAAAATGAGTAGGAGTGATTAAGTTGTTGTCTCAGTCATGTAGACTTAAAGGACTGTGAGCTTTTAACTATGAGGGGTGGCTTCGGTTGTTGTTGGAGTTTCAAGCTAATTATAAGCATTGGTCCACCGTAGACCACATGTTCTACTCCCAACCTAGAAGGTGGCTCTAACAATGGCTATTCTTTCTCTTTTGGGAATTTGATGTTTGGAGAGTTTTATTTCATCATATTAGATTTTTCTTTCTACTCTCATTTGACATGTGATTTGAAAGTTTAGTACCAGCTCTGATATGCATTTTAGTACTTAATTGATTGTTAATTTTCCTTTATTTTTTGGAAAAAAATGATTGACTTGATGCTTGTTTTTGATGGTGAGCTGACATTGATATACTTGGAATTATGCAGATATATTATATGATTCATGGTCCCCTGCCATGACAGTTAGTTCTATCTGCATTAGCATTCTGTCAATGCTTTCAAGCTCAACTGTAAAGGTATAAATTTAGTTACTGCGAAGCATTTGATTTCCTTATTCTTCCATTTATGCTGTGTAGGATGCCGGTGTTTTTAGATAATTTGTATTTTCTTATTACTGGGCATATACGTGTTTCAATAAAAATCAATTTGATAAAAGATGTAGGCTTTATTGGTTATTACGTATAATTGAAGATTCTACTGGTAAATTTAGTCAATCCATCATTAGATTGGTGTCATTTTGACTTAACAATGATTTCATTTCGTTTGCAGCAACGCCCTGAAGATAATGACCGCTATGTAAAGAACTGCAGAAATGGTAGGTCACCCAAGGAGACGAGGTGGTGGTTCCATGATGACAAAGTATGATAACTAGTTTTTGCTAATAAGTTCACAAACTAGAGTGGAGGATTATCCTTCTGAAAGGAATATATGTATCGGAAAAGGCATTTTGTGAAACCAGGATCCCTATAAAACAACTCTACTGTAAATTGAATTTGCCTGATATTTGTAAAGGAAGGGGAAACTATTTATCTCGAGCAACATTGAGGAAACAAACAAACTCAAAACGATGTGGTTAATCTAATTTGTACTTGGATGTGGATATACTGATTAACCCTCATATTTGATGACTTATCGTGATTAATACTTTTTTTTTCCTCTTATAAGGATGATGGCCTATATAATGTCCAAATAGACCATATGCATTTCAACAAACGGAGCTGTTGATATGTACATCATTCACAGAATCGAATGCTAGTTGGGAATTATATATTCCTTGATGAGCTTGTTCTTTAATGCGCAGGAATAAGGACTAAGAAGACACAATAGAATCGAATGCTAGTTGGTACCCAATATATTCCTATATGGGCTTGTTTTTTAATGCGCAGCTGCTTCCTTCCATTCAGTTGATGCAACTGGAATCAATAGCAATAGTGGTGTGGCACTTTGTGACTTTCCTGTTGAGCATTTGATGTGGATGTCACTTGCTCAAGAATCATCAGATTCTTAATCAAATATAGGATAGGTACATGCTAACTTGGAATAGAAAGAGCTCTTTTCTTTAGTAGGATGACGTGGCATGAGTGAGCTTTTTAAAAGCACAATCATTGGGTGGGAGAGATTTGGTATTTGTCTTTACAAGGGAAAGATCTATACTATGAATTTAGATTAAGGTATTGTGCACAATCAAATAGACAACAGACGACTATCTTGAAACATTAGCTAGAATAAGGGGTTTCATGGGATAGCAGCACCTTTTCGTCTCCTATTATGTCCATAAATATCTTTGAATAAATATCTTCATTAGTCATAGATTACATATGAATTGAGATGACGGGATAGATTGATATTTAGGACCTCTGCGTGCTTTGGAGAATAAAGAACTCATCATCATCAGAAGAAGAAGCATGTGAGGAAGCTGAAAAGCCGCAATTAGCAGGACTTAAGGTGTGAAAGATGTGATATGATATGCTAGCTACCCAAACCAACAACGTTAATATCTTCGAAATTTCTCAATCACATTGCAAACATCGCCTAGATATTAATTGTTGATGACCTCTGTACTGTAAGCAGCCGATGGGAAACAATACATACATCCATGATGACATGACATGACATGACATCATGACATGCTGATACCAATAGTCCCTACATGACGTCGACCCTAGTACTTGCTATCTCATCCGATTTCAACATCAATATTATGAGTAGTATTTACTGAACACTGACATATAGATAGATAGATAGATTTATGTTTGTTTCATCTTTTGTTTTACTCTGATCTGATATGATCTGATCAATTGGCACAACTAAAACTGTAGCATAATTCATGCTCAATTACTCTTTCCCACTAATTATTGCTCGCCATTGGTACTAAGGAGACGAGTAACTTTTGCCGAAACAGAAATCCAAGCCAATGTAACATACTTAGTTCCCTTTTTATGTATATATAGATTACGTAAATATGGAGTTTTCCAATTACCTTAAAGACATTTCATTTCAAAGTAAATTATTCCTTTTCTATGATTCCTTGGATGAATAAACTGGGAGTTGATGATTTGTGATACCATATGTGTTTGGAGTACATAAAATTAACATCCAGTACTCATCATCATGACAGAAATAAAGCAAGTAACACGCTAGTAGGTTTCTTTGAGTAAATGCCAATGAGTACACGACAAACAACTCAAAATATATATATAGCCATCAAGCACCAAAACTCAGTGCATCAAATTATGGTAGTTGAGAAAATAATCGAGTCTATTAACTAGTATTAAGCATGTGATCATGAGTTGAATTCGAACTCATGTGTATGCACTTTTGAAAAGTGTCTGTTTTCAAAAGAAAAAAACAATTAGTATATGAATTTCAGCATTTTTCACTAGTTGATGTACTTTGATATATCTCTTTAACTAATATATTTTTGTTATTTCTCTTTGATATATTTCAGCCTTGAACTCTGGACCTCCTTATTCATACTCTTTCATATTAACTCGCTAACTAAGCTATATGCTTGAGACATTATTGTAATTTTCTTTTGATGTAATACACTTTTGTATTGTTCATGTCAACTTGCTATTACAAATATTATAAAGTGGTAATTAGTTAGTAGTAAGTTACTAATTTGTGAATGATAAGAGTGTGTTTGTTTCTGCAGCCGCAACAACTAAACTTTTGTAGAGTTAAGATAAACTCACGTTTCATTGTGTGTGAACGTGAAAAAAAACTCGCACTAAAAAGACTTGGTGTATTCGTTTGTATTCAAAACCTTCTCATTTGTATCATTTTGTTGTCCTCCATACAAATGTCATTTTAGATTTAAAATTTAGGCTTAAATATCATTTACCCCCTGCAAAAATCAGCATAATCCATTTACCCCCCTGTAAAAACAAAAAATTTAAAAAGCCCCTTGCAAATAATAAGTGTTTCTAGTTACCCCCTACTGAAGAATAGCAGTAAACGATTTATATTTTTGTGGGGTAACCAAAAGCGGTTTATACCCATTATACACTTAACGTTGTCAACATAATCTAACAACAGGGGGGTAACCGTAAACGGTTTATATTTGTAAGGGGCATTTTAAAACTTTTATTTTTACAGAGGGTAAATGGATTATGGTGATATTTGCAGGGGGTAAATGATATTTAAGCCTAAAATTTAAAATAAATATCTTGAACAAAAAATCTAATAATTAAGTCGAAATAAAAAGAATAGCGCGCCACTACAAAAAAATGTAGTTTAGGCAACGACAGAAAATCATGGTCGAAAGTGAGAAAACTGTAGCCTGAACTTTAGGTCAAAGTTTTTGAGGTGTGGAGTAGGTGGTCGTTACATATTCTTTCAGGCCACTATTTTTTTTCACTTTAGGCAATGAAATACCAAAACCACTGCTGGAGTTATGAAAACAGGCCACAGTTTCTTGAGCTAGTTTCCAGACATAGTTTTTGATTGGTCACACATAAGTTTTTGAAAACAGGCCTTTTTCTCGAAAAGTTGTCATCTAGCACCAAATATCAAAACTTTGGTTCGCAGTTTACTAAAAGCCTTTTAGTCCACGGTTTTTTTAATGAAATGATTCATTTATATTTTAGTTTTAGTCCACAGTTTTTTAATGGTGGTCTATAGGCAAAGGCTACGGTTTTAGCGGTTGCCTAATAAATTTTTAAAGACAACAGTTAGACAAATGCGATTTTAGGTATCTACAATTTTTTACCTGTTGCCTAGCTATGCAATTTTAAATTGTGGTGTAACGACAAGTTAATGAAAATGTAGCCTGATATATCTATCTCATTATCAACACTTGTAAATCCATGGCCTATCTTGTTCAGACCACATTTTTATACCTGTTGCAATGACTGGTGTGGTAAGTCAAAAATGTTGTAGTGGGGCCAGACAACTAAAAAACAACACAAGAGGCCTCTAAGGCAAAAATAAAAGAGAACCTAACCACGATTCGCTCAGTGGCTTAATCTACCTTGGGACATGGGGTCGACTTGGTGCTCCTGGGTTCGACTCCAGCAATGGACAAACTGTGAGTTGGTCAGTGCAAAATTTGATCTAAGTCCGAACGGAGATTAGTCTTTCATTGAAAGTGTTGGGACAAACACATACTATTTAAACCAAAGATTGCAACGTACGTTGGTGATGTGATTGTGTGATTACCTAACCTAATCTCCATCTCAAGCGTGTTTGTGTCCTCCTGGGGGTGCAGCCTAACACATCTTGTACTAGTCGTTGTTATTACTTGTGTACACTGATATACTTATAAATAAAACAATTCTACTTAGTGAATTAATTAAGTAATGAAATTAATGTTAGAGTACCATGCATGGCCCAACAATTACTCCTATTGAAGGATGAAGATTGTAGAAGTGGGTGGTGAGTATTAATTAGAGTGTACCAGCTGTCCAATTAAGAATAGTGCTAGTATTTTCTTTTCACACACTTTCACCAATATAGAATTTTATTCACAGTTACACTCCAACCCTACTTTTCCTTTGACAGCATACATTTCCTATTTAAGAAACCCTCTTCACTCCTTTTTCTCTCTATCTCTACTCACTACTCACTACTAGTACACTAGACTTAGACAGTTAAGTTATTAAGACTCACTCCCTTTGGCTTTACTCCTTAGCTTTCCTTCCAACTTGCAATATACTATAAATCTCTAGCTAGTGAAGTGAGTTTCTTAACAACAATGGGCCGTGGGAAGATAGAGATAAAGTTGATAGAAAACCCTACCAACAGGCAAGTTACCTATTCCAAACGAAGGAATGGTATATTCAAGAAAGCTCATGAACTCAGTGTTCTTTGTGATGCTAAGGTTTCACTCATCATGTTCTCCAAAAATAACAAGATGCATGAATACATCACTCCTGGCCTCTCCACTAAGAAGATCATTGATCAGTATCAGAAAACTTTGGGTGATATTGATCTCTGGCGTTCTCACTATGAGGTAATTAACCTAAACCTAGCACATCTATCTAGTACCGACACTTCAGATCGAAAACATGTATTTTGTGTTTTGTTATTATTTTTTTATTTATTTTTTGATTTTGTAGAAAATGCTTGAGAACTTGAAGAAGCTGAAAGATATTAACAATAAGCTTAGAAGACAGATCAGGTATGAAACAAGAGATAAAAGACAAGATTAATTAGTTTATTTATATATATATTTCTGCTTTTTTATTTTTGATATTCTATGTAGACACACGTTTGTACATTTGTTTTTTGGTATGGTTGAGGAAAGCTGATTGGTTAAGTTGTGATGTGAATGGAAAAGGCATAGAATTGGTGAAGGTTTGGATATGGATGATCTGAGCTTCCAGCAACTTCGCACTCTTGAAGATGATATGAACACTTCCATAGGAAAAATACGTGAACGCAAGTTCCATGTCATCAAAACTCGTACTGATACCACTAGGAAAAAGGTCAGCAATATTTGTAATTTTTTTTTTTATTTTTCTTATTTAAGATCTAGTATTTTTTGGATTTAGATCCTCTACTGCGTGCAACATGCTGTGTCCCTCTTTTTTCTGGCTCTTGCGAATCTGTTGAACCAATGTTTTTGTTTAACTTTTTGATACACAGGTTAGAAGCTTGGAGCAGATGAATGGAAATCTGGTGCTTGAACTTGTAAGAACCTAGTATTTTCTTTTCATATTGCATTTTACTTTTGGTTGAGAATTTAATAGAGAGGAGGAAATATTGATAAGTTACTTTTCATTTTTTCATGAATGGAAAACTAAGAAGGAAAAGTGTGTGATCCATCCACAATTCCTATTCCATGATGAAGGAGATGAGGAATCAGCAATTACACTTGCCAATGGTGCCTCTACACTCTATGCATTCTGTCAGCACCATAACAATCATATGAATATTCCACACCATGGAGATGGCTATAAAACTGATGATCTTCGCCTTGCTTGAGTAATGGAACTAAGTTCTTGTTGAATTTGCTTGAATTAGACATATCATGTAAATTAATTATTAATCATCTAGCACTTTTTATTTAAGCTTTCTACTAGCTTATTGGTGTTTGGCAAGACTTAGTGTATTTTATCTATTTTCATAAGTTTATAGTTTGAGTGAGGATGCTATATTAATTGTGTAATTGCTTGCTTGGGTAACTAGGATTATGTTACTTGGTTAAAACCTAGTATTTATAATATCTACTTCCATGAGAAATTGATTAGACTCAGTAACGAATTTGTGAATTTATAGACCGTCCGATTTGATCAGATGGTCTACGTTTTAACTCAATGTTATTTTGGATCTGTTTTGTAAATATTTAGTTTTATAGGGGGGTAAGTTGTAAGAAGAAACAAAAGAGAAGAATACAATGAAGGACAAGAAATGAATGTGGTGTCCTAGTGGGACACTACAATGAATGAGAAATTGAATAGCTGATAATAGAGAAAGGAATTATATGTACCACATGTTGTGTGAGAGCACTTATTTGCTAACTCAAAATAGAGATTCTTCTACAGATTGTACGTAGCAATTAACTAGAGGCAAAAAGTTGCATATGGTGAAAACTGGGGGAGGAGGGGGGAAGTGAGTCCGTATAAGGTGAGAGAGAGAGTATCTCTGTAAAGAATTTTGAAACTCTAAGAAAACGGAAGATCCAATTGCACTAAAGACACAATTTTGAACTCCTTGATCTCGAGTCCTGAATTCGCCATCCATCATTATGGTGGAGATCATTTTGGGCCTTCTTATTGATGACAGCCCATTTGAATTTTTGGACCCATTTGATCCCACCTTTACCCCAACACCACACATCTTTCAAGTAAAAAAATCTGTGTTTTGCTTCACTTACAAATTTTTTTGCCAAACTGAGTCTTAGAGTCATTATATTTTCTCTTATAAAATTAGGATTGGGCTTCTGTAACTAAATGGGAAATGGGCTTGATAACAAGTAATACTGATTGGGCTTAAATTTCAAGTAGTCGTGTTTTATTTTGGCCACAACTTTTTTCACATCCCTCCCTACTCAACGCACACCTCCAAACCTAAAATATTTCAAAGTTACCCTCACGTGGAATACGTATGGAAATCCCCTCACGCTGTATTTTAAAATTGTATGGTAATAAACCTCTGGACTGGTTTGGATGCCCATTACTGAATAGGTTGGGTTGGTAATTCCCAAACCTGTTAAAAAACGCAGAGTAATATATGATGCACTGTGATGATTTGAAATATGTGATGCACGTGTTAAAGAACCAAGAATACAAAATGTTAGTCATGTAACACTCACTGTGATGCACCGTGTTCCGTTGGGAGAAGATTTACCTTTGTTTGGCCGACATCAATCGAACATGTACGCTTATGATATATTGTACCTGTTAAAGGGAGTGTTTGGAAAAATTGTAATTTTAACAGGTACGACAGTGAACCTCCGGTAGCCCATCCCCGATTCCTTTAAAATCTAGGAAAAAATATGGACACCCTAGAAACGTTTTGTTCATTATTTTTACCAAATAGAGTCTAAATAGAAAAGTTTGATTGCTGGCAATTAAATATATCATCTAATTTTTTGGTTACCGTGTTATTGGTGTGTAGTATCTGATAGAGTAAATAATGAGTCATATTGCAAACTAGTATTGTAACTAGACTAGTTAGTATTTTACCACTTGTAGTTAATTTAGTAGCCAAAAATAGTTACATATATATATATATATATATATATATATATATATATATATATATATATATATATATATATATATATATATATATATATATATATATATATATATATATATATATATATATATATATATATATATAAAATATGTAACTGTTCAATTAATCATATAACAATATCAAAATATTCTTTCCTTTTCTCTCTCACGATGCACTGCATCTTCTCCACCAAGCTTTCATAGCTCTCATCATGGTATCAGAGCACCAATTATAGACCGATACAAATGAGGGTCTTCAAGAATATCTGGACCATGTTTAGTCAATTTTGTTGTAGCAATCATAGGTGTATAACTCCGTTGCACCCGACATGTTAACACGAGCTAAGAGATCTCGGATATATTTTTGTTGAGTGAGTATGATGGAACCATTTGGTTGAGTGGCAACCTCAAGACCAAGAAAGTATTTGGGTTGACCAAGGTGCTTCAAGGCAAAAGTAGATTCAAGTTTATCAATGACAAACTTGTACTAGCCGAGAGGAAGAGCCCGTGATGAGGATATCATCAACGTACACAAGAGCATATAACCAGGATCCCATGAGTATGATAAATGAACAAAGAGTGATCACAACTCATCGGACTTGAAACCAACTTTGACGAGGAATTTATACAACCTTTCATACCCGCGCACGTGGTGCTTATGAGGCAAGTAAAGCGACTATGGAGCTTGCAAACAAGATATTTGTCTTGATCAGCAACGAACCCGGGAGGTTGGGTCATGTAGATATCCTCCTGTATAAAACCCTTGAGAAAAGCATTATTTATGTCAATTTGTTGTATATTCCATTTTTGGGTAAGGGCCAATGTGAGGAGGACCCTAATGGTAGTTGGTTTCACTACGGGAGAGAAAGTCTCACCAAAGTCTTTACCCGGTTGTTGATGGAAACCTTTTGCTACTAATTAAACGGACTTTATATTTGTTAATGGATCCATCGGGGTTTTCCTTAATCTTGAAAACCCACTTACACCCTATGGCTTTTCGATGTGGGGGAAGAGGTGTGAGAGACCAAGTGTTGTTTTTGGTGAGAGTATCAAACTCGAATTGCATGGCCTTTAGCCAATTGGGGTCCCCTAGAGCTTGTTTGACCGAAGTGGGTTCCACTTGGGCTAGGTACACTTTGGGTTTAAGATTCTCGGTTCTAGAGCGTGTGACCATGGGGTGAGTGTTACTGGCTACCGGTGGATCAATAGGAGGAATAGGGTCGGGTGCCATGGTAGTGGGTGAGTTGGGTTCCATGGGATCGGGAGGGAGTGAGGGTGTGATAGGTGGAGTGGGTGCATGGAGTAGTGTTGGGAGAGGGTGAGGTTGGCAAAGTTTGAGGTTCAAACGTTGGAAGGTGATGTACATCGGGTTGAATAGGTGGAGGAGGTGTGTTCGAAGATGATGGAAATATTGAAGGATAAGGGAATTGGGACTCATGAAAGATGATGTCCTTGGAAATGTAAATGCGGCTGGAGGGACTAAGACATTTAAAGCCTTTGTGTTGGGTAGATGGTCCAAGGTTGACACACGGAGTGCTTTTAAATTGTAGTTTGTTTTGGTTGATAAGTACACTTTTAGGTGTCTTTTTAGTACTTATTTTAAGTAAGTTGTTTGGTATTTTAGTTCTATTCAAGAGTTATTTTACTACCTAATGTTTTGTTTTTATTTTCAGGACAAGTGTTGAGAAAAGTAAGGGAATTTAAGCTTCTAGTGCATAGGAATGAAAACCCAAGGCAAAAGGAGGGAAAGAAGTACCAAAAGAACCAAAAAGAGGCAAGAAAAGAGGGAGTTTTATAGCCAGAAACAGGTCATAACACGGTTGGTCGTGTTATAAAACATGATCATGTTTCACTAGAAAGCTGAAGAGCCAAAATCTAATTCTGCAGAAAAACACTGGCAGTGTAATAAAACATCGGCGATGTAATACAACACTACTGGATGATGTTATAAAACATGACCGTGTTTTTCCAACTTCCTCCAATTGTTGTTATTTTTATTCCTTCACTTCTTGTAACTGATTCTTAATCAGATTTTATGACTCAAAGGCCTATAAATAAGCACGAAATTCTGAGTGCTAGGAGGTTATTCTTACTTGTAAACTCACTCTAAAAGAATTATCTAAGTTCTTGCATTTCTCTTAAGCTTTTGTTCTTTTATTTTCATGTTCTTTACTTTCTTGCACTTTTAATTTTCATTTCTTATTTTCAAGAACTTTATATCCAAATCCTTTATCGCTTTCGTTTATTTTCTCATCATTTACATTACGCAATTTACAATTCCGTCATTTACAATTCTTGTTATTTATCCTTTATGTCTTTTTATTCTTCTTCTAAGTCCTTGTCTACAATGATCATGAGTGAGTAGATCCTTCTAGTCTTGGGATTGTGGGAATAATCCAATGATAGATCCCTAAACAATTCCAAGTCTAGACTCTATTTTATTGAAGTTTTTATATCTAATTTAACCTCATCGATTTCAAAGCTATAATTTAAATATCAAACGAGGTACCGAAAGGTGAAGTTTGATATTAAATAAAATAGAGAATGGATGAGGGATTGTGAAATGTTTCTATCATTGAGATGAAACCACAATCCTAGGACGTTTTTATAATTCTGAATTTAAAACCAACAATCATTCCTTCTTCTAAAAATTATTCCTTTCAGCTAATCAAAACTAAAAATTAGATTGGTAATTGCTTAACTCCCTGTGGATCGATACATTTTTACTACGAGATAGAAACCGTGCACTTGCGGCCTATCAGCTGGGTTCCATGGGATCAGGAGGGAGTGAGGGTGTGAAAGGTGGAGTGGGTGCATGGAGTAGTGTTGGGAGAGGGTGAGGTTGGCAAAGTTTGAGGTTCAAACGTTGGAAGGTGATGTACATCAGGTTGAATAGGTGGAGGAGGTGTGTTCGAAGATGATGGAAATATTGAGGGATAAGGGAATTGGGACTCATGAAAGATGATGTCCTTGGAAATGTAAATGCGGCTGGAGGGACTAAGACATTTAAAGCTTTTGTGTTGGGTAGATGGTCCAAGGTTGACACACGGAGTGCTTTTAAATTGTAGTTTGTTTTGGTTGTAAGGAGTCAATAGGGGAAAGCAAAGGCACCCAAAGTACTTGAGGTGTTGATAGTTTGGTGTTTGCTTGGTGAGGTATTGTAGAGGAGAGATGGTGTTGGTGTTGGTAGCCAGTTAATAAGGTAGGCCGCCGTGGTGAAGCTATGATCCCAAAAGATAAGAGGTAAGGAGGCATGGGCTAATAGGGTGAGGCCTACTTCGGTTATATGGCGGTGTTTGCGTTCCACGGTGCCGTTTTGATGAGATGTGTGAGGGAAAGTGAAACGGTGTAGGACACCTTGTTGGGTTAGGAGTTTGGTAAGAGGTTTGAATTCACCCCCTCCATCGGTTTGTAAGGTTTTAATGTTGGAAGAGTATTGGGTTTTAACAAGGTTTTGGAATAGTAGAAAGGCTTGGAGGGTATCGGATTTGTGTTTGAGGAGGTAAAGCCATGTATATTTGGTACAAGCATCTACAAAAGCCACATAGTAGGAATGTTGCGCCCGAAAAATCCGGTTTGGGTTTCTCAGTGTACAACGTGGAAAATTTTTGAAGCCGCCACCAATATTTTAATTTTAAGACCAAAACATTGAAAAAAGGTCTTTTGAACAAGGCGGATGGTCTTTTGAAAACTAAAGATATAGGTTAGGGGGTTGATTACGTGTGAGGAAGGTACTAGCATCAAGACACGTCCCTTTCTACCGAAAGGGAACCTCTAACTAAATGTGTGGTTTTAACGTTTGATTTGAAAAATACCTAGATTTGCCTATTTATTTCTTGTTTGAAGATGAATGGGAAAAATTTTATTTTCGGCGCTTGACGAGAGTTAGCCTCTCACTCCTACGTATCTCCCGGTGCGATAGAGAATTCAAAGCTACGTAGTTCTTGTTTGTCCTGAAAAGAGTTTTTGTTTTTTAATCTTTTTTAGAGTTTTTCGCAAAAAAGTTGAGCGTTCGCGATGACCAAACAACAACAGTTTAGAGTGGCCACACTACTAACTCTTTTTGAAAATGGGACCATCACTAACAATCAAACGGCAACAGCGCGAGTGACTATTGATGACAACCGGATTTTATTTTGATTATTGAAAAGGTTTTCACAATTGAAGGGGAGTGTTTGTGAAGACCAAACAACAACGGTTTAGAGTGGCCACACTAATAGCTCCCACGGGAATAAAATTATCACCCACAATCAAACGGCAACGGCGCGAGTGATCATCAATGACAATTAGTTTTGATTTCGATGTTTGAAAAGATTTGTTTTTGAAAAGTGTTTTCGTTGGTTTGAATTGGAGAGAACGCCGTGATAAAAGGAATTCACAATTGGATTGAGCATTCGCGATGACCAAACAACAACGGTTTAGAGTGGTCATACTACTGACTCTTTTGAAAATGAAATTATCATTAATAACCAAACGACAACGGCGCGAGTGATCAATAATGACAATTGGTTTTAGTTAGGTTGGAATGTTCGAATGAGTTAACTTGGAATGACTATTTTGAAAATGAATATTGAACATGATATGAGTAAAAGTGGATTTGGGTACCCACACTTATAACTTAAGTGTTTATTCCTAGTTTAAAAATTGAACAAACCATCATAATAGTGATAACAAATGATAAGCAAAAAGAGATGTTATTAGATGATAACATGAGGTAAATAGTAACGATGATGATAGTAATAACAATAAATAATAATAAAAGTAAAAAAGAAATGAATAAATGAAAAGCAGGAAAGGTGGGTGTTGAACAGAGATAAATGGAGTGTAACTAGCACTTTTATTAGAAAAACGTGGGGGGTTCTGGATTAGTAATACTGGGGGTGTTATTAGCAATCAGGTGTAAAAAAGGAAACTTAAAAAAGGGAAGCCCGTAAGTGTACAGACCATGTAAACTAAATACCAAAACAAGAAACCCTCAATTCATTTCTTCCCTTCAGCGCCGTTCTCATTTTCATTTGATAGAGAGAGAGAGAGAGAGAAGCTACGCTGAGAGAGAGGGAGCCACACCAGAGTGACGACGATGACCGGTCGTTTAGTGGCCGGCAATGACGACGGGGTGAGCTCGCGACACTCACAACAGTGATGGAGGATATTGAAGCGAAGACAAGAGGTTGGAGAAGGTTTGGTGGTGCCTGATGGTGGTTTCTGGTTGTTGACAGTGGTGGAGGTTTGGAAGAAGCTTTTAAGAGTTTGGTGTTGTTTACTCTTCGGATGTAGCTATTGTAACACTCTAGTTTAATGGCTTTGCTTGTGTTTGGTGGGGAAGCTATTTTCCAGAGATGTAAATTGAATCTGATTGATGGATTAACTGCTATTTCTATAAGTGTGTGTTGTGTTTATATGAGCAAGTTTTTGTGTTGTGTTGTGTTTGTGTGAGAGCTGATTTGGGGTTGAGCCCTCTCTAATTTTTTTCCATTTTTCGGTTCCCCCCTTTCTCGGTTATGCTATGTGTATATACTGTGAATATTTGTGTTATGTGAACTGGGTGTCTCCTCCCTGTTGTATCTGTCTGTGTTTTTATAGTGGGGTTTGTGTGGTGTAGGTGTTGGTGAGATGCAGCTGAGATTATAGCTGTTGGGGACAAGGTGGTTGTGGTTGCAGCTGGTACATAGTGGAGCAGCAAGGGCAGCAAGGAGAGGGCTGACATGTTTTTGCCCAAAATGTGAAAAGCATCAAGACAAGGGAAAAGAAATATGAGCTCCACTCTTGGAATGGTGCAACAGCAAGCAACAGCAACCAGCGCCTGCTGGGTTGCTTTCTTCCTTTTTTTTATTTTTGGTTTTTCTTTTTTAAAAAAATGTACTATTTGACTTTTAATCTTTGTCTACATATGTAACAATAAGTTGACTTATGTATTTGTACCAAATTAAAAACTATTTATGATGAAAACAATTTTGAAATCTGATTTGTTTAATATAAAAATAATGATTTGATAAAAATATATGAATAACAATAGTAAGTAACGAAACCATTACGCGTAAACGACGAGACGCGAGCGTGCGCACACAAGAATCAAAACACGCACACGAATAGAAGTAATACGCGCAACAGCGAGAAAAGCACGAGCGCACGATTGGAAATGATACGCGCGCACGACTAGAATAAGAAATGCTAGATTGATGACGAACGCGACTTGAACACATTTGTGCAATTGAAACCTACAAAACGAGACACATATTTTGCGGTTTTCTGAAAACGAGAAAATGCTCGTTAAAATTGGGCGTTTACAAAAATACAATTTTATTTGATTTTCAACTAGTCGGACAAAATTAGGGTATGACAAGGAATAGCCACAACTAGAGGGTGTGGGCGAGGGTCCCCATAGGTCGGCATAAACAAGTTCAAATGGGGAATCATGAGGCGTAGTAGAGGGCGGAGCATATAGTCGGTGTGACTTACCAAGGCAACAAGATTGGCACAACTCAAATGTGTCTTTATTCAAAATTTTGACATTACAAGTATCCAATACAATTGAAGCAATACGACTACTAGGGTGGCCTAAACGGTGATGCCACAAGGAATACTTTGGAGAATTACAAGTATGAGTAAAACGGTTTTGGAGCACACTAGACAACATAATAGGGAATTTGCTAGTGAGTCTCTTATTCTTTGGTATGGTATGAGTCCTTGGTAAGTGTTTGAAACCGGTAAAGTTGTAAAGTCCATCCGCTCCAGGGGTGCCAATCAGGAGAGGTGCACTAGAGTCATGTGATTTCACAACACACTTAGTAGGATGCAATTCAAGGAAAACATCATTATCACTAGTGAATCTAGATGCAGAGATCAAGTTATGTGTGATGTGTGGCACGTGAAGTAAGTTTTTCAAATGAAAAACTCTGTTTGGTGAGGTACTAGAGGTGAAACTAGTAGAGCCAACGGATCGGATAGATAATCCTTCTCTGTTGCCTACATGTACCTTTTCGGTTCCATCATACGGTTTACTTTCTTGCATATTTGAAGCATTAGGAGTCACACTATGTGATGCACCAGTGTCCATTTTCCAATTTTCGCACTCAGTTTTAGAGTATGAGGAAGCATTACCTGAGCCTTCAGTGGAAGCTAGGAAGGCAGTGACAGCATCATCATCAGCCTTTGAAGAATCACCTTGCTGTTTTTCAGTTTGTTGCGCAGAAACAATGTTGGCTTGAGGTGCCGGTGCCACAAAATTCTCGTCGAACCTGTGCCAACATTCAGCCACGGCATGACCGTACTTCCCACATAGTTGGCAGGTAGGGTGTTTTCCGGTAGGATAGTCACCGGTGGTACGGCTTTGAGCACCACTGCGGCCTCTGCCTCTGTTTGAACGACCACGACCACGCCAATTGTTGCTGCCACCACGCTAGTTGTTATTAATAGAATTTCCAGAGTTCTTGTAGGCTATGTTAGCCGATACATTTGCAACAATAAGTTCTTGCTTGAATTTTTCAAGCTGTGCCTCTTGGACAAGCAACAAAGACTCAAGCTCAGTGAAATCACCAGATTCAGGTCTAACATACATCATCATCACAAAACTATTAAATTCCTCGGGAAGTCCATCAAGGACAATGTCACACAGATCTGTTTCAGAAATTACAGAACTAGTCGCAGCAAGAGAATTCACAAGAGTGTGAATGCGAGCCACATATTCAGTAATAGATCTTGTACCTTTCTTGGTTGATTTCTGTTCTGATTTCAACTGTCTAGCTTTCGCCTTCAGGTGTGCTTGATAGTGGCCATGAATCTTGTCCTAAACTTGCCATGAGTGTTGGCATGAGAGAACTTTGGGAAGAACAGAATCAGAAAGTGTCGAAAGAAGCCACGTGAAGATGGTTTGATCCTGAACGAGCCACTGGTCGTAGGCTTCGGAGATGATTCCATTGCGACGATCTTCGTCGGAGCAGAATTGCGAAGGAATCTCAGGATTCACAAGAAACCTCTGGATCTTGTGTGATTTCACCACGCCTTCAATCTGTTGGTTCCAGAGAAGAAAATTCTTCTCATCAAGCTTGATCGAAAGCTTAGGAGCTTTCTTGAATCTGAACGCCTCTGCGTCGAAGTCTCGTCGGTGTCATCACGGTGCCGCTCTGCGGTGACGGAGATTTCAACGAAGAATCAGGAACTTGAGACATTGTTTCGAAGTAATTGAAGACGAAATAGAGAAGATCTGGTGAAGATGAAAGCTAAAATCGAGTTAGGGATTTGGTATGGAGATTTGGGGAAAACGTGAAATTACACAGTTTCTGTGCAAATCATGGTGAAATAGATGAAAACGAAGAAGATTGGTGATGAATTGCAGCGGGGGAAGGTGGTGGACGGCGGTGCAGGACTGTTCACGGCGAATGATACCATGATGAGAGCTCTCTTATTGCGTGAATAAGGTATGCCAATTCCTCTCCAATCCTCTCTCCTCTCATTGGCTTGTGGTTAAGCGCATCTTGAGGTATCTAAGTGGCACCATCTCACACGAACTTGTTCTACAACCGGCTTCAATGTCCTCCCCGCTTTCCCTAAGGGTCTACTCGGATTCCGATTGGGCTGGTGACCCGGATGACCGTCGCTCCACCTCCGGTTCTTGCCTCTTCCTTGGTCCCAACTTGGTGTCATGGAGTTCCAAGAAGCAAACTCTTGTTGCCCGGTCTAGTGCGGAGGCCGAATATAGTGGCTTAGCCAATGCCACCGCGGAACTTTTGTGGTTACAATCTCTTCTCACGGAGCTCAAGGTGCCAACTCTCACTCCTACCCTCCTATATATGTGACAATCTTAGTGCGGTACACATGGCCCACAATCTGGTTCTACATGCACGCACCAAGCATCTTGAGCTAGAGATACACTTTGTTAGGGAAAAAGTCACTGCCAAGAAGCTAGAGATTCATCACGTGCCCGCTCATGCTCAACTTGCGGATGTCTTCACAAAACCGCTTCCAACAAGTGCTTTCCTTGATCTTCGAAGCAAACTCAAGGTTGTCCCATTGCTCCAACCATGCGTTTGAGGGGGGAATGATAGAGTAAATAATGAGCCACATTGCAAACTAGTATTGTAACTAGACTAGTTAGTATTTTACCACTTGTAGTTAATTTAGTAGCCAAAGCAGTTACATTGCAAACTGCATATATATATATATATATATATATATATAATATGTAACTGTTCAATTCATCATATAACAATATCAGAATATTCTTTCCTTTCTCTTTCACGATGCACCGCATCTTCTCCACCAAGCTTTCATAGCTCTCATCAGTATCCATCTCGGTGTGTAATATATGTTGGAGAACTAGTCACATGTTTCTAGTTTTGCCGGTTCATGTGGTTCTCCCCTCTCAACAGAGTTTTTGTCACACCAAAAATTTGAATTTAAAATATTGAGTTGTGATCCGAACTGTTATCACTCGGACAAACATTTATTGGTAAATATATTATCAATTTAATACTGTGTATCTTTAAAATTATAAATTTAACTTTGCACTCATATAATACCGATTTTAAATTGCAGAAAACAATAGACAGCCATTTCTTTGGTCAACGACATTAGACAACCATTGAACTATCGTTTCATTTTTTTAGTTGTAACTTGTAAGTGTCCCTTCTATGAAGTGTTAAGTTACTGATCAAGTATAGGCCTCTCATTCTGGTCCGATAAAAGTTGGTTGGAACTATTATCCAACCTTGGTTCTGTTGATCCAAATATTAAATGGGCTAGAAACTATAGATTCACAATAGTATTCTTCAAGCGTTGTCCATTAAAAGATGCAAATCATCATCCAGGCGTTGACAACAAAGATTATCATCTAAAGCTCAGCTCAATGACTCCATGACCAAATAAAAGGATCAACGACTCCACTCTATTGACCAAATAAAAGGTTCAATCATCATCCCTGTACTTAACTGCCTTTTCCAATAATACGCTTTACTAGGGATATCTAACTAGATGTGAGTATGTGATCAATGGGATTTTTTGTATGTTTGGTTTGGCGGTGAGTGAAATTGATTCTGATAGAATTGATTTTGACAGAATTGATTACAGAAGCTACAAAGTGTGTGTTTGGTTCCGCGGTGATGAAAAGTGAGTTTGGCAGAATTGAGTTTAGTTAAAAGTGAGTTCAACTTTGTAGAATTTTAGCCTTTCTCTTCAAAATTTTCTCCAAATTCTTTACAAAAATACTAATGGAGTGTACTTATTAATTTGCAGGCTACAAATAACAAGGTACAGAGTTGAAGCCCAACCCAGGAACACAGCTTTGATGTCAAACAAAAAACCAGGAGGGAAGGAAATTCAAGGAATAGTGCAGGACATAATCTCTTTAAGTTCTACTCTACAGAGCTCAGTGTTTACCTGGACTAAAAGAGAAGGAAACCATTGTGCTCACACAATTGTGTCCCTTGCTAGGGATGATCTTCTGCATGGATCGTGGAGTCTTCGTCCTCCTGCGCTTCTTCGTCGAGCCATTGTCACTGATGCACAAGCCCTTTGGAAATAAGTGCTTAATCTTTCGCTGGTGTTGTGTGCTTTGATTTTCACTCGCTACTTTTGTTGTTGCTATACGTGGTCATTTCCTCTCGCTATTCAGTGGATCATGTTGCTGAGAGAAGTGAAGTAATTGAAGATTATGTTTTGATGCAATCTCTGGAGCAGAAGAGGGAAGGAAGCAGGTGTAGACAATGGATGATGGTTGTGAGAGGATTTTGGTCTTTGGAGCGGAAGAGGCTAGGGTTTGTATGTTGCCAAATTAGGGATCTGTAGTTTGTGTTCAATCATTCTGTTTTATCCCGTTTAAGACTTGTTCTTTTGTTGTGTATTTTTGCCTTTTTTAGTTATTGGGTTTTTCGGATCCGGGTTGTCTTTGACAAACCTTTTAGGAGTTCCTTAGCCTTTTTGGGCTTTTTTTGTTCTATTGTAGCTTTTAGGTGTATGGTTTGGGTCTGGCCCATTATTTCTCTAAAATGAAAATTATAGACCTGTTGACCAAAAAAAAACTAGGTAGGGTTCCAATTGGGTTGTTGCGGCACCCAGAGTCCGACCCAATTGGAAACGTGCGGATCTCACTTAGATCTGAAGTATATAAACCCTTCTTGCCCGTTCTTGATCACAAACCGGTTCACAGTCTCTCTCTTTCTGCTTCTCTCTTCGTCTTCAACCTCGCTTCGTTCTTCTTCTACTTTCTCTGCTAGGGTTTCAATGAAAACCTAGCAACACAGCTCCAATCACCACACAACCTGTACCAAACAGTAGATCGTAGCTTCCTCTCAAATAACCCTCAAGCAATTTCTTGTTTTGAGCTTTGTTGAGCGAAACCCTAATCACTGTTCTTTGATAAATTCACAAGGACATGGACACCGAGATGATTACGAGTCTCAACGAAGGTAGATTTTTCTTCTTCCTTCTTTTATTATTCGATTTAACACAGCAACAACAAAAAACCTAATTGTTGTTTCTGTTTCTTGTTTGCATGAACTTGCAAACCCTCACCAACGATACTGGAGCTTCACTTACATGAAGATCCTCCCCAGAAACCACACACAGAAACGGTAACTTCTCTTTCTCTCTTGATTCTCACTTTTCTTACTCTTTCTTCACTGTGTTGGAACAAACCCTAACTAGTTTGCTCCTTTCTTGCGAGGTACCTCTCGTCACTCACAATAACACAAAGATCTTGAAGAAAACTTAGAGAACAAAGGGAATATTCTGAGAATAGGGAAAAACCCTAGGAGGCAGAACTGAAAAACTGAAATGTAAACTTTTTTATTTCTTAAACTATAAATTCTGTGTGGTTATATACAAACTGTATAAATTGTGAGCTATATATACAAGTAGGTATAAGCACTAGGTATTTGAAAGATGGGTAAGAATGAGTTAGTTAAAACGGTTGCAACTAAAACAAAGTTGTTACAACTGTTTATAACTAACTTGTGTAGCATGTTTTTTCAAAAAAAAAAAACTTGTGTAGCATGTGTTTGAAATTACACATTTTAACAAACTTAACGTGATTTTTGCTTGAATACATTTAGTGAAAAGTGAGTTTCAGCAAACATTGTTGTTTGGATAGATTAGATCAAAAGTGTTTTTGGTTGTAAAATTACTATAATGGGTATATCAAATTAAAATTAAATTAGAAATTTAAAATTTGATACAATAAACAACAAAAACACTAAATAAACATATAAAATGTCCAAACTAAAATTACAATTAGAGAATATAAATTAAAATAACTGAAAAGTGATTTATTTAAAAAAATAGTGTTTTTTTAAATTTAAATTTATATTGGTATAATTTTTTAAAGAAACGCTTTAGTTTTATGAAAATAGTGATTTTTTTCTTTTAAAAAAATTTGTCAAGACTTTTTTGAAAATTTTTAATAGACCAATACAAACATAAACATTAACAGCAATGTTTAACTTGTGGCCGAGCCTTTGTCAAAAAAAAACTTGTGGAAATAATAAATAGGAAAACATGTTGCAGTTAAGATTCATGTTGTGAGTGGAAATAATGCATTAGTGAAGGGTAGTATGGGGAAGAGACATTAAATGATATTATGCAGCACTAGAATCAAGTTCAATCTGCCGCAGAAGCTTCAAATTGTTGCTTCGGGTGAAACGGAGTTTGGAGAGCAAAATTGCTTTCACTTCAAATATCCAAACATCTTCATAGCAAGGCAAATCACGTCTAGATGATGCCACCGTGAGTTTAGGCTTGGTAAACGTGTATCCAAACATACACAAATAGTTGCTGTGGGGCTTTCAGGAGGTCTGATTTGTGTCTGGAAGGCGGATTTAATTGAGGTAATGTTCTCTTTCTCGGGGGAAAACTTTATTGGTATGTGTGCAAAAGTGGAGGGCCGTATTTGCTACTTTATTAATGTGTACTCAGCATGTAATATGGCTGGTAAAAGGAGACTGTGGACAAATTTAAAATGCTTGAAAGAACAATTTGAGATAGGTGATTGGTGTATAGCGGGTGACTTCAATGCAGTGATTTCTAGACAAGAAAGAAGTGGCTGCATGACAAGTTTTAATCAAGCGGAGGCTAGTGAATTCCTTGCTTTCATGGAGGATATGGAACTTATTGATGTGCCGGTCCTAGGTAAGAAGTACACTTGTTTTGGGGCTGATGGGAGGGCGAGTAGGTTGGACAGAATTCTATTGACAGATGACCTTATCTCAAGGTGGGGGGTTGGTGCTCAATGGGTCGGAAATAGAGAGATCTCGGACCATTGTCGATTTAGTTAATGTCTTCGTGAGTGAATTGGGGACCAAAGCCATTGATTTAACAACTGTTGGGTGGATCATAAGGATTTTAATAAGTTTGTACATGAGTGTTGGGCTTCTTTTAAAGTAGATGGTAGAGGGGCTTTTGTGATAAAGGAGAAAATGAGATTGTTGAAAGAAAAACTTAAGATATGGAACAGAGAAGTTTTCGGCATTAAGGACTTAAACATTGAGAATATAGTCAAAGATTTGAATGAAGTTGAAAGGTTGTCAGTGGAGGGTGGAAATGTGGATGACGAGTTGAGAAGAAAGTTAAATGATGAATTTTGGGGGGAAATTCATGCAAAAGAAAGTCTTCTTGCCCAAAAATCCAGGGTAAGGTGGCTATCTCAAGGCGACTCAAACAGTAGGTACTTTCACGCTTGCATGAAGAATAATAGGAGGAGGACACAACTCTTGAAGGTGAAGGTAAATGAAGAATGGGTGGAAGATGTTGAGGGTGTGAAAAGGGCGGTTAGAAATCACTTTGAAGAGAAATTCAAGGAGGGAGAATTTATCCGTCCAACACTTGATGGGATAAATTTCAACCAAATTAGTTTAGCTGATAATGAATTGTTAGAGATGCCGTTCTCTATGGAAGAGGTGAAGGAAGCGGTTTGGGAATGTGATGGAAACAAAAGCCCGGGGCCGGACGGGTTCAATTTCACTTTCATTAAGAATTGTTGGGACTTGATCTCTCCGGAGATCATGAGGTTCTTTGAGGAGTTTCATAGGCAAGCAAAGATACCAAAGGCAATTTGTGCATCATTTCTCGCATTAATTCCTAAATGTAGAAATCCAATGGGGGGAGAGTATAGACTATCTCTTTAATTGGGAGTTTGTATAAAATGTTGGCAAAGGTGTTCATGGGCGTGATTTAAGAAAGTTCTTAAAAAGGGTAATATCGGGATGCCAAAGTGCATTCTTAGCAGGAAGGAATATATTGGATGGTGTGGTGGTAGTGAATGAGATAATGGACATGGCCAAGAGAAGAAAAATGAAGTGTGTGGTCCTGAAGGCTGATTTTGAGAAGGCTTATGATTCTGTTAGTTGGTCATATCTGGATAATATGCTATGCAGGTTGGGATTTGGTACGAAGTGGAGGGGCTGGATGCGAACATGTTATTCCTCTAATTCTATCTCGGTCCTAGTTAATGGCAGCCCCTCACAAGAGTTTGTTGCGCAGAAGGGGTTGAAGCAGGGAGATCCCCTAGCTCCTTTTTTGTTTCTTGTGGCAGCAGAAGGATTAGCGGGGCTTGTAAGGAAAGGGGTAGAATCAAATAACTTAACGAGATTTAAGCTGAATGAACATCTAACCGTGGAAGTTTTACAATTCGCGGATGACACTATCTTCTTTTGTGATGGGAGTGACAGGAGTGTGTGGTGCTTAAAGGCTATCTTAAGGAGTTTTGAACTTGCATCAGGATTGAGAGTGAATTTCTCAAAAAGCAATGTGATTGGAATTAGTATGGAGGATAGAACAATGGAGGGGATATCCCAATTTCTCGCATGTAGTAGGGGAGCGGCAGTATTTAAGTTCCTTGGTGTTCCGGTAGGGTCAAATCCGAGGTTAACAAGTACATGGCAACCGGTTTTGGATACCATCAAGGCAAGGTTAAATAGTTGGAAAAGTAAACAATTATCCATAGGCGGGCGAGTTACTCTTATTAACTCGGTACTTGCAGCTCTACCTTTGTATCTATTCTCATTTTATAAAGCTCCGAAAAAAATAATAGAGAAGATTATAAAGATACAAAGAAATTTCTTATGGGGTGGTGATGGAGAGACAAGGAAAATGGCTTGGGTGAGTTGGGAAACCATTTGCAAACCAAAGGAAAAGGGCAGACTTGGAGTGAAAAATTTGGAGGTGTTCAATATTGCACTTTTGGCCAAGTGGAGGTGGAGGATTTTAACGGAAGAGGGAAACCCGTTGTGGAAAAAAGTATTGGAGTCTAGGTACGGATTGTTTGGGAAATGGCCAAGCGAGGGGGAAAATAGAAGAGATTGGGGGAAGAAATCTATTTGGTGGCGTGATTTAGTTCAATTGGGTGTTGCAACAAAATTGAAAGACGGTTGGTTTGGGGAAATAGCAAGAATTAAATTGGGGAGAGGTAATTTGATGGAATTTTGGAGGGATAAATGGTTAGGGAGAAATACCTTTGCTGAACTGTTTCCTACTTTATATGATAGAAGTAATAATAAGAACAATGTGGTGGAGGAAATGGGGTCGTGGGTGGATAATGTGTGGATATGGAATCTTAGTTGGTTGGAGGAGTTTCGTGAGGAGGAGGATCATAATGTTAATTATATTGTGCAGCTGTTACAATCTGCTCAACTAAATGATTTATCACCGGATAGATGGATATGCCTTATCGATACAGTGAACGGATTCTCGGTGAAAAGATGCTATTTAAAACTGTGTGATTTAATTGAAAATTCTGATGCAGGATTTTGGTCGTGGGGTCGTGAGCGGAGGGTGATGCAAAGAATCGGCGGCAGAGAGAGGTGTAGGGGGTGGTGGTAAACACACGGGGAGGCGATTTTGGACGGACCGAGTACTTTGTCTTGGTTCTGCGAATTTACAAATTGCTGCTGCGAGTCTCGGCCCTGGCGACAAGAACTATTCTGCTGCGGCGCAGTGGCGTTTGGTTCGGATAACGTCGCGATTGGATTGGTGGCGTAGAGGAGGGTGTAGGGGGCGGTGGTGAACACACAGAGGAGGCGATTGTGGGATGTGACCGAAATCTGGGTTGGTTCTGCAGAATTTACAAATTCTGCTGCAGGTTTCGGCCCTGCCGACAAAGAACTATTCTGCTGCGCAGCAGGCGCGTTCGGTTCATTGGTGGTGTTGAGGTGAACCGGGACAGCAGGGTCGTGGGCGGTTCGGTGGGTTTGTTTATTCGGAAGTTGGTGTTGAGGTGAGTCGGGTGAAGGGAAACATTGGAAACAACTATGGAAAAATGATGTGCCATCAAAGGTGTTAATTTTCGGGTGGAGGTTATTGTTAAACAGACTGGCTACACGGGAGAGATTGTATGTTAGAGGTATTTTACAGTCCAACTTGGATAAGTGCTGCGTTTTTTGCTTCGTGGATGATGTAGAATAATTAAAACAGTTTGGCAGCAGATAAGTTTGTGGATTGGGGAAAGCATATCGGACACTGTGGATGTGGTGCATCATTTTTTGGAGTTTGGAAAATTAATGAAGGGAAGGAAAGTCAAAAGGGTTAAACAACTTATATGGCTATCGGTAGTGTGGAACATTTGGATTATGAGGAATCAAATTGTTTTCAATGGGGAGGTGGCTTCGGTTCCGAAGTTGGTATCGGGTATAAAGGATTCGGCGTGGAGTTGGTTCAAAGCTAGGAAGGGGAGGAAATGTTTGGCGCTATGGTCAGATTGGTACAATAATCCGTTGGGTTGCTACTCTTTATTGTAATCAATTATTAGTATGTATTTTATTAGAAGGGGGAGAAGCAGTGGGCTAGGATGGTTTTTCCCCATCACAGCAAATCTTTTGTGCGGAGTACTCTTTTTCCTCCCGGAGTCTTTTTCCCAATGGGTTTTGGCTTCGGGAGGTTTTGAGGAGGCCCTCCCCCTTCCCTTTGTATTGTTGGGCACTACTCGTGCTTCCTATCAATGAAATTGCTTATCTAAAAAAAAAATACACAAATAGTTGCTTCAAGAAAAATCAATTCTAGGAAGAATAATCAATTTTACAATCAAAACTCAAACATTTTTTTTCTAAAATCACGAAAGTTAATCTCAAATACACTTTTAGGTGCTCCCACCGCCAAACCAAACATGCTCTTTGGTTGCCCCATAAGTGATGGACTACCTTTTTTGGTGCAGGGACGTAAGTGCAAAATTAAAACCTCAAGAGGTTAAATATTTGTTGTATAAGGAGGTAAATGAAACTTTTCTTTTAGGGTGTACAAGTGACTCATACCGTAGTGTGGGTCCACCCCTGAATACAATGAGGTGAATTGAATCCAGTACCATTTTTGTTCAAAAGTTATAATGTCGGATTAGGTAGTCGACGTCGTCTTCGTAGCTCGAACTCGACATGGGTGGGGTTACTTGCACTCATTCTGATGCTATAGTCAGTATAGAGAATTCTGGTCTGAGGTGTATTATGAAAGCTTACCTGTGTCTTTGATCACAAAGGTATTTATAGACGCTGTTGGCGCTGACCTTGTTGGCCTATGCTGTTAGATCTGACTGGGCAATCTCAACCCTTGGTTGTCGTGTCGTACGGATAGCAACCCGAGCCTCAAGTAATGCACCCACGTCAAGGCAATGTGGACCATACTTGCATCGCGAGAAGATATTGGCTGTTCAATTATACATGGCACAAATCGTATCATGACCGGGCTCCAAGATACGTTTTGCTACCGGGATCGAGTCGCTACTCGGTCCAGAACACATTTATGATTGTTTCTTGCTAGCAATCATTCAGCTAACGAGGTAGGAGTACTATTTAGCCAAATGCATTTCTGGGATACGCATCCAGAGCTTTTTGTAGCAGTGGTTTGGCAAGTTGGTTGGAAGCAACAATAGAAATTGCTTCTGTAAAAGACAGGCGGCCCCCATGTACTATGACTTTGCCAAAATTTGAAGTTAGTTAGCCATAAATCCATAATGATAGAACTGTCTTTTTAATTTTGTGGATTAACACAAATCACCAAACTTCAACTTTGGGACCCGATGCCCAAATCACTTTGCAACCACTGCCAACACATAAGATGCCACATTGCCTGGCATTTGATCCCGTAATCTCCACCAACCTTAAGACTTACTAACTACCTAAGTTTTCTAAAGTCCACTTTTGATACCATAACACTACTATACATGTTTTGGATTTTCTAGTCCTAAGTACAACATGTTGGATAATGGATAAGAATAAGAACTACTAGTATACATAAACAACATAACCGTTAGCCACCTAAAGAATATTTATTATTTAATTAAATTCAAAAAATACAGCTATACAAAGGTTCCTTCTTCATTTCTCAACACGTGTACTGACACGTCAATATATAAAGTAGCCAAATGTGTCGTTACGAGTACGGCATGAACCAAAGAAAGAAGGGGTTATGTCATTGTCTTTCTTCTTTCCGTAAAAAAGAAAAAGAAAAACTTAATTTTAAAAAGTTTGCAGCCGATAAGTGCTTAAAACTAAAAGTTGAAATCTATGCCCGTGAAGCCACTCATACAAAAAATCTCTGACTCCTTTAACCTCTTTAAGTGGAGAAAAAAACAACCCTTCAAACACTTCATCATCATAAAGTTTCCTCTGTACTCTTTCTTTTCTCCATCACTTTTCTGATTCCACATCCAACGGTCCTGATTCACTCCCCGTGCAACCAAACAAATCCTCATTCCACAATCCCTTCACATTTTTGAGTTTTCACTTTAGTTGATTTCAAACTCACAAATGGGACTTCTCCAAATTTTCCTTCTACTTGCGTTCATCGCAGCTTCGGGAATGTTCCCCGAAGCAGAAGCAAAGACACATTGGGGAGATATAGAGGTTCTGAAGCAACTAAAGCAAGGTTTGGACTCAGGTTCGGTAAACCCAGGATCATGCGTAACAACCTGGGACTTCACTTACGACCCATGCGACAATCTCTTCAGTGAGAAATTCACGTGCGGGTTCAGATGCGACGTCGTCGTTTCAGGATTAAGCCGAGTTACAGAACTCAGTCTCGATCAAGCGGGTTACGCCGGGTCACTTTCTTTCAATTTAAACCTTCCTTATTTAGAAACCCTTGATGTCTCAAACAACTACTTAAAAGGCAACATTCCTGATTTATCAAACCTAACTCGTTTGAGTCGACTCGGTTTCTCTTCCAACTCGTTCTCTGGTGAGATTCCTTCTTCTCTCGGTTCTCTCTCTAACCTTCAAGAGTTATATCTCGATAATAACAAACTTAAAGGAACAATTCCTTCTAGTTTCAACCGTCTAACGAATTTACAACGGCTTGAACTTCATTCTAACAAACTCAACGGTCAAATCCCTAATTTAACTTCTCTGAAAAACCTTTACTACCTTGACCTCAGTAACAATGCACTCACCGGAGAACCGTTACCGGCGGGGTCGTTGCCGGTTTCGATAGTTCAGATTTCAATTCGGAACAACAAATTAACCGGAGAATTAGTTTCTGAGAGTTTCAAGGATATGAATTACTTGCAAGTAGTGGATTTCAGTTCTAACAGAATCAGTGGCTCTGTTCCTTCTATTCTCTTTGAACTTCCATCGTTACAGCAATTAACACTTTCATTCAACGAATTTACATCTATTGAAGTACCTTCTTATGGAAATGAATTACAAAGCGAACTCATAGCGGTTGATCTGAGTAATAACGAGATTCAAGGTTATTTGCCTTCTTTCATGGCGTTGATGCCAAGGCTTTCGTCTCTATCTTTGGAGAATAATCAGTTTAGTGGTTTGATACCGATCCAGTTTGCAGTGAAAACGGTTATTCCAGAAATTGGAATAGCTTCGTTCAATAGGCTTCTTTTAGGAGGGAATTACTTGTTTGGAGGAATACCTCGTCCTCTTCTTGTTCTTAAACAGGATTCTGCTAATGTGAGTTTAGTTGATAATTGTTTGTTTAGGTGTCCTCATGTTTTCTTTTTTTGTCAAGGTGGACAACAGAAATCACCAGAAAAATGTAAGAGAACTTAGATTAGACGATGGTTTCAATTTCGTAGTACATATTTTGTTTGTTTTATTTTGACTTGATTTCTGTTGTCTGTTTAACTCGAGTATGGTTTTTTATTTATTTATTTATTTTTGGTTTGAGATGATGTAAATTAATGAATGAATGAATGAATGGAGATAGATAGTGTTTGTCTTGAATGCAAAATCGAGTGCTAGATTGTGTTGTGTTGTGGGATGGGATGGGATGGGATGGGATGGGATGGGGGGCCTCACAATGTTTTGCCCGATACCAAGATGAGATGAATGGCTCCCCGGCCACTGTCACTGTCAGTGTGTCAGACGCATGAGCGTGATCATTGATTCATCAGTCGGCAATTTCTTTGGCAAATTTTTTGGTTAGATCAAAAAAAAAAAAAAAACATGAGTCTCTTCCTCTTTAGCTAAACCGCTATCTTATGGTGGATAGATTTTTTTAAGTGTTTGGCATTATCAGCTTATAGTATTTTTTTTGAAATCTACTGTTTATACTATTCACATTTTATCAAAATATCAATTCTATTTTTCATCTAACTAAATAATTTGAAGATATTTAGGTAATTTTACTTTTTCTCTCTTTCTCACTTTTTTTTTCAAACTTTTTCAATTTTTCAAGTTGTTCTCCTCTTTCTACTTTTAAGATCTCTGATTTCAATATTTTTCACAATATACCTACTTTAATTTCATTTACATGTTTTCTTCATTTATCATGTTTACTATTTTAAATTTTGACAAATTTTGACAAATTTTTAACATGTGTTTCTCACGGGATAATGTTTTCTTATCTCTATACAAAATATTACTGATCACTCCCTCTAATATATTTTTATAAACTGTATTAGACTATAAGTATTTATTAGTCTTTTAGCTCTATTTATTCCACACTAATCCTTTTAGTGTTTTTCCCTTTTAGTTTATTTTTGTATACTATTGGTTTTGCCCTGACTAATAGTTGGTTTACTTTACTCTTTTCCCTTTTGTTAGCTACTAGGTTGGTTAGTTTGTTGTAGAGAGTTCAATCTGTATATATACTCACATCTTGTACAGTTCTTAGTTGCAGTTGACTAATAGTTGGTTAGGTCAGTCACTTTACTCTTTTTCCTTTTTGTTAGCTTTAGGGTTGTTTTCAGTTAGTTTGTTGTAGAGAGTTCAATCTGTATATATACTCACATCTTGTACAGTTCTTAGTGAATCAATGAAATTCTCTGCATTTTTCATTCACAAATTCTCAGTCTAATATGGTATCAGTTGAGACGATGTGTTCATCACTCTTCTGCGTTCTTCGATTCCAATGATTCGATCTTTGTTCTCGTTCTTGATCGTCACTTTCGCTCAGGAATTGTGTGTTCTTACTCAGTGTTCCTTCTTCGTCACTGTTTCCTTGAACGATTTCTTCAATTACTTCTTGATTCGCTTCCATGGCCACTCCCGAAGATGTTTCTGAGGCGATCTCATCCCCAATTCCTGAGAAAGGTTCCTCTAAACCTTCTTCTCACGAAAACATTCCTGATCCCCTCTATCTTCATTCAAACGACAACCACGACTTGTTCTTGTCACACAACCTCTCACAGGTGACCATTATAACTATTGGTTCTGATCGATGCAGTTTGTTCTAAAGGGAAAGAACAAATATGGCTATGTGGATGGATCTTTTTTCCCTATACTGCTGATGGTGAACCTTAGAAACAAGTTGTGTGGAACAGGAATGATAATATCATCTGCTCGTGGCTTCTGAATTTTGTTTCCAAAGATATCGTCACCTCCATCATCCACGCCACCAGTTCTGCGGAGATTTGGACCGATCTCAAGAACCAGTTTCAACAAGTCAACGGCCCTCGCATCTATCAACTTCGCAAGGACCTCAATGGCCTCTCCCAAGGTACTTCCATTGTTACTCCGTACTATACTAAAATGAAATCCCTTTGGGAAGAATTGCAACAATTCAAAGTGGAATGCAATTGCACTTGTGGTGGCGTCAAGCCCCTTCTTGCTGAAAATGATAGAGAATATGTCATGTTATTTCTTATGGGTTTGTCTGATGGTTTCTCCCATGTTAGAGGTCAAATCTTGACAATGGATCCTATTCCACCAATCACCAAGGTCTTCTCTCTTGTTCTTCAAGATGAGAAGCATCGTGAGATTGGTGCTAGCTGTTGTGCGAAAAGGTGATGTGCAAGTGTACACAATCGCAACAAGTAATATATTGATAAGTAAAGTTCGTCTCCACAGGGATTGGTATTAATTTTAGAGTTTAATAAGGAATTACACTTAGAGGAACAAGTAACAAGTAATTGAGTAGCAAAGTTCAGTTAAACAGAGAGTGGTTAAGGTAACAAGTTAAAAGGTAATTAGGATTCAAGAAAAATAAGTTGGATTGCTTTCACTAAGTAAGTTCCCAGAAATAAGACGCTATAACGTCACACGCTATAGCGTTAAGCGCTGTTGCAAATGTTTTGTGCCTTTCAGTCACTAACGCCAGGGTTTCATTACAAGATGCCTATGTCTAGGTTCTAAATAAGTTCACCCCTGTATAATCAAGATCCCACAGCTTAAGCTTTATAAACTATTGCAACTTCTATGTCTAGAGGAAGCAAAAATTGGTTAAATGTCTTTAACCAACCTTGTCGTTCATATTAATCCTTGAAGTCTTTCCATGGTTCATGTCTGAATCCACATAAATACTTGTTTTACGCGGCCAAATATAAAACAAGTTGGGAAGAATTATAACACAAGGATTAAAACACAAAACGTGAGAAATTATATACGTAATATTAAAGGTTCATTACAAGTTCTAGCAACCCAACTCAAGGAGTTTAGCTCATGTTGAGCATCATCAAAATAACACAAACAAACATACTTGCATTACCGTAGGTAAGAAGGAAATACAAGTGCAAAATATACAATCTTGAAATCTCCTAATCATCCACGCAAAGATGGTTCATCATCAGCTTAACACCATGAGAAAACATAAAATTACAAAAGAAATAAAATCCAAAAGCTTCAAGTGTTTCAATGGAGAAGACCATGCATCAAGCTCTATCTCTCTCTCTAAAAACTCTCTCTAACTCTCGGTACTCCTAAGAGAAAGGGAGAAGGAAGATCTTGTAGTTCCCTAGCATGTGGTGCATGTCTTCTCAAAAGTCAATAAAGTTGATGTTTGCTTTTCACCAACTCCACTATTCTTCACTCATGCGATGCCAAGTGTCCACAAAGATCCAATAAAATCCGGGCATGTCAGCAAGTACAGTGGATTAATGAGCTTGGCGCCAAAAATGCACTTTTACTTTAGATGCTCAGCTGATCTACCTTCTAGACGCTATAGCGTTAGACGCTACAGCGTTAAACACTGCACTACTTCACAAAATACATCAAAACATTCACAAGGGCACTAAATATGCCAATTTCATAGCAAAGCAGTGTTTAGCCCTTCCTTTCCTAATATTAACAGAAATGCAATAAATACTCTACTATTATTACTTGAGAACTTACTTAATTTAATGATTAGAGGTATAAATAACTCATATAAATATGAGTTATCACTAGCTCCAAAACTAATTCTGTAGAATCTCAACTTGCCTTTGTTGTTAAGGCATATCAAAATAGGCAAACTGCTAAACCTAATTCTGCTAAGAAAGATAGGCCCCTTTGCACTCATTGTGGCATTTTGGGCCACACCATGGATAAATGTTACAAGATTCATGGGTATCCTCCCAGCTATGGCATGAATAAATCCAACACTGCCACTTCAAGCAAACATTCCACCACCAATACTAGAAACCAAGTTGCTGCCACCCAAGATTCTGTAACCCAGCCCATGCTCACAAGTGATCAATGCAAGATGTTGTTGAGTCTCCTCTCTACTCAAATGGCCCAAGTTGTTGTTCCAGATACTGACACCAACACTGGTGCTTCAGGTGATGTATTCAACGTTTGTTTGAATACTACTTCTATTACCTATTTGCAACTTTCATTTGGCATTCATTTTTGGATCATTGACACAGGTGCTACATGCCATATTGCATACACTTTAGACAATTTTATTTCCATTAGACCTACTTTTAATTCATCTGTTACTTTACTTAACAAAACTGTCATTCAAGTGCATTTTGTAGGTTATGTGTCTTTAGGCAATGGTCTTATCTTGCACAATGTGCTTTACATTCCCAGCTTCCATGCTAATTTACTTTCAGTAGGTTCTCTCCTCACTAGTTCCAATATTTCCATGTTTTTAATTGATAACAAATTTTTTCTGCAGGATCTCAAGCAAATGAAGTTGATTGGGAAAGGTGAATTGGTTAAAGGGCTATACCTATTCCAAGCTCACCAACCTGTACCTCCCATCAATGAACTTTGTAATTCACCCACACTAAGCACTATCAGCCCTTGTGTATCTGTTAACTCTGTTTTTTCACCATGTAATTGTTGAGATAAAATTCTTTTTTGATATATGGTTTTAATGATAACAAACCTTATGAACTAAAGCTTAAGTATTCTGAATGGTGCTCTACTAATGGGTGTCTTGAGTTTGTTGAAAAGAACAGGTTTCTTTCAAGTGGACATGCTAGAAGCAAATTAGATCAATCCATTGCATGCCATTCTCAACAAATTGAAGAATCATAGTAGCACCAACAAAGTTACAAGAATAGTAATGCAAGCTTCATGAAGACATATTATCTTTACTATTACAATGTGTGGGACTAGGAAATTCACAAAGAGAAAAGAGAAGACATTAGGCAATCAAAGTAAATGCAAATCATCTAAGTGAATTCCTATCAAGAGAGTCCTAATAACCTAATGACTAGATGGATCAAAGGTTTCTACAAGTCTCTACAAAGGAGATTCTCATAATCATTAATCAAAGTTATATTCTACCAATGCTCTCTTACTCAAAGGTTCAAAAGCTTATCAAGAAGCATATCAAAAAGAGCAAGACTAAAACATGCAAAAAGTCAAGGGTAGAAATAAACATAAGAAGGTTCACATATGAGAAGGTTCAATAGTTAAAGAAGGTTAAAATAGTTGGAGAAGGTTCAAAGATAAGAAGGTTCAAATAAACAAGCAACCTACTCTAGGAAACTTCATCAACTAAAGAACAATCACTCTCATTGATGAACTGAAGAAGAGGTAATCAATGATTCTTCCTAGGAGCATCCAAGTTTATTTGTTTAAGGAATAATCAATTGAGAAAGTTTGACTAAGTCAACAGAAGGTTTGACAAAGTCAAGAGAAGGTATTAGAAAAAGAGAAGGTAATAAATGATTCTTCCTAAGAGCATCAAAGTTCATTTATTTGAGGAATAAACATTTGAGAAGGTTTAACCAAGCCAAGACTTAGCAAACTAAGGCTCTACCATGGTCTACAATATTGGTATATTATAAAGGTAGAAAAGCCTTGAGAAGGTTAACTCATGAGAAGCTTAAAAAATAAAGTCAACGAAGGTTTGACCTTTCTACGAGAAGGTTGATTGAAAGTCAAGCGAGAATGTTGTCTAAAAGTCAACACAAGGTTGACCAATAGTCAACGTAAAGTTTGATTGAAGTCAACGAAGGTTGATATATTCCATAAAAGAGTACGAAGGTTGATTGAAGAAGCTTAAAAGAAAAAGTAACTTTCTACGTATGAAGGTTGGTGAAAGTCAAATGAAGGTTGATAGAAAGTCAACGAAGGTTGACCAAAAGTCAACAGAAAGTTTGACTGAAGTCAAAAGAAGTTTGACTAACAAAACACCTTGGAAGTATAAGTTCAATGTTAAGAAGGTTAAAGTGAAGGAATAAACAATGTTCAGAAGGTTGCTGGAAACCATATCAAAATTATCCCAAACACATTAACTCTTCTTGAATGATCTTAAGGTGAATTAAATGAAGATTCCAAGTCATAAAATGTGCTGAAAGTTTGAATATAAAAGGAGGTAATGAATGATTATTCATATGGCACATTTGAGGTGTTTATTCATGCTAGGAAGCTTCAGAAGGTTGATTCAAATTAATTCCAAGCTGTCCAACGGTTACAAATGAAGCATATAGCTGTTGAGTAGACTACTAGGGAGTCTTGTGAACTCGGCGTAAAAGAAGAAAATGAAGTATGGTGCGGACATAAAGTGTGTCAACACAAGACAAAGCACAAAGGTTGCTTCAGAAGGTTGATAGGCTACAACTAAAGCACAAAGTCATCATATCCTATCTACAAACCTACAACAACTTTCCAACGGCTCTCTTCAACTCAAATTCAATTTGTAACAGCAATATTCAGTCCCCATGGCTATTTAAATGCTGGAATTTGAAGATTCAAGGCATGAGTTTGGGTTGGAACCTCTCATCTTTCAAGCTTCTCAAAGAAACATCCAACCTTCTCATCCCACACTCAAGCTTCTAATGTAAAATTCTGGGATTCTTTTAGTGAGTGTGTGTTAGCTTGATGAGCATCATTGTATACACTTTGTGTAATTTATTCTCAAGCTCTTAAACATCCCAAAACCCCAAAACCCTTATTGTAAACATTATCTTGTAAATATCTCACCAAACTACCTAGAAAGAAAGGTGAGTGTTAATGAGAAAATACAACATGTGTAGTGTTCTATCAAGCTACCTAAGGAGTAGGTGAGTGTTGATGAGAAACTACAATGTGTGTGTTGTTCTATTAAGCTACCTAGGATAGGTGAGTGTTGGTGGTGATTATACTTGATAAGGTGATCCTTAGGAAACTAGTGGAAAGTTTCTAAGAGAGTGGAAAAACTTGATTAGGCGTAGCGTAGGTGTGTAAAGAGTGCACTAGGTTGTTGTGTGTGATCAAAGCTAGTGGTGGTGAAGTCTTTTGTGTGTTGATCAAAAGCAAGTGTAATGACTATTTGGAAAATAGTGGAAATACTCACGTGGACGTGGGGAGAGGAGTAGCAGGTTTGGGTGAACCTCTATAACTCTCTTGTGTTATTTACTAGCTTTCCTTACTATCTTCTAACATGCTATAACATATTCACCATTGTCCAAACTATGAGAATGTTGATTTATTCAACCTTCTGAAAACGGTTTTTAACTAAGAACTTATAATCTATGATTTAATCTCAAAGTTAAAACCAACATATCTCTTACTAGCTACTATTCATGACTATCTCTCATCATTAAGAAGTTAGTATCCTGTATTGATTATCTATTATTACTAACCTTCTTCATTGAGTAGTTAGTGTTTTATATTGATCATCTATTGTTACTAACCTACTCAAGTATTTTATGCATACATCATATACTGTTTTAAAAGCATTTATAGAAGCTTCAATCTGAAATGAATTCATTCTCATAAGCTTCTCTACATTAAAGAGTTTATCCTTCACATATATATTTCTTGGTAATATGTTCCTCAAGTTATCAAACACTAAATTACCATGTTCAACAAAAGGATAAAATTCATATGATGTACACAAATGTTTCTATGCATAAATACAACACAAGACTCATTACGAATTGAACTTACTTAACTAGAGAAGGTTCATCATGTGGAACCTACTTAAAAAGAATTCAATGTATGGTACCTACTCAAGAAGAGTATGTCTTGTGAAATTGTTTTAAGCTAACTATCTCATCTCCAAGTATCAACTTGAGAGGACATTGTCTAAGTTGCAGGATATAAATTTTCAAAGGGTCACAATTCAACCCCCCTTCTTGTGACTCTATATGCCACTTCAGTAATTCTGTTTTTTCTTCATGTAATTATGTTTCTGAAATTTCCAATTTCAATTTGTGGCATGCACGTTTAGGGCATTTGTCCAATGATTGTTTGTTGTCTTTGGCTAAGTCTCTTGATGTGCATTTTAGTCCTTCTAGTATATCAAATACATGTACTATTTGTCCTTTATCAAACAGAAACGTCTTCCTTTTCACTCTTTTAATAATATGTCTGCAAAACCTTTTCAACTAGTTCATTGCGATATTTGGAGGCCTTATCATTCCCCCACTCATGACAACCATAGATTTTTTTCTTACAATTGTAGATGATTACTCTCGTTTTACATGGATTTATCTTCTCACACACAAATATGATGCTTCAACTTTTATACAACAGTTTTTTGCTTTTGTTGAAACTCAATTTGACATTGTTATTAAGGCTATTAGAACAGATCATGCAAAGGAATTGGCTCTCACCGAATTCTTGGCTGCTCGAGGAACTTTGCATCAATTCAGTTGTGTTGAAAGCCACAACAGAACTCTGTGGTGGAGCTCAAACATCAACATCTTCTCAATGTTACTAGAGCCTTGTACTTCCAATCCAGAACTCCCATTTGTTTTTGGGGTGAGTGTTTGAAGACTGCCACTTTTCTCATCAACCGTACTCCTTCCAAGGTGCTAAAGGGTTGATCTCCATATAAACTACATTTTGACAAGGATCCAGATCTCTCTTCTCTTAGAATTTTTGGATGTTTGGCTTATGCCTCCACCTTGCCATCCAAGAGAAACAAACTATCTCCAAGGGCAATTCCTTTAGTGTTTATGGGCTACCCTGTTGGGTATAAAGGATACAGGCTATACAACTTGCAAACCAGAAGGTTTTTTATATCTCGTGATGTTGTGTTTCATGAGAAGTTCTTCCCCTTTCACACCATTAAATCTCACGGTGACCCAATTGACCCCTTTCCAGATATTTGTCTACCTGTTCTTATACCTAACTTACCCACCAGTGACTCCAACACTCTTCCTTCATCCTCACATACTCAAAATCAACCTGACTCACCTCAAAATGACTCCTCTACTACTGCAAATCAACCTGACCTACCTCAAACTAACTCCTCTACTACTTATAGTCTAATAAACTGTTTTAATCTTTCTCACACATTTTTTTCACTCTCTCCTCCTCTTTCTTCCTCTAACTCTCTCAATTTTCTATTTTTCACAATATCTCTACTTTATTTAGTCCATACGGGAAATATTACAATTTGGAAAATTTGAAACTTTAATACAATTTCGTTTTCTATTCTCTACGGAAAATATTGTTTATCACTCTCTCTCATATATTTTTTCAAACTTTTTTTAATCTTTCTCACACATTTTTTCACTCTCTCCCCATCTTTCTTCTTCCAACTCTATCTCATTTTTCTATTTTTCACAATATATCTACTTTATTTAGTCTCTACAGTCAATATTACAATTTGGAAAAATTGAAACTTTAATTCAATTTAAATCTAATCTCTATGGAAAATATTACATATTGCTAGTAAATATTCACGGGGTAATGTTCGGACTAACTCAATTACAGTTTAAAACTTTGTGCTTATCTACTTTAAATTAGGATTGATTTCCACGGAGTAATGTTCAGACTAATTAAATTATGTCTAAGTCTATTAATAAAAATAACACGAAAACACTTGTGCGTATGCACGAGTATTCAGTATACTGCTAGTTATCTATACAAATCACTCACTACCCAAATACCAAAATACATGTCTCCTTCATTTTTCCTTTTTACTATTTTTTTTGAAAATTTGACAAATTTTTAATATTTTGTTTTTTTACATGAGGTAATGCTGACAAATTGAATTTGTCAAAATTTTCACGGAGTAATGTTCTGACTAATTAAATTTGGCTGAGTTCGTACATAAAAATAAAGCGAAAGCACTCGTGCGTAAGCACGAGTATACTGATAGTGCTACTTAAAGTAGCATTTGAGGTTATAGTTTATAGTATTTAATTTTGATCATCTGAGGTTTATAGTTTGGAGACGAAAGGCCCCTTTCCATTCTTTTAGTTAAAATTGTATAGGTATATGAAATAGGTGGGGGGGGGGGGGGGGGGTATAAAAGCCAATTATGGGGGTCAAAAAATTAGTGATCTTTCATTTTTTCTCACATTTTTACGGTTACTTTTTTAATTAAATTCCCAATATTATTAAATGAATTTTCTCACTCTTTTTTAAGCATTAATTACAAATGTTTATTTATGTTATTTTATATTTATAAGTTAATTCAATTACTAATTTTACCAAAAACTTTAAATTCTATCTGTTATCAGCTCATCCATTATAATCTAGTATATTTGCTATCTGTTAGTTTATCTACTATTCACTTTTTTTTGTCAGACTGAGTCTTAATGGTTATAATCTCTTTAATATAGTTTAAATTTATTGGTAAAATTGATCCAAAACAGTAGTAACAAATTATAGGCCAGAAACCAGCTTGGCACTTGGATTAAGGCTCAAATAGTAGCTAGCTCATTGACATCTCTCAAGAGTAACCCTTCGATTTAGAGAAGAACAGTGTGTCAGTGTGGCCAAAACCTAGTGCAAATTAGGGACGAATCCATAACTCTTGAATAGTGAGGTCAATTTGTATAATTAAACTTAAAAAATATAATTTGCCATAATTAATTTTAGTTTTATAATCTCAAAATATTGAACTGCCTTTTATTTTATTAAGTAACTGAAATTTACAATATGTGGCAACCACAACTTTATGTTCACCTACCAATGGTTTTTCCATACCTAGGTACAGTTTGCAAAATTACAAAAAAATTCATCTACTAAAAAATTTGTAACGTGGAAAATATGACCAACTTTTATTCAAGTGCTGATTCCAATTTTGGTTGAATATATTTTTGTCCTATAAAATTTTTTGTTTTAATTTATCATGACTTTTAATTTCACGTTTTTTAAAAATACTTATAAAAGGTCAAAAAAGCATAATTAAAAGTCATGAAGCGTTATTAAAGTCATGAGGGACTAAAACTGATAAAAAAAAATGCAGCATCAAAAGTAGGTGATTTTTTAAAGATTAAAAATAAAAGGGTTTTTTTTGCCAAAAAAAAACAAAAGGGTTTTTTTTTAGCACCCCCTCCACCTACCTCCCACCCCATAAATCTCAAAATGGACAAAAATACCCCTGACATCAGGAAATTTTCCGGAAATACAACGTATGGAGATAAATTCGGGGGACTATTTTGGAGATTCCCGGATTTACCAAGAATTTTAGGTATTTTCGGTTGGAAAATGCAAACCAGATTTACCTCAAATTTTGGTAAATCCGGGAATCCCCAAAACAGTCCCCCGAGTTTATCTCTATACGCTGTATTTCAGGAAAAAATAATTAATTAAAACAGATTTCCAATAATTAAAAAAGCGTTCTACAATAATTTAAAAGATGAAACGAAAAAATAAATGAAACTGATAAAAAAAAATAACAGAATGCAACAACAAACGAAATGAAAACATGATAGAAACTGTTGGGATGGTGGCAAAACACGACGAATGATCTCATCAACGGTGATTCGACTTTGGACGTACAACTGCATTTTACTCCGAAGTTGCAACATTTGATGTCTGTCCATCATCTTTCGAACGTCATTGTCGTTCTTCACATCCATTATGATCCACCGAACACGATTATTAGCGGTCATCAGGGGGTAGCGATAAATGATACGAGTGACTTCTTGCTCCTCACCCTCCAGTTGCACCTTACTCGTTAGTTTTTCTTTGAGAACAGTGAAGGTGATGTTGTCGTCAAGCCTAGAAAAAATGGGTTTTGGTCTTTCGAAATAGACACCATCTTCTCTGTAACAGAGTATGCCCTGAGGGTGAAATGTATACGAAGTGACCATTTTCTTTTGTTGTGTGTGAAAGAAGTGAAATGTAATGGGTCTATTTATAGGGAAAATATGACACCCTAAAGTGGATTTCCACTGTTGATGAAAAGTGGGCGGCAAAATCTAGACCGTTAAGAGTGTCTAGAAAACTGGTTCAACCCAATGATTCGACTGAATCAGTGTCATGAGCTGCTGCATCTCTGTCTTATTACCCCTCTTTCCCTTTCGAAGATTGTTGCGAGTTTTATACAGATGAGAAATGTTACTCAAGTTGTTGGTAAATCTCCTCTTTATTGAATCTAGACTTTTTGCTGCTTTCACTCCCAAACCATAGATGCTCCTCAACAACTGACCGCTCCTCCTTTTTAAACTTACCAAAAATTACTTCTCCAAGAATAGTCTTAAGAGGCTCATGGTTGTGATTCTCACACACCACTCTTACCTTCCAATCAGAACTAGGAGGTAAGAGTGGTTTAGCTTTCAATGTAAACTGACAACCATGCCTTTTTGAGGACTTGTGTCTAGCAGAACACCCAACACCTACTAAACTGTATCTGCCATGTCTCTCACAACCATAAACAACCTTGTTCTTCTTCCCTTTACCATTCTCTGTGGACTCCGATCGAATAATAACAACAATGACTCTGTTGGCTTTCCTTGTATCTCTAGCCCAACGTGTCAGTTTATCTCGAGTAGGAAAGATCTCAGATGTGGTAAACACATCAGTTAAGTCCATAGTAGCCATATCTGTAAAAAAACTAAATATTAGATAAACAAAAAAAAATCCCGTGAATACAGGTATTTTCGGAGTGCAAATTAACGAACCGAAAAATACCGTTTTTAAAAAGTACTTCCGGGAAATTTTTAAAAAAAGTTTCCCAAATTTACCTTTTGGAGCGCTGTTTCCGGAGTGCAAATTCCTGAACTGGAAATACCTTCAAGCTTGATAAATCCGGGGAAAAATAAAAAAAATCCCAGAAATACCAATTTTTTTAATAAATCCGGGAATCTTAAGAAATTGTGGGGTCTGATCTGTTTTTTGTGATAATGATAGGGCGAATATTCTTAGAATGTGGTTTAAGGCCTAACTCAACCCCACAAAACCGGCTTGTAAGGTGAGGGATGCCACCCACTTATAAACTCTTTTTCAGGCCATATCCTATCCGATGTGGGACTCTTAACACACCCCCCTCACGCCCAGGACTGGACAACTGGAGCGTAACCCGAGTGGCCCGATAGCGGGTGGCCCAACGGATCTTGGGTTGGCTCTGATACCATCTTAGAATGTGGTTTAAGGCCTAACTCAACCCCACAAAACCGGCTTGTGGCATCCCTCCGGTAGTGTGGTTGAACAGGTAATGCATGAGACCAGAACCTATGGCACCCATGTTGCCTAGCTCAACCATCCTTTTGCTATACTTGACACCAGCAATGCTAAAGATGTTTCTGCAACTTCCGCTGAGTTAGTTAGAGGTTTCCTTGCTACTTCCGGTTCCGTCCATTTCGCTTTTGACCCCAATGACCAGGCTACATGGGATGCTGCTGTTCAGGCTTCCCATATGGCTGGTCAAGTCATTGACGACATCTTCTTCTTTGTTCTGAAATTGTGTTGGGAGGTAACTGCTTTATTGTTTAGTTCAGTGAAAATCTCGTTCTTTTCCCTTTTGTTCCTTCTATTGTCTTATTCAATCCCTCTGCCACTGTCATCATGTCTGCAGGTGCTCGAGGACACATCTTGTCCAGAAGAGGTGTTGGCATAGCGGATATGCGCCAGGTCAACCTCACTAACGGAGATATGGACTCTTAACAAATATACCTCTGTAATAAAAAAAATCAGAAATTACGTCAAAATGAGGTAAATTTGGAACACACTTTTTTTGAATTTTCGGATTTACCTCATTTTAATGTTTAAATGACTCTAGAGGATTATCTTTATGATACATTTAAAAAATATCAAGAAGGAAAAAATATTATCCCCTAATTTTATTAAAAAAAGAGAAAAAGAAAAGAAAACAGAAGAGAGAGTAATGAGGACTAAACCAATACTCTTTGAAAAAAAAGACAATAAAGTCAAACAAATAATAAGGAACCCCAACTTGGAGGCCCTAACATGCACAATCCAAACTAAAGATAAATTATAAGACAACTTAAAAAAATAAAATAAAAAAGCAGATCAAAAACACACTTAAATGTGAAGTTTCAACAATTATTTTATTGGTAAAAAAATCAAGATGACATGAGTTTCTAGAGTCGTTACTTAAATATGAAGTTTCAACAATTATTTATTGGTAAAAAAATCAAAATGGCATGAGTTTCTGGAGTCGTTTACTAATGGGTTTTGTGTGTTCTATGAATTTTTCAAAATAAATAAATAGTGTCATGTGAATGAATAATGTGCTTTTTAACTAGTCGTTAGCACTCTTTCTAATAATGAGAAGTGTTAGCAACACTCTCTTTGTCACTCTTATTCTAACACTCACTTTATGATTGGTTAAAATTCATGTGGTTCTCACAAAATTAATAACCCCATTTTCAAAGTGGTGAGACTCACATGAATATTAACCAATCATTGAGTGAGTGTTGAAGAGAGTGTGTAAAAGAGAGTGTTGCTAGCATTTTTCTTCTAACGATATATCGATATGGGTTAAGGAATTGTGTCAAGAACGTACCTACCAATCTACATTTTCATCTCGTGAATGTGAATAATACTAATCACTATTTCTATTAGTACATGAAGTTTGAAAAGTTTAGGGTGGCAATTGCTACTCGATTGTTGGCATACTACCCGACGCCTTTGACTGTGTTCTTAATTAATTTGAGTGAATAGACTTCGACAAAATTTAGTTAGTGCGAACATGCAAAACTAATGTAATTTTGTAGTTCAATAGTATGACTTTTTTCACTTAACTGTATTCTTAGTAAAAAAAAATGTATGCTTAAAGTTATAACTTATCCGTACGTGTCTACTATCTATCTAATCAAATAACTCATCTATGAAATATCAATTACAACCAGGGATGGATTTAGTGTAGGGCAGACCATGGTTGTTGCCCCTCCCTCTTGTTTAATATTTTTTTCTTACTGATATACTACTACTAATACTAAATAGCTGGATTTAGGATATTCTACAGTGTAGTCCCTAATATTGGTTTGGCATGAACAATTAAATACCACTATTCAAAGGTGTCACACTCACACTAAACCCTCAAATTTTCTAACAATTAAATACCCTCTTTTTGATACCCGTTTTTTTTTTAGATTAAACGGGGCTGAAAGCCCAAGAAAATTACACGGGAATCAAACGCGGAGTAGAGACTCCAATAACATCAGCATGAACAAGAAAGTTAACACTAGCAGGGGGAGACTCAAAGTAAACACATCCTTCCGGATAGGTGCAACCCAAGTTAGCTAGTCCGTCTGCAACTTTGTTGGCTTCACGGTAGATATGAAGAATACGCACATGAGTGAAGCAAGCTAGCAATTGTTTGATACGCCTCAGTAGTGGCCGACCAGCTATGCTACCATCAGTTGAACCTGTAAGACAATTAACAGCAACAATCGAATCCATTTGCAGCTCGATAGAATTGTAGCCTTTACTAGAGGCCAGCTTAATACCATCTATGGCGCCCCACAACTCAGCTAGGAAGGCTGAATTCACATGTAAGCGCTTAGCAAAACCTCCCATCCAACACCCACATGAGTCACGAACGACTCCTCCACATGCAAAGAACACCGGAAAGGCGCTCTAAAGCGCGCCATCGTTGTCGGTAAAGAACCCAACCATCTGCAGGAGGCCTCCAGCGCACCAGAACCTGATGAGATAAACGCTCATGAACAATAGCTTGCTGTCTACTGCGCGCATACTCCAAAGCATACTGAACAACTAAACCAGACGGAGCGGGAGGCCGAGTGTAGTCTTCATTATGAACTTCTTTGTTGCGCCAAAACCAGAGATAGTAACAACCGGTAGCCCAAACATCACACCACTGGAGCACAGCTTCTAACTTAGCACTATTGAGCAGATTCCCATTCAACCAATCCAACAAATCCACTCCAAAAAAATCAGACCGGAAGGTAGAAGGAATTAAGGAGATCCAAAAGGAGACATCAAGAGGGCAATCACGGAGCACATGTAAAATAGTTTCATTTATGTTACGACAACGAGAACAAAAAACATCGCCATTACCCCAGCGACCACAATAGTCTTTGGTGGCGAGCTTGTCATGGAAGAGCTGCCAAATAAAATACTGAATTCGTTCCGGAACTTGAAGATTCCACACCTTATCCCAAGAGTCCATGCTAAGAGATTGATCAAAATTGCACAGATTGTTATAAGCAATCGACACCGTGAATTTTAGGAACCTTCCCTGTGCCAATATCTCTCCGGGCCATCAAACAAGCAAATGAGCGGGAATATTAGAAATTTGTTGCAGAATATCCAGCGGCAACATCTTTGGACATTTGGGCGACTTCCAATTGCCTCCATCATCAACAATATCGCCACGCACTGTGTTAAACGCGTTGGCGGATATGCTAGCCGCATGATCAACAAGTCTAAGGCTATCATTAATCCACTTGTCCTTCCACAAATTAATAGTATCTCCATTTCCGAGAGACCAAGCTTCCATAGAGTTCAAATCATCCCAGCTATTGTAGATAGCCTTCCAAAGCGTTGAGTCTGTTGTTTTTACTTGTATATGTCCGGCCTCAAGGGAGCCTCTCCCATATTTACCATACAGAACTCGATACCAGATGCTATTGGAAGGAGTTCTAAGCCCCCAAGCAAGTTTCATGATACAAGCCTTATTCATAATGGCAAGGTCTCTAATGCCCAAACCTCCGAGAGTCTTTGGCAAAGTCAAGGTTTTCCATTTGATCAAATGCATACGTCGGGATTCATCCGTATCCCCCCAAATAAAGCCTCGTTGCAATTTTTGGATTTCATTCAAACAACTTCTAGGTACCTGCATGCTCATCATAGAGTAAACAGGAATAGCTTGAATAACCGATTTTGATAAAGTCACTCTCCCCGCAAAGGACAAATGTTTAGCCTTCCAGCCCGAAAGCTTTTCTTTCACCTTGTTAATAAGATGACTAAAATCGTCTTTCCTCGGGCGCTTGCCAAGAAGCGGGACCCCCAAGTATTTCCCCATGGAGGCGCTAATTTTAAAACCGGAAAGACGAGCTAACCTGTTCCTTAAAGTGGAGTGGACGTTCTTAGAGAAGAAGATGTGGGTCTTCTCCGTGCTCACCAACTGACTGGACATGGAGCAAAAAACGTCTAAGGTGTGTATGACACTATGCATGTTTTCCTCAGTTGCTTTGCCAAAAAGGAGCAGATCATCTGCAAACATAAGATGAGAAACATCCGGATCTTGCCTACCTGGTTTGATGGGCGTCCAAGCCCCCTTATCAACTTGCTCAGCAATAAGATGCGTCAACTTGTCCATACACAAGACAAAAAGGTAAGGAGAGATCGGATCACCCTGGCGAATACCACGTTGAGGAGCAAAATAGTCTGACCTGACTCCATTCCAGAGAACATTTGTCTTGACACTAGTGATACCATGCATAATGATGTTCTGAATAGAAGGTGGAAGGCCAATCTCAGCCAACACCTCCGCAATGAAACTCCAACGGATTCTATCATAAGCTTTAGCTAAATCCACTTTTATAACAAAGAAACCATTCCTCCCCCGCATCTTGTTCATAGAATGAAGAAGCTCTTGGGCTACTACGATATTCTCATGAATACTACGGGTCGGAATAAAGCCTGTCTGATATGGGGAAATGATATGAGGCATATGAGGCTTTAGGCGATTTACAATGACCTTAGTGACCACCTTATAGGAGACATTGCAGAGGGAAATGGGCCGGAATTGAGAAACAAATTCTGGCTTGCTAACCTTGGGAATAAGACAAATATCCGTCAAGTTAATTCTACCCAATTTGATCGGATCCTTCCAAGCTTCACGAATGAAATCAATAAAGTCACCTGCAATAAGATGCCAATTGGCTTGATAGAAACAAGCTTGGAAACCATCTGGGCCAGGAGCTTTCCATGCCTTCATGGAGAAAATAGCTTTTTCAATCTCTTCTACCTCCACATCTCTGCCAATCTGAGCTATATCCTCTACCTCTAATTTATGGAAGCCAAATTGATAGGCATGGATATTATTGTTGTCTCCTTGCTCAGTCAAAAAATTTTGAAAGAAGCTGTTCACATGCAATTGGGTAACACTCTCATCAGTCAACCAAGCGCCATCATCCCCACGCAATAAGTGTATTCTATCTCCATCTTGTAGCCACTGAGTTCTAGAACGTTGATTCCACATAAGCTCCTCCCTGTAAAGAATGTCATTTAGCTCACTATGGAGGGATTTCTCAAGATCTATAAGAGACTTATTGATAGTTCCTTCATGATATTTCCTTTGAATACCCCCTAGCCTAGCTAGGAGCACCTTCTTTTGTTTTTTACACAACCAAAGATGTCCTTCTTCCATTGCGTAAGGTGCTGCTCCAAAGAAGTTAATTTATTTTCAAAAGTATCAACGGGTCTCCACCAATTAACCAAATCATCTTTAAATTGTGCATGAGTTAACCAGGCATTCTCAAAACGGAAAGGTCTCTCCCGTCTATCTAGAATATTACCAATCAAACACACCAAAATAGGATGATGATCAGAGAATTTTACTCTCGGAAGGACTTTGACAAAAGCATTCGGAAAGGCCACTCTCCATCTATCATTGCACAGCGCTCTATCCAAGCGAACAAACAATCTATCAGTCAAGCCAGTACGAGGCCCCCTCCAAGTAAATTTTGGCCCAACCGAGCCTAAATCAAGAAGACAACAACGATGGATTCTCTCCTGGAAGAGTTGTTGCTTTCCTAAATTTGGATTCCCACCACCCTTCCTTTCACTGGAACTTAGAATATCATTCAGATCACCTGCAATCAACCATTGACCATGCATGTTGTTACTTATTCGCAAGAATTTGCTCCAAAGCTCTCCACGCAAATCATCATTTGGACTAGCATAAGTTGGAGAAAAATACCATCTCCAACCATCTTGCATAGTGACCTGGAAATGTATAAATTGAAAGTCATTAGAAACCTCCACAAGGTCCACAAGGTTTGTTTTCCAACCGGTAACAATACCACCAGCAAAACCTCTATTCTCAGCGAAAGTGAAACCATCAAAACCAAGTCTCCGGAAAGTATTTTCCAAACGGGAAGGATCACTACGAGTTTCCATAATCACAAAAATTTCCGGTCTATGCATATCAATGTATTGTTTGCAATTCAGGAATAACGCAGAATCGGCAATATACACGATAGTTCCAAATCGTAATTTTGTTTAAATTCATTAAAACTTATTTGGAGCAGAACCAAATCAACAAGAGAGGCGAAATTAGAGGCGTGGGGTCTCAACGACCACCTCCATCTACGAATCATCGCGGCTATCAATTCCGCTTGCTCATGAGCATCCATAAATTCCTCGAGACTCCATCATTCCAAAGATCATCCAAACATCTGGTGGGAGTGGGGGTGTGAGAAATAATGACTATATTAGGATCAGGTGGTCTTGTTGGATGAAGCCCAATTGGCCCACTGAGAGAAGACGTAGTGGTGTCCAAGTCCATATCATTTGTGGCTTCATTTTTTTTACTAAAACTAGCGGTCCCACCAGCCACGTGGCGATCTCCAGGGGTTGATGTTGGGAAAAGAGTAACTGTTCCTTTTTTTATGTGCGCTGCATCACCAGATTTTTCCCCAACATTGGTAACGTTTTTGTCAGGTTTGGAACCCCTGTTGTTCTCCAAATTTGTTTTATTATGTTCAGCTCGTGGGGCCCTTGTTGTTTCGATTCCTGTCTTATTCAGCGCGTGGGACCCGGGGGTGACAACTATGGGGGATACCACTTGGCTAGGCATTTTTTTCCTTGAAAAATTGTTTTCAATAGCTTTTACGTGCGCCGCAATTTGCTCCTCTTGGCCAGCTGATTGTTCAAAGCTGGGGTCCACCTCACCATCATTGCTAATTAAAATGTTGGAACGAGATCCGCCTGTGGCGGTAGTGGAATTAAGTGTCGCCAGAAGAACACGACCTCCATTGCCGGCCGGACCAACTTTATCCTTTCCTTTTTTCTGCCAACGCTGTTTCTGAACAACTTTCCAAGGCCCATCAGCTGGTGCATTCCCCCCCCCCCCCCATTAATGATATTTCCACCATAATTATCAACTGGTATCTCCCCATTTGGAACCTCCGGTACTGACTTGGAAACGCATTGATCCTTGTGATGCCCAAACCTTCCACATGCCATACATAACATATGGAGCCCTTCATATTCAATCTTGTAAATATGATTCTTAAGCTCAAACATAGCAAGCAAAGGTGCATCCAGGTCAACCTCAACACACAATCTTGCATATTTCCCACGACCCACAACTTGCGTTGTTTCATCCACTTTGACTGTTCGTCCAATTCTATCACCCAAGAAGAACAGAAAGTCAGAATGGTAATATTCCACCGAAGCTCCGCAACCTTATGAACCTCACCCCAAACCGCAACCTTATTGATCTCTCCTTTTACCAAGTAGAATTCAAGGTCTAAAATTGGGTCTCCATTCACGTCTCCCCAATAATTTGACTAGACAAGGCCTAGGTAATGATCATATATCAACCATGGACCGTTGGAGAGCGCACTATTGTGATCATCTCATGGGGCTTAGTGAGAGATATACGATGAAAGTAGAATTCGCAACCAAGATCAATTAGATTCATGGCACCTGTTTTCTTCACCCACATCCGATTCAACCGGGAGTCTCTTTACATAAATTTCAAGGGCTTTAAAACCTATACGTCAACCATCAATAATTTGACTAGTAATCCTTGCTTCCAAGGCCTACATAGATCGCGTTCTTGCAAGACTTGCGACAGAGGACCATTCATCATTCACCTCAATTGTTAGTCATCACCTCATCCATTATTACTCATCACCTCATTAATTTATTATTCATCACCATCCTCAACTATTAATCATCACCACCCTCAATTATTAATCATCACCTCATCATTTATTAATTTAAATCACACCTAAGGACCTTTTCTTCACTTAGGGATCATTTTGACACACCAAAATAAATTTAAGAACTTAGGAATTCAACAAAGACAAAGTTTTGGAAGATCCCCACGGAGGCGCGCACATTGGCGCGCGTTAGAAAGCGCGCAAGAAGCGCGCGCGGTAGTCGCTCTAACTCTCAAAGTTTACTGTCCTTGATGAGAGGTGTGCGCGCGAGGTTACGCTGCAGAGGACGCCACAAGCAAAATGGCGCGCCTTGATCTTGATCAAGCCTTGGCGCGTAAGTTTCTTGCGTCTTGCGCGCAAGATGGCGCGCAAAGGCACCATTTCAGACACAGCGCCAAGTTGCCGGCAAAGATCGGCGCCCCCTCCTGCGCCACACACACACACACACGGTTCTTGGACACAGGCGCCAAGTTGCCCAAAGAATGGCGCCCCCTCTGCACGACCCACACTCACAATTTCAAGAAACGGCGCCAAAATGCTAGGCATTTGGCGCCCCCCCCCTTTCAACCCATACCCAACACACTTCAAAAACCTAATTTCTTCCAAACAAATTAATTCTCACATAACTACACCAACATAGCCAATGAATTATTAATGCTAATTATCATGTTTACTTGTTCATGCTCATATGACCAAATCATCAAACATACACTATGCATATATCACCACTCATGCTTCCAAAACAACAATCAACATGCTATAACCAAATTCAAGCATTTAAACATCAATTATACAATCAACATACAATCAACATACAATCAACATACAATCAACATACAATCATTCCTAGAGCTATTCTCACTATAATACACATCCTACAAGTTATCAAAAATGTAATGGAGATTCCCCAACCTTGGGTGAGCTAAAGCTTCAATCAACCACCAAGAAAACAACCAAATGAGGCCTCAAAATCGATTTCCAGCCCCCAACGAAAATAACCTTGCTTGGTGACAAATGGAAATTCAAAATAATGAGAATGGGTCTATGGGACTCATAGAAATGGGACATGCAAAGGTAATGAGGGTGATTAGAACCAAGGTTTTCACTTACCAACACCAAGCTTGAGAAAAGTTCCTTCCTTTCCTCAATAACCAGCTGAACGTGAGCTTCCCCTTTCTTTGGGTATCCATGGAATTTCAAAAATGTAGAAGATGAGCTTAGGAACTATTAGAAATGGAACTAGGAAGAAAAATGATGAAGTTCAAGGTCAAGAATGTGACTTACCACCAAGAATCAAAGAAAACTTTCCTCCTCCTCTCCCCTCCTTGTTCGCCGTCAGCTCTCTCCCTCCTCTCTTCTATTCTATTTTTTTCTTCTTTCTTTCAAAATGAGGGTTTGGTCTCTCAAGTTAGGACCCCTACCCCTTAAGACTACTATTGGGCCTAAATAATGGCCCTTGGGCCTTATTCTCCACCCCTACTTATTAATTCCTTTCACCTCCTGTAAATAAAATAAATCCAACTTAGTACTTATTTAAAATAATTTAGACCCCTCTTAGATAAAATAAACCCAACTTAATGAATTAATTTAATTAAGTGTTGCAAGCCTTAAATAACTTAATTAATTAAATAATTAAATTATTTTGGGCGTTACAACTCTCCCCCACTTAAAGAATTTTCGTCCTCGAAATTACATCGAATCGAACAACTCTGGATAAGCCTCCTTCATCTTGCTTTCCAACTCCCAAGTCATGCTTTCCCCCACAGCTCCTAGCCAAACTACCTTCACCAAATTGATCTCTTTGCCTCTTAAGACCTTCACCTCACGATCCTCAATTCTAACTGGCATTGTCTCCACCGTAAGGTTCTCCCTCACCTCTACATCATCCATCTGCACTACGTGAGGCAGATTGTCCGCACATATTTCAAATCGAGACACGTGGAATACATCATGTAGATTAGCAAGATTAGGTGGCAAGGCCACCCGATAAGCAACTTTCCCAACTCTCTCTCGAAACTGATATGGTCCAATAAAGCGTGGGGTTAACTTCTTAGACTTCAACGCACGGCCTACACCGTCGTCGGAGTAACTCTTAGAAATACATGATCACCCGCTTTGAAATTCTAGATCCTTCCTTCTCTTATCATGGTAACTCTTCATGCCTCACTCGTGAAGCCTTCATCTTCTCTCTAATCATCTTCACTTTCTCTGTGGTCTCACGCACCAACTCAGGACCTAGCACCGCACTCTCTCCAGTTTCGTACCAACACAATGGAGTCCTACACCTCCTCCCGTACAATGCCTCGAAAGGCGCCATTCCGATACTCGAATGAAAACTGTTATTGTAAGTGAATTCAATCAGTGGCAAATGTGAATCCCATGAACCCCCCGCCGAGAACACATGCTCTTAACAAATCCTCTAGTGATTGAATTGTCCTCTCACCGCGCCCATCATGCTGGGGTGATATCTTTGAACTCAACCTCAATTTGGAACCCAAAGCCTCTTGCAAACTTCTCCAAAACTCGGAAGTGAACCTTGGATCCCTATCAGACACAATACTCAGAGGTACACCATGCAACTTCACAATTGTCTTGACATAGATATCTGCTAACCTCGGCACTGGATAAGTGATATTAATCGGTAGAAAGTGTGCGATTTAGTCAACCTATCAACAACCACCCATATGGTATCAAACCCTCATTTGTAGTCGCAAACCGGTCCACAAAATCCATGGAGATACAATCCCACTTCCATTCAGGAACGTCTAATGGTTGCATCAACCCTGCCGGCTTTTGATGTTCTACCTTAGATTTCTGACATGTCATGCAAGCATACACAAACTGAGCCACATCACGCTTCATACCAGGCCACCAAAACAACTTCTTCAGATCTTGGTACATTTTCGTAGCTCCGGGTGAATACTCAACTTACTACGATGACCTCTTCTAGAATTGCCTTTTAATTTCATCATCACTAGGAACACAAATCCTCCCACGGTACCTTAACACATCATGCTCATCTATCACATAATCTCCACTGAGAGTGGTCAATCCCAACCGCAATCTCAACCGGTTTAATATCCTTCTTTGAGCTTCCCGAATAACATTCAAGAAGTCATTGTGAATCCTCAACACACCCAAACTCACACTCTTAGGTGTCACCTCGCAGACTAGACTCAAATCTCTGGCTGTTCAATCAATTCAAGCTCCTTCACCATCATTGCGAGAAACATGCAAAGATTTCCTACTCAAGGCGTCGCCACCACCACATTAGCTTTCCCGGATGATAGTTCAAACTAAAGTCGTAGTCTTTCAAACAATTCCAACCATCTCCTTTGTCTCATATTTAATTCCTTCCGGTCAAACAGACATCTGCAATCCCTTATGATCTTTGAATACCTCAAACCTAGAACCATACAAATAATGTCTCCAAATCTTCAAGGCGAAAACAATTGCTTTGCAAGCTCTAGATCATGTGTAGGATAGTTCTTTCTCATGAATTCTCAACTGCCTTGAGGCATAGGCCACAACCTTACCATTCTCGCATTAAAACACCTCCTAGCCCCATTTTAGATGCATCACAATACACTACAAAAGGCTCTCCGGACTTAGGCAATGTCAAAACAGGTGAAGTTGTCAATCTCTTCTTCAATTCTTGAAAGCTTTCCTCACATTTGGAATCCCACACAAAAGCCTTTCCTTTACAAGTTAGCTGAGTTAGCGGAAGTGCTAACTTAGAAAACCCCTCAATAAATCTTCTATAATAACCTGCTAGTCCAAGGAAACTTCTAATCTCAGTAACTGACTTAGGAGCCTCCCACTGCATCACTGCCTCAACCTTAGATGGGTCTACCGCAATCCCATCGCCAGAAATAATGTGACCAAGGAAGCTAACTTTCTTCAACCAAAAGTCACACTTTGACAGTTTAGCATACAACTTTTTCTCTTTCAACACTTCTAGCACTAACTTCAGATGCTCTGCATGATCTTCTTCGGACTTGGAGTACACCAAAATATCATCTATGAAAACCACCACAAATCGATCCAAGTAGTCATGGAAAATACGGTTCATGTATTCCATAAATACCCCTGGTGCATTAGTGACACCAAACGGCATTACAGAATACTCATAATGTCCATACCTCGTCCTGAATGCTGTCTTTTGAATATCCTCATCTTTCACTTTAATCTGATGATAGCCCGATCTCAAATCAATTTTGCTAAACACCTTAGCACCAACTAGCTGGTCCATCAAATCGTCAATTCTCGGAAGTGGATACTTGTTCTTGATTGTTACTTTGTTCAGCTGTCTATAATCAATGCAAAGTCGCATACTTCCATCTTTCTTCTTCACCAAAAGTACTGGCGCTCCCCAGGGTGACACACTAGGTCTTATGAATTTCTTCTCAAGTAAATCCTCCAATTGACTCTTCAACTCGAGATAGTTCGGATGCGGACATCCTATATGGAGCCATGGACACGGGTCCAGTACGTGCACTAGGTCAATACTAAACTCAACTTCTCTTTCAGGTGGCACACCTGGGATTTCATCGGGAAATACTTCAGCAAATTCACGAACTACGGGCAGTTCTTCAATCTTGGCTTGACCCTCAACTGATAAAGACGCCGCCAAGGTAAACAACTTGGCTTCCCCTTCATGGCCTTATGCAAATCGACGAGAATGCAACATAACAGATTCTTCCTCCCGTGAGTTAGGAAAACTCACGCGGATCTACTAGCACAATTGATATGCACATGGTTATCAACTAACCAGTCCATACCAAGGATGACGTCCAAACCTCCTAATGGCAAACAAATTAGATCAACAAGAAACTCTCTGCCGAAAGCCGACAGAGGACATCTAGCACACATCAGGGAAGTAGTTCACGAACCTTTGGTGAAGTATCAATAACCATGTCCCTTCTCATAGTAGACATAACAAGACCAGATTTTCAAACACATAAGGCAAAGAATGAATGAATGTGTTGCACCAAAGTATCAACAATAGCTATTAAAGGAGTACCATTAATGAAACATGTACCTCTAATATCGTTGTCCCCTCGGATCCCGCCAATGCAAATACCTTCCTTTAACCGCTTCCTTCTTGGACTTGGGACATTTTGCACTAACATGCCCCACCACCTCACGCAGATAAAGCGGACAACTTCTTTCTTCTCACGGGCATTAGACTTGTGACCTCTTTGTCCACACTTGTAACAACGAACTTCGGGCACTCAATGCTCTTATGGTCGGGCTTCTTGCAAGAAAAAACATACAATACGTAGCTCCCACACTCCCACTTGAACTCTTACCTCACCTACCTTCCATTTCCCTTTGCCTCCACTCACATCATATGGTTTCCCTCGGAATTGAGCATTCTTTTTCTCTCTTACCATCTTATAGGTGCAAAGATCTTGTCTTCTTCAAAAATTCTACACTTATCCACTAGCTTGGCAAAGTCTCGAATTTCACGGTATCCAATAGCCTTCTTAATGTCGGGATGCGACCCATTTTCAAACTTCACACACTTGGAGAATTGAGTGCGGTCATTTTCATAATAGGGACAAAACTTGACTAACTCTTCAAATTTGGTCGCATACTCACCATGCGATTTGTTGCCTTGCTTGATTCAAGAAATTCCACCTCCTTTTTAGCCCTCACGTCCTCCGGATAATACTTTCTAGTGAATTCTTCCTTGAAAACTTCCCAGTGATTTCCTCCTCGCCAGACTTCTAGTCTTTGTTTCTTTCTCAACCACCAATCATCCGCCTCTTCCTTCAAAGATGTGTGTCCCAAACCTCACTTTCTGTGCGTAGGAGTGCATGCCATCACACGGAAAATACGCTCAATCTCCCTTAGCCAAGTCGAGCTCGTCCGGTCATACCTACCCTTGAAGGTAGGCGGGCTCTCTCGCTGAAAAGTGGCTAGCTTACGGTCCTCTGCGTCTTCTCTACCGCCCGCTGCTCCCCATAGCTTTGTGCTATGGCTTGCAGAAAGCCTCTCGCTAAAGCAAAGATCAATCCTTCCGGCCATTCTCAACCTAACAACTGCGGCATTAACATTCGTTAAGAAACAATTAACACTACCTAGTTGTCATAGATACTATAGCCAGACACTTAATGGGACGGACATCAAGCGCTCTCGATACCACTAATGTAACACCCCCTTATATTCAAAACTAATTCAATTACTAAAATCGGAGTTTTTCAAAAACTTTCCACGCACCTCGAAGAGGGTGGTACATTTAATGAAAAAGACGTCACACATATTTAACAAATTCAAATTCATCAATTGCATAAATGCATAACATAGTCTCATGGTCAAATCCATCAAAATCACCTGTTTAGTGTTTACAGTAATCCATCAAATTTATCGCAGCACAGCGGAAAATAAACGGAGTTCACATACTCAGTACATAATTCAGAATAGGTTCAATACATAACCATAACTAAATAATACTAAGACCCCAACCCCGGTGTTACTATCAGAGCTGACTCAACAAAACCCCAGGGGCACAGCACCATCACTCAGAACCACCTGTTTGTCGCCACGAGAGCAGGCAACAATAAATGCTAGGGTGAGTCTCTTTACATAAATTATAACAAGTAAAATAGGCATTATAATTAGAAAACATCTAGGCATCCACAATACACGATAATAGCTGAATCAACCATCAACAATATCTTATGCAAGTATGAGTATATGCATGTGTGCAATATGCATGTGGATCCATAATCATCACCTCATTTGGCCGAAGCCACATCGTCCTACATCCTTCGTCACGTAATGCATATGAAATATGCGACACCATGACAATGCATTAACAACGTTACGATTCATCACCACAATTATTTAACTCACCATTTTTTGGGCGGAGCCACGTCATCATTCATCATTCACCTCAATCGTTAGTCATCACCTCATCCATTATTACTCATCACCTCATTAATTTATTATTCATCACCATCCTCAACTATTAATCATCACCACCTCAATTATTAATCATCACCTCATCATTTATTAATTTAAATCACACACTAAGGACCTTTTCTTCACTTAGGGATCATTTTGACACACCAAAATAAATTTAAGAACTTAGGAATTCAACGGCACAAAGTTTTGGAAGATCCCCCATGGAGCGCGCGCATTGGCGCGTTAGAAGAGAGCGCGCAAGAAGCGCGCGGGTAGAGTCGCTAACTCTCAAAGTTTACATCCTTGATGAGAGGTGTGCGCGAGGTTACGCTGCAGGAGGCCTTGCGCAAAATGGCGCGTTGATCTTGATCAAGCCTCAAGCGCGTAAGTTTTGCGCGTCTTGCATGCAAGATGGCGCAAAGGCACCATTTCAGAACACGAGCGCCAAGTTGCCCAAAGAATGGCGCCCCCCCTCTACGCACACACACACACACACACGGTTCTTGGACACAGCGCCAAGTTGCCCAAAGAAGCTGGCGCCTCTGCGCACGACCCCCACACTCACAATTCAAGCAACCAGCGCCAAAATGCTAGGCATTGGCGCGCCCCTTTCAACCCATACCCAACACACTTCAAAAACCTAATTTCTTCCAAACAAATTAATTCTCACATAACTACACCAACATAGCCAATGAATTATTAATGCTAATTATCATGTTTACTTGTTCATGCTCATATGACCAAATCATCAAACATACACTATGCATATATCACCACTCATGCTTCCAAAACAACAATCAACATGCTATAACCAAATTCAAGCATTTAAACATCAATTATACAATCAACATACAATCAACATACAATCAACATACAATCAACATACAATCATTCCTAGAGCTATTCTCACTATAATACACATCCTACAAGTTATCAAAAATGTAATGGAGATTCCCCTAACCTTGGGTGAGCTAAAGCTTCAATCAACCACCAAGAAAACAACCAAATGAGGCCTCCAAAATCGATTTCCATTCAACGAAAATAACCTTGCTTGGTGACAAATGGAAATTCAAAATAATGAGAATGGGTCTATGGGACTCATAGAAATGGGACATGCAAAGGTAATGAGGGTGATTAGAACCAAGGTTTTCACTTACCAACACCAAGCTTGAGAAAAGTTCCTTCCTTTCCTCAATAACCAAATTGAACGTGAGCTTCCCTTTCTTTGGGTATCCATGGAATTTCAAAAATGTAGAAGATGAGCTTAGGAACTATTAGAAATGGAACTAGGAAGAAAAATGATGAAGTTCAAGGTCAAGAATGTGACTTACCACCAAGAATCAAAGAAAACTTTCCTCCTCCTCTCTCCCTCCTTGTTCTTGTCGTCGACTCTCTCCCCTCTCTCTTCTATTCTATTTTTTCTTCTTTCTTTCAAAATGAGGGTTTGGTCTCTCAAGTTAGGACCCCTACCCCTTAAGACTACTATTGGGCCTAAATAATGGCCCTTGGGCCTTATTCTCCACCCCTACTTATTAATTCCTTTCACCTCCTGTAAATAAAATAAATCCAACTTAGTACTTATTTAAAATAATTTAGACCCCTCTTAGATAAAATAAACCCAACTTAATGAATTAATTTAATTAAGTGTTGCAAGCCTTAAATAACTTAATTAATTAAATAATTAAATTATTTTGGGCGTTACAACAACTATCTCGGGGCACTCATGATCACCATGTTTCTTCTCAATGATTTGCAAATCCATGGCAAAGCTAGAGTATTTTCCAAAACCATTCGACCCAGCATTCGCATGAGTGGTATGATCAGCTTTACCACTAGCTGAGTCACTTCCAGCCTCAATGCCCAACACAGTTTCTTTATAAGAACGTACAGCGGGGTGTTCTTCTTCCGTGGGATTCACCAGGTCCTCGTAACTAATAGGAACCGTGGAAACATTGGAGAAACTATGGTCCCCTCCTTTAACTTTCTTCGTATTTCGTTCCCGTAAGTCTTCTTCCTCCTTAGATTCGTCTCGATCAATATTACCCATTATTGATACACGCTAATAGCTTCTTCTCAACCAATAAGAAAAGGTACCCCTCACCCCAATAGAGCTGGCTTCCAACAGGGACCAGAGTATCAGATCTCACTGGTTCTAGGCGAAGACGACGGCTAGAGTTGCCCGTTTTATTATTGATGAGTTTTGTGATATGAAGGAATGACGTGCCCGTATTAATGTTATTAATATTTTTAGATTAACGTCGTGCACGACTTATATAAAAGAGATATATAGTATATGGTATGCATGATATAGATACTATTATGATTTAATATTTGTAATTATTTTTTTTGTTATTATTTTTCACCCCCGAGTACTCAATTCCGGGATACTTCCCTGATTACAACTTTACTTTTAATCTTGATACATCATCAAAAGTGAGGTCATTGAGATCATTCAAATTTATTTTGAAAAAAAAAATCTACTAGCTCTCACTTAATTACTATTTAAACTACTGATAAATATATAAAACACGGAATTAATATTTGTCACTAATACATAAAAAAAATATAAGACAAATATTTATTTGTCACTGAGAAATATAAGAAAAATGGACAAATAATTTTTGATGATACATAAAGCAAAGCACGAGACAAATATTTGTCATTAATAATTATAATTTATTGTTCAAATGAGTTGTTGAACAAAATTTCGTATAATTCTCATGGACGGGACAAATCTTTGTCACTGATATATTAAAAAACACATGAGAAATATTTGTCACTCAAAAAATTACAAATGAAACACGACAAATATTTGTGTCTGATACATAAAAGAACATGCACGAGACAAATATTCGTCATTAATAATTATAGTTTATAGTAAAAGCTATATATACGGGGAAAAATGAGCTAAAAAATTTGTTACGATTTTACTTTTAAGATAATATATCATTTTATTGAAAGAATATACCCTTATGTTGCAAATAAATTCACGTACGTCTTTTTTTTTTGGTAATAAACATGTACGTATGTATTTTTCTTAGAAAAGTAATTCATTTTTTACATGAAAAAAATGATTTATGTAATATGATAATATGTCTGAAAGCATTAGTGCTTAGAATAACAAATATGAAAGAAACAGGCGAAATATGTAAACAAAAGCACCAGTGGTCTAGTGGTAGAATAGTACCCTGCCACGGTACAGACCCGGGTTCGATTCCCGGCTGGTGCAAAATTTGTCTTTTTATGCTAAATAAATCTGATGTATGCCTTTATGCGAAAATCAACATTTGAACCATTACCTTTACGTTTTTTCCTTGTTTTTACGACCAAATTTTTAGATTTGTGTTCAGTGTTCACTACTACTACTAACTTACTCCAAACTCAAACTGCATTTATATGCTTACAATATGAGCAAAGAAAGAAAATATCTGCATTTATATGCTTACAATATGGCTAGCTATAGAATCACGTCACTCTCTGGACATACTAGTATGCCACAACGCCATACTTTAAAAAGAGTTTCAGAAATCTTTACAACATTAAATGAGGTTTTGGTGAAAACTAGAAATAGCTAGTATAAAAGTTTCTTTTTTGCATATGACGTAGTAGGGATAAGATTAGATTAGGTGGTCAGCACTTTGAAATTGGTTAAGTTGAGTGCGTGTCACACACATACATACACTACCAACCTCTTTGCATCATTTACTTTACTGTGTCTCAGTAACAATATACCCGTGTATACGCACGAGTGTTATTGTGTTATTTTTATTAATTAAATTAGATATAATTTAATTAATCCGAACATTACTTTTGAAAACTAAAACTAATTTAAAGTAGATAAACAAAAAGTTTCAAATAGTAATTGAGTTAGTTCAAACATTACCCCGTAAATATTTACAAGCAATATGTAATATTTTCCGTAGATATTAGAAAATAACATTGTATTAAAGTTTCAAACTTTTCAAATTGTAATATTCCCTTAGAGACTAAATAAAACTTTTCGATAGAGAAAAATGGAATATTAAAAAGGAGACGTGTAAATGAAATTAAAGTAGATGTATTGAGAAGTTTCATAACTTTAGAATATTTTCCTCAATTGACATTTTTAATCGTTAGCGAATAATACGAAATTTATTTTATCAGTAGTAAAATTATACCAACATGTAACATTTTCCCGTTGTAACTCAAAAGTATAATAATAAAATTAGGAATTTGAAGAGAGTGAGAGGGGGAATAGAGGGGAGAGAGATAGAGAGAAAATTGAGAAAGATAAGAGTGAGAGAGGAAATAGAATAATGTGTTTTAAATGCGTGATAAAAATGTTAAGAGATGATGTGAGACCCAGTAAATATAAAAAGTGAGATTAAATAATTGAGAATTGACATCTTTGTCCTCAAAAAATTGGTTTTAGATAAGAGTAATTTAGTATTTTTGGTAGTGGTTGTTACAATTTATTAGAGACCACCAAGTCAACAACAATAAAGTCAAAGATAATTGACAACTCAACATCCAAGTCAGCAGACCAAATGGACAGCAAGGACATTGTACACGCAGAAGAAGAAGACAACACCACTTAGTCAAAGAGTAAAGCAAGCCTGCATCCTATCTTGTAATTAGGGTTCAATTCACTCAATTAATTGTAATTGGTTTTCTGTTTTGAATCTGTTAATTTGTATAACAGATTAACAACCTTTCTGTTAGAGAGTGAGATTTATCCACTCTCATATAAAAACCTTTCTGTAATCGTATTGTTGAAATAATGAAAAAGAATGAAAACAGAGTTTTCAGTCTCTGAATAGTTTCTATATGGTATCAGAGCTGAGAGCATCGGTAGCTTCATTGGTGGTTGCAAAATTTACCTGTGGCTGTGAGGTAGAGACTTCTTTGGAGTCTTTGCTGGTAGTTGATGCTGGACCATCAGAGTTCTTGGAACTAGAATTGGATTTTGGCTTTGAGGCTTCAAAATTTTCATCGAAGCGATACCGGCATTCCCGCCTTTGGATGCCCATATTTGTTGCACGGTTGACAAAGTCGGACGTGATCACGGTGTGTAGCTATCATCCGCGGGGGGCGGCACGCCTCTTCCACGCCACGCCCGCGATTGTTCCTGCCACGTCCACGGTTATTGGATTGAAAATTGCGCGAGGCTTGAGCGAAGTTGGCACTGACTGGTGTAGTCGTCAATTCTTGGCGATGTTTGTCAAGTTGGGCTTCTTGGACTAGCAAGAGTGCTTCAATATCAGAGAGACCTGGTGAATCAGGGCGGCCATAGATCATCATCACAAATCCTCCATATTCTTTCAGGAGGCCATCAAGAAGCACGTCTATCTTGTCTTGATCTCGTAATAGGTTCTCCTATGGAGATTAAAGAATCACCAAGAGCATGAATCCTCAGGATATACTCTGAAATCGAACGGTTTGCCTTTTTGGTGTTCATGAACTCTGATCTTAGTTGACGAACCCTAGCCTTGAGGTGTGAGTAGTAATCTTTGGTGAATGCGATCCCACACCTCGTGAGAGTGTTTGCATGTGAGGACACGAGGTAGAGCGGTGTCAGAGAGGGTGGAGAGCAACCAAGTAAAGAGTAATTGATCTTGTACTAACCATTGTTAAAGACGCGACGGAGACTTTGTCTGCGAGTTTGCTTGCTTCAGAGTCATACTTCGCCGGAATGGATGGATTCACCAAGAACCGGTGAAGTTTATACGAGGTGATGATTCCCTCGACTTGCTGATTCCACATGAGGAAATTTTTGTCCTCGAGTTTGATCGTAAGTTTGGGAACATACGCGAAGCCATGCGATTGATCTTTGCCATGTGAAAAGACCGTGAGCGGTGCGGTTGATTCCTTCGGTGACGGCGGAGTCGCCATAGACGGTTCTTGAAGGTGTTGGAACGCACGAAGAAGAAGAAGCTGGAAGCGGGTTGAATCGTGGCGGTTGTTTACTGTGATAGTGACTGGGCTAGTGACCCAGATGATAGAAGATCTACATCTGGGCTTTGTGTATATTTTGGGCCTAATCTAGTTGCATGGACTGCCAAGAAACAAAGCCTTGTGGCTCGGTCCAGTGCTGAGGCAGAATACAGGGGTATGGCACAGGCTACCTCTGAATTGCTGTGGATACAATCCCTTTTATGTGAACTGAAAGTTCCATTTCAGACACCAACTTTGCTCTGTGATAACCTCTCAGCTGTCATGTTAGCACATAATCCTATTCTACATGCCAGGACCAAACATATTGAACTTGATATTCATTTTGTACGTGAGAAAATAGCTGCTAAAACTCTGAAGGTTTAGCATATTCCAGCAACTGCACAAGTTGCAGACATCTTTACAAAGGCTTTAGGAACCACTGCTTTTCTTCAGCTCAGGTCCAAACTCAGAGTAATGCCCACTGCTGAGCTTGCCGGGGGAGTATTAGAGACCACCAAGTCAACAACAATAAAGTCAAAGATAATTGACAACTCAACATCCAAGTCAGCAGACCAAATGGACAGCAAGGACACTGTACACGCAGAAGAAGAAGACAACACCACTTAGTCAAAGAGTAAAGCAAGCCTGCATCCTATCTTGTAATTAGGGTTCAATTCACTCAATTAATTGTAATTGGTTTTCTGTTTTGAATCTGTTAATTTGTATAACAGATTAACAACCTTTCTGTTAGAGAGTGAGATTTATCCACTCTCATATAAAAACCTTTCTGTAATCGTATTGTTGAAATAATGAAAAAGAATGAAAACAGAGTTTTCAGTCTCTTAATAGTTTCTATACAATTAAAGATATAGTTGATTGATAGTTGATTAAAGATATAGTTGATTTTTTTTTTGTCAAAGATATAGTTGATTAAAGATATAGTTAATGATAGTTTATAGTTGATTGATTATTATGATTAAATATGAGAAAGAAAAATAAAGATATTTTTTTTTGAAGAAAAATAGAGATATTAATAGTGGGTATTTTGATCAAAAAGATTATAGATTGATTAAAGTTATAGTTCATAGTTGATAGTTGAAGAGGAAAGAGAAAAGTGAGTTTTAAATATGAGATTAAAAAGTTAAGAGATGATGTGAGAAAGTGGGACCCACAAAAAATAAAAAAGTGAAATAGAATAATTTGAAATGACATATTTGTCCTCAAAAAGTGAGTTTCAAAGAAGGGTAGATTGGTAATTTTGGTAGTGGTTGTTTTGTATAAAGTTAAAAGTTATAGTTGATGATTCATATGCAAGTGGCTTCTACCCTAGACTACCTTAAGAATGATGGATCGATACTTTGAAATTTCAATCAAGATCTATGCTGCTCAGTAGGAAGAAGCTCCTTAGAGATGGCAATGGGTGAGGCGGGTGCTGGAGTACTCTCTCGCTCCCCATCCCCACCTCTCAAATTATCTCCCATCCTGAATCCTGCCTCGGGGAATTGTTCTCCTCCATCCCCGTCCCCACGGTTTCTGCTTGGACTCCGAAAATTTATTAAAAGTTTGCAAAAATATAATAAAATTGAAAAAATATAAAAGTAAAACTACAAAACAAAAGTTTAGCATTTGAATATATAAAAATTAGTCTTACTTTTATTTTTTAATATTTAGAAAGCATAAAATTAAAACAATTTAATATTTTACGAATATTTTAAACTACAAACATGTATTAAAAACTAAAAAGTAATTACTCATAATATATAATATATATATATATATATATATATATATATATATATATATATATATATATATATATATATATATAATAAGTATTTATATAATATATTCGGGGCGGGGGATGTTATCCCCATCCTTACTTTGATAGCGGCGGGATTTTCTCCTCGTCCCCATCCCCACGAGGAAAAATCTCTGCCCACAAGCACCCGAGTGGGGCAATCCCTGCGGGGATCCCCAATTACGGGTAGAAATTGCCACCCCTAAAGCTCATTGTCTTCTTCTTCTTCATGGTTGAGTCAGTTACCTCATAAATTAGGGTAAAATGATAGAAATATATAATAAGTGCATCAAAACTCAATTCATTTGTTTTTTGTCGAAACATCACCGGTTAAGTCGCTATCTCAACCATGAAAATAGAGAATATCTTTGAGTTTCTAACCCTAAGAGACGTCGTGATTGTCCCTAAAGCAGTGTTTTAAAAATCGAACCAGCCAAAGTGGTTGATCCGATTGAACCATGACCCAACACTTTATACGGTTCGATTATTCTAGCATTTAAAAAGCAGTTGATCCGGTTTAGACAATTTTCAATCAAAATTATACCATGGACCACCTATTAATACAACACACCCTAGAATTTGAAGAAGTTTCTAAACAATGCACTACTTTAACAGTTAGTGAATCAGTGGATTGATATTTTAGAAATCATTTGAAACTCTAATGAAGATTGATGATACACTCTAACAGTTAGTAAATCTAAAAAATAAGATCCTTAATTATATTTTTATTAAATGAATCACCAAAACACAAACTACTTTATCTAAACAATTGAGGCCCTTGTCTTAAAAAATTTGAATTGGCCTGAGGCCCTGTGATACTACGACACAGTTACACAAGCTAATTACTGACGCTACTAAGTATATTCTTCTCTTTATAGGTAAAAAAGGAAAATAAATAGAAAACATGGGGAGACTAATCACAAACACCGCTAAGATGTTCCCCTCTTGCCCTACTCTTGAACCTCTGGATCCTCCTGATCTTCTTCCCAAAAGTTTTTGGTCTCTTGTTCATGCTTCTCCCTGATTTAACCTCTGTTTCTTCTCACAACTAGATATCGCTTCCATCCATCCTCTACCTCTATCATAAGTATGTGGTGACAGTTGCCATCCTATCTTCTCCGGCAATCAGACTCTGGTCTCTAGATCTAAGGGACAATTGGGCTTCAAATACGACGATAGTCTGGACTTTTCGTCTCCCCCTTACACCAACTTTGTGGGTCTTTTGCTTCTCATTTATGGTGCCCTACTCTTTCTCAGTGGTGGAGCCTGCCTGAAGGATTTGCTTTGGACACGCTTCTGCTCATGTTCGTGACGTTTTTTGGTGAAGACTCTTGTGATATTGGTGAATGATGAGTAAATTAGGGTTCATTATGTTTTGATTATGTTTTTAAATTAAGCTCAATAGTTCCCGAATGTTCTAGAACTTTTATGTTTTATTTTAGTTAGTTCAATAAGATCTTAGTTGGTTCAGGTACTGCTTTTGTACATATTGTTATGAGTCTCAGCTATCTCTGATTTGGTTGTTGTCCCTGTGTAGATCTGAAGTTGCTTTCTCTGTAAGCTTCAAATTTACATTCTGGATAATGTTTGAGTGATCTTTGATTTTAACAATACAATACAATGTTGCGTTATTGAAAGAAAAAAAAAGAATTGAGACGGTGAACTTAGTCTCATGTCTATGTTAGAATAGAACTGTACAAGCCCTCTGTTTTTATTTGCTTTTCTGCTATCAAAGCACAGGAAACTATGGCCAACTAGTTTGTAAAATTTAACTATATAGCCCCATAGCGGGGACCAAGATATTTATAAACACAATTGGACGCACACACATGCTATATGGCAAGGAATCCACTGTTGAAACCTACTCACGAGAATTAAATATTGCCAAATTAGGATAAGTGATATCAAATTTCAAGTGTTAATCATGACTGGATAATAGTGTTAGGATCCCATTAAAGGAATTAAAACCGTTCATAGCCAGCGCGATATTATGTAATAGGTATATATAACAAATTTTGCTGACAACTCTTGATCAATGTTATCAATTCACACAATGTTAATATTGGTTGAGATACTGTAGTTTGTATAAACCAATAACGTTAAAAACAAATTTTGGAAGTTTACGATATGGATATGGTACAAATTAAGTGAATGAAATAATTGTGTTCAACAAATATAGGGAATTTGTGAGGGGATGTGTGTGTGTCGTTTGAACTTGATATTAGCGACAAAAATTGGGAGATTAGCGACGAGCTGATCTCTCGCTAAGTGAGGGCGATAATTTGAAAAAATAGCACATTACTCGAGGTATTAGCAGACGGATTGGTCCCTCACATACTGTTTTTGACAATTGCAGGCCTTGGGAAGAGCGTGAAGTGACAGAGCAACGTGATGACATTAGCGACGGAAAATTGGGTCCTTGCTAACTTTAAATTTTATTTTTATATATAATAAAACTCTTCTTTTCTCTTCTCATTTCCTCTTCTTCCCTCTTCTCTCACACTCTCCTCTCTCACAAAATCTCTCTCATTTTTTCACCACCTCCACCATCTTCTCCTCCCTTTTCTTTCTAACCGCCTCCTCCCCCTCCTCACAACCACAAGCTCAATCTCTAGCTCCCTCTCTCACTCTTTCTCCCACACTAGCTACCACCACACCACCACCACCACATAGCTCTCTCTCGCTCTCTTTCTCCCTTACTCCTCTCCTTCTCTCTCTACCCTAATCCACCATTCACCACCACACCACCACTCTCACTCCTCTCTCTCTAGAAAGCTTGATAATAATAATAAATAAATAAATAAATAAGTAAAAAACATGTTTACAAAATATATAAAAAAGTCCCTCATACAAGCTATTAGATTGGGAAACGTGTCTGTCAGACTTAAGTGAGGAATTAGCGACAGAATATTCCCTCTCTAATTAGCGAGGGATTCGATTTTCCCTCACTAACCCTTTTAGCGATGACATCTTTAGCGACTGAACATACCCCTCGCTAATTCCCTCACAAATGACTGTTAGCGACGAAATTGTCGTTGTTAGCGACATAAATTTCCCTCGCTAATGATTGTTTTTTTGTAGTGACTATGTTATTCATTATTAGTTACTTTTTATTATAATAACTATATAATTGTATAAATTATAAGAATTATACATAAATATAATCTCTAACAAAAAGTTGTTATTGCACTAATATTATGATTTAAATTGTATAAATCCCTCTTTATTAATAGAGAGTCGCATCTTTTAAGAGGTTTTGGTGGGAAAATTTTATTCCCACCATTTACTAATATACCCCTCATTTTGTATCCCACTGTTTACTAATATACCTCTACTCTATATTTTTGGACCGACATATCCCCACTCTATATTTTGTACCCCACTATTTACCAATATATCCCTCATTTTGTACCTCACTATTTACCAATATACCCCGACTCTATATTTTTGGAGCGACATACCCCTGACAAATTTTTTTTTGTCCAACACTCTTTTTTTTTTAACCACTTTTGGTGGGAAAATTTTATTCCCACCATTTACCATATACCCCTCATTTTGTACCCCACTCCAATATACCCCAACTCTATATTTTTGGACCGACATACCCCTGACAAATTTTTTTTTGTCCAAGACTCTTTTTTTATCCACTTTTGGTGGGAAAATTTTATTCCCACCATTTACCAATATACCCCTCATTTGTACCCCACTATTTACCAATATACCCCCACTCTATATTTTTGGATCGACATAATGACTCTATATTTTGTACCCCACCATTTACCAATATACATCTCATTTTTACCTCATTATTAATATACCTCCACTTATATTTTATTATATATAACTATATTTTTGTATCAAGACTTTTTTTATTATCAAAAGATTTTTATACATAAATTTTTTTTTATCCAAGAATTTTTATTATCAAAAAGTTGTTATTGCCTCACTAATATTATGATTTATATAATTGTATAAAAAATTAGTAAGCGCATTACATGACAAATTAATCACTAGTTAGTAAGTATTACATCACAAATTGACACAAGTTTGTAAAGTTGATTTATACAAATAATAAAAAAAGTCAATAAAAATATAATAAGTGATAACCGTGAAAATGCAATACATTATTATGAGAATATTATTTTTATTTTATTATTGTTTATTTATATGATTACATTATACAAACCAATATTTAAAATGAAATAATATATTAGTTCTTAAAAAGATTAATTTAATATGCTGATAAAAGTAAAACCACTCACATAACAAATCTTCTCCTTCTATCCAACCTATCCATTAAAGAAAAGATGAGAAGAGACTGAATATGACTACAAATAAATAGATAGTAAAGAGAAAGAAATATATGAGAGAGAGAGCACTACAAGAATTTTCGCTTTTATAACCATAAAAAGCCGCCGCTAGAGTCAATATTAGCGTAGACCGTGCGTCAGGTCGGGGATGCAGTTAACATGGTTGTCGCAACAGGTAGCGTGGGGCATTTCCTTGGCCAAACAGAGCCATTACTTATTCAATAAATCTTGTTCCTAACTATTTTCCAGAGTAGGATTTAGTAAGAACAAGAGAATATAGAATAAAGAGTATGAGAGTGAATAATCTCTGTAATCCAGAGAATGGTTGTCCTTTCATTAGTCTCTGATGGCGATATATATAGTACAATGGTTCATTATTAGTATTTATTACACTTTATGGCGGTTGTAGCAGTTATAAGACATAGGGACCAGTTATAGAAATTCCCATTAATGCTTGTCTGCAACCATGGATAGGCCGAGCCGAACATTGTAGGTGGCCGAACCGAACATTGTAGGTGGCCGAACATATAGGTCAAACCGATGATGTAGGTGGCCGAGCATATATAGGCCGAACTGATGATGTAGGTGGCCGAGCATATAGGCCGAACCGATGATGTAGGTGGCCGAACATATGGCTAAACGCGATGACTGAGTGGTTGTAGGAGTCGGGTTAATGAGGAATGTGGGTCGACTGTAGGAAAGCTCCTGCTGTGTTCTTCCTTTGAGTGCAGTATGTCCGACCGAGCTTTCTAGATACCGGTCAATCGGACCCAGATCCTCTCCAGTCAGGATTTGGTCCAGTCACTCCAGTGACCCTAATTTCTTCCATTGGATCACCATCACACTTAATCTTAACCATTGAATTATTTTATTTTAAGAAAATCTAAAAAAATTTAAGAAGAGAGAGATAGAGATAGCCCACTGGAGGGGATCGCATTCCTCAATCAGTCTGGTTGTTAATAAATCTAAAAATTTATTTGTTACTTAATACAAATCTAGAGTAGTAAGTAGTTTTTCTTCATTGGAATCAAATTAATTAATTATTAATATAATCGCTTATAGAACACACAGAAAAAATATTAACAAAAGGGTAGAAAAGTGGAACGTAACACGAGGCAATTAACTAGTCACGTTGTTATGTAAGGAAATGTTTTTTTTTTTAAGCAAATGTAAGGAAATGCTTTGAAATAAGATTTGGGGGTTTATATCGTGAATCAGCAAAAGCGTTTTAATTTTGTTTAGCGGCAACGTAATTAGAAAAAAAAGAGCGGGAAAGGTAAAGACAAATCCAAAATAAACCAGGTATAGAAGGTAATTTAATGGAAGATTTGGTCTAGTTTTCAGTTTTATAATCCATTATTCTCTCCCAAAGTGGAAAAGAAAAAGTTAAAAGAGAAGGGTTGAAATTTTTTTAAGGGTTTTTTTTTCCACCCCCTCCTTGTCACTCCCACTACCATAAATACAAAAAACCCAAAATGCCCTTACATTTTATAAAAAAACTTACCAGACCCCACCACCCGATAAGATTCCCGAATTTACCTTAAAAAAATGTGTTGATATTTCCGGATTCAGCGCAAAAAGTTGGTATTTCCGGTTTAGGATTTTTGAACCGAAATTATCTCCACAAAAGGTAAATTCAAAATTCTTTTTCCTTTTTAATATAATTTTTTCCGGAAATACCTTTTTTACAGGTAAATTCGATTCACAATATGTGAACCGAATTTACCTCTAAAAAAGGTATTTCCGGAATTTTTTTTTATGTAACATTTTTTTTAATAGATAGTTATTATGGATTTAACCGCTGCCTTTACGACATCTGAGGTATTTCCCACTCGAGATGCAATGACACGTTGGGCTAGAGATACCGAGAAAGCCAACAGAATCGTTGTGGTTATTGTTCGAACCGAGACGACAGAGAATGGGAAAGGGAAAAAGAACAAGGTTGTTTATGGCTGTGAGAGATGGGGCACATACAGTCGAGTAGATATTGGGTGTTCTGCTAGTAGACACAAGACATCAAAAAGATGTGGTTGTAGGTTTCAATTGAAAGTTAAACCAATGTTACCTCCTAGTTCTGATTGGAAGGTGAGAGTGGTCTATGGGATTCACAATCATGAGCCTCACAAGACTTTGTTTGGAGCAGCTATATTTGGTAAGTTTACCAAGGAGGAGCAGTCAGTTGTTGAGGAGCATCTGTCTTTGGGAGTGAAAGCACAAAAAGTCTTGATGCATTAAAGATCAGATTTAAAAACAACTTGAGCAACATTAGTCAGCTGTATAGAACCCGCAACAGTATCCGGAAGGCAAAGAGAGGTAGTATGACTGAGATGCAACAACTTATGACACTGATTCAGGCGAATCATTACTTGTGTTGGACGAGACGACTTAAAGGTACTGATATTGTTGAAGAGATCATGTGGTCACATCCTGATAATATCAAGTTATTGAGGATGTTTCCGACTGTTTTGATTATGGATGTGCACCTTTAAGACCAACAAGTATGCATTGCCTCTGCTTTGGAGATTGTTGGTGTAACTTCCATCGAGTTGACATTTCTGTTGCGTTTGCATATCTGTCTCATGAGCGGTATTATGACTACACGTGGGTGCTGTAGAGCCTACGAGATTTAATGGTGTGTGATATTGCACTTCCTCAGGTAATTAAATGCTAACTGACTTTATTTTTTCTCATTACATTATTGTTTTTTATTTTTTCCATTTCTAATAGAAGGTCTGGATTGTGTTTATCAGGTTATCCTCACTGATTGTGAGGAGGCTTTGATGAATGCTATCAAAGTTGTGTTTCCGGAGGCAATGAATTTGCTTTGTCGGTATCATATTAACAAAAATGTTAATGCTCAAATTAAGAAGTTGGCGAAGGGAGATAGAGTGGAGTCACTGATGACACTTTGGCATCATGTAGTTGATGCTACATTTGATGATGAGTTTAATGAGGCTTTGCATGATTTGGAGCAATCGTCTACTGATATACCCCAGCTTATTGCATATGTGAACAAGCAATGGTTGTATCCTCACAAGGAAAGATTTTGTGGCCCGTGGACGGATAAAGTAAGACACTATGGAAATACCACGACTAATAGGTACACAAATTGTTTTCTTATGTGCTTTATGTATATGATTGTGATTTTTTTTGTTTTAATTTTTCCTTATGTGCTTTATCTAAACGGTTTGGGTGACTCTTGAGGCATTGAATCATATTGCTGGTGAGTTTGATAACATGATGGATGGTGTGGACACGGATAAGAAAAATTGTGCTGGTTGTGTCATTAAAGTTACTCATGGATTACCTTGTTCTTGTGAACTTGGAAGGTTGCACCTAAATGGGCTACCAATACCATTGAATATGATTGACTCTCATTGGAAGAGACTGAGTTTGGAGACAATGGATGAGGAGCGGGTGAAAGAAGCGTCAGAAGGAGATGACTTAAGCTATACAATAGAGGAGATTTGGAGGCAATGGAATGACATCCACCTTGAGGAGAGATGTCTTTGGAAGAGAGGTCTTGATGATTATTTATTCAGAGGCACTACATCCGTGGTTACACCTAAGCACAAAGTCAAAACTAGGGGTGCACCAAAGAAAGGGAAGAAGAAGAAAGAGTATGATGTGAAGAGAGATCCATCTAGGTGGGAGCACGTGGATGCATCTTTGGAAAAACCCACACAGAAACCGTCAAAGATACCTCCCTGACGGTCCTCACAACTACCATCAGAGCTACCTTCACAGAGGTCAGCAAAGGAGCGGGCGCAACATGACATCCACTTGGTAAGTCACTTTCCAGATTTTTTTACATAAATATGTTGATGACATTATAAATGTGGAGGAAGATGGAAACTGTGGATTTAGATGCATTTCTGCTTCACTAGACTGGTCGGAGCATAGTTGGCAAATTGTTCAAAATGATTTGATTTGTGAGATGGAGTCCAACTGGTTTCAGTACACACAGGTCATGGGTGACAATGTTCAGAACATTAGAGATTCATTGATTCTTGTCCCAAACAGACAACAACAACCTATTGAGAAGTGGACGACCATGCCCGACACAGGACATGTTATAACTACTAGATATCAGAGACCCCTGGTTATGTTGTCACCTCATGAGAACTGGACATTCTTCCCTTTGAGGGGAGATTGTGTTTCCAGTCAGAGCCAATTGGTTTGTGTTGGGTTCATTCATAAGAATCATTGGATTCTAGTCAAGTTGAACCACACTAGCCCTATGACTCCTGCACATCATTCTTGGGGTCGACACGCTTCAAATGAAGCTAGATCGTGGCAATATCCATACATTGGACGCATGCAGTTATGATCTTCTTTTGTTCCAGATTATGTTCCAATGACACCACTTTCTTATGTAGACATCACCACTTGATTGTTTATATACTTTTACATTATTATATGGTGGTTTTTTGGTACACGTTAATAGTCTTAGAACATTTTGTAACTATTATTTTTAACCACTAAAACGTAGTATTATAGTTTGTCTACAAAGTTATAATTTAAAAAAAAAATTAAAATTTTTACGGTTGGTAAAAAATGTCCAAAACTTAGTTAAAAAGTCATTTTTTAACACTAAAAAACATGTTTTTAGTGCCACTTTCTCCTACAATTACCGTTCGTAAATAAATTTGTAACTCGTATTTTTAACCTCCATAACGTACTATTATACTTTTTCTACAAGGTCAAAATTTTTTAAAAAATTTTAAAAAAATTTATGCATGGTCAAAATGGTCTACAACGCAGTAAAAAAGTCATTTTTCTAAAACAAACATGTTTTTTATTCAATTACAAATTGACGGTCCAGATATTGCCGACCACTTTTAAACGATCTAGATTTTGCCGACACTTTAAACGGTCCAGATTTTGCCGACCACTTTTCATCAACGGTGGAAATCCATTCTAGGGTTTCATTTTTCCCCATAAATAGACCTTTTGCATTTCACTTATTTCACACACAAGTAGCCTCTCATGGACACTCTGAATACACAATACTTTCGTGATTCTGCACTCACTGCCCTTCACCACCAAGGCACAATCACCAACAGAGAAAATGGTGTCCATTTTGAGAGTCCAAACCCCATTTTATGCAGGCTTAAAGACGACATCACCTTTGAAGCTCTGAAAGAAAAAATAACAACGAAGGTGCAGGTGGAGGGTGACGAACAAGAAGTCACCCGGATCATTTATCACTACCCCACTATGGGCGATAATAATCGTGTTCAGTGGTCCACCATGGATGTGAAGAACAACGATGACATTCAAGTAATGATGAATCGTTTTGACATATTTCAAATGCGGAGTCATTTGCAGCTGTATGTTGAAACCAGAAGGACCGTTGCTGAGGTCTTTCGTCGTTTCAAACCACCATCTCTCTAGTTTCTACCGTGTTTTGATTTTGTTTGTTGTTATGTTTTGTTGTTTCCGTTCAGAAATTTCATGTCTTATTTCGTTTCGTCATCAAAAAATCGTTGTAAAACACTTATTTAATTAATTTTAATTTGTTTTAAGTAATTTAATTTTTTTTTTCCGGAAATACCATAGAAAACAGGTAAATCCGGGAGGGGGTATGGGGATTTCCGGATTTACCAAAAACTGATGTAAATTCGGTTCACATTTATTGAACCGAATTTACCTCCATTTTTTGGTAAATCCGAGAATCTCCAAACCTCCTCCCGGATTTACCTATTTTCTATGATAATTCCAAAATTTTGTTTCATCATAGGGGCATTTTTGTCTACAATGGTATTTATGGGAGTGTAGCAGATAATGAGGGGGTGAAAAAAAAAAGCCTTTTTAAGAACAAAACATTGTGGTTTCCTAGGTCTCACAAATTTTGGTTTCCACTGAAAAAGGCTAACAGTAAGACCACACCACCCTTGTTTCATACGATACAAAACATAAAGGAGAATCCTCGCTCGATCTACCGTTATGTATGAAACATATATACAAAATACAAACGTATTTGAAGTGTATAAATACTTGAGGAAGAGCGAGAAATATAGATGAAAACGGGCACTTTTTGTAATATTCTACGGACGCTTTCACCCCTCATTCAATGCTTTACCAAACTCCGTATCCTCTTCTCTTTCAATTTCATCCCTTCCCTTCTTCTTCTTCCTCCACCACAACCCCTCTTCACCCCTCTCATCTTCTTCTTCCCCCACAGCAGGTACTCTCTCTCTAAATTTTCTCAATTGTTGTTATAAAAAATTATAAAACCATGAAAATGAAGGGAAAAAAAACTATTTTTTTTTTTGTGTCTAAAAAGTTTATGTTTTTGTACTCGTTTTGTTAGGTTGAAAGAGAAATGGAGTGTGTTGAAACAGCTTTGAAGACAAGTTTTAGGACAGATATCATGACAACCACCGTGAAACTCATTCCTCAAACATCCACAGATGAAAATGGAACAACCTGCGACGACTTTTTCGTTGACGACCTCCTTGACTTCTCTCACGTGGAAGAACCACAAGAGTCAGAAAACCAACACAAGGAAGAAAAAAAAGAAGAAAACTCACTCCAAAAAGAGAACCAAAGCCTTGAAATTTCCAACCCTGCTACAAGTTTTTCTCTAAAAGACGATTATGAGTGTCTTCCAACTAGCGACCTCAACGTTCCGGTAATCTTTTTTATAAACCTTAAAAACACCGAAACTATGTTGTTTTATGTTTATTGTTAACGAAAGTTACGATTTTTACAGACGGACGATGTAGCGGACTTAGAATGGCTATCTCATTTCGTGGAGGATTCCTTCTCAGAATTCTCTTCTGCATTACCCGCCGTTACGTTAACGGAGAATCCAAAGTCCTTTGTGACCCAAAAGCCCGAGCCCAAGCCTGAACAACAAAACCCGATTTTCACTAAGCCATGTCTCAAATTTAAAACACCGGTTCAAATTCAAACCAAAGCCAGAAGCAAGCGAACAAGAACCAGTATTCGGGTTTGGCCATTCGGGTCACCTTGCTTCACTGAATCTTCATCAAGCTCAACCACCACAACCACCACCACCTCCTCCTCCTCTTCCTCACCGACGAGCCCATTACTAATTTTCCCCAACTTAGCACAAAGCCTGGACCAGTTTTCCTCGGAAGTGAAACCACCGGCGGCGGCGAAGAAAGCAAAGAAAGGAACTTCTTTGAACGGAGTGAGTTCCGGTGCGGCTGTTCCGGCGCCACGACGATGTACACACTGTGGTGTTCAGAAAACCCCTCAGTGGAGAACAGGTCCTCTTGGAGCAAAAACGCTGTGCAATGCATGTGGGGTTAGGTTTAAGTCGGGTCGGCTTTTACCCGAATATAGACCCGCTTGTAGCCCGACATTTTCAAGTGAATTGCACTCCAATCACCACCGTAAAGTGCTGGAAATGCGGCGGAAGAAGGAGGTAATTGATGGTGTTGAGATTGAGACCGGTTTGTCCCCTGCTTCTGTTGTTCCCAATTTTTGATTTATTATTTAATTTTAATTTTTCTTGGAAAAAACAGATAGAGAACGCACCACAAATTTAGACCCGACCCGAACCGAACCGAATTACTGTATACAATTTCCCTTGTATTGAGTGCGGTAGGTTTTAGGCTTAGTAACTGATTAGGAAATTTCTTTTTACTTTTTTAAAAAAAAAAAGAACTTCAATTTTGTAAATGTTTATTACGTTTCAAATATAAATGAGTTGGTGTTTTTTTTTTTTGGAAATGAAAAATGAAACAGTTTAAGCTTTGTTTGGCGTGGGCGTTTAAAGGCATGAAATTCATGATGATGAAACGGCTTTTCTCTTGTGTGTAACTTAAGTTAAGATTGAAGGTACTTTTGAAAACCGAAGCATTTGGAAACTGCAAAAGATGAATGGTATTCGAAATAATGAACTTTTTTGCCATCATCACTTGCAACCACTATAGAAAATATGAAACTTAATTTGTACTTTTATGCGACACTAAATTTTGGACTGACCTATTATTCATAGGGTACCCACCACCACCAAGCAAGTCTCTCGTGTTTTTCTTTGTTCTCATACTTAACTTTATCCTTATTTCAATGTCACGTAATGCGATCAACCCGTATGAATGCACGGGTATCGTACTAGTTACTCAGTATTCTCTTTTATACGGTAAGATAACTGAAGTTTTTGGGCGGGTAAGGAGGGAAAACTACATAGCAAAAGAACAGCTTATCCTGCCACTGAACCCACACAGCAATCTTATCGATGCTACCAAACATAAGAAGGTAGTAATTGGCACGTCGACTTTTCTTTTTCATAAAGTTTGGCAAAAGGATACAATAGTCAATTTTTATTTTGAAAATTGAACACCTACATAATCACTAGTAGAATTGTTAGGAGCGCAATACACGCTTGTTGATAGATAGAACCAGATATTTTGGTGCATTTTTCTTTAACGTTGAGAATGGGTGAGTTCAGCATCAAACCATTCATAAAACAAACAAGACCAATTGGTCTCCTAAAAAAGAAACCACTTTCAAAGAGACAGACTTGATATAGTCAACTACCTCAGGTACACAGAGTACCTTGCCCAAAAAAATACAACCATTGTGAAAACCACAAAGTCGCTAGTACTAATTTAGTCACACTTTTGTTGATATATTGTGAATTTCTATATTTATTTTAAAAGTTATTTTGTGGGGACGGTGTCAATTTATTTCTGTTGACAAAAAATAATTCAAAAAATTTATTTGGACTAAAAAAGTGTACTAAAATACGAATATGTATGAGATATGGAGAGAATACATGTATAATGCATATATTTATTTTTTTATTTTAAATTAAGTTCAGTGTTATACGCGTATAATATATATTTAATTTAAAATAAAAAATAAATGTAATATATGCATAATCCCTCTCTATCCATTACGTATTCGTATTTTTGTACACTTTTTTTGGTCCAAATAACATTTCTCAAAATTATTATATATATATATATATATATATATATATATATATATATATATTTAATTTCTAAGTTAAAGAGTTTATCTTGTAGGATAATCCACTCTACATGTATTTGTCCATGAACTCAATTGTATCTAGAAGAACCTACATACCCAACTACCCAAATGAATGAATAACTAGGACACACACTCCATAATCCTTGGGTAGCATTTATTTGGTCACACATTATACAGAAATTTTTTGAAACTATAGAATACATATGATGTAGTATTTTATTCCAAACTAAGAAACAAAACTAGATAATGGTACCTATATTAACGCAATTAATGTTAACTATTTGGTGAATGGTTCACTATTAAGTAATAAAAGAATCTTTGCATAACCGATGAGATATAAAAGGGGTGTAGGGTTGAACATTGTTTTCGAACTTACTCTAGGTTTCTCCATTGTGTATAACTTGAGAAAAGGATTGGTTAATTGGATCAGTATCTGTATTTGGTAGGTTTGCTTTAGTAGGTGATCTTTCAAATTTGAATATTCAATGCAACGAAACAGTTAGGTTATGGTGAATAAAGTTCCCAGATTGTGCTATTTTCATTCATATTCATATACCTTTAATTTATGATAGTGATGCCACCATCAGGTGCAGTATAATTTATTACGATACTGCACGCTTTCACAATTCCAGGTTGGATTCGGTTTGAGCTGAATTAAAAAACAATAATAACTGATTTCATCTAACTTGGTTGCCTTGTATTAAATTAGAAAAACTGAGGAGTTAGTTGATCTTCATTTCATTATGTTATATGCTTCCTCCGACCTTAAATATAAGTAAAGAATCAGCTTATTTAGTGTAAATTTGGATCAAATATATCTTGACTTTTTTCCTTATATTTAATGCTGAAGTAGTATATAATATAATAGATAAGTGCAACATATTATACGCAGAAATTTGTGTGTAAAGGGTTCAAAATTGTTGCTTCAAAAAAAAAAAAAAAAAAGGTTCAAAATTCTAAGTATATATAGTCAATAAAACCCCCATACCAATCACTAGTGCAAAATTGACCCTAAACAACACTATTTGGATTTGATTGTTTGAATAACCAACTCAAAATGGGGACGTGGTACAAATTTTGCAACTAAATTGAAAACTAACAATTCCCCCACTACATTAGGAGTTGGTTGTTTGAACATCCGGCTTAAATGTATTTGAAATTACATATTGGGAGCCAATTGTTTAGACAACCAACTCCAAATATTTGTCCTAAGCAAACAAATTCTGCAGAGATCACATTATTTCTTTGCATACTGTTGCTTTGTCTCTCCTCCTCCTCCTCCTTGTGATTCTCTCTATCACCCTCATACTCCTCCTTTCCTCCAACATCACCGCCTTGTGCTCCTAGTTGTTCCTTCAGCTTTCTCCAACGCCCCTCAGCCTGTACCAGTGCTCCACCATTCTCCTCAGCTCATACCAGTGCTCGTGCTTCAACCTGCCCTCCACTGCTCATGTTTCCTCTTCATTGGTATTTGGTAAGTAGATAGTGGCAAATACTCACATTGTAGTGTATGTTAGGGTCGCGTATGAAGAAAATAGATTACTCAAGTAATCTTGAATGATTGAATAGGTTAATCATAATGTGTATGATGGAATTGAATGGGTTAGATGACGTACACCTTATGTGCTTGTTTAAATGACTCTATTTCTATATTACTCACATTGTGTAAGATTAATTAGGATATTCAATTTATATTTTTGTCTGTACACTACAACATTTTGACCCTACGGCAACGGTCAAAAACCGTCTCCTAAAGCCAAAAACCGTTGCAAAGCCACGGCAGCGGTTTTGAAAATATACTGCGGGCGTTGCCTAAACTAAAGGCAACGGTTTTCTGCACCTAAGACAACGTAAATGAAAAACCGTTGCCATTGACAGATGGAAGACAACGGTTTTTGTTTCCACTCTATGGAAACGGTTGCAAACCGTTGTCCCTTTTGGCAACATTAAAAAACCGTTGCCACCTATGGCAACATGTTAAAACCCGTTGTCGATATGACAATGATGGATAACCGTTGCCGTATACCTTGAAACAAAAACCGTTGCCACTAATGGCAACACTCTTAAACCGTTGCCATAAGACGAAAAACCGTTCCCTTAATTAATGTCAACAACAACGCTATAAAACTGCTGCTATTACGGACAACCACAAATAACTACCCTATTCGCATCTCATACTTAATCGAAACGATTTGTTACTAAAATGAAACAATTTAAAAGACATAATGATCCTTATATTGCTACTTCAAGGACACAACAAAAGTAACAATTCATGTATCTTAAATGAAAATTGGTTACTACAAAAAAACACAGCAAAAGTAACAAGTCATCGTCCAAAAACACACAGCAAAAGTACAAAAGAAATAAAACTTCAGTCTTCAACATATGTCTTCAAACTCTTCATCATCCAAGCCATCAAGACCTTCATCTCCATCATTTTCCTACAAAAGTAACAAAATTCGATTAATGCAATATTTGTACTTTATTACTCTAGTATTTGGATTAATGTTAATCTCCTTCTAATTTCCTACAAGCTAGGAAACTAGAAATACTGCACCTAAGTAAATTTAAAACCAGCTTCTTTGAATCTCATGTGTTTACATAGAGTTATAAAACTCTAAGCTTAAAACTCTAGTATGTCTAATAACATTTTTGATCTTCCTAGTTTCACCAATCAAAAGTGGATTAATTATCACCTTGCATTCGAGAAATTAGATGGCAAGAAATGTTAAATTCAAAGAAATGCAAGACGGTAGTGAGAATCAAATCAAGAAAAGTAGAGTCTAGCATACCTCCAATTTGTCCTCGGTGGCCATGTGATTTATTGGAAGTTTGCGAAATTCCTCTGTCAAACGGAAGCACTCACCAACATTTTCAGGAGAGACAAAATCAAGTGCAACCTTGATGCAGGACTGCAAAAGGGTGACACATAACATTGTCATTTACACAAACGTTTCAAGCATCATTTAAAAAGCAACCAAGACATAAAAAGTGAGTTAGTGATTAATGATAATCTTTATATATCATTTGAGGTAGTACAAGGATGAATATAGGCAGAGTCAGCAAGAAACCAGTCTGCTATAATTTAGGAAACTAAAATGCAACTACATAGAATAAGACGAATTGAATTCAGATCTTAATCATTCCAGCTGTTATTCCTCATTCCTAGCAAAATATCACAGAACTTAAACACTTTTACGCAAACATGGAAATATTCACCATGTATGTAAATGTTACCTTCAGATTTCTGACTTGATGAGGACAACCAGCTGGAATGAAAACAGCATCTCCTAGCTTCTGAATAAAAGTCCAGGGCTCAATTCCTACAAGTCAATGTCAAACTGTCAACGAAAAAATTGATTCCAGATCAAACCAGCCCACTCCTCAAACATATACGAAAATTTATAAACATTACTACCAACCATACTCCTCCTTAAGCTTCTTATGCTCCATAGTCAGATAAAAGGTTTGATCAAATATAGGGTGAATAACCTATATGTCATTCAAGAGGATATATGCATAATGAGTGACCATCAACCAGTCACCTACATACAGCAGCCATATCCTGCCAAGTCAACTTCAAAATTGCAAAAATGGAAGATATAAAACATATTTAATCAATCAATGGCCTTTTGGACTGGTAACTACATCAATGCATTTCCCTTTTTTGGTCATTGAACAGAAGCATCTATTTTTATCTTAATGAAAGGTCCATAAATTAATAAATCAGTCAGATTATATATATGTTTCAACATTACAGATCACATCAACATAATTCCTTACTCAGACAGAAATTATGTATCTCCGTCTTCAAAGTTAACTACTCATAACTAGTATTTAGTATTTATTACCAGTTTCATTTTCGTCCAGTCCTTTGTGAAATGTATATTTGATAAAAAAAATTATCAGAACTCGGGAAAATATGAAACAGTAAAGTATAAATTTTATCATGGGGCAAACCACCAAAAATAACAAATATACAGATAGTCATAGAGTAAGTTACCCAGTAGGAAACCGAGCAGTAAAGAAGGTCATTCAGATAGATAATAGAAAATCATCTTAACTAATTTTACTCGCTTTATAGGACAAAGATGGATATATGCTGAACTCTCTCGAAATGTTTCTTCGAGATATTCCCGCAATTTAGGTACATCCTCTCGCCGAAAAATATCCCAGAGAGCACCTTCTAAAGAATCATCACCAACCAACAAACTCTTTTCTTGTTTAATTGTCACTTTGTCAACCTCGGTGAGCTCTGACCCACAAGACAGAACATCATCGTTAGTGCCAGAGTGTTCATGAGATGGATCAACCATCTTCACATCACATAATCCGATTTCATCTTCCATGACTCGAACACTATTTAGCCTGTCTGGAGCAATGATGTTAGAAGCCAAGTTATCAAGCATCCCAACATTAATCCTTCCATCCTGACTATCACCAAGTAGCTCCCTCTTGTCTTGCTCAAGGTGCTTTGGCGTCAAATTCTTAATGGCAGCAATGTGCCCAGGATCTAATTTCACTTCAGCGATATGAGTCAACACATTTACCTTGAAAGCGGATAATAAAAAGCGAAATCATTTTTCTCCTCCTTAAAGAGTATGCACTCATTTCACTTCAGCAATGAGTCAACACATTTACTAGGAAGTATACATTGATTACAACTTTCTAATCCAAAGGCAAAAAAATATAAAAAATCAAATAGAAAACAGAGTGCAGAACCACAAATATAATTCACCAGTTACAAAAATAAAAAATAAAAAATCACATCATTCATCACTTCAACATGAATGTTTAGCAGATTCACCATGAATGTTTTATGCAATAGAACAGTTTGATAACAATTAGCCAAAAAGCAATCCAATAAAACAAAAGAGTCCAGAGACCCAAATATTACCTCTTATATCGTGACTTCTTCCTTGAGGAGATCTATTCTTGGTGAGACCACAACTTTCGGCTCCACAGAGTCACCTTATTCAAGTAGTTCCTACATCCATGAGAACACAAATGTTTGATTTAACCAGTACCCAAAAGAGAGAAAAACTTCACGTATAGGTCAACCAATAGCCCCAAACCCCCAAAAAAACCCTAAATTGAAGATAAAGAAGATAGATGTCAAGAAAACCCTAAATCGAAGAAGAATATAGATATAGACGCGCGATAAATCGAACCAGAGAGAGGGACGAACAAGAGAGGGAAGCGAACACGAAGCTTGAAATCGTTGAACCGGGAGAGGGATGAGCAAGAGGAAGGAACCGATTTATGAGAGGGTTTTGCGTTTACGAGTGTTTTGCGTTTGAGGGTTTGCGTTTCGAGAAGGTTGAACGATTGAGGGCTTGCGTTTGAGAGGTTGAACGATTGAGGTTTTGCGTTTCAATCGATTGAGTGTTTTGAGTGAGGAGACGATTGAGGCGATTGAGGGTTTACGAGGCGAAGTGTTTTCAATCGGCGTTTCGAGAGTTTCAATCAAGCGCTTCGAGTGTTTTGCGTTTGAGGTTGAGCGATTGAGGTTTTCGAGGCGATTGAGTGAGTGAGGAGACGATTGAGTGAGTGAGTGAGGAGGCGTTTCAAAGGCGAGTGAGTGAGTGAGGAGACGATTGCAATCAAAACGCAGCGTTTATTTAGCACTCAATTTTTTTATTTTTAATATTTCTTCTACGACAACGTTTACGAGCCGCCGTTGCCTAAAGCATAAAAAAAAAACCGTTGCGATAGACTTTATGGGAGCGGTTTGAGGCGTTGCCTAAAGCATAAACAAAAAAACCGTTGCCATAGACTTTATGGGAGCGGTTTTGAGCCGTTGTCATTGAAAAAAATTAAAAAAAAATGAAAGAACGCGGCTTAAAAACCGTTGCCATTGTTGGCTAAGGCAACGGTTTTTTTGAAGTTGCAATTTTGGGCGTTGCCATAGGGTCCAAATGTTGTAGTGGTAACTGCGCATGATTAAGTTTTAGCTTATTATAGGAGGATGTTGATATGTTTGTATGTAAAAACACACGAACACATCCCGTTTTTCCTTTCAGTTATATTAGAAGAGGTTCAGATTAGCATAGTCCAAACTAGTTCGGATTAGCGTGATTCAAACCAGTAAACAATGCACAAACACACCCTTTTCTCCTTTTAGTTATATTAGAAGAGGTTCAGATTAGCGTGGTCCGAACCAGTTCGAATGGTCTGAACCAGGCCGAACCAGTTATATTAGAAGAGGGGTATTTTGGAGATTTAGAGAGTGAGGGGGTGTCTACTGAATAGCTTGGGGGTTGTATGAAGTATTGCCCTTTTATTTTGGGTTTTGATTTTCCTACCCCCACTTGTAGCCCGTATGCCCCCACATTTTAGTTTTTTCCCATTTTACCTTCAATTAAACAATCAAAATTCAAAAAATACTTTTTTTTTTCTTATTTTTCCGGATTTATGTGTTAAAAGGTAAATCGGAATGAATTTCTGAAAAAAATTCCCAGATGGATCTCTTTAAATATAATTCCGGAATGTAAAAAATTACCTTCAAAATTATGTCCAAGACATAGGTCTGGGAAGTACATTTTTCTCCTTACGGAATCATGTCCAAGACATAAATCCGGAAGGTAATTTTCTTAATATAATTTTAATTAATTATTAAAATTAAATATTTTAATAATAGATTTTAATCAACGACCAAGATCTCACTGACACTTTTGACGACCTTGATGGTAGAGACATTTTTTGATCAATGCCTACATATTTGGTCAAATTAGTTTAATGTACGTATTGATAATCGCGAATTAACTGATAGAATTTCAACTTAAGAACCCCCACTAAAAATACTAACATTTTTCTTTTGTGTTTTTGTTGTGTTATAGGTCTTGTTACAAGTTCTGTTCATACTCAGTTCTAGGGTTCTAGGCCAAAAAGTGATTTTCCGGCAATCTTCTTCGACTGTCTCGAAACAACAGTCATTAAATCCGAAAAAAATCAGGGACCATAACTCTCATTAAAGACACTTCTTACGAGACGACGGTGCTCAAAGTCCCAAATTCTCTCAATTACTATTTTTTTATTAATTTTTTGAATTTTTCATATTCTAAAAAATTTGCATAATCTTATTTTGATTTTATTAGATTTTTCGTGGGATTTTTTTTATTATTTAAATATTAGTTTCGATTTAATTTTTAATTAAATTTAGAGATTTTTAATTTTTAAAAATTGACTTCCAAATTCATGTTTTATAGATAAATTTGAACTCAACATACCTTCCGGATTTATGTATAAAAGGTAATTCTAGAAGACAATTTTAAAAAACTCATTCTGAAATTATGTACAAAAGATAACTACAGAAGGTATTTTAAAAATAACGTTCCAGAATTATTTGTAAAAGATAAATCCAAACGCATTTTGTAAAAGAGTTTAATTAGTATACACATGATGTGTAAAGCTTATTACACTATCCACCAATCACAATACATGGTAGGCATGACACATCGTTGGTGGTACTTAATTGAAGAACTTCTTTTAATGACTTGTCAAACTATCATTGGTAGATAGTGTAAAACATGTATACACAGTTTGTGTATATAAATTAAACTCTTTGTAAAAAAACCTTTAGAAATTATCTTTTAAACATAATTCCAGAAAATGTGTTAGGGTGGGGTATGAAATATTTTTTAAAGTTAAGGGGCAAAATAGGATGTTTAAGAAAATGTGGGGTATAAAGGCTAAATGGGGGTAGAAAAATCAAAACGCTTTTATTCTCGTTATCGTGCAAGTCGAATGACATGAGGCGTGGGCCATCAAGTGCTTTTACCTCTGGGCCCATATCTAATTTTCTGTTAACAACACATTCTTTTTTCTTTTATACAACTCTTTGATGCATTTCCTGCATTCATTTGAGTTCAAAAACTACTATAATTTCTACTTCTTCTTATAAAACTGTAAAAAATATTCTTCATAGCTCCAAAGTGGTTTCATTTCTTATCTTTCCCTTTATACATAAAATAAGATAAAATGTGTAGGTATTTAAACAATTATGATAAATTGTATTAAACAATACCCAAAATTCCTTTATAAATTGCACAATTAGTGATTCATCAGTTGAGATCCACATTTCTATGCTTCATTGTCCTTAGATATTATTGAGAATGATCTCTCACTCATATGTTATATTTTTCAATATTGTGATTATCGTAATTAGAGTGTTGAGTTTGTAATCAGCTTAAGTAGTCTTCTCCTATTAGGCTTACTTAACTAAGGTAGTTAGTAGTTAAGTAAGTTAGTTAGTTAGTTTTATTTTTGAAACTTTTCCCGCCTGTATACTGCTGAGCTATATATAGCTTCTTATCAATGAATGAAGAGAAGAGTTGTTTTTCATTCTCAAATCCATCTCACAAATTGGTACCAGAGCTCTCTGTGGAGGGCCTGAATCTTGAGCAAGAAATTTCAATTTCTTCGTGTGTCAACAATGGCGTCGAACGGCAACTCGAACGGTGGCGAAAGCAATTACATGCAACCATCCATACCCCGATTGGATGGGCATTATGAGCATTGGTGTTTGCTCATGGAAAACTTCCTGCGTTCAAAAGAATATTGGTTCTTGATAGAGAAAGTTGATCAAGAACCCAAAAAGGAACGGCAGTGAATGAAGTGCAGAGAAAGAAGATAGAAGAGTCTAAACTCAAGGATTTGAAGGCCAAGAATTACCTATTTCAAGCAATCGATCGTCCAACTCTTGAAACAATTTCTGATAAAGATACCTCAAAAGCAATTTGGGATTCTTTGAAGAAAAAGTTTCAAGGAATCATAGGTCAAGAGGCTACTCTCTGGGGGCTTGAGAAAGGAATTTGAAGCCATGGAAATGAAAGCTAGTGATACTATCTCGATTACATACCAAAGGTAATGCAAATTGCAAACAAGATGCGTATTCATGGAGAAACTATTGATGATGGAGTCATAGTTGAAAAAATACTGCGTTCTTTGACAGAAAAATATAGTCACATTGTGTGCTCTATATCAGAATCTCATGATCTTGATACAATGATGATTGATGAGGTTCATAGCTCATTGATTGTTCATGAACAAAATATAACAAGATTTCACAAGTGGTAAAGATGATGAACAAGCCTTAAAGATCGAGATACAAGGAAGGGTTGGTGGTAGTAATCAAAGAGGCAGAGGAATAGCATCTCGAGGAAGAGGTAGAGGTCGAGGAAGGCAAAGTAAGGAGACTGTTGAATGCTTCAAATGCAAGAAACTTGGCCACTACAGAAATGAATGCCCTGAATGGGAGAAAGAGGCGAATTATCCAAACAGCAGGTGATGATTCAATGCTTCTCATGGCATGTGATCTTGGAGAAAGTTTCTGCAGAATGTGAGATTTCAGACATTGATAGTGTGAATGCAAGTGACACAGAAGGTGAAAATGCAGAGAATGAATCAATGATTCTAATGGCAATTGCTACAATTGAAGAAAAGGAGAAAAATAAGAAGGATACCTGGTATTTAGATTCGGGATGCTCGAACCATATGAGTGGAAATAAGAAATGGTTCTATGATCTAGATGAATCTGTCAAGAAGACTGTCAGAATTGGGAATGGTGCAAGACCGAAAGTTGAAGGAAGGGAAGTATTAAAGTAATGATGAATGATGTGATTCACACGATCATTGATGTGTTTTACATTCCGAATTGCAAAGCAATCTCTCTGAGTGTAGGTCAACCGCAAAGAGGGGATTAGCGGTGTTATTTGATGAAGGATACCGCAGAAATTTACAAGAAGAAAGGTTTGATACTTGAGTCAATAATGGAATCAAATAGAATGTTCAAACCGATGATCGAGCTCAGTAGTTGATCATGATTCAAAGTGTTTTCATACCTAAGTGAGGATGAGACATATACGTGGCATTGCAGATATGGACATCTTGGAATTAAGAATCTAAACATCTTTGGCGTCTAATGAGATGGTAATCGGTCTACCTAAATTGATTGAGAACATGAGGATATGTGAGGATTGCTTGAAGGGAAGCAACATGAGACCCGATTCCAAAGAAGAGCAAGTGGAGAGCAAGTGAGAGGCTTGAACTCATTCATGCTGACATATGTGGACCTATCACTCCTGCTTCTGCAAGCAACAAAAGGTATTTCCTCAGCTTTATAGATGATATGTCTAGAAAGATATGGATATACTTGCTAGTAGAAAAATCTGAAGCTCTAGAAAAATTCAAACACTTTAAGAGTTTGGTGGAAAATGAGACAAATTGTAAGATAAAGTGTTTAAGAACTGATAGAGGAGGTGAGTTCACCTCAAATGAATTCAACAATTTCTGTATGGAGCAAGGAATAAGGAGAAATCTCACAGCAGCTTATACCCCTCAACAGAATGGGGTAGCTGAGAAAAAAAATAGAACTATAATGAATGCTGTTAGGTCAATACTGATTGGTAGGAAAATGCCTAAGACTCTATGGCCTGAAGCTCTGAATTGGACAGTGTATGTATTGAATAGATCCCCTACACTTGTTGTAAGAAATAAAACTCCACAAGAGGCTTGGAGTAATTGTAAGCCATCTGTGTCACACATGAGAGTATTTGGATGTGTTGGACATGTGCACATACCAGATGCTAAGAGAACAAAACTTGACAATAAGAGTAAGAAATGTGTTTTACTTGGTGTAAGCAATGAAACAAAAGGATACAGATTGTATGATCCAATTGAGAAGAAAATAGTGGTGAGCAGGGATGTGGTCTTTGAGGAAGGAGAATTCTGGGATTGGACAGAACAGAATGAACATGAGACTAACAAGGACCTTGTTTGGAATGAGTCTGAATTCTCATTGACAGATGATGATGATGATAGTGATATAGAAGAAGGTACAGTTGAACAAGAAGCTCAGAATGATGTGGAACAGGCACAGGAAATAATAAGCAATGATGAAGCAGAACAGGAAAATGAAATTGAAGAGGGAAGAACTAGAAGACCATCTGTGTGGCTAAAGGATTTTGTAACTGGTGAAGGGCTGTCTGAAGAAGAGGATGAGGCTCACATTGCTATAACTGATCCTGTTACCTTTGAAGCTGCAGTTAAAAATGCTAGATGGAGAGAAGCTATGGATACTGAGATAGCATCCATAGAGAAGAATAAGACTTGGAAGTTAACTGAATTGCCAAAGGAGCAAGAGAATTGGAGTTAAATGGGTATACAAGACTAAATTGAATGAAATTGGTGAAGTGGACAAATATAAAGCAAGATTAGTGGCAAAGGGTATGCTCAACAAGAAGGAATTGATTACACAGAAATTTTTGCACTGTCGCGTGAGTTAGACACTATAAGAATGGTTATGGCTATAGCACTCGAGAGAGGTGGACTCTTTATCAATTAGATGTGAAGTCGACTTTTACGTATGGCAAATTAAGTGAAGAAGTATATGTTGATCAACCAAAGGGTTATGTTGTCAAAGGAAGTGAACACAAAGTGTACTGCATTGCAGAAGGCACTATATGGATCAAGCGGGCTCCTCGAGCATGGTTCAACAATTGAGGAACATTTCACATCGAGCAAGGATTTACAAACTAGTAAAAATGAGCAAACCTTGTTCATACAAAGATAAAGAGAATGGAAGAATCCTCATAGTTAGCATATATGTGGATGATCTAGTCTACTACTGAGAAATTGTAACAAATATGCTAAATTGAGTTCAAGAAGAATATGGAGAAGGAATTCAAGCATGAATGACTTGGGAAAAATGAAATACTTTCTGGGAATAGAAGTGATTCAATCCCCAGAAGGTATTGGAATATTACAAAGGAAATATGCTAGTGAAATCATAGAGAAATTTGACATGAAAGACTGCAATTCAGTCATGGTACCTATGGTAGCAGGATGCAAAATTGACAAGGATGAAGAGGTGAGAAAGTTTGACAAAGCACTCTATACAAGCAACTTATTGGAAGCCTAATGTACATAATAAAGAACTAGACACGATCTCATGTACAGTAAGAAGCCTTTCTTAGCAGATATATGAGTAATCCCACTCATTTACATTGGTTAGCAGCAAAGAAGATTCTGAGGTATCTGCAGGGTACCTTAAACCTGGGGATAATGTATAGAAAAAGTGATAGACTGAACTTGGTAGGATATACTGACAGTGATTATGCTGGAGATTTGGTGGATCGGAAAAGCACTTCAGGCTATGTGTTTATAATGAGTGAAGGAGCTGTGGCATGGTCTTCAAAGAAGCAGCCAATTGTGACATTATCATCAACAGAAGCTGAATTCGTGGCTGCAGGAGCAGCAGCTTGTCAAGCCATGTGGATAAAGAAAATAATGAAAGAACTTGAAGCCTTAGAAGATGATTGTATCACAATCATGTGTGACAACTCCTCTGCAATGAAGCTATCTAGAAATCCCATTTTGCATGGGCGGAGCAAACATATAGAGGTGAGATACCACTATATTAGAGAGCTGGTTAAAAACAAGGAAGTTGAACTGAAATACTGCGGAACAAAGGATCAAATAGCAGATGTATTCACCAAACCAGTAAGCAAAGAACAGTTTCTGAGGTTCAGAAGGCAACTAGGAATGCATGAATTCGCTTGAAGTGTCAGTCATGGTTATGCAGATTGTGTAATGTTGTGTTTTCTGGTTTTCTGGTTTTTCTGTTTGTCATGTTTGTAAGCAAAGTGTGAGTTAGAACACTTAGCTTAAGAGAGGGTTTGTTGAGTTTGTAATCAGCTTAAGTAGTCTTCTCCTATTAGGCTTACTTAACTAAGGTAGTTAGTAGTTAAGTAAGTTAGTTAGTTAGTTTTATTTTTGAAACTTTTCCCGCCTGTATACTGCTGAGCTATATATAGCTTCTTATCAATGAATGAAGAGAAGAGTTGTTTTTCATTCTCAAATCCATCTCACATAGAGAAGGAGCCTACAGAAAATGGGGTCACGACAATAGATTTTGCAAAGCTTGAGGCTTACAATGAGGATGTTGTCTGTCAAGTTATGATCTGATATATTATTGGATGGATATAGCTCTAATTAGGTGGCATTAGTTTGAGCTTTACTTTTACATTTTTTTTTGCTTTTTTAAAAGGTTTAAATACTTGTCACCCCCTGCAAATATACCTGATATCCAATTACCCCCTTGCAATATTTTTTTTGCAAAACAAACCTTGCAAAGTCTAATAGTATCTAGTTACCCCCTGTCGTTAGTTTTGATTAACGTTGTTAGTTAATTGCTGATGTTACCCCCTTGCAAAATCTAATAGTATCCGGTTACCCCCTTTGCAAAACATTTTCAAAAGTCCTCATATTGAAGTTTTTTTTGAATTTTTTTTGAATGGTACACTGACTCTATTAAATATAACAAACCTTTTTTTTAAGAAAGAAATATAACAAACCTAGACATTAATTAAATTCAAATATATTATAGGTTATTTTTGTTGGTTTTTAGTAGAGGAAAGAAATATAACAAACCTAAACATAAGGGGCAGAGTTCTCTGATCTGTTCAAAGTTTCTCAATAACACCAAAAAACAATATTTGGTGATATTATTCTTTCTTTTCTTTTTTAACCAAAGAAAATTGAATTTATTAAAAAAAGAAAAATGAAGACAAAAGGATACCAAAGGGGAACTAGACCAAAACACAAGGTAAGAGAGCAAAACAACCAAACATAAAAAATAAAGAACAAAAACACGGATAAAAAACAAAACCCGATCAAAAAGATTCAGAGACAGAATTAGCTTTTGAAAGCGAGTATTATAACCAACGACCAACTTCTATTGTTGTCTTAATTAACATTCTATCTTCTATCCATAAAGATAACAATAGTAAAGGAAGATTCATTTTTTTTTTAGCCTAGTTGGCATTCTAGTTTCTATCCATAAAGATCATGGATATAGCTAAGCAGTGAAAGTTCATTTTCAGCCTAATTGACTTTTTAGGTTCTATCCATAAATATCACAGATGGTTTAGCAATCAAAATTCATTTTGATTAGCCTAATTGGTGTTTTAGCTTCTATCCATAAAGATAATTGATAATTAATTAAGTAATCAAAACTCATTCCCTTAACCTCATGGCATTTTGTCTTCTATTTACAAAAAATATAGATAATAAAGCAATTTTATTCTTTGTAGTCTAATTGACATTTTAGCTTCTATCCATAAATATCAATGATAGTTAGGCAATCAAAATTTATTCATCTTAGCCTAATTGGGGTTTTGGCTTCTTCCATAAAGATAATGGATAGTTGAGCAATCAAATTTAATTATTTTTGGCCTCATGGTATTTTGGCTTCTATCTACAAAGAAAATAGATAGTTAAAGCAATTTCATTCTTTCTAGCTTTATTGACATTTTAGATTATATCCAAAAAATAATATTTCTCTACTTTTGTAATTTTCAGGTTGGAAATGTAGATAAATTCCAGCTTGGGGTGGGGGAATATTGGCTTCAAAACCGTGTTCCTTGGCTTCAAAGAAGGTCTGAAAAATATAGTGTCATGTTCATCATCAAAAGCAGAGCATCATTCCCTTGCAAGTCTTACTTGTGAGATACAATGACTTCATTATCTACTCACCAACCTTCACTTCGCCCATAGCACTGTATCTAATGTCTAATGTGACAACAAATCATCTATTTACTTGGCGTGTAACCCCACTTTTCATGAGTGCACGAAGTGCATTGAGATAGACTATCATGTTATTACGTGAGAAAGTTTAGAAAGACATCATACATCTTCTACGAGTTGCCTCTAAAGCTCAATTGACTGATGTACTCACCAAGCCACTTCTGTTATCACATTTCATTCGTTTATATTCACTACGCCAGATTTGTCAAAAAGAAAGCGCTCTCCTATAAGCGTGCCGCTTTTTAAGAAAAACGCCACACGGATGACCAAAGCAAATTTAACCCATACCGGTGTTTTTAAAAAATGTTGCTCATCGCCTTTAAAAACACTAGTCATACCCAGCGTTTTTTAAAAAACGCTGGGTATGGCTTCACACGTTCTCCCAATACTCAGCGCTTTTTAAAAAACGCTGGGTATGACTTCACGCGTTCTCCTAATACCCAGCGCTTTTTAAAAAACGCTGAGTTTCTTTTCTCTCTTTTTCTCTCTCACTGACCTTCATCTTCCCCTCTTCCTCCGTCTTCCCCCTCTCCCTCTCTTCCCCACTCTTCGTCTTCCCCCTCTTCGTCTTCCCCCTCCGTCGTCGCCGTCAACTCCTCCACTTCCTCCTCTCCCTCTCTTCGTCTTCTTTTAACACTCAAACAACCCTTATCTCTTAGATCTACTTTTTCTCCACCCCCATTTGAGAAACCCTCCACCGACGCGCGTCTTAGAGGCTCGACAGTGAAGAAGGACGATTTGGATCGCGGAGGAATGGTAGTAGAGATGGTTCTCACGTTGGGGAAGCGGGCGGGTGGTGATGATTTGAGAAAGGGGACTTTGCACGTCTTGTTTGGTCCAGAGATTTATCTTGATATTCCATGAGCTTTCCATGGTGGTGCTCCGCTTTCAATGATGGAGTTGGCAACAAAGCTTTTTGAGTCATGTGGGGCAACTGTTTTTGACTATTGTTCTTAGCAGGAAGGGTGGTTTGATGTCGGAGCTTAATAGAAGGCGGATCAAGGTGGTTGACGACAAAGCGAGATCTCAAACTTCAAAGCGCAATGAAGGCCGATCTTGTCATTCTTTGGTTCAAATTGCCTGCGTGCATCATGGATTGGTAAGAACAGATTGGTTTATATTTCCTTATATCCGATTGTAGTTTTTTGTCGCCGAAAGTCAAAATTTATATACTACAAATAAATGCTCTTTTCATACATTGTATCTTTTAACTATGCAAGATCGAAATTGATTCAAGCACTAAATCGAAGGATGTGCTTATTAGTTGTTGCTCATTGAAGTTATAGTTATCACAATGGAAAGATTAAAATTATTTAATATGCCTAGTCCTCTGAACACACATTGCAAGAATGTAAAAGGCTTGTTTCCACATTCTCATGCCAATTCTATAGTTCTTGGTCTAGGTCCTTTTAACAGAGATGTTGTGAAAGTGAGAATTTTATATACGCATTGTAATTGCATATGTTTTACGTGTGTGACAATTGGTGTCTAAGTTTTTACGTACAATTGCAAGGAATCTGGAGCTTCTTCACAAATACTTTGGTTTCATCGGGTGTTGTGGAGCGCATTGGAAGTAGCTTTTGGAGCCTTCTCTCACTACTGAGGATGCTTTGGATAAATACCAAATTGTGGCACAAAAGGTTGTCACTAATCTTTATAGTCATGCATCTCGATATGTCTCTTTGCATATCCTATTTCGGAGCTTGATAACTTATATATTTTATCTCCCATGTAATTGTACACAACGAGTGTGAACAATTGCTTAGGATTGTACTCCATTTTGGTTCTGTTGAGATTCGGCTAATGTCCGTGTATATTTCATCACAGTACAAATTCCGAATATTAATTTGAAAAGCTTCTTAGCGGTTTGTTTATGGTTTTCATGATGGAAGAGTTGTCATAGTTATCCGGGGTTTTAAAATAATTCGTAGTTGGCGATTTTGTGTTACACTTAATTATAGATCATTTTTCTACACTCATGAGTCCTAGATGCACTTGGATAATTTTAGAATTGTTTCTTTTGTTTGATTTCTTCTATAATTCGTCGGTGAGTTGGATATTTGAGATTGGTGGTTTGGTTTAGCACTTGGGATTGCTCCTGTTAGTTGAACCGTTTATGATGATTGAAATTTAAAATTTATTAGATGCTTTGTTATGATTGTGCACGAGTATCTGATGGAATTAGCTCTCTGAATAGTGATGCTTCTTAAAATAGACATGTCCGGTTTTATGTTAATACCATTTGCATTCTTTGTTGCTTGTTTTTTTGTGTTTTATTTTCTCTTTCTTTTTTAATAATGTTGACAATGGAAAAAAAATTTGCTGCCATGGATCTTTGGGGAGACTTTGCAGGAGTCTATTTTTTGGTTTAGCACTTGCTATTTGTTGGATGAGCACTTGCTCAATGGACAACTTCTAGTAGGGCCTTGAAACACAAACCTAAAGTATTTCATGCCAAGTTTTGCTAAATAACAATTGAAACCAAGCCATCAGTTAGCCATGCATTGTTGATTATTTCTTTTGCTTAATGTTATGCTTTCCCACTTGCAGATATTAGCAATGGCCAATAAATAATTTTACAATGGCTAAATAACAAATCAATCACTCATCAACTCTTAATCTTTAACCTCTCTCCTCAAATCCAAATTAAGTATTAAAAATAAGTATAAAACCTATTATAAAGAGGCACATTCATTGTTACTAGCCCTGGCCAATAAATCATTAAGATGTTTAGCCAGGTTGAGAAAGATTGCTTAATGTTAGATGGATAGGATAATGCGGGCATGAATTTGGAAATTGGTGTGGGATCGTTAAGCTGATTGAATCTAAATAGCTTGCTTTGACTGTGTTATTTGAATGTTCAGTTGTTATGAAAATAAAATAGTTTTAAACTTTGAACTGTTTCATATATGTTCAGGAAGGACCTTTTGCAAATTAAGGGTATTCAGGTATAAGCAATTGATTCCATTGTTTATACTCCCAGGAAGGACCTTTTGCAAAATTAAGGGTATCAGGTATATGTCCATTATACTACTGTTAAGGGTGTGTTGTTTGTTTTGGTGACAACTTCTAAGCTGGTGCCTAACTGCCTAATGAGTTATTACTTTACTTTTCAGGGTCCTTACTACTGTAGTGTCGGGGCAGATAAGTCATTTGGACGTGATATTTCTGATGCTCATTACAAGGCTAGGTTTAAATTTGGCAAATTCATGTTTTGTTATTTTGGATGTATGATTTAATTTTGGATGTATGATTTAATTTTTGGATGTATGATTTAATTTTGGATGTATGATTTAATTTTTTTATGATGTATGATTTAATTCGAGTTTAAATACAACAAATTCATAGATATCACTATTAAAAATATTTTGGATGTATGATTTAATTTTTTTGTTGCAAATATAAAAAGGAAAATACACAAAAGCGAAAAAAATAAAAATAAAAATTAAACAATGGGCGCGCTTTTAAGGAAGTCTTTGCCTATAGGGGACAAGTTTGGGTAATGAGCGGCGCTTTTAGGAAGCGCTGCCTATTTGAGGACGTGTTTGGGCAATGGGCGCGCTTTTTAGGAAGCGCGCCTATTTGAGGACGTGTTTGGGCAATGGGCGCGCTTTTAGGAAGCGAAGCGCCTATTTGAGGACGTGTTTGGCAATGGGTGGCGATTTTTAAAAACGGCGCCCATTGTTAAGAGGAATACCCAACATATGCGTCGCTCAAAGAATACCAAAAGCGCGCTTACTATGGAAAAAAAGCGCTGCGCTATATACTAATTCTGTTGTAGTGATTCAAGTTAGGACTTTGCAATATACACCGTCCAACTTGAGGAGGGTTGTTACCAATTGTAACAACCTTAGTTAAATTAGTTGTTATCTAACTTAGTTTTATCTATTAGCATAGGAGTTAGTTTTATCTTCATAGTTTCTATAAAAACAAACTATGTACAAGACATTACAATCAAGAAAATGAGAATATATGACTTCTCCCAAATCTCTCTTTCAATTTCTATGCAAAACTAAAAGTAAATAATTCGTTAGTGCAAATATAGGTAAGTACATAAAATCAATCCAGCTGTCTCTGAGTCGCTTTCATTTTTTTTTTGATTTATTGCCACTAGAAACTCACACAAAACTGTGGGGTTCCGGGTTTGAATCCGGGACATGGTATCCAGCCTAACAATTTTGGCATTTGCCAGTTGAACTAAACCTTACAGATTGAGTCACTTTCATTTCTATTTGACATGAATCGATCCGGTAGTCTCTACATGTGTTCATGATAACCAATGATCCGTCCTAGCAAGTTTTGGATGTTATGATAAGGCTCTAATCAGATTGGCTGCAGAAGAACTAAGATCTAATCAAGACGCAAGCTTTGCATCTAATTTGATCATTATGCTTAAGGTCCAAGAATTACAATTAATTAACAAAATGACTCAGAGAGAAGTTTAGGTGAGAGTTAAGAAAGACTTATCAAAACATTATCTTTAACTAAGGCTAGTTGCATTTGAAAATATTCCTTTCAAACTCATGCCACATGTAGCAACTAGAAACTATTGAAAATTGAAAAATCTATTACCCTACCTTTTAACTTTTTAGTGTAAAGTTCGGTCAAAATATTTACATCACTAAGCCTTATGCTTAGTGATGATCACTAAATCTATATTAGCCGTTGGATGATAAATATATTACTTAAATTGTATCTAATTGTTGTTATTATAAGAGGGTAATTTAGTACTATCAAATATTCTTTATAATAATTAATTAAATATAAATAACTAATAAAACCATTATCTCCTATGTTTATGGTCATTAATTCCGACGGTTACACATTCCAAAGTTAATGTCTAATTAATCGGAACCCACATAAAAACTAATATTAAATTATTCTTTTTTATTAATTGATAAATTACATTTGTATACATTTAGTGACTATCACTAAATGTGTCATTTAGTGACGTAAATCGGTCTCACAACATGCACATTACTAGTATTTTTTTTTACTAGATTTGCTTTTAAGGCATGTACATGTAAACTTAGATTATGGTAATTAAAAAAGTCATCATGTACCCCAAAAATATTTGAAAAGATGGCTTTGCCGTTTGTTGACAAAAGAGCTAGTAGGTTTAAGTAAGAAAGCTGCCAAAGCGACAGGAAATCTTTTCCATATACAGATAAGCAAAATTAAATTGTCTTTGTCGTTGAGTATGAAATATGAACACGAGGTTTAGGTGATTTGAATTCACCAACACGACAATGATATATTCCTAACATGAGGTTTTAGATACGAACTTAAGTACCTAAATGCATCATATATATATATATATATATATATATATATATATATATATATATATATATATATATATATATATATATATATATATATATGGGACTTTGATTCTTCTTATGTTATGGATAAACAAATGGTAGATAAGTATAAGAATCTTACTTTGGCGACACATTAGCGTAAGAATTTACTTAGACAATCTTACTTTGATGTGATCCATCACTTGCAATCGTGTTGCTTTACTTCTTATTATTGATTCTAGCACAAAGATTGGCACGTAACAGAAATTTATCTAAGAGGTTGTTTGATTTTGGATAAAATAAATAAATTGAAATTCATTTAATTTTGATGTAAGAGGTGAGAGGGAAGTTAGTAAAATGCAAAATAGTATTAAAAAGTTAAGTGATGTACACCAACGCGTAGTTAAAAAGGTTTCTTTATTAATAGGTATATTAGGTATAGATTTTTTTGCTACATCCTAATAGGCCCAAAAGAAAGGCTCACGATCTTCAACAAACTTGGCCGAATCATTTTTCGTATAAACTGGGTATCCTCTGTATGCAACTGCAATAAGAAAATTAAAAATCTCTCGAGCTAGTCTGGCCACAATGGGTAGCAAAACTCTCCCTCAAGAAACACTGTTGCATTCCCAAGATTTGATTCGAACCCAAAACATTATTTCAATTGGAATAAACTCATGTCATCTCATCCAAATACTCTTGAGTAACTTGGCTAAATCATGATCCAACATCTAAAAGACGGGGGCATCAAAATAAAATATTGTAAATAGCGGCGGACTTTGACTAGAAAATTTGAGAAAGCCAAAATTCATGTTTTTCTTATGAATAAAAAAGCTTTAGAAATACAAAATAATCATAGACTAATATTTTTTAAGTTAACTAAATTTTTTATTGATATAAAATTTAGGTTTTTTAGTTTTAGTTCTTCAAAAATTTCACCTACTTGTAGTCTCTCATTTTCTTTTCATCAATTGTGGGTGCACGCTTGTGTACATATGTATGGATGTGTGTGTTTCCCACAATTTAGGTGATAATCTATTTGGCATCATCTCAACAAAACTAAAGAGAAATAAATATGAGACAAGTTATTGGATGCTTTTATCAGTAAAGCGATTGTAACCTAAGAGGCGGAAAAGTAGAGAGAAATGGTAAAGGGTCTGTTTTGATGGACAAACCATAAGAAGACAAGATATGTTAAGTCTACCATATCTTGTGTCAGTCTAATATTTGTTGAGCCAACAAGATATGATAATTTGATCCTATCATGTCTCTGTAGTTGAAATGTTATCCTAAATTTGAGTTGGGTTAGAAATCCGCAGGATAAGATTGTAAGAAAATAATTTACGCATTTACCCTTCTAAAATTTATTTTAAAATACAAATATAAAATCTAGTAAAAATTAATATATATTTAAAAACAAAGCAAAAAACGATGTATGATTCTATGATAAGAGTGATTTTGTCATTTTATATAATCTAAAAATTTTAAAAATTAAAATAAGTGATAAAAAAATAAAATTATTACTAAAAAATAGAAATTTAATTTAATTTAATTTTTTAACAAATGAAATATAATTGCCACAAGGGTAGTTTTGTCATTAATATATATATATATATATATCATTATTTATTAGTTTATTTAAAACTTTATTAAAATAACATATGTTATCTTTATACCTAAAAAATAAATAATATATATTATCTTATTTGTTATCAGGTGTTGCACATCAAGCACATGATATGATAATGATATTGCCTCTATTAGATCCTATCTCTATTGTGCTTCCTATCTTATCCCGACCATCAAAGGGACTTTAATGGTAATGGAAAAGAGAAAAAGAAAAATGAAATGGAAGAAAGAAAATTTTGAGTAAAATACATTAGTCCACGATACATTGTTCTTTTGAATCTTTGATTAGTCTCGTTCATCAAACAACGAATGGTTGTTTGAAAAAATTTGGCATTGCCCTAAAAAGTACCGGGATTGGGTTTTGACTGTTACTGTTGTGTTAGTCATATCTTCTTTACTTACGATTGAAAAATGTATGATTTGACTTCCAACTTAACCAATATCGTGAGTTCAAATTCAGTCTTGGACATGCATCAGTGTTAAATCTTTTGAGGAAGTTTTTCATTGTCCAAATCGTAGTAGATACCCAACTCGAGGATTAGTCTGCGATTGTCTTGCATGAAAGGATATATAGCCCAATCTATAATAAAAAAAATATATGATTTGCCGTCCGATGCTTATGAAGGGATCAACAATTAATGATGATAATGATGATGATGATGATGATGATGTCCTGAGGTTCAATTCCAAACTGCATATATTTAATGATGTCTATTGTCAACAAAATAATTTCTAATGATGTCTTACTCAGGTAACTTGAAATTTTGCACTCAAAATGGACCGTCAAAAAAAATAAAGTTACTAGTATTATTTTGTCACATACTTGTGATATTAACATACACACTAACAAGTGGCAAAATATCACTTCCCCAAAAGCCTCATTCAGTGACTCATAAAGTGTGGGTTATTCTATGTAATTGTGTGAGTATTATTCACACAATTACAGCGTTGTTTCGTCAATGAGTGTTCGTACCATATAGCAATATCCAGGAGAAAATGCAGCGTTGTTTGTTGGTTTGAATTTATGTTCTTCATATTCGCAATAATATTTACCACTAGGTTGTTCTTTCGGGATATTCTATGTAATTGTGTGAGTATTATTCATATATTTCATTCTTTTTGGAGTGTAAAATAACAAATAAACACCAAATACACACGTTATCCAAAGGATACACTCCCAGTGGCGGATCTTGCCAAAAAAATTGGAGGGAGCCAAAATAGTAACAAGTATATAAAACAAAATTAATGGTGTATTTATAATAGTTTGTTTGGTTTAGTGGTCAAAATTATCTATGTCAATTTTAATGTCCTAAGTTCAAATATTCTTAGTGCGATTTTTATATTAATTTTTGAGAAAAATATACAAATAACTACAAAAAAGAGGTTTGGCCCATCACAAGAATTGAAGCTGGGGACCCTAAATACACAAATAATGCTCTTAACCGTTTAATTTCTCGATACATTTGTTGCTTAGTGTTCATTTGGTTCTATATATTCTAACTTTGAGTATAAAATATATCTATGTGTATATTAACTTAATGGGAGCCAGAGAAGTGCAGTGGCTCCCGCTCCTATAAAGATCCGCCTCTGATACACTCACTTAGTGTTCCGGGGTGTATCAGTAAAATCAGCAGGTTCCAATAGCATTTGGGCCGTCGGCCCATATCAGCACAACCGGCCCAAGCTCGGTTGCTTGGAGCGCATTTTGAGCCAACCGGACGAAATTTTCGCACAACGGTCGGGACTCTACAGTATATATATGTCATTCGCATATATATGGCATCAGGTACGTAATCTATACCTAGTGTTTACCTCGCCCGAGCGCCTCTACACCGGCTGGCGTCGGAGTGTCATTGCAGTCTCACCCGGAGTCTTTCGGCGTGAAGCCAAGACCGGTCATTTCCTTACTCAACGACCGCCAATACAAACAAACGACATCACAACACCGTTGATGCAGACGACGATCAGTTAGAATCTGAGATCCGACATTCCATATCGCCGAAAACTGCCAACGCAAACGACTCGATCTGAGGACATTTAGAGTGTCAATTTAAGGGAATAGTAATTATGCCAGAAATGTGGGTAATCTGTATTGGTGGCGTCGATGCTAAGTGAGAGAAGTTGTAAGCAGCAACCATTTAAATGAAAACAGGAGTTAGAGAAAATAATAAATACTATATTGGATCAGATGGTAAAACCAAAGAGTCAATGGTTCTGATGTCTAAAAACAGAGTGCGACACATCAAATGTAGAATTTTGGATACAAAAAATAAGGTCGAACATCAAATCTATCAACTTTCATGCTTCTGGATGATCACAAGGTTCAACATATTACGTACTCTATATATAATATAAACTTCATGTTGAAAATAGGACTTAAATGTTTGGTGGAGAAGTAAACTTGTATTTTACTAAGTGTTATTCAAGAATTATTATGTTATTTTTACGCTAAATATCACTTTTAGTCATTTATCTTTGCCGTATGTTTCACTTTGGTCTTTTAACCTTTTTTTTTGTCCGTTTTGCTCTTTTATCTTTCATTTTCATTTCATTTTGGTCCCTACCATCATTTTAAGTTTACGAGACTTGCACGCTGATTAGCTAATCACGACACAGATTCATCTTCATTAAATAACGTGGCAAAACATATAATACTATGCTTCATTTTGGTCCTTCATGTTTATTATTTGGTCTAAGCCTGATATACATTCGGTCATAGGCCGCCCTGATAGGTCGGCTTGGTTATTTTAGGCAAACAAAAAATAACCAATTTTTAATATATGTTATATATTGCTGTCAAAAAAAATATATGTTGTATATTTTAATATATAAAGTCACTACTTTTTGAAATAATATCACGATAGGCAATAAGTTCTCTTACTCGATAGATTTAATGACTGCTTTGCGTATACAGCGCAATTCAATTCAATCTCGGAAGCTTTGGTTGTTTTGAGAGACTACTATCATTTCATTTAAGTGCTCTTCGATATATTAATACCGTAAAATTCTCCTTTATTATAAAATAAAAACTAAAAACAAAACTCAGCTTGTAGAAGAAAAAAACTCAGTCAAACATGGGAACGGATCCTCTCCCGTGAACATTCACGGGAGGAAATAAAGTCGCAAATCCTGACCCTCTATTTTGTTAATAACATATCAATGGCCACCATTAAATCACTTAACTATTTTTTTGTCTTTTCCCAAAGCTTTTTTTTCCCACCCCCTCATTATCACTTCCACCTCCATAAATACCAAAAACCCCAAAATGCCCCTGTCATTTTATAAAAAAACTTACCGGACCCATCACAGTTATTGGTTTTTCCGGAATTACCATAAAAAAATGTATTTCCGGAAATTTGGAGGTGAATTTTTCAGATTTAGCGCAAAAAGTTGGTATTTCCGGTTCACAATTTTTGAACCGGAATTATCCCCAGAAAAGCTAATTCCGAAATTTTGTTTTTTTAAATATAATTTTTTCCGGAAATACCTCTAAAAAAGGTATTCAGATTTTTTTTATATAACAGTTATATTTTTTTAAAATAGATGGTTATTATGGATTTAACCAACGCTTTACGACATCCGAGATATTTCCCACACGAGATGCAATGACACGTTGGGCTAGAGATGGGAAAGCGAACGAAATCATTGTGGTTATTGTTCGAGCAGAGACGACGGAGAATAGAAAAGAGAAAAAGAACAAGGTTGTTTATGGTGTGAGAGAGGCGGGGCACATCTGATCGAGTAGATGTTGGGTGTTCTGTTTGGTAGACACAAGACATCGAAAAGATGTGGTTGTAGGTTTCAATTGAAAGCTAAACAAATGTTACCTCCTAGTTTTGATTGGAAGGTGAGAGTGGTGTATGAGATTCACAATCATGAGCCTCATAAGGCTTTGTTTGGAGCAACTATATTTGGTAAGTTTTCCAAGGAGAAGCGGTCAGTTGTTGGGGAGCATATGTCTTTGGGAGTGAAAGCATCCAAAAGTCTTGAAGCATTGAAAGTCAGATTTAAGAACAACTTGAGCAACATTAGTCAGTTGTATAGAACCCACAACAGTAGGCTTAACATTAGTCAGGCTTAACGGCGACATCATCTTTGAAGCTCTGAAAGAAAAAATAACAACAAAGGTGCAGCTGGAGGGTGACGAGCAAGAAGTCACCCGGATCATTTATCGCTACCCCACTATGGGCGATAATAATCGTGTTCAGTGGTCCACCATGAATGTGAAGAACAATGATGACGTTCGAGTAATGATGGACCGTTTTGACATATTTCAGATGCGGAGTCCTATTCAGTTGTATGTCGAAACCAAAAGGACCGTTGTTGAGGTCCTTCGACGTCTCCAACCACCATCTCACTAATTTCTACCGTCTTTTCATTTTCTTTGTTGCTGTGTTTTGTTGTTTACGTTCAGAACTTTCATGTATTATTTCGTTTCGTAATCAAAAACGCGTCTTTAATTAATTTTAATTTGTTTTTAATTAATTTTATTTTTTTCCGGAAATATCGTAAATACTACGTAATTCCGGTAGGGGGTTTGAGTTTTAAGATTACCAAAAAGCGAGGTAATTAGGTTCACAAAAATGTGAACTGGAATTACCTCTCGATTATTGGTATTCTTAAAACCCAAAGTCCTCTACCGGAATTACCTCTTCTCTAAGGTAATTCCGAAATTTTCACTATTGCTGAGGGCATTTTTGTTCGAAACGGTATTTATGGGGTGGGAATGATAATGGGGGTGTAAAAAAAAGCCTTTTCCCAAATCCTACTCCCCAAATCACTTAACTCTTTTTGTCTTTCCAGCCATGGCTAGCTGCACATGACCACCCCCAAGCAACAGTTATACCTCACCGGAAAATCCTCTAACTGTGTGGCACCTTTTGTTCGCAAAACCACCCCTATCACTACCACAAATCGCAATCTCTCTCCTTCTCTCTCATTTGCGATTTCGCACATTCCAGATATCCCGATGACTGATAAACCGGTGGATAAGCATGTTAGAATTGGACGATGAAAATGGAATCTACATCCCCAATCATACCTTTATCTATCTCGAGTTTGCACTGTACAACCACTCAGGTTGTGTTTCGTTTTTCTTCTCCAATCTTTGCCAAAATTCCTCTGTGATTGGATGGTCCTTTTAGTTTTGGCTTCATGTTTCAGAAGAAGAAGGGAGACAAAGCGAGAAAGAAGAATTAGAAAAAATAAAAAAAAAAAAAAAAAAAAACCAAAACAAAAAATAGTTTAAGTGATTTAATGGTGACCATTGATCTGTTATTAATAAAATAGAGGTCAGGATTTGCTCACTTTATTTCCTCCCGTGAATGTTCACGGGAGAGGATCCGTTCCCGTCAAACATGCCTTTATTGTTGCTATGGGCTTTTAATCGTTTGTCCAACAAAATATTATTTTCTTACGTACTTTTCTATGGTTCATAATTCTGCAAAATCAAAACCACAAAGTCAATATACAGTAAAGAGAACGAGACAATGAATGTGAAAAGTCGGTATTTTCATGTTGAAGAAAAATTGCTTCTCGCTTTCAGGTAGTTGGGTTGGTCCTACAGTACTACTCTTCATTGTCTCTTCCCAGTTAATTTCTAGCGTCGGAATTAATCCACAAACAAATATATTTCATCTCTTTTAAAATCACTAACGTTTAAAATTTATATACAGATACTTTAAAATGATTGCGTATTTTCATTTTTTTTAAAAAAATCAAAATTCATAATAATAATAAATGGTCATATATATAATTTACTTTATTTGTCAAAAAATATATAATTTACTTTTCTAATTTTTCCATATATATTTATATATATATATATTCATCTTAATTGAGTTATGAAAATATAATTTTAAAAAGTAATTAAAATGCCTCATAATTTAAAAATAAAAAGCAATTTAAAACAAAATAAACTTTCTTAGTACATACAAATAAAAAAAATATAAATACTTTGCTACTTACCAATACCTACATTTTACAAATATTAGAATTAGAAAACCTTCATTATTATTATTTTTATGACAAGAAAACCTTCATTAATATTAGTACTCATCAATTTTTATTTAGTTTATTTTTATTTTTGGTAAATTTTATTTAGTTACTTTATACCGACGAGAGAAGAAGTCCTAGGTTGTGAACAACGTGGTACTTCTTCCGTATGATATTTCTCCATTATACCTTTTCTTGTGTTGAAATAAGGATCCTTTACTTTTATTTTATTTAATTTAATAAGTCCATAAAAAACAGTATATATAAGTCCCCATTATACTTCCTTCAACTTAGCAACACTTTGAGTTGCAAGCAATCTCTTCAAGCCACAAAAACTATATCCACATTCAGTCATTCACACACACACTAGCTACATATTAATTAGGTAACCAAACCATGGCCTTTGAAGAGGAACCATTTTGTATGGCAATGATGTTCATGCTACCATTAATAATTGTGTTGGGTTTCTTTGTATCTAGAAACCGCAGAAAGGCACCATATCCACCAGGACCAAAAGGTTTACCCATTATAGGCAACATGTTAATGATGGACAAGTTAACCCACCGTGGTTTAGCCAACTTAGCCAAACAATACGGTGGCGTTTTTCACCTCCGCATGGGTTTCCTTCACATGGTTGCTATTTCTGACCCAGACTCTGCTCGTCAAGTTCTTCAAGTTCAAGACAATATTTTCTCCAATCGCCCAGCTACCATTGCCATCAGGTATGCTATGAAATCTACTCATAACATATTCATCACTAAAATTTCATAAATCTCAATAGTTATATACCTTGGTATTGGGAGAAACTCGAGTCTCGCGTTAACTAGAGATATGGTCTCAAAAAAGTATATAAAAAAACTCACCTTACAAACTGGTTTTGTAGGAGTGAGTTAGATCCAAACCACATTTTAAGACTTGGTTTTCTGTTTCACTATATTATTAATTATTAACAAGTTTTTTGCAAGTCCCAACACAACACTAACATTATTGATGTTATTACGCTGGACATTTTTCGTGGTTATATAGGTTCAAACTTGAGACTTTTATTTTGCGTGTAAATTTATGAGTGATGTTTATGACTCTCTCTCCAACACGAATTAAAAAGTTTATTTATGGACTAACATAGTTATTTATTATATAAAAATAAAAACTAGTCCTATACTCGTGCATTCGCTCACTATATATCTTGTAACTACTCAGGTACCTCACTTATGATCGTGCTGACATGGCGTTCGCGCACTACGGTCCCTTTTGGCGTCAAATGCGGAAGCTATGCGTGATGAAGTTATTCAGCCGGAAGCGAGCGGAGTCATGGGAATCGGTTAGAGACGAAGTGGACGAAGCGGTTCGAACCGTCGCAAACAACATCGGAAAACCAGTGAACATTGGAGAATTAGTGTTCAACTTGACAAAGAACATAATATACCGTGCAGCTTTCGGGTCAAGTTCAAAGGAAGGACAAGATGAGTTCATTGGGATATTGCAAGAATTTTCCAAGTTGTTTGGAGCTTTTAATATTGCAGATTTTATACCATGTTTTGGAGGGATTGATCCTCAAGGACTTAACGCTAGGCTTGTTAAGGCGCGTGGAGAACTAGATAGTTTCATAGATAAGATCGTTGATGAACACGTGGAGAAGAAGAAGAGGAACGGTGGTGATGAAATTGAAGAAACAGATATGGTGGATGATTTGCTGGCTTTCTATAGTGAAGAGGTTAAGGTGAATAGCAATGAAACAGAGGATTTGCAAAACTCTCTCAAACTCACCAAAGATAACATCAAAGCAATTATCATGGTATGTATATGTCTTCTTTTTAATAAACCAGATCATCTCATCAACTTCTTCATGTTTTTAGTAGTTAAAAAGAACTTGTTCATGTTTTCATTTTATTTTATTTTGCTGAACTTCTTTTGGACTTGATTGATTGACAAATATAGAAAAAAATCAATCCACAACACCAATTAACCAAATTTTTTAGGTTATTAACCAAGTAACAAATTAACCAAGTTTTTAGTTAATGGCTTAAAAAACTCTGAAAAGACAGGTTGGTTAATAACCTAAAAAACTTGGTTAATTGATGTTGTGAATTGGCTTTTGTCTATATTTGTCTAAAATTTTATGTCCAAATATCATTACTCCTCAAAATTTGAGGCAGAGAGTACATGAACGTAATACGAGTAATTCTTAGGTAAGTCCATACTTCTTACAACCCTCCCGCTACTCGGTGGAAACTCCTTAAATGCGTGAGAAGATAAAAATACCCTTAATGAAATGTGTGCGTTTTGTTTTTTTTTTGTGGAGATTACGATGGTTCGGAAGTTTACCACCGAATGTTGTATCTTCACAAGCACCTCCCTAATATTAAACTTACTAGGTTCAAAAGTTCCCCCCGAATCAGTTCGAAACTTTGAGTTCGAACCAATCAGAGTTTCAAAAGAAAAAAAAAGGCATTTTAAAGATATGGAGGTGTTGGGAGTGCCCACTGAACAGCGTGTAGGTTGGGCCTTTTAAGAATTGTGGAGTGAAAAGAAGTTTAACCAAACAGGCAAACATCGCTCATTAAACATTTTTGTTTGTTTTTCGTGCAAAACAATAAAACAGTTCATATCACTTTAAATAAAACAGTTCATATCTCTTTAAATAAAAACTCTTGGAATTTAGTTATTGTTAGGAAAAAAACTTATGTGTGGTTTGGTTAGTATTTAAGTTTTGAGGAATACATTGAATTACTTACCTGTATTTTTTGGAAAGCAACATAAGTCTAAACGTTTGTTATTGTTGGCTAGTAATAAAATTGGCTAAGGTATGAAAATATAAGCCACCAATCAAGCAGTCACCTTCCAATTGCATTTTTCGTGGTTTGGGTTGGTGGCACCTGGAAACTGATGCCGTTTCTCTATCAAACTCTAGATTTTCTTATTTTGTACTCAAACTCAATTTCTATTTTTGATTTCCATAGCAAAATCCAATAATCAACTTTTGTTTGTTTCTGTTTGTCAAAAACAAAAATACTTTTGTTTGTTTCAAAATAACAATAATAATATCTTGTAAAAAAAAGTAATAATAATAAACCTTTTCATAACAGGATGTGATGTTTGGAGGGACAGAAACGGTTGCATCCGCAATCGAGTGGGCCATGGCGGAACTTATGAGAAGCCCAGAAGATCTAAAGAAAGTCCAACAACAATTGGCGGAAGTGGTGGGCCTAGACCGTCGAGTTGAGGAGTCTGATTTTGAGAAACTAACCTACCTTAAATGTACTCTCAAGGAGACCCTACGCCTCCACCCACCCATTCCCTTACTCCTCCATGAGACGGCGGAGGACACAATGGTTGGTGGTTATTTCATCCCAAAGAAAGCGCGTGTTATGATCAATGCATGGGCCATTGGGAGGGATCAGAGCTGTTGGGAGGAACCAGATAGCTTTAAGCCCTCGCGGTTTCTTAAACCGGGTGTGCCCGACTTCAAGGGGAGTAACTTTGAGTTCATCCCTTTCGGATCGGGTCGTCGGTCTTGCCCTGGGATGCAATTAGGTCTTTATGCACTTGACTTGGCAGTGGCTCACCTTCTTCATTGTTTCACTTGGGAGTTGCCTGATGGGATGAAACCCACTGAAATGGACATGGGTGATGTGTTTGGACTAACTGCTCCTAGAGCGACTCGACTTGTTGCTATTCCCACTAAGCGTGTTGTGTGCCCTTTGATTTAGGAAGAAGAAAAAGAAGCACAAAAACAATTGGAGCCTTTTTCTTTCTTTTTAAATCCTCGATTAGATATTAAGCATAAATGTGTGAAGGAAGAAATAAGATGCACAATAAGAGCATAAGTGTGTATAACAAAAAGGAACACTTTTTGATGTAAGCTTCAATTTTTATAATCAAACTATTTTTTATATTTGAAACAACGTTTGAATCGTATCAAACCATGTCTACAATGATGCCACACTGTGCATATTGTGAGTTCACTTTTGAAAATTGAAATGTTTTGGATGTTCTCAAGTAAAATTGATTTTACTTTTAGAATTGATTGTATCTAGAATTTGTAGCTTTTGCTTTCAAAATTAATTGTGAATCTCAAGTTTGATGTCAACTCACTTTAATTCAAAATCAATTTTACAAAATCAGTTTATTCACAATTATTTTTTACTACCGCAAAACTAAACAAACACTATGTAGCTTTCACGGTCACATACAAGACTATTGTGGAAATTTTGTTTTCCAAACACATGTTAAGCCATGAAAAAGAGTAAATAGACAAATCGATGCGTGAAGAATATCATGTGACCCATTTTCGTCCCTTCGTACTAAAATAGTTCGCACTAAATAGCATAGCTCTTTTTTAAACAAAATGACTACTTCTAGCATTGTTTTGGGGTGCTGCTGAACTAGATGGTAAATTTTGCTCATGGCATGCTTAAGTCAACCGTTCATATATGTAGTCCAACAAATGGCACAATCATCACACGAAGATCACAAAAGTTATAATTAAGGTGTTCATAATATTATTATTTTTCCATTTAAAAGTGGAGAACAATCTATATTGACACTTGCATACTTCTCAGACAATAACATCTACTTAAGTAGAGACTAATTCAATGTGCGTAAATAAGGTAATCACATGGTACGTACAAATTGTGCAAAGTATTCACAAGCAATGGCAAGTAAATGAACAAAAGAATGTGTAAGGAATAGGCCTCTAAAAAATAGGCCCATTTTGGTGTCTAATGGAAACTACTTCAGCTCCATCAGCATTGCAATGCAACTGTTTCGGTTAACATACAACATCTTTCAAAGTAAGTCTGTTTTACATCAAGATACGAAGAACCGCAAGGCCGACGGCAGATATTGAAACAAGGGTTCCTATGCAGTATTTTATGACATCATATTTGGCTGCTTCTAGTTGTGCTCTTAAAGCATGGATCTCCTGATCATTGTATTAAAACTAAAGAAAATCAAAAAGACAATAAACAATTAGAAAACTACTACTCAGCATTCAGTGTTCACTGATTACTTACTCTATCAAGTTTGTTAGTCAGGTTGTTAGTTTCAGCATTCTGATTGGCCAGTTCCTCCCTTATCCTCCTGCACTTACAATGAAACATCAAATAAAAGTGGAAAGTGAAACATATGATATATTGGAATGAAACGAAAGTTCTGAAATGCTTGACAATCTATCAACTTATTCTCATACCCTCTTTCAAGGTTCAAATCCAATCGCTGGCCAGCGGTGACTTTATCTATCTCATGTCTGCACCACAACCCAGAAGATTCCACCATTATGAATTAGTGATGGGCCTGATGGCAACATGACAAATTAAACATGTAGATGATCAAGGACTAATAATCAAATCAAGACAAACCGGACCTTAATTCGCTGCGCATCTTTTCTATATCATTCCTAAGCTTCTCAGTCTCGTGTTGCAGTAGAGAGAAGTGATGTCCCTGCATTATAATGTTTTCATCATATGACCACATCAGGCAAACAAAAGCCAAACTCAACTCAATTATGAACTGAGAAAGAATTAAAAGGACACACAAAAAAGAGTTTAGAATGAAGAAAAATAGAAAGAAAAAAACAATGTAGTTCCAATAGAAAGATGGATCATCTATCTGCGTATTTTCTATCGCAACTACACTGACCAAAGCTTTTTAGTAGTATATATATGTATTCTCCATCACAAGATTGTTTCAATAATCAAATGATAATTTCTAAAACATATACTGATACAGTCATACAATCCATTCAATTTGAAGATCAAGAGTTAACTAAAAGAAAGGAGTGGGTTGGACACTTTATTACTACAGACCAAATCCTAAACATCAGAAAAACCATTTCAATTAAGGATAATATTAACACACTTCTACAAATCATGAATCATCTACCCCTTTGTTTCTTCTATTTAAAACACACTAGTCTTATGCATCGGTGGCACCAATATGAAAAGGGACTAACCAAGGAAAGATCCAGTGACAAGATCATCCCAATTCACAACTCACAAACAAGCAATACAAGAAAAGAAAGGGAAGGAAAGCAAACAAAGAAAAATGGTAGTGTCAAAAATATGAAAAGATTCAAAAGATGAGTTGAGTTAACTAAGTGCTCAAATATTCTACTTTACTGATAAACAAATTACTTTCAAATATCACATCCAAACAATGGAATTAAAATGTTTTATTGCTGAACAAAATAATGACAGAGAATATCAGCTTTGCATTGAGCTAATAACAGGAGAAGCACGAAGCAGAATATCAACTTTCCATTGAACTTTCCATTGGGATTTCTTAATGTGTAGCATCAATAAGTAGATGTAAGGTGGATTGTTTCTTATAAAACCCCACAGCTTGCAGTCAATATGTGCACACAAGTCCTTCATTCAGGAGTCAGGACATAAAATTCCACTACTAGTACCGATCTAATCTCATCAACTTGCACCTATGTCGTAAACATCAAACGTATGAAACAACTATTCAATCTATGAATACCTGTGAGCTCTGCACTTCTGCTTTGAATTTGGACAAATTGGCTTCTTGTAGCAACTCAGTCTTTTACACATGAACAAGAACCAAAACAAGGAAAATCAGTACATGCATCAAGTTATCAACCATTCTAAAAGCAATAAACTTTGGACAACGCAAGCTAAATTAAACGTTCATGTTGTTGCAGAAGAAAAATTGTAATTACTGTGAAAAGAGTCTTACCCTTTGCATTTCTACTTTTGATACCAATGACTGAGATACATTCTCTAGACTGTCATTCAATACTTCTGTTATGGCAGAAGTTATTGCTTCGGCATGTTTTGAGGGTATTCCTTGCCCTTCAAGTCTCCTAACCTACACAACAAGATAGGCCGTCAAAGTTAAACCCTTCTTCACACACTACCACTTAGCAACCAAAACAAGGGAATGAGGGACTATGTAGCACAGAGACCTCCGGTTGAAGACATGTCCCAACGTGTCGGACACACACTTCAATTACTTGTATTTTTCAAAAAAAAAAAAATCAAAATAAAACCTGTGTCTGGGTGTCTGTGCTTCATAGATGAGATCATGAGGGACATGAAAGGGAAATAAAGAGAAAAAATTAAAAGAGGAATGTGAATTACAAGGGCCAATGTGTCAACGAGAAACAAGTGTTGTCCATTTGGCTTCACCAGATGAGAAAAGTGGTTAGAGCATGAAAAGGATGGGAAAATCTTCGAAGCCCCAATTCCACAGCCTCCAAATCCAGTTGAGGCAATCCACGAATTCGTCCCCAATTGCCCAACTCGCTTCAATGCCGCCACCGCGGCCATTAGGTTTCAATTTTCAATTAACAAAACTGAAATTCGATCACCAATTCCAAACTGGGGCACACAAACCTTATAGCAGCAACTACTCTAACACAGGAAAACACAATCACGAACCCTAAGAACAGAAATAAATAAATAAAATAAGACGAAAACAACAACGGAAATTAGAAAAGTTGTGAAAGATTTTATCTTGATCGGTTTCTTATCTATTTTAATAGGAAAAAAACAACAACAACAACAACAACAACAACAACGTAAAGGAGATGTTTTCGGAGTTACCTGAATCTTAATTTGACGGAGATTAAGGAGGAGATGGATTGTTAATGACGAATCATGAAATGAAATATGGATAAATAAAGGAAGATTGAATTGGAATTGGGAATTCGCGGTCGTTTCCTGCTTCAGCCTATTTTAGATTACCAATAACTTACATGGTAAGATTTTAGGACAAAACTTACCGTGTTCACCAATAAAAATATAACGCATCACACTAAAATCACTGCTTTTATAGGATTTATAGGACTCATACCTATATTATTAGTAATGTGATAGATTATATTTTTATTGGACTACCTTTATGGTACTATTTGTAATTTTAATCTATTATTTTATTCACTTTTTTCATTTCATTGGTCAAAATGTCAAATACTTTACTACAATGAATTTTCTCTGATATTTTTATTAAATTTTTGAGATTTCGCGTGACCAAAAATATAATGTCAATGTAGAGAATTTATTTTCCCTTTGGTGTGTTTTTTATAAGAAAAAAAATCAACATATTTATGTCTTAAATATAAGCAATTTAACTACCCTTTATAGTTTGTATACTCCTCTTCTCATAATATCTTCATTAAATTACTATTTGATTTTCTAAGAGCACTTTCGGTCTAAACATTTCCCCATAATATCTTCATTAAATTACTATTTGAACGATCCCTTATTGTATAATTTTACTTTCTACAATTTTACTTCACTTCCCACCGTTTACACATAACAAATGGGTGCACCGCAAGAGTATTTCAATGGTCGGTCATTTGACATTGGCATTGATGCACACAAGAGTCCTTCAATGACTCACAAAGTTCAAGATGTTGCATCTACAAGTAAAGTTGTCCCTCAAGATGATGATGAAGTCACAACAAAGAAAGAAAAAACATTGAATGAGAATGAAAATGAAAAAAGAGCAAATGCGTGCAAGTTTTGTGCAGCAGTTCGACTTGAACAAAACCCCAAATGAAGGTGTGTGCACTGAAGTTGAAGATGCCATGAATTTTGGTGGAGTAAAGAACTTGAGTATGAAAATTGTTGTATCATGATTCACAAATCTAGATTTGTTGCATTTTATCTTCTAAATAACGGATGGGTAATAACTATTTTTCTCATGTAAGACCTTGTTACACTAGTCAATGATTGTATCGCTATTGTAAATTAATCCTTCAATATTAGTTCTTTGGTCACATTAGTCTATCAAAGTGACTACTTACTATCAGTTTAATCCCTAAATTAACATGCAAGTTTGGTCATAGGGTATCAAACTAACTAGCGAAAGACATTTGAGCACTAATTTGTACTTTTGACACATTCAAGGACTAGCCAGACAAGCCTCACAATTTAAGGACCAAAGTTTTTGTTTACCCTTACCGGCTCTTACGCCATGCATTATTTGTTAAGTGGTGCATGGTCATTGATACACCTCATGATAAAAGTATAATCTCTAAACTCGTATCTCATCTCTGACTTTTGTCTTCACAACCCTGCCAACCCCCTGTTGAGGCAAAATCACTTGGATAGGTTTTGACAGAAACAAACATTTTTGACAAAGTGTTTAAGTTCCCGAATTCATTAGTGATCTAATGAATTTTTTTGAGTGATCTAAAGTGCAGAAAACGTTCAATCATATATCAAGAGGACTGTGTGCTAAAATAGCATCACAAGGCACTGAGGCTTATAGCTATAAGAAATGAAGTTAAAATTAACTTCATTAGCCAAGAGGACCTCCTCAGAAGATTGCCTAGTTCTACAGAAGGCATAATTACCGCCTTAAGAGAAAAGGATGTGGGTCACAACGTCTAAAGAAGAAACACAAAGAAAGAAAGTTGAAATGATTCTCAGAAGAGAAGATATTCCTTCTTACTATCAATGACAAAGAGAAGAGCACCCTAAAAGATACAAGTACTTCATAAAGAAAGCCATATACAAAGCAAAGAAGCTAAGAGAACTCATAATGAAATTACAGCTTATGTGATTCCCTATGATAAGAAGATATCCTTCAAAAAAGTTTCTCAAAAAGAGCAAAGCAATAGTAAAGAAGATATTCTCAAAGACAGGGAAGTTACAGCCCAACGTTTCTCAAGGATACATACATCTCAAGAATGGTGATAATCAGGGAGGAGCACATCTCAAGATTGTGTGTGTGATGAGAATTCTTAACTCAGAATTAAATTGTTAACTACTCGGTTTTTTAAAGTTTCCTACAACTGAAAACTAATTTCAAATATTTTAGTACATTATAAGTTTTTAAAATCATTAAAATGAACTATCATTATTATTATTATTATTTTAAAAAGTTGATAATAATTTTTTTTGCAGATAGGATTAGTAGGATTGGTTGTGAATACAAACAATTCTGTTAAAGTTTCTAATAAAGTGATTGATGTTTAGAAAGTTTTATTCTAAAGCAAAGACAAAATCATTTTTTGTCTAACAGTAATCAAAATCATTTGATAAGTAACAGAAAAAATATTATTACCCTTCATCATGCATCCAGATATACACTTAATCCTCACAGAAATGGAGCATCAATGTACTTAGTACAATCCACTATTATGATTTGAGTTTGAGTTTAAAGTACAATGAATTAAATATCCAAATTAATCCTAACTAATTTAATTCTAATTATCAAGTTTAGAGAGAATATCCAATCTGAGGAACTATCCTAGTGTAAATTTAATCCCAGGAATTTGGTAAAAAGAAAAGAAATTTGATGGAATCCCTACCCTCTTGTGACAATGGCACTAGAAAATTGTTTACATTCATCCAAGCAAGGAAGAAATGCGAGGGGTTTACTCTTTACGAGGAATGCTGTTATAAACAGGATAATATGTATCCAATTCAAGTTCATCCAAAATCTGCTGTGTAGCCCACAAATAAGAAGAGTGACCTTCAATGTGATCTGTCACGTCAACCTGTTTTAGCAAAGGACCGAACACAATAAATGATTAATGCAAGCACTACAAGTTAAAATAGCAGAAGATTACAAATATAGATGTGTAGCAAAGAAGATGGAAAAAATTACATTTTGGATCCCAGGAATATCGATTGGCTGTATTCCAGCTAATCCTTGAGAAAGTAGACTGCACAAAATTAGCAGATTAGTTTCTACTTTCAATCTAGTGTACAAGTAATCCTAAAATTTTTATTCAACTTCAAGCCATCTATCATTTTTTATTTTTTATTTTGAAGTGAATCTTTGCAACAATATACATATGTAGTGTGGATCAATTGGAAGAATCTTAACTGCAGCATAAATTCTAGCACAACATTTTCGTGTACCTGGCACGGAAAGCAACACCAAGCATCCAGTCGTTCCTTGAATAAGCATTTATAAATCTTCCCGCTACCATCTACAGCATACCAGGATCTCATTAAAACTAATAAAACTATACTTCCCTCAAACATGTTTCCCATCTACAGCATACCAGAATTGGTACTACTACAAGAAAACTAATAAAAATATACTTCCCTCAAACATGTTTCCCATTTATAAATCTTCCCGCTACCATCTACAGCATACCAAAATTGGTACTACTACAAGAAAAATAAATAAAAATTCCCTTATACCTTTCTAGCAGCTTCCCAATTCTCATCCTTGATTGCAATGGGTGCTCCAAGAAGAACAACTTTTTCTACAAGTTCAGCTGCACAGAAGAAGCGCCTTAGAATCAATAACACAGGCAACATCTCATTTATGATTTAACTGATAAACAAATGAAAGAGCACATAGACTTTTTATGATCAATGACCCACATAGACATGAAGTCTTATATAATTACCAATGTTAAGAAGTTTTTATTTCGGGGGAGAAGGAGCAGGGAGCTTATACTTTGACAGGTATTCAATAAGGTTGAAGATCCCCCCAAGCAAAGATAGAAAAATAACGTCACACCAAAGACCCAAAAAAAGAAAGAAGAAAAATAGAAATACCAACCATGAACTTCTGTTTCAGCCAAACACTCTAGACACTTGAAAATAACTCTTGCCCCGAGTGAGTAACCTACAAGTGTCACAGGCCTGAAACTCAGATTAAAAATATTGCATATTCAATAATTTTATAGGAGCTGATTTTTTAAGATAAAAAAGATAAATACCTATTCCCCTGCAATCCTCCTAATAATACTTCAGCAAGCAACTTTCCCGCCTTGTCTGATCTGAAAAGGAATTTGAACTTATATATCCTTGGCACCCGAAAGCACCACGACATTTCACTGTTCATCCACTACATGGTTTTGGCTAGAAAATTTGGGCATTTAACCAGGAAATAAATAATGCAAGATTTCATTTTTACAACGTGCGGTAAGATGAAGCCTTAGAGCTAGGAATAGCACATATGATACATCATACATGGTATAAAAGTTAACCCCAAAATGAAATTAATTTAAATTAGTCACATGCAGTCCGACACTCGTTGAACACCGACACGACACGCGTCTTTACGGTGTTGCTCTTAAAAAGATATTTTCTGAGTTGGACACTTCCTAGACACCGTTTAGACGCCTTTTGGACACTCTTATTACACACATTCTCATGATATAAAACACTTTATCTTCAAAACAAATCTTGTAAAGCTTATCAATTTTGTTTTTAAAGTGTGAATAGATAAATCCTAATTCTCAATTTAGATTTTTGCCATCTTGACCATATATGTTGTATTTATTGATTTAGTTATCTTCGTAATTACTTATCTACATGTGGTGTCCCGGTGTCCTATATTTTGGACATTAGCGGTGTCAAAGTGTCTGTGTCGTGTCGTGTCGTGTCCGGGTCCGTGTACGAATCGGTGCTGCATAGGTATTAAGTAACAGAAAGCAAGTATATACTTTCCTTTTACTTTGTAAAATTCTATTCCACTTCAAAGTTCAAACCAAGAGATAAAAGTAAACCTGTCAATAGCAATTGTCCACGCACTGTCTATGAAATCAGAAGCTGCAAGTAATGCAGCTGGCCAAGCCAATGCAGTTAAAAGTGCACTCAAGACAGTCATCATAGCCCCTTGCTTCATCAGCTCCAACCCCAACCCTAATGCATCACAGAAATATTGACATCATACACAACACTACTTTATAATATCCAAAAACACTAGCAGCCTGCAAATCCAAACCAATTACTTGAAGTAAGCCAATCCTGAATTGCAGTGCTCACGGCAATTATATGCTTGGACTCCCATTGCAGTGCATACCTAACTTTTTTCAAGGCCATATGAAATGTCATTTGTTTAGTTGAGGTCATCAATCATCAAAGTATCAATGCTGCACTTTTTCAAATGCAAGGAAACTGCAGGAAAATACGTGATTACAGTATAATAGCTTAATTGCCCATCAAAATGTTGTACTGACATGCTGCACTTAGGTAATAAATATAAATATTGTATTTAAAAAGTAATATTCATTGGTATTCATGGGTAATAAATATTGTATTTAAACAGTAATATTCATGGGTATTATTTGAAGTGTAATTAATAGCAGAGTGCAGAAATTGGTGGGAGGCCAAAAATCTGTTGTCATATGGCAGCGGGCAGCCTGGGTTGCAGGCGAATAGCATAAATCGCATAGCAATTGAAGGAAAATAGTTACATAGGTAAAGAAAAAAAGTAAGCTGTACTATGTAAGTATTGTTCAACTATTCAAAAGCTGCATATGATAAAAATAAGCTATATAAAAAGGAGACATAACATTTACTCAAGTTCAATTGTTCAAAACAAAATACTGAAAACACTGTAGAAAAGTTGAAATAAAAAACAAAAAGAAATCTACTCATGGTGCATCCTTCGAAATATTTTATTATCTTGATTCCTAGTATCATATGTCCCTACAATTCTTCTTGACATATTTTGGGCACTGCATGGCCAGACCCGGGGGGAGAATTTATTTTGGTCATGGGTAGAGATCCTTTAAAAGAAATTGAGGGTCAATTACTAAAGTTTTAGGTGTTTAAAAATACACACACCCCATAAATATATAACATATATTTGACATTTATGGGCATTAATATACCTAAATCTTTGGTAATTGACCCTCAATTTCATTTAAGAAATTCAGAGGATCTTTACCTTTCGGTCATATACCCGACTAATATGGGAACCTTAAACCTCTCATACCCACATTTGAAGTGTGAAGTTTGTAGGACTAAAAATTTGCAGATGCTCCAACAGAGGATTGAGATAGTTTATTAGACAATATTAGAAATGAGAATACACTAGGACTAACACAATCCCAAAAACTAGCTTAAGAGAGGATGATTGCTGAAGTCAATTGAAAGAGTAAGTTAGCCTTATACCTAGCAGTTGTTGGATCTTGACAGTTCCTAACTAATGGTTAACGAAACACAACCATTTTTGGAAATGAAAAATGGTAAAATGTCTACCTCTCCAAGTTGTCATTCTGTCCTTCCCATGGCCTTATAAAATCTTCCTCCTCAAAGGCAAATCCGGAGACCAATATTTCAACCCCTAGCCTCTGCAAGAAGTCAAATACAAATTTGATGTGTAACAAATAACAATAAACTAAAGTGCAGAAGTAGTGTCAACAGATACGCGAAAGGTTAGACACCATACATACATACTCCCTCCGGTCCCTATTATAAGACGATTTTTGGAGTTAATTTTGGTCCCAAATATAAGAAACTATTCTGGTTTTTAGTGTATATTTATTGCTTAAATATCAATTTTACCCTCATTGAATGATTTGCCTTTTCAATTTTCAAGGTGAGTGGGAGTAGTGCACATAAATTTGACTTGAGTGGAGGGTATTTTGGAGACTCTACTTTAAAATGACAAGAATTAAATGAGTTCCTTGGTAGTGGTGATTTTTGAAGTGTCTGTGTCGGTGTTCGACACGATACGTATCGGACACCAGACACGTCTTCAACCAGAAGTGTCGATGCTACAGAGATCATAACACAATCAAACAAGAAATGCCACCAGAAAGTAGGAATATGAAATCAATAAGTACTTACACCTTGGTTATGGTTTTCTCCTATAGCTTTGAATTCAAATTCATCAACAGTCCCAACTCTCCTAGCCATTTTGCTTCCGGTAAGTCCTGCTCCAGCAGCTGGTAGAACAAAGTGATACATAAATAAATAAATAATTATCATCTAGAAAAGGAACATCAGTACAGTAACACAAAAAAGGTAGAAGTAGATATTAGCCCTACAACTGATAACAAATATGTCCTAATAACAGATAATAATGTCATGTCATGTCATAGTATAGTACTACAGAGAAATATAGTAAATCAAAAATTACATGCCCTGTCCTCAGAATAATAACATATAGGAGGTATTAGGCATGTGTAACTCCATCATATTGCTAAAAACTTATTCTCATAACCTTTACAACTCCTATTTTGAAAAGGCAATTTTGAAGAGCTACTTTTACAGTTCATACTGGCAATTATCACACTAATCTCATACAAGCCATTACTATAAGCAAGCTAATCAACAGATTGCAGCAACACAAATGTATGATTAACCAGTAATGTAGCACAAAAACCACCAAGTTGAAGATTAACTCAAAACCCAAAATTGAAAACATTACCCCTCTAAGACACACAAACATATGAATAATGACTTGGTGGTCCTGCTAGTATCCTTTAATAACCCGGAGAATTAACAAGAGCTACTTGGCATCATAAGATTTAAGTAAATCCATTCACACATATGCATATGTATACCTCCAAATGAGGCAGCAACAGCCACAGAACCGACAACAGTTCCTGCAGCACCAGCAGCAGCTGCAAAATGCGTTGCTCCAATTACAGGGATCAAAGTACCTAAAGTTGGAGCCAAAGCACCAAGTCCTGCAGCAATTGCTGGAGCAGCTAATCCTGTTTAATGCTTAAAAGCGTAAACAATCGAATCCACAAGGAAATTTACTCAATTCGATATTATATAATCCACACACTTAAAGATGCTAAGGAGGTATTCATACCACCAGTAATAGCCATCAAGGTTCCCCCAGTTAATGCTGCAGCACCAATAATACCACCCCGCTTCCATTTAGCCCACTTACTTTCTTTTGACTGAGCTTCTTTATTTGATTCTTGCTCTTTAAGGATAGCAATTGCAGTAGTAGAAACTATCATCTCAATGGCCTCCTGCAAAGTGAAATTTCATCTTTATCACCAGAAGATATGGGGCTATGGGACCAATAAATGTGAAATTTAAAATAAAGGGTAATTTGAACCAAAGCTTATGGCATATAACCATGTAGAATCAGGTTCAACGTGTAAATTAGAAATGAAAATGTATTTGTTGGCTGTGTGTTAACCAGAGTGAGGACTGATTCTTTACTTGTCTTTTTAATAATGTATAACAGTATATAACCTTTGCTTCAAAAAAAAAACAGTATATAACCCTTATAGTAGTATCTCATGATCACCTCGACTTATTAAAAATTAGTTACCAATCGCATAAAGCTACTAATCAAAAGTTTATTTTACAAACCATTTTTGTCCACTTGATATCAAGCCAAGTTGCCAACAACCGAAGAGCCACGCGATGTCGAGAATCATATCCCTTTCTTCTCCGAGTATATTTTGTGTTTTTTTCGCCTAAATCTGACAAACAAGCAGAGAGAAGTTCATAGAGAACTGTCACTTTCCTGTGATAGCTGAGCATCATTACTTCTTCAACAGGACCCTCATCAATGTTAAAAGATCCCTCATGTGGGTCTTCACATTCAAAGAAATGAGTATCCTCCTCCTGCTGTGTTTCCAAATGCATGTCTACCTTCTCAGAGTTTGGTTGAACATCCGCAGTTGAAAATTTCTCGCGACATTGATGCTCGTATTCACGCAACTTCTCTCGTTTTGACCTTGAAGTTTCTGAATTTTTTTCCAAGCTAGATACCAAAGCATCAACTGCTTCTGCCAAAGCAAGTTCTTTATCTAACCTTTGAGAAAAGTCATCATCACATTCTTCTGTTAATAGTCTCAAGAACTGCAACATCAGTATATATTATCTTTAGGTAATTTATTTAGAACGGTAGATCAGTCTTTGAAAGCACAAGTCAGAGATATGTATGAGATGAGATATCATTTTTCACACCATCGTGGCTAGGGCCACTCCAAAACCTCATACTTAAGGAACTTGACTCCTCTAAAGTGAGCATTCAACTTAGAGGGTAAAGTAAGTAATTATATCCACTGATGAGAAAATCAATAGTTACAGTTCAGTGCATATGCATAACAAATCATGGATGTTGAAACATCAACTGTTTATTTTCTCATCATAGTTGAGGAGATAACTTACTTTACCTTCTAATGTGAATTGGTTAATTTAGAAGAGCCATGTCCTAAGAGTTATGATAGGAACCAGATTATGCTGAAAAAGAAATATTACAGTAGTGATATTCTCTGGATATTCAAGAGATCTAGAACTCTCCTTGTGCCACAAGGGCCCTCAACTCAAGTCTACACAAAATGACTAGATACCCACTCTCTAACTGTCTGTTTGTTTCCACATTCAATATTAGTCTGATGCACGTCAATATAGAAGCTACGCACAATAACTTCTGCGTCCAAATGGTTTCACCATGAGTTTGAACGTTGTAACAAACATATGCTAAGTCTCTCATCTTACTTATAGGCAACATGTCTTAACAAACTCAGTCTGACCAACTTAACCTAACTAACTAACTAACTAACTAACTAAGTCACTTAACTAACAGTAACATACTCTTAACTAATAGTAAGTAAACAGAACTATCAAGCTAAGAAGCTCATCAAGTACACATGTATAAATAGGAGAAACAAACAGGTATAAATTCATAAACCTATCACCAAATGAATAAAAGAATGTAGAGAATAAATGAAATTCATCATTTAACATGGTTTGTAATATAAAAACATAATTAAAGCAACTAGAAATCATAACAGTAAAATCACTAAAATAGGAATACATTGTTACTATATGATGAGTATATGACGGTAAAGAGAAAGTGAGAAAACAGAAGAATGACATACTGGTCCTACATGACGTGTAGCAAAAGAAGAGCCAGAAGTTTCCTCAAGTCCAGACCATGCTGCAGAATCAATATCTAGAAATCTAAAAAAAGAACCCAACACAGCACAGTAATTAAGCAAATAGAATATAAATGCAATGAAAAATATGTCCAATTAGAAGTAGTGGGAACCAAAAAGGATGAGAGATGAGAGAGAATTACATACATAAAAACAGGGCGGAGCAAACCGGCGGTGTGGTGGATCCAAAGGTCGGGATCTTCGGAAACAGCGTCGTTGGTAGAACTAGTAGGAGAATGGAAGTCCTCGGTCGATAGGCCTAGTGGATGTGTCTGATGAACCTGGGCCTGGTGTAGAGCCAGGCCCATCAATGCTCCGGCGGCGTACCTTTGCGTCGGCGTTAGATACGATTTCGTTGTCGCCATTGCGCAGAGCGAACGTCCTTTTGATGATCGGAATTCAATTCTAATTTTGATCCTTCAACTCTCTCTTCTCCGTTGACCCTCTCTCGCTCCCTCTCTCGCAGTCGCGCGCTTTCTCTTTCTGTTTCTTGACGCGGTGCCTTTCGGAACTTCTCAACTAAATTTGTTTTTTTTTCTTACTTTCTTAATTGAAAAGTTGCTCCCAGAGACTTGTCAAAAAAAAAAGTTGCTCCTAGAGAGACTTTTAACTTGATTGCCAGATATTCACATTTTCTGTTCACTACTCATTCATTTCTCTTGTATCCAAAAAGCTTAGTGTATAAATTGATTTTGAGTGTTTCAAATAAATAACATAATACTGGTTACTTATTTGATTAAAAACATTAAATGTTAAATAGATATATAAAATAGGTAGAGTGGAATTTGTTAGAAATAAAAGCTTAGTGTATTTTTGAGTGTTTCAAATAAATAATATGGTTAGTTTGATTTGCTTAAAAAATAGGAGATTGGATTGGACAACTCTAATTGTATCCTATTTTATTTGAAAAACTAATGATACTTAATAGGAGTGAGAGCAAAGTAATGGACAAAACCCCAAATTATTGTCCCTCCCAAAACCACAATACAACTTTTTGTCCACCCAAAAATTACAAAAATATTATCTTTATTTCATATTCATTAATTTTTTTCTCTTCTATCTCTCTTCTCTCTCCTCTTTCCTTCTCTCCCCCCACTATCTCTTCCTCTCCCTCTCCCTCTCCCTCTCTCATATAGCATTCTCCTCTCTCTTTTATCTCTTTCTCTCTACATCACATCTCTCTTCTATATATCTTCTCATATCATTACCTCTTTTTTTCTCTCTCTCATTATTTCGCTCCTCTATCCTCTCTCTCCCTCTTCGACCTCTCTTCTATCTCATATATCTCCTTTCTCCCTCCCTCTATCTCACACCTCTCTTCTATATATCTTCTCATAACATGACCTCTCTTTCCCTCCTCTCCTCTCTCCCCCCCTCTCTCCTATCATCTCTCTCTCTCTCATATTATCTCTCGCATATTATTTCACTATAATTTTCTAATTATTATATTATAATATATGTTATATAAAATTATTAAACCACATAAAGAGAATTATAGTAAAATCTACATTTTTGTTTATGTTGTCTAGTGTTCACCAAACTGTCTACTGGATAACATGTTGTCCAGTACTGTCTAGTTTAGTTCAGTACTTACCTGTTTTCTAATCAAACGCACTGGTGTATTTTTAAAGTTGTGAAGTCGAATGTAAAAGAAAAAAAAGAAGTTGTGAAGTCGCATCTACGTGAAGGAACTTTTCAATTTAACTAGCCTCATTACCCGTGCGATGCACAAGGAACGTGCTAAAGATCTAACCAATTTCATGTTAGATGAATGATCTAACCAAGTGATTTCTTGAATCAAAAATAGGAAAGAAGACTAAAAGATAAAAGGGAAAAGAAACATACAAACGGATAAGGCAAGAAGATGAAGAAATCGCCACATCTAAGAGGATGATAAGATCAAGGTAGAATCACCACAAGAGTAAGAGATTCTTGATAATACTCAAATTTGGTTCTAAGAAGAACCCTAGAGAAACACTCTCTAATCTCACAATTTTATTTCATCAAAGTTGTGAAATAAGGTTACAAAAGTTCCTTAAATACTTAGGGTTGTGCCTAAGCTACACAACTTGCACACCATGGTGCCTATGCCAAAGATGTATACACACAAACACCAAAATCCTTTAATGTCACATATACTAAAATAAAATCCTTTTAAAATAAAAATAAACTTCATCCTAATTAAGATAAATTAGATTCTTTTAATGCTCTTGCGGTCCACATCATTCCCTCCTTCTTGAAGAAATTCAACCTCCATAGTATTCCTCTTTTTGTGATAGTATCTCCATTGTATCCTACATAAAGAAAGAACTCAAATAAATACCAACATACCACCGGGATCAAATGGAAATTGGGAACAATCAACATACATGACAAAGATAAGCAACACCCAACTCCATGCAAATGTAAACAATGAAAAGTAAGAGAGAGGAAGCAATTTATTATTTATACCTTTGGGAGTAGATACCTACAACCAAATTTACCTTTGTTTGGTTGAACATTGAAATAATGACAATGTTTGTTTCTCCTTCCAAGGTTGGAGGAATAATTGACCCCACATGAGGACTCTCATTTTTAAACTTAGGCAATAGGCAAAAGTTAGACCATCCTACCATCAAATTTGCAAGATTTTGAAGCACACGGGAAAAGTAAAACTTAAGCATTGCAAGACAAAATTTGTTCATCATGAATTTAGAAATCTTAATTGATTTGACACTTGTGTAAGGAATCAAACCAAAAGAAACTTCCTTGGAATTAACTTCTTCAAAAACATGGCTTTCATTGGAAACTTGCAACTTAGGAGTAGCACCATAAAGCACCAAACCATGGGGTACCTTTCTTGAATATTCATCCCTATGCATGCTCAAAAAGAGATCAACAACACTAGAAAAATTGTTAGCATAAGAAGACAAACAATTAAAAGGAACTTCAAGTTTAAGCATAGGTCTTACCAACAATACTATTTTCACCACAATTTTCTTTTCATTTTCTCTCAACTCTTCTTTCTCTTTTTCTATTTTAAGTTTCAAAGCTAACATGTCTTCTTTAGCCTTCTTTGGACTAAGAGGGTGAAGAGTGAATTTAATTTTATGGTGAACAAAAGTGTATTTGTTAGATTCACCATCATGAATAACTTTCCTATCAAATTGCCAAGGTCTCCCTAGCAATATGTGGCTAGCCTCCATGGGTGCCACATCACACAAAACCTCATCACAATATTTATCAATGGAAAATGACATTTTGACTTGTCTATTTATCTCTAATTCTCCATGATCACTTAACCATTGCACTTTATATGGACTAGGATGCGGAGTAGTTTCAAGATTGAGCTTTGACACTAACCTAGTGCTAGCCACATTTGTACAACTACCTCCATCAACTATCAAAGAACATACATTTCCTAGAATGAGACACCTAGTTTGGAAAATATTATTTCTTTGTGAATTATTCTCACATTTCTCATAGGCTCCCAAAAATTTACTAACCATGAACATATCTTCCTCTTGGGGATTTTTCTTACGTTCACTCTCTTGTGAATTAATGCACCCATTTTTTCTTAAAACCATAATTCTCTTAGTTGGACAATTTAATGCAATATGCCCATACTCTAAGCATTTAAAACATTTCCTGTTCCTTAACTTAGGATTCAAAGAAGTAGAGTTAGAAATTGTACCTTTACCCTTGGAAGTTGCAACATCATGTGGTTTGGGTGGAGACCCCTCCTTATTGGAATTGTTCTTCCAACTTGAAGAGTGGTAATTTGAAGAGGATTTCTTAGTGGCCTTCTTTATTTGCAATTGTCAATGGTGACGCCCAACTTCCTCCATTATATCTTCATTTAGACCATCAAGAAACCTATCTATGGTATCTTCCAAATTCTCCTCCACATTAGCTCTAGTCATATCCACCTCTAACTTCTCAAAGTACTCATTAACACTTTTACTTCCTTGAGTAAGCCTATGCAATTTGTCACACAACTCCTTATGAGTATGAGAAGGGACATGTCTCCTCCTCATCACGGCCTTCAAATCTTTCCATTTTTCAATAGGCGCAAGTTCACAATTCCTCCTAAGCTTTTTTTCTTGATCCCACCAAACAAGTGCATAACCTCTAAACTCCAACACAACCAACTTCAACATTTGTTCTTCACTAATATCACAACAAGAGAAAATTTGTTCTACCTTAAGCTCCCAATCAAGATACGCTTCGGGGTCACTCTTCCCATGAAAGTTTGGAATGCTCACTTCTTCTTTCAACTCATTTTCTCTCAAATAATCTTCATATTTTCTCTCTTTTTTTCTATCTCTCCTCTCATAGCTCCTCTCTTTTTTATATTTTCTATCTTTTTCTCTCACATTCTCTTCATACCTCTCATGCATCTTCCGGAGCAAATCACCAACCTTATACTTCTTAAGAATTTTTCCAACACATACTCTTTTATAGTCCAAACCTCTATTCATGATTTCAACAAGCTAACAAGTAACGAATGATAAAACAAATAACAAGAATAAAATTCCTCACCACTCACTAAGTGTTTACGCTCAAGATATGTATCACTCGTGTATATCACTCAATTATGGCTTTTTCTATAATGTTCACTCTAGCCTTTTTCCACTCCCTAATGCAACTCTTCAAGTTCTTAAAACAAACCAAACAAGTCTCAATCAAGTTTGTAGTAAACCTCTACACAATTGTGACAAAGCACACATGAAAGTTATCATCAAGAGGCCAATAAAGACAAGAAACTTGTAAGACAAAACTAACGAAATTAAAGGACAAACAAGAAAAGTCTAAGGAAAGGAAGAAACAATCAGATAGAAACCAAAGAGACAACTCAAGATTAGACTCAAAGACTAAGTGAAAATCAACTTGCAATGTCTAATAGAAGCAACACAAATGCAAAAATGATTGATGTATTAAAATGAACGATTCTGGATATTTTATTTATTTATTTGAAATGCCTTTTTTTTTTCTATAAGTGCTTTTGTGTAGAATCACTTTTTTTCATAGCACTTGTCTTTTTTTTTGTTTTTTTTTTTGCTGTTTTTTTTAATATTTTTTTAATCAATTTTAGGCTTTTGAATTTCCAGAATCGGACACGTATGGAAGAAATAACATCAACAACAAATTTGCAATTAAAATTTTAGATCGGCCAATTGAAAGCGGTGGAAATATTATTTTCCAACAACATGAAACACAGAGTGCTACTAAGATCCAAAACAATTTCATGTTAGATGAAGGATCTAACCAAGTGATTTCTTGAATCAAAAATAGGAAAGAAGACTAAAAGATAAAAGGGAAAAGAAACATACAAACTAATGTTATTAAAATCGACCCGGTGATCGACTCGGTCGGGGCACTGGGTCACTGGTCGAACCGAAGGGTCACTGATTGACCCGAATAACCCGTGATATTACTAAAAAAACAATAAAAATAAGCATAACAAGTATAAATTTACACACAAAGCTGTCAACTTTTTTACCTTAATATCAATAAAATCCTAAATATATTATCTTTTATACTTTTATTAATTATGAGACTAACATAAATTTAAAATGATGTATTGAATAAAAATATATTAAGAAAGCATATGATTTTTTGGGTGAAGAAAATAAAGCATATAATATATATACATTCATTCAATTAAATATTAATATTAAAAAAAGTATAAAGAAAAGCATTAGCACAGGAGTATGATATATATACGTTGGTTGTCAGTAAATCAATTCATTCATTGTACATATATTATATTGGCAAGACTTTAACATCAGCGTGATAGTGGCCTAGTGGTTTGTGGCTTGCCTGTTGTACTTATGGTTGCAGGTTTGAATCCTGCCCCATGCCTTTCAAATAAATTTTTAAGTAATTAAATAGCTGGCTTCCAACAACGGGTCAACCGGGTAGCTAAGTATTGCCGGGTTGGAACGGGCCAACCGGATATTTGTCGGGCCAACCGAATATTCGCCGGGCCAATTGCTTGGCCGATCCAACGTGGTGCCCGAACCGACTGTCCCCACGGTTCACGGTCGAACCGGTCCGACCGCCCGGGTCGGTCCGGGTTTGATAACACTGATACAAACAGATTAGGCAAGAAGATGGAGAAATCGCTACATCCAAGAGGATGATAAGATCAAGGTAGAATCACCACAAGAGTAAGAGGCTCTTGATAAGACTCAAATTTGGTTCTAAGAAGAACCCTAGAGAAACACTCTCTAATCTCACAATTCTATTTCATCAAAGTTGTGAAATAAGGTTACAAAAGTTCCTTAAATACTTAGGGTTGTGTCTAAGCTACACAACTTGCACACCATGGTGCCTATGCCAAAGATGTATACACACAAACACCAAAATCCTTTAATGTCACATATACTAAAATAAGATCCTTTTAAAATAAAAATAAACTTCATCCTAATTAAGATAAATTAGATTCTTTTAATGCTCTTGCGGTCCACATCAGAACGCTAAAACTAATGAATATAAATACTTTAAGGAAGCTAGGGAAACACTTTAAACGTCATAAATATTAGGAAAGCACGATAAAAAGTCATAAAATCAATACATAATCATACTAAGCCACAACTCAATCATCCAAGTAACCAATAATTGGATTCTCTGAGGTTGATGTTAATATTAAACTCGGTATAATTAGGAATCGAATATAAGAGTTATAGAAATTAGGCAAACACTTTAAACGCCATAAATATTAGGAAAGCGCAAAAAAAGTCATAAAATTAATACATAATCATAATATGGCACAACTCAATCATCCAAGTTATCAGTGGCAATATCTATGTAAGTAGTTCCATCAACCACATTTAATTTTATGGTTTCACCCCGCCAAATATATCTCCCTTTTGATGTCTTTGATCACTTTATCAAGTTTTATTTTGAGAGGCCCAGAAACGATATCTGGCCAGAGTTCAGGTCATTTGTGATTTCAGGTAAATGTAATAAAGAGATCGGGATATCAAGCCCAACCACGTATTTCCATAGCATGGTGATAATTTTGAAACATATGGTGTGAACCTCCTATAAAAGATGAAGGAAGGAAAAAAATTCCTCATTTATCGCTGAATTAGATTCTCCCCAAGAAAAGAAGTAGATATTGCATTGCCAAATGGGGAGCACTCAAAAGAGGGACCAGGTCCAACAACCCTTATTATGTTTGAACATGTCTCTGTCAAAATGACCTACAATAAGTGTTGCCACTTCAGATGAAATACGTAAGTTATAGCGGCGACCATCACGACCCCTTTACTAAGAATCTGTAACTCGACATTAGGGATTGGAGTAGAAGATAGATGTTGCACTTTTTATGTTGACAACTTTTTATGTGGTTTTAAAAAACATAAAGGAGAAGAAGTATAACTATAAATTGGCTTTTTTAAAGTGGTTTAGCTATTATGGAAAAAATCGAAAAAAAATCATTTAAAAATAAAATGGGTCTAGAGAACCAAATTTTGATCAATAGTTTTTGTTGTTTATTTTGGAGGAGGTCGATTTCGAGGTATTGGTATTGATTTCCTCTTTGGAGATAAGAGGTCGATTTCGAGGAGATCCCCCCGAGGTAGTACTTGGAACCCGACTCCAAAAGAATGAAGGTATTATTTTAAAAAATATAAGCAATAATTATAATTTTTTAATGATAATTAAATGAACGTGATTAACTAAATATTTACATGTTAATAAATGAACGTGACTAAGTAAATCATATCGTCTGAAGAAGAAGCCATGGAAGAGAAGTGGAGGTTCCAGATTTAATGTTTATCCACTAAAGATATTATGTGTTGTTGTTGGTTTCTTATTTGCAAGTGAGGAACCTAGATGTTTTAGTAAGTATATATTGGGTGAGTGGTTTAATATTGGTTTTTTTTTGGATTCTAATATTGATTTATCATCTTTAACTAGTACTAGGACGATTACCCGTGCGATGCACGGGGAGGTGAACAGGCCTACAGATGTAGTTTTGAAAAAACATCAACATTTTATAAAGGGGGTATAAAAATACGCAACACATATATATAAGACGAAGAGGCAACAATAGCCTTTGGTGGGATGAGACAACAATGTCGGTCCAAAAATATAGAGTGGGGGTATATTGGTAAACAGTGGGGTACAAAATGAGGGGTACATTTTGATAATAAAAAAAAAGTGTTGGACAAAAAAAAAATTTGTCAGGGGTATGTCGGTCCAAAAATATAGAGTGGGGTATATTGGTAAATAGTGAGGTACAAAATGAGGGGTATATTGGTAAATGGTGGGGTACAAAATATAGTGGGGGTATGTCGGTCCAAAAATATAGAGTGGGGGTATATCGGTAAACAGTGGGGTACAAATGAGGGGTATATTGGTAAATGGTGTGAATGAAATTTTCCCACCAAAAGTGGATAAAAAATGGACCAAAAAAAAATTCAGGGGTATGTCGGTCCAAAAATATAGAGTGGGGGTATATTGGTAAACAATGAGGTACAAAATGAGGGTATATTGGTAAATGGTGGGGTACAAAATATAGAGTGGGGGTATGTCGGTCCAAAAATATAGAGTTGGGGTATATTGGTAAACAGTGGGGTACAAAATGAGGGGTATATTGGTAAATGGTGGGAATAAAATTTTCCCACCAAAAGTGGGGAAGTCAACGATTGTGTATTAATAGTTCTCGGATAGAGTGGGGGTATATTGGTAAACAGTGGAGTACAAAATGAGGGGTACATTTTGATAATAATAATAAAAAAAAAGTGTTGGAGAAAAAAAAATTTGTCAGGGGTATGTCGGCCCAAAAATATATAGTGGGGGTATATTGGTAAACAGTGGGGTACAAAATGAGGGATATATTGGTAAATGGTGGGGCACAAAATAGAGAGTGGGGGTATGTCGGTCCAAAAATATAGAGTGGAGGTATATTGGTAAAGAGTGGGGTACAAAATGAAGGGTATATTGGTAAATGGTGGGAATAAAATTTTCCCACCAAAATGGCTAAAGTCAGGGGTACATTTTGATAATAAAAAAAAAGTGTTGCACAAAAAATAAATTGTCAGGGGTATGTCAGTCCAAAAATATAGAGTGGGGGTATATTGGTAAATAGTGATGTACAAAATGAGGGGTATATTGGTAAATGGTGAGGTACAAAATATAGAGTTGGGGGTATGACGGTACAAAAATATAGAGTGGAGGTATATTGGTAAACAGTGGGGTACAAATGAAGGGTATATTGGTAAATGGTGGGAATAAAATTTTCCCACCAAAAATGGATAAAAAAATAGTGTTGGACAAAAAAAAATTGTCGGGTGTATGTCGGTCCAAAAATATAGAGTGGGGGTATATTGGTAAACAGGGGTACAAAATGAAGGGTATATTGGTAAATGGCGGGAATAAAATTTTCCCACCAAAATGGCTAAAGTCAGGGGTACATTTTGATAATAAAAAAAAAGTGTTGCACAAAAAAGAAATTGTCACGGGTATGTCGCTCCAAAAATATAGAGTGGGGGTATATTGGTAAATAGTGATGTACAAAATGAGGGGTATATTGGTAAATGGTGGGGTACAAAATATAGAGTGGGGGTATGTCGGTCCAAAAATATAGAGTGGAGGTATATTGGTAAACAGTACGTACAAATGAGGGGTATATTGGTAAATGGTGGGAATAAAATTTTCCCACCAAAAGTGGATAAAAAAATAGTGTTGGACCAAAAAAAATTTGTCAGGTGTATGTCGGTCCAAAAATACAGAGTGGGGGTATATTGGTAAACAGTGGGGTACAAAATGAGGGGTATATTGGTAAATGGTGGGAATAAAATTTTCCCACAAAAAGTGGGGAAGTCAACTATTGTGTATTAATAGTTCTCGGATAGAGTGGAGGTATATTGGTAAATAGTGAGTTAAAAAATGAGGGGTACATTTTGATAATAATTAAAAAAAAAGTGTTGGAGAAAAAAAAATTGTCAAGGGTATATCGTTCCAAAAATATATAGTGGGGGTATATTGGTAAAAGTGGGGTACAAAATGAGGGGTATATTGGTAAATGGTTGGGGTACAAAATATAGAGTGGGAGTATGCCGATCCAAAAATATAGAGTGGGAGTATATTGGTAAACAATGGGATACAAAATTAAAAGTATATTGGTAAATGGTGGAAACAAGATTTTCCCACCAAAATGGCTATTAAAGGCGATTGTGCCTTAATAGATACCGATACCGATTGGGGTTGTATAATGTGGATTTTTTTGGGAAATTTTTTTATAAGACAATATTCATTCAACATTTTTTGTCGTTTATGTTGGTATTTTAATAAGAATAATTTACGAAATGCATTGATAAAAAACGGCACACATAACAAAACATGGAACACACTTAAAGAAAGTGTTGCCACTTTGTTTCTCAACTTTCATATCGTACAAATAATTATTACTCTTTAAATTTTAAACTTAAATACACTTTTGGTATTCTTATTTTATCAAATTCACAATTTTTGTCCTTCGTTTCATTGTTCGCAATTTCGTCGACATGCATCTACCATGTAAGCATTTTCGTCGAAAATTGGATGATAACTAAAAGGGGGAATACAATTGAGGGACCAAAATTGCGAGAAAAAGTGGGAGGACTAAAATTACGGGTTTGATAAAATTAGGGAACAAAAATTGCGAAAAATAAAATAAAAGACCAAAATTGCGGATTTGATAAAATCGAGAGACCAAAACTATGGTGAAGCTTAATTTTACTAAGAAAAACTTTTGCATTAGCTAAACAAAAAATGGATCATGTATAGACATTAACTTTGTGATTTTGGATTATGAAAAATGAGATTTTAGAAAGGAAAAAAAAGTAACCAATAAAATAAAAACAACACAAAAAAAGTTTAGAAATAAAAGATTAGAAAAACAAAATCAAAAAGCAAAAAAAAAGGAAGAAAAAAAAGGGGAGAAAGCGCACTAGTCCAAGCTGCAAAACTGACTTCCCTTAATATATTAGATTTTTTTAAGGAAAGAAGTCATCCTTTGAGAGAGGAAAACTTCTCAAATTACTTGTTTTTATGATTAGAGTTTAGTTTTTTATATTAATTTAATTTATTTTAGGCTTAGATTAAACACGATTAATTAACTATTAAGGTTGAAACCAAAAAAAAAACTATTGAGGCGATCTTTACGCTAGCTTCTGGATAAGCTCTACGTAAGTGTTTGGAACGACTAGCATATCACACTTCACTAACTTATAGTATTTTCTGAAACACTACTTGAAGTAATGTTTGATTATAACCCATAGTGTTTCAGTTTCTTTCTCATTTTTACCCTTATTGTTTAAACTAAATTCCTCATTTATCCTCCATTTAATGAATAATTTATATCGTTTTTAAACACTATTTACAAATATTCATTTATGTCATCTTATAGTTATAAGCTAGTTCAATCACTAATTTTACCAGTGTTGTCACAACCGGTTTGAACCAAACGATTTAACTGGTTGGATCGGGAACCATACAATTAGGCCGTTGGTTCAGCCAAGTTAAACCAAATGTTGGTGGGACCGCCCAAAATCGAGTTAGACTGGATCAAACCGTAGTTCAATCGCCTTATGTTACTTGTCATGTACTGTTGGTTGGATTGACAATTTCAATGATTTGGAGACGTCGACTTCCAAGTTCAAATCTGAGTGTGAGTGTGTGATAGCGTTTATATGTTATTTCATCTAAACTAACAAAAAAAATAGTTACTTTGTTAATAAATTTAAGTACATTAATTTTTGTTAACTAACAAAATATAATCAACATAAGAATTCAAAATATTTTCATTAAACTAATTGAAATAGTTTTTTTTTGAAGCAAATTGAAATAGTTAAAAGAATTGAAAATAATTAAGAAACAATAATACTCAAACAACTTAAAGATTTAATGTATATTAAACAGAGATGAATCATATTTTACATTATAAATCATCAAGTTAAAAAATAAAGATGAGAATATCTATAGAAGTATAGTATGCATTTTTAAAATGTGGTTTTTTTACCTCTTTTTTAATATGTTAGCCCAATTAAAGATTTAAGTGTTGGTTTTTTTTTTCACCCCCCTCATTATCTGCTACACCCCCATAAATACCATTGTGGACAAAAATGCCCCCATCATGATACAAATTTTCGGAATTATCATAGAAAAGAGGTAAATCCGGGAGGAGGTTTGGGATTCCCGGATTTACCAAAAAGTGGAGGTAAATCCGGTTCAATAAATGTAAACCGAATTTACGTCAGTTTTTGGTAAATCCGGGAATCCCAAACCCCCTCTCGGATTTACCTCTATTTTATGATAATTCCGGAAAAAAAATTAAAATTACTTAAAAACAAATTAAAATTAATTAAAGAAACGTTTTACGACGATTTTGATGACGAAACAAAATAATACAGGAAATTTCTGAACGGAAACAACAAAACACACGACAAACAAAATGAAAACACGGTAGAAACTATTGAGATGGTGGTTTGAAACGACGAAGGACCTTAGCAACTAAGCGGTCATACGGTTTTCGACATCACACCAAAGGACTCGTGATCGAAATATGTCAAAACGGTCCATCATTACTCGAACGTCATCGTTGTTCTTCACATCCAATTATTATCGTAACACTTATTGTTATTTAAATCGTAAAGCGTTCGTATCGTATTTTAAAAATAAAACACGCGTAAATCACAATTTAATATACAAATTTTAAAAAAAGAAATTAAAAAAAAATCGGATTTACCTCATACACAGATAAATCCGGTTCATAATTATGAACTGGATTTACCTGCGTATGAGGTAAATTCGAAATTCCCAAACGTAAAATCCAAACCCCTTATTTATGAACCGGATTTACCATAAATTGAGGTAAATCCGAGAATCTTCAATTTTTTTTTTTAAAATCAGGAGTATTTCTGGGTTTTAGGGGTTTATGGGGTCTGGGAGAGAATGAGGGGTGAAAAAAACCTTAAGTGTTTAATTTTAATCACATTAACCAATCCCTAACCCAATCTAAATCAGCATGAACTTTATAATATCAGTACCAAGTGTCAAAGTTTATGTGTGAAATTTGCTCATAAGTACAAACAGAAATTAGTCTTTCATTAAAAAAGTTGAAACACTGTGTGGATTGGCAGGCAGCAATCGTCAAGACCAAAAGTGTCGCGGTTTAAATGGCACGAGTATATAATTTCATAGTTGAAGAGAAACATGAAGAGAGTATAGTATATTAATGAGTTATCTAAATTTCACTAGCTAGATTCCCTCTCGTGAAAATCTCACCGGAAAAGATCCATTCCCGTGAAAACAAAGACCAAAAAGGAATCCAAGCATAGGTCCAAGTGAAATCAAAAGAGATACGATAAAGGGTCCAATCAATCAAACCTCACTAATGTACTCGTGGCACTAGAATGGGAAAGTTAACGAAGAGTGATAAATTTGGAAAGAGTAATAATGTTAAGTAGTACGAAACATTACATACGAAAGAATGAAGACACTGAGAGAAGTAATGATATAAACGCACTTGCCGGTAGGTGTTGTGTTTCTAATTTTTCGTTTCGCGTCAAATCGTGTTGCTCATTTGACTAACTAAACAAGGAACCGATTCAGTTAAATCTGCCTGCCTATCATTTGTGGTGGGCTTCAAGAGCTCTCACCTTCCCACTTTGGACAAGAATAACAACTAAGGAAGTCCAATTCCCAGCAAGATAGTATGTATTTTATACGATAATAATAAGATGGAAAATTGTTGTTATCTTCCCCCAAACGTCACTAAAACTATTTGGTCAGAGTCTATAATGATGGTTTACGAAGGGGAGGCTATGGATTTACTGCATGCAATCTTTTGAGCCAATGAAATGAGTCTAGAGAATGTTGTATTTGAAACTGGGAGACAGCATTAGACATTCATTCTAAGGAAGACGTTTTAGAGTTTGGGGCAGGCACCCAACCCCCAAGATTGCAAAGGAGACCTTCATAACAGGTTGAGTTTTTATGGCAACAAGCCAATCTAATTGTTCATTCTCTTTCGGGGATAGCTACATCTATGCTTAGTCACCGTACTTCCAATTTTGTTCCAACATCAATTACAAAATCTAATGAAATACTATTTCACTAATAAAAAACACTCCAGCAAAAAGGTATAGGTAATGATTTCAATAACTTTATTATGCAGCTATCATTTGTTTCCCACCTAACAAAATGCTATTCTTTAAAAAGTCAATTTTGTACGTTGAAAAAGGTTGTTTTTTTAGAGAGAAAAAAAAGAAAACGTTTTTTTCGTCGTGAGGGAGGAGGAAAAAAGTAAAATATGAGAAGTTGGTTTCTCGTGATAAAAAAACTCAGCTCCTCCCCAGATTCCAAGTTTTCTTCTCCCAACTCGTGAAAGTGCAGATTTGGCTAATACAAATGCAGAACTTGGGTTTATAAATTATAAATTTATTTATTTGAATTGTCTACTCAAAACGGTAGAGGAAGTTATTATCGCATCTAAAATCCAATGAAATTACAAAGCAAAATAGACTTGTCTACTGAAAACCTCTACGCTCTCTCATTTCTTCCTCAACAACCAAAAAATGAAGGAGAACGGAGGTTACCGTTTGCAAAGAATGCTGTTATAAACAGGATAATAGCTATCCATTTCAAGTTGGTCTAAGATCTGTTTTAGCCTAAAGATATAAGAAAAATAGCCAGCTTCACCTTAATCTGTCTAGTCAACCTGCAAATCCAAATAAACATTTTAGCAAAATATCCAAATTCAATGAAGTATTAATGCTAGCAGAGCAGCCTAGCACTAATTATAAGATATGATAGCAACTTGGGAAATAGTCACGAGTATCAAAGGAAATAGAAAAACAACTTACGATTCGGATCCCAGTTAAACTGATTGCTTGTATTCCAGCCAATCCTTGAGAAAGTGGGCTGCACAAAATTGATAGATTAGTTTCTACTTTCTGTCTACTAGAAGTAAAATATAAATATAAACTTAAATTTCAAAATATATATTACAAGACACCAATGGGATGATCTTCTGTCTACATAATAATAATAATAATAATAATAATAATAATAATAATAATAATAACAACAACAACAATAATAATAATATTCTTTGTATATACCTTCAGAAGCTCCTGAGGAGGGTTCCCCAAATATTTTTTGTTGTGGATGCACATCTGCTGCAGTTGGTCGAGATGGCAAGTGTAAATCACCTGTGGAGCTTAGAGAATCACCTTTACCTACATCGAGCACTGGGCCAAGCCCATTTGGGAAACTGAGACAATCAGTTATAGAACCGTCAGTCAACTCCTCATCACATTTCATCATTGAAGTGGGGGATTCCAAGCCACCGATTGACTCCATTGCCTCTACTTCAGCCAACAGATCTGAAACTGATTCATCAGCCGTTGGTTCGCCAAAGATTGCTGCAAGCCATGAAGAGGCGTCACATGGTGGATGAGTTTTATCCAGTTCTGGGCCTTTCCAGTTCTGACCAGAAGATTGCCCTGAATTCTCTTCATTGTCTGATTGTTTCTGATCACTTTGCCCACTGTTACTCTGACCCTCAGCAAGCTTATTGGAACCAACATTTCCATTCTCTTCATTGTCTGATTGTTTCTGATCACTTTGCCCACTGTTACTCTGACCCTCAGCAAGCTTATTGGAACCAACATTTCCATTCTCTTCATTGTCTGATTGTTTTTGATCACTTTGCCCACTGTTACTCTGACCCTCAGCAAGCTTATTGGAACCAACATTTCTATTCTCTTCCAAGTTTCCCTCATTCTCAGGACCTTCTCTTTGTTTGTCAGAAGGACCCTCAGTCAATTTCTCAGAAAAGGCTGCTGACGGTGGTGAAGGGTCTATGTCGGGACCATCATGACAAGGAATTTCACATTTTGATGACTCTTCCCTCCTTTCAAAATTTTCACTTTGCCCCTCACTGTTATTCCCATCTGTCTGAATAGTCAAACAAGGAGACTGAGCGTGCGATCCATTGCTCTTTACAGATTCATCTTTACCATTTGATTGGGTACAAGTATCATCCACCTTTTGCTCCCTGCTCTGCTCGACAATTTGGTTGTTCGCACAAACTTCACTCTTTGTTGAATTGCTCAGACCATCCTGGCTATTTTCTTTATTCTCCTCCATTGTAACACTAGCGCCCAAAGACTGTTGCTCGCTCTGGTGTGCCAAAGACACATTTATGGAATGCTTCCCACTCAGTGCACCGTTTAACAATATAGAGTTGTCTTGCTTCTCACCTACCCTCCATATTCTGAGATCTGGAGGAAAATATTTATATGCATTCCACTGCTGCAACTGAAACATAGAAAAAGGACCTTGAACCTTCCCAGTTGGATCCTGATAATGCCACAATTTATCCTTCAAAATATCCCCGACTGGCTGAAGTAATGGAGAAATGTCTGCTGGAGCACTAGACACTCCTAATCTCACAACTCCCGCATTAGTGCTGTCATCGATTGTGGGTTCATTAGGATTGATTTGGTTCTTTGTTTTGCATATATTCCCAGTTGGCTCACAGGTAGTGGACAAGTCGCGTTGATTGAATCCATTACACTTGTTGTTTTTCAAACTATTTGAATCTATGTCTATACAGGAATTCTCAGAACCAGAACCAGAACCAGAACCATTGTCAACTTTACCATGATCAAGTTCATCTGGAGTTTGAACCTTACAACTCACACGAACATCAACTTTCCATGGATTTGTAGCTTTAAGTACCTCATCAAACGATATAGATAGTTGCTCTTTCAAATACATCCAATATACCTTGAAAAGATACTCCCAGCTGCTTTTGTCATCAAAATCCACTTCACCCTGAAAAAGTAGCACAATGAAAAGAAAAAAAAAAGATAAAAATTAGATCATCATGCTTCAATGTATCATTAAGTCAATCAATACCTATTAACTCACAACCTGCCCCTAGCACACACAAGGGGGATAATAATACTTACGTGCACTCATAAAAAAGTTAACATACTTGCCTTATTTCCCTGGGCACTGTTCTCGATCAACTTTATAGTCTTCATGCATATTCCACACAAACCTTTGTTTCCTCTGACACGAACATAATCAGCATCCTTTGTACATCCCTTGCACAACGAATACGTACAAGTATAGCACATGTAATGAGATGACTTCTCACAATTGCTACATATATGCCAACCTAAGCAACATGAAATAGCTTTGTCATTAGACAATCAATAAAAATCCAAATAGAGGCAATCAACTTCTCAACAATGAGTAATGTGCTTTAATTGGCAAATAAAATAAATTCAAGTCCACTAAGAGATAATAAATGAATAGCATTGAAATGATTCTCCATAATCTAAGAAATTTATCCATGTGTTTCAATCCCATGTATAAGACAGACACAATCTATGAAAGACATCTAATGACACTTGCACATGCATCTTTTTCTCTAAAAATTAATGCACCTTTGATGCAATCGTGTAAGGCATGCTTGTTTTAGATTCTGGGCAGCCTAGAATCAATTTTGGGAGTAAAACCAATGTCAGTATAATTGAAAATCACTATTAGTAAGTTTGGATGATAAAATCACGATTCATAAAATTGATTATGGGTGTGTAGAACCGATACTGATGGAAGCAGGAATTCAAAGCTCTGAGACTCAAAAAATTTATTTATATTTACACATCAAAAGTTATTCTACTTTTACCATTCAAACCAAATCAATGTGTCCCTCACTGCTAGTAACATTGGCAATTTCAACAACATGAAGATGTGACAATGTGATGGTGTGTGGTGTTTATTTGCCAGTTGTCATTTCATCTACACCATATTCGTATGTCATTTACATACGGTTTTATTTTTTATTAACTTTTTCTCTCCCTTCCAAATTCCACACACAGTAAAGCTGAATGTATTTTATATTATGGGGTAAGGTGTAAAATTCAGTTGTCAAAAAAAAACACTCCTCATTTTTCTTAAATCAATTCTTCAGCGTTAATTCTATCACATCTAAAACAAATGGACCCTAACCAGTTAGTCAACACTACATTTTCAATCTGCATTCACGTTTTTGTACCCACTAGGAATGTGATACTTGGCCAGTACCCAACTAGACACGTGAGACTGAAAAACCTCGGATTGATTGACAAGTGAGATGAATACAGCGCAAATTAGGCCGACATCCCGAGTGACAAACGCCACTCCTTGATCCTTGGCAATTTCGATAAATGGCAGCCCAAAATTCATGCCCAAGTAAGGGACTTGGTCCCCTAAACCCTAAGCATATAAGCAAAATGACAGAGATGATCATCCCTTCTCAAACCAGGGTTTTCAAGGCCATCTAAGCATCCCCGAATTATTGGGCACGAGGACAAAGACATCAACAGTTTTACTTTTAAAATGATAGATTTCAAATTCCATTCATAAATGATCAGATTACATTCAAGTGATAAAACGTATCCCATCCCCTTAAAAAAAAAAGGGTAAGATAATAACTTTCATTTACCAGCAAAATCATAAACCAATCCAAATATTCTTATACCGTATCCGTAAATACGTATAAGATTCCCAAGCTCTTAAAACTGCAACTGAAACCCCTAAATACGTTTTGATCGCTATATTTAAGTGCGGTAAATCAATAAATTTATACACGTAAATTCAGACACGACAAAAAGAATGAGAATTTAAGAATCAACATACCGCAATTCCATTTAGCCTTAGAACGAAAAAACGCTTCGTCTCGCTTAATACACGCAGGATGATACGCTTTAGGACAACTCCTAAAAGTCAAAATCAGAGACAAAAAGCGTTGAATAATGATGAATAAAGGCAAGTGAACTTCAACTTACAAAAAAACAAACTCAATTTTCAAAGTAAGAAATGATGAACTAACCGACGATCGCAAAGAACGAGAGAACCACCATCGAAGCATATAAAACAAACATCTTCTTCGTCTTTCTTCAGCTTCAACGGCGGTGGTTTAGGAGTCATTTTGGGAGCGCCCTTTGCTGGACGACCGCGCTTCCTTTTCACACAACAACTGTTATCTCTATCCGCCACGTCAGCATCGCGTGCGTTGACTTTGATAACGCCGCTACTCACAGGTGTTCCCGCCGATTGCGGAGGAGGCTCAGCCGGTGGTTGTTGCTGTTGTTGTTCTTCCATGAGAGAATCCAATCAATCAATCAAATCAAATTGAATTGAATGAAGGAAACGAGTGGGGAATATGAAAAACCCTAGTAATTGAGACACGGTTGGTTTGATTGAAATGTGATGATATAGTGAGTGGCCACACGGAATTTTGTCAAATGGACTAAGTGCAGATGTAACAACAACAACACTTTTTTTTTTTGTTCTTTTCTTTCCTTTTCTCTAGTTTTTTTTTCTTCCTTTTAAGTAAGTTTCCTTTTTGCTTCGAATAAAATAAATAAAATTTATATACACTTTCCTCTTATAAAAAAGTGTTTAATCGAAAGTAAAATTTATAACAGTTTCCTCTTATAAAAAAGTGTTTAATAAATAGAATTTATATACAGTTTCCTCTTATAAAAAAGTGTTTATTTAATAAACAAATTTTATATAAAGATTCCTCTTATAAAAAAGTGTTTAATTTTTATTTTTTTTGTATAAACCTGCTATTTCACGCAAGAATCACAGCAGACTAATCCCACGAGTCGAGAGAGACTACTGATGGATGAAAAAACTCTCCCTCAAAAGATCTAACACTGTTGCAGGCCTAATACTGGATTCGATCTTAAGGCCTTGGTTGAGCTGGAAAAAAGTGTTTAATTTATATACACAGTCAATATAGGCTTATACAACCACTATCAATAATAATTTGTGGAGTGGTTGATTATAAATTGGCCAACCGGTGATTACCAATTGACCAACTTTTTTTAATGATGTGTCAACCTACAATTGATAGATAGTGCAAAACATTTTATACACCTATTGTGTATAATTGAATTTCATAAGAAATTAGGTAACTCCTAGAAATTGTTTCAAAAAAATAAATTATCTAAAAGGTATATTTTTAGGATTTATATATATATATATATATATATCATTATTTTAAAAGATGTTTTACGACATCAACCAATTAAAAAATGATATGTCATAAAAATGGTTTCACTTTCTCTCAACATCCTTAAAAGTCAATCATGACATATATTTTTATTGGTCGATAGTGTAACAAATTTTACAGCATACGTAAGTAATGTTGTTTTTCTTTTACCTTTTCTAACAACTAAATTTATTTAATATTATTATAGAGAAAGCAATTAATTAAATTATTTATTAGTGTAAGAGTTTATTGACCGTAGTATATAATATAAAATATTAGGAATAATTCAAATTTTATCCCAATTAAAACAATCTCAATCACTCATAATAATATATAGTATTTCGATTAATTTTGGTACACCAATAATAAATTGACTTAAATGATACACACCTTTATTTTTTTATTTATTTTGTACCTAAATGATACTACACACCTTTAAAATGCATCATTATTATACTGTTGGCATTTAATTAATTTTTTTTGACATATGATGTAAGCATTTATTTGATAAGCAAAGCATTTATTACTGTTGATATTTCGTTCGTGAAAGGTAATGATAATGAAAGAAAGAAATTGAGAATGGGTGGACAAAAGCGGCTGTTAAGCGTGTCCTATTCAGTATCTCTAGAAATGCACGTGGTTAGTTTGTCAGCGAAGGTAAGACCGCCCCAAATGTAAGTGGGAGCCACTTGGCGATTTTGGTCCATGACATAAACATGATCCAAATCTTTAATTTATCTCTTTTTGTTCTCTCCATTCCCTCTTCGTTTTTTAACAGATAAATGGGGTGGGGTGGGGTTGGGATCCTCTCCATTTAATGGAGAGTTCTATTTGGAGAGAGAGTGACACAATGAATATTTTAATATTAATATTAAAATATTCATTGTGTCACTCGCTCTCCAAATGGAACCCTCCATTAAATAGAGATGATCCTAACCCAGATAACTGTAGTGATAATTAGGTAAACTATCTTTTTAGAATAGTATCTTTAATACAGGGTATGCTAATACTCCTCTAGGGCTCCCTCCTACAAATAAAGAATACAGGGAAAGGGATATTGATAGAGGAACCTTGTAGTTAGGGACGGAGCCACAGCTATTGCTGGGATGCCTCAAGCCCCCCCTATCCTAGCAATAAAATTTTTATACACCTAATACTACTACTAAAGTAATATGCAGCTTGGAGGTATATATGCTATGAACAAAAAATATAGTAAAGCTATATTTATTCATATTTTATTAATTCCAATCTTATTCTAATCAAATATGTGAGTAACCAACATTGTTGGCATAGTAACTTAATCTACTTTGGGATATGGGGGTTGATCTAGTGCTCACGGATTCGATTCTTGTCGTGGACAAAATCGGTATTGACCTGTGAGAAATTTAATCCTATATACGAGCGGATATTAATCTTTCATTAAAAAGCGTTAAGACAAACATTGACAAGTAAATTAAGCAGTATCCACAAAATATTGGCTATTAGGGATAAAATTTAACAAACTAGCTTGTTTATATTTTTAAGCAACCGCTTATTAGTATATATTAAAAAGATAATTGCTGAATTTTTCACTATATATTCTACTAGACGAAGCTCCCGTCCTACGGACGGAGGCGCATTAATTACTATGGATTTCACATAATTAGTTTCACATGGTTAACATAACTTTTACAATATTATCCTCACTAAAAATTGAATAATGGGTGACTGATTTGAAAACTAAGTGAGGGTGATTAAGGGCATTTTTGGAATGATATATTAGAGGGAATTAAAAGCAGGGAAAGTTGCTTATATTTTAGAACAAAAATGAATTTTCTGCTGCTAATAATCGAGTCCGGAGGTAGTATTTGGTTTAAAATTTGGATCAGAAACATCAACTTTCTTTGATGAGGTTTTGCTTATATTATGTAACGAAACATTGAATATAATATGAAATGAAGTCAGTATCTATAAACAAAAGGCAGTGAACATAATGATTATCAAACTTAAGTAAAACTTGTTTCAGTTAATTTCATTTTCATTACTTTGCTCACATCACATGGTCTAAATATGTTACTTAAAAGGGTTGAAATCCAAGAGGCGCACCAATAAATTGAGATAATACTGTTATTGATGGAGCTTCCAAAGGACCTCTACTCTACACAAAAAGAGCTATACATCTCAATTTCCAAACAATTCAATTACTTCATACACCTCCATAACATATTCAAATCAAATATGATGATCTCCTATCAAAACAAATATAATAAATAACAAATTACTTAAGATGAAGAATCCACTCTGCTATCAAGTGGATCATCAAGTCAATCAGCTGCTATAAGTTAGAATGAGTTGATCAACAACTAACAGACATGCTGCAACCATCGTGAGCGTTGTGTGTCGCACCCCGCAACTCCGTCTCGCTTCTCCGATTCGATTTTTGCTTTTTGATCTTCCTCCCCTTCTTCGTTTAGGATTTCTCTTTCTCTCTCGTATTCGCGTGTATGATTTTTTTTTTTGAAACCATTCTACAAAATTACAGATAAGAATAAGAAGAAGAAGAAAGGAATTTGAGAGAAGGAGTTGGAAGATCAAGGTGGTGAAGGGAGAAGAGAGAGAGAAAGAGAGAGCGCGTGGGGATGAGGATTGGATCAAATGAGAGAGAGAAGAAGAGGAGTTGATGAGAGAGAGGAAGAAGAAGAGGACCATTTTTGAAAGAGAAGAAAAGGAAGAGGAGAGGATAAGAGAGAAGAAGAGGTAGAGAAAAGTGTCTGTCATAGTGTCAGATACTTTTTTGTTGAAGTAAAAGTGGGTCACGTGATAATGCATATGACTTACCAATTATTTACCAATGTGCCACTAACTTTTTTTACGTACAACGTAAAATGATGTATGTTTGCCGCTTCTAATACACGTAAAATAGCAGATTTTCGATCTTCTAGTATATGAGGGCGATTATAGATTATTAATGTAATTAACATTTTTATATTAAATAAATATATTATATTATTCATGAAATATGATATTTGGGAGATTTTTTTAAAAAAATTCACTAGCCACCCCACTCATCCAATCCTGGCTCCGTCCCTGCTTGTAGTATTCCGGAACAGGATGACACAATGCCATATGAGACATATCTAGATGATTGGGAATTGGCAGACTTCAGAAAACTGCAAAAACAGTACATTCTCATGGGTTCCTCTTATCAGCATCTAGTGGATATCCATAAAAATCAAATGAGTGTCAGAGCAAACCTACAGAAGAGGAGAAAACAATTACATGAGCTAGTAATGACTGAAGAGAGGAAAACAGATGATGAGATTGAGGAAATTATGCAAAATGTAAGGATTCAGCTAGGCAAAACTACTCCAACTCAGCTAAATAACCCTCACCTTGAGGAGGTTGTAGACAACATCAGAACAATTACTCAGAGGGACAACCCAACACTCTACTCTCAAATGGTTTCTGGTGGGAGTGTTAGCAGAAACCAACGTTTTAGCAATGCTTTTTGTAACCTTCCAAGGAGTCCACCAAAACTAATATCTTCTGAAACACAGAGATATGTAGTTGAGTTCCCCCCAGATGATGATGCCTTGGTAGAAAGCAGCCACAACATGCAGCAAGAGGAGGAAAATCACCTTGCCATCAGCTTGACGTCAGGACTCAATTTGCAAAAGAAGAGGGAATGTGAGTACAAGGGGCTCAAAGGAGCAACAACATCAAAAAGAGTCAAGACAACTACTAAGAAAGATATTTCAACTAATGCTGACAATCATGAGAGCAGTGACAATGCATCAAACTATAATTCTGAGAATGAGGAGGCGGGCCACCCCATGCCCCCAACCTTCAAATGACTTGTGTGAGTTGGAATTGTCGAGGTTTGGCGGCGTCCTCGACAAATAGAGAGCTGAAGAGCCTTATTAGAGACTATAAGTCGGCCATTATCTTCCTTATGGAAACCAGAGCCCATAAGGATCGTGTAGAAAAGATTAAAAGAAGGTACAGATATCAACATCTATTTTATGTAGAAGCTCAAGGTACTTCCGGAGGGTTGTGCCTCCTTTGGAATGACTATTATGAAATTCAAATTCTAGAGTCTTGTCCTAATTTCATACATGCTTCTCTTAGAGCGAGAAGGTCTGGAAATATCTTCCAAGTATCATTCATTTATGGAAATCCCACATTTGCTAATAGGAGGAACTTATGGGCTAAGATAGCTAAACTTAAACCTCTTCACAATGGCCCCTGGTGCTGCATGGGTGATTTTAATGATATGGTCAGCAATAATGAGAAAGATGGGCTGAATAATGTTGAACCTATTAGAATGAGACTTTTCAGTGACTTTATTCAGGATGTTGGGCTTATGGACTTCAATCTTCAAGGTTGCGAGTATACTTGGTTTAGCAACCCAGGAGAAGGTTTTGTCACCAGACAGAAAATAGATAGAGTAATGGCAAACTATTCTTGGAGGGAAATGTATCCACATGCTCTAGCAACTGCTATGCCAATTGTAAATTCAGATCACTCTCTTATTATCTTTCAACCTAAACCTCCTATCCGCGGTGGAAAATCCTTCAAATATGAGGCTATTTGGGAAGAGAATGATGGTTGCAGAGAGGAGGTGGAAAAGGGGTGGAATGCTACAACCACTGAAGTTACTGACCCCTGGTAGAAATGGGATAATTGTGTTAATTCTTGTACACCTCATCTAAAGAAATGGCATCATCAAACATTCAGAAATGCCTCTAAAAAGATTAAGAGGCTCAATTTTCAAATTAAAGTTGAAATCAATAAGCCTCGTGCAACTACTGATTGGAATTGGGTTGATCAAGCGAGAAGAGAAGTTGATAATTTGTGGAAACAAGAGGAAATCTATTGGGGGCAGAGATCTAGAGTTAAATGGTTGAACTGGGGTGATAAAAATACAAAATTCTTTCATGCTTCTACGGTTCAAACACTACAAGAAAAATGGGTTTTTTTGACGAATTTTTCCGCCAAAAAACACCCAATTCCGCCGCAAATACGGGTATTTTCGGCGGATTTTTCTGCCGGTAAAAGGCTCGTCGCAACGTATTTCCGTGGAATTTCGCCGTAATTTCCATGATTTTTTGCGGGGAATTTGCATGTGATTTCCCGGTACTTTTTCCGCGGAATATTGGTGTTTTTGGCGGATTTTTCCGCTGAAAATAAAAAAAAAATCACCTAAATCCGCCGGAAATACCATAAATTCCGCCGAAAATAATTTTTGTTTTCCTCCTAAATCCGCCGAAAATACCATAAATTCCGCCGAAATAATTTTTATTTTTTTTCACCTAAATCCGCCGGAAATACCAAATATTCTGCCGAAAATAATTTTTTTTAAAAAAAAAAATTAGAAACATTAAAATTTTATAAAAATGTTTTTTAAAAATAAATTAAAAATATAAATTATCGAATTATAAAAAAATATAAATAACATATTTAAATTAAAAAAATAAATGGATAAAAAAAACTCAAATAGTGTTAACCAACCAAATATAAAATACTTTAATATCAATAACTAAATCCAAAATACACAAATATCGATAATAAAATTCAACAAATCACTCAAATATCCATAATAATAAACATTCATAATCAAATATAAAGCTACTAAGGTGCGTGCTCATTCGAGTCATCTCTGTGATAATAGTTATCACCTCGTGGTGGTTCGATGTCATCACCGAACAAAGCAGCCTCAAACGCATTATAATTCAGATCAATATTATTGAAGAGCTAGGTGATAACTGCTTTGGGAGGATATCGCTCACAGGGTTGATCAATTTCCGCTTTTGGGGTGGTGGATGGCTGCTTTGTGGAGGATATTGTTGCTGGGGTGGATACATCTGCTGGGGAGGATACTGCTGCTGGGGTGGATACTGCTGTCGCTGGGGTGGATACTGCTAGGGTGGATACTGCTAAGAATAATGGGGCTGTGGATACTGCTGAGGGTACGACTGTGGCCAAGGCTAAAATGCACCGCCGATAACCTGCTGCGGCTGGTAGGAAGCCATATGTGATGACGATGATGATGATGGCCTCGAAGGATGGTTCATCTGAGCCATCAACGGTAGCTTGCTCAGCAGCGTGCTCAGCAGCGCGCTCCTCACCTATCCTCTGCCGCTCCCTGACCTCTTCCATTTGTCATGCATGTTGCTCCGCCTGCTCGTTCAATCTCTGGTTAAATTGCTCGGTCAATTCTATCACTGCATTGGGAGCAACATAAGAACGACCAATTACTCTGTTCTTTGAATGTGATCGACTCGGCAGAATGCTTTCCTTGAAGAACTTGGGTCCCATGCTACCCGATCCTGTCAAACAATCACTCTTTTGTGGGCCAACTGCTCTATCTCAAATAGAGCGAGCCACTCTAGCCTCCTCCACAGGATCGACTGATGTGCTCTCACTGCTCTGCTGCTGAGACTCACGCCACTCGGCCATCCCAGCATCATAAGCATCCTAAAAAAACAACGAGATAAATAAATAAATATTAATAAATAATATATATATATATATATATATATATATATATATATATATATATATATATATATATATATATATTGTATATATAAAGATAAATAACTAATAACATAATGTAGTTTTACCTGAATCCTCCTCGCCCTATCGTGGATAAATGTATCATCCTCCTCTCGCAGATACAAATTGCGATGCAACTCAGGCAAACTGACCTCCCGTCCAAGTTCGTCCACCTAGATACATAATTTTATTATTTACTAACAACTACTTAACACGATCAAAATGCTTCCAAGCTTCACCATCAGATGGGTGACGTAATTCACCAGAATTGTTTCTATTTTCATGGTGCCACGTCATTTTACCCGCGGGCTCCATTGATGCAAACATCCTCTGTAGGCTTGGTATAAGCGGCAGATAGAACATTGCTTTTCGTGGAACCGGTTTGCCTCTGCTCATCCCTTTCCTGCTGACACGATAGCGTGGCTCTCCTCACAACTTGCATTCCTTCAACTCTCCATCATTTATGCCAAACTCATTATTATAATAGAGCATGCAACCAGACACACAACAATCAATTCTTTTAGATTTTAAGCCAAGCTTCGATACCAGTCTTTTAGCATCATAATAACTCTGCGGCAAAAGTCCTTTAATAGGGGTTGCATCCAACATCATTTTGGTCATATATTCCATGCACAACTCGGCAACATTAAATTGAGACTTAAGACCTAACAACCGAACACACATTGATAATTTTGTGTCTTTAGATCCTTCAAATAATGGTTTATTTGTCTCACTCAAATACGTGTAAAACAATTGCGCTTCCTCATTTGGAACTTCTTCAGCATCATATTCTGGTTCTTCAAAATCCAAATTTACTCCAACAACATCAAATATCATTCCCTGATAAACATCCAACGCGGGTTGGATGATTTCGCCAGATCCAGATGTGGAGGCTACTACTTCAACCGGAACATTAGTACTTGAAAGATATACTTCAACCAGAACATTAACCGCAGGAACAGCTCTACCGCAGTACCAGTGCTGTGCTACGTCGTGACGACTCCATATCCAATAATCTGGCCTAAACCCATTATTGTACAAATGAATTCTGACTTCATCTTCATTTTTTATAAATCGAATTGAACATTTCGCGCACGGACATCTAATTCCCCCTTCTCGCGCAAATCTTCTTCACGCTTAGCACAAAAAATAAACTCTTCTACTCCTTCTGCAAAACGTCTCTTTAAACCGCTTCTTCCAGGAAATAATCGATCATACATCCAACTACGATCCATCTTTTCAAAATCCTAGTACTACGTGCTACAATAAAAATTATCATAAACAATAACTATTACTTTTCATTTCATAAATAATAAATAAAATTTTATATTTTTACTTACATACGTACCCATACACACATATACACATATACACATACACATATACACGTATTTAGATACACTAACAATGTAACACATTTTATATATTATGTTATGGTAAATGTAAATGTTACTCATTTTAACTAACACTATTAACTAACATTTAACACATAAATTACAACATTTAACACATACATTCTATTAATATTAGCCATTTTAACTAACAACAAATAACATTTTAACTAACAAGTCTGTCAATTTTTTTATTAAATATTTTATTAACAATAAATTACTTATCATCATAACTATTTAGATTAAATGAAAATAAAAAATAAATTACATATCATAACTATTTAAATGAAAAATACATATCATAATTTTTTGATATATTAATTGATAATAATATAATGATTTTCGAAAATATTATAAATTTTAACAATTTAAACAAAAAAATGATAATATAATGATTTTCGAAAATATAATAAAACTTAACAATTTAAACAAAAAAAATGATAATATAATGATTTCCGAAAATATATTAAAATTTAACACTTTTAAAAAAATGATAATATAATGAAGAATTCTAATTAATAACATCAAATAAGTTTATTGACAACTAATAACTTCAATAACTAACCGGTGGTGCTGGGAAGACTCTGACTTGAAGTTAAACTCGAGTCCTTCGAACAAAGAAACAGAGACACTAAACTCAAACAACACCACAATTAGTAACTAATAGATTAAAACAAAGTATAAGTTAAAACAAAGTATAAACTACAACATACCTCCAAAAGTTTGAGAGACAAGAAGAAAAAAACTGAAATTGTGAGAAGTTTAAGGGATGAAATTTGAGAGAAGAGTTGATAAATGTGTGAAGTTTTAAGGTGAGAAGGAGAAATTTGAGAGAAGAGTGAGTAAGTAAAATCAGTTTTATGGAGGTAGATGGAGAGCCGTTGCAAAGGAGAGCCGTTGCTTTCCTTGAAAGTCGCGTACGTTTGCGGCGGAAATGCGCTCCTTTTTGGCGGATTTGAGCCGTTGCAAAGGAGAGCCGTTGCTTTCCTTGAAAGTCGCGTACGTTTGCGGCGGAAATGCGCTCCTTTTTGGCGGATTTGAATTTTGAAATTCCCACCAAGTCGTTTTCGGCGGATATAAGTGGGTTTCTGGCGGATGTGAATTTCGAAATTCACACCAACTCATTTTTGGCAGAATTAACTGTGTTTCTGGCGGAATGGACATCACGTTAGCCGAGGTGCAGTTGCGGCGTAATAGACATTTTCGGCGGAAAAGGAGCGCATTGACCGAGAACTTGCTTTTTCGGCGGAATGGAGGTGTTTTTGACGGAATTTTAAATTTAATTTTCCTGCTTGTGTGTATTTTCGGCGGAACATAAACATTTTCGGCGGATCCCTATTTTTTTTTTAAACCAAAAAAATTTTCCTACTCTAAATCCGCCACAAATGACCAAAATCCGCCAGAAATACAAAAAAACTGCCGAAAGTGTTCTGGCGGATATAATCCCCCAAAAGAGACACAAATCCGTCGAAACTTTTCTGGCGGATTAAAATCCGCCGAAAAGTCACACCTTGGAAATTCAGTTTTCCTTGTAGTGTTATCCTGATTTGGATCCCTCTTAGTTTGTGGTCGTCTTTCCATTTTAGGGCTGGTCTTGTCTTTATGTTTGGGTTGGGCTCTTTGTCTTTCACGGGCCCAATCTTTCTATGGGTTTTTTTAGCTATTTGTACCTTTTATTTCTTCTTTGACCCTCTATTGTCTAAGTTGGGTTGGCTTTTGTATCCTGTTGACAGTTCTGGATGTATGGTTTGGGTCTGACCCATTATTTCAATAGAAATGAAATCATAGTCTTTTTGACCAAAAAAAAGAATAGTATCTTTAATAAAATTCGATTCGATAAACAGGAAAGGATAAGGTCGCGGTATAATAGGAAAAATATCTATACTATAAAAATATGGTAAAAATCTATTTCTATACATTTTAACTAAACAATAATATTTTCTTTAATTATCGGAGCGCATGATGGAGTTGATATGTATTTATTATTTACTAACTCTGGTCAACAATATAAAAAACAAATTTTTGTTAGTAGTAATATAAAAAACAAACTTGATTCATATATTTATGGAGGCATTAAACCTCTCGAGTCTGATTCACCTAAATTTTTATTTATCAAAAATAAAATAAATAATAAATAATTTTTTGGTAGTTCATAATATAAGAAATGAGCATAATTTTTAACTTGCATTAAATGATCAATCTCAATTTTACTCCTATTTAAATGTTGTACTTAAAAATAATGTCATTAATTAGAAATGTAAATCATTATTTAATGAATATATATTAACAAAATAAGGTCGCAGCATAATAGGAAAAATATCTATACTATAAAAATATGGTAACATTCTATTTTTATGTATTTTAACTAAACAATAATATTTCCTTTAACAATCGGAATGCAGGAACGAGTTGGTATGAAATTATTATTTAGTAACTCTAGTCTACAATATAAGAAACAAATCATATTTTTTGTATCCATAATACATTAATATAAAGCATGATTTTTAAGTTGTATTAAATGACCAATCTTAATTATTTAAGTGGTGTAATTAAAAATGATGTCATTAATTAGAAAGGTAAATCATTATTTAATCAAAAATGTAGTCTTGGAAAGAAGTTAAATTTTTAGCTTTATTAAAAGACTGTAGTCTTGGTCAAAAAAAAAAAAGACTGTAGTCTTTGTCAAATAAAAGAAGAGTTGATTTCAATGTCACTTATTGGTCCATGTAATGTTGAGTTTTGTCTCTTATAATTTGGACCGGAGGTAGTATATATAAAAAGTACGTTATTCGTTTTCTCCTACCTCCAAATTTTTTTTATATAAAAGTACTACAAATGGTTGGTCTAAGCGGTAATTGAGTTTGGATCTCATCTCATGGTCTCAAGTTCGATCATGGGTAATATCGGTGGATACTATACACCAATAACATAGTAACAAAAGAAAATATGTATATAAAAAGTATTATATGTACTTACATTGAGATTTTTTTTTTTGCAAAATAACCAAAATAAAGGTCATAAAAGAAGGAAGATCGACATGAGTACTCATTAAAAAAACAAAAGGGGGGTGGACGTGAGTACTCGTTACAAAGAAATATAAAGAGAAATATAAAGAAAAGAACTATACAAATAAATTAATTTTTTAAAGTGGTGAGTTGCACTTTACATAAATTAATTTTTGAATCACTCAAAAATTTCTAAACACTATAATAATTCAAAGCACATTGTTTAGCATCACATTTTACGTATTTTGTGATGAAATTAATTTTTTCCATCAAATCATGTTACTGAAGAACAAATTTCACGTATTTGAATATCTAATTTTTTTTTTTCAGTTTACATATTTTATGACAAAAGTAGAAGACACAAAACACATTGTGTAACACCACACTTTATTATTTTATCAGAAAAATACTAAGTGTTTTGCACTTTACATACTTTATCACAAAAATATTTTAGTCTTTTGATAAAATAAGTAAAATGTGATTATAAGCAATGTGTTTTGTGTCTTCTATTTTCAAAATTTGTTTACAAATCTAATTAAAATTAACTCGTGCAAACACACATTTACTAATTTCACCATTTGTTGTCAACTTCAACGACCAAGTCGAAGTTTCTAATAATGAATGGTTGAGAGTAATAGACATTGGAAGAGTGTGGTTTTTATCAGATTATGTGTTGAGTTTATATTTATATTTGACTAATATAAATTCTATTATTAAAACTCTTTAAACTTTTTTCTTTGTATTATCTACGGAGGCTGAATTTCAATTTATTTGTTGATGTTATTTTTTATTTCATAATCGTTTTATTTAATATATAGTAATAATTTAATTTTTATTGACACCTATTAGACTATATATTTTAGACAAAGTGTAATGCCAAACTAGTGTGTTTTGAAGTACTTTAGAGTTCGGAAAAATTTAGATGTTCAAATACGCGAAGTTCGCCTTTTCCGTATTTTGTCATGAAATCCAGTTTTTTTACCAAACCGGTTATTGATGAAACAAACTTCACTTATTTAAACATCTAATTTGTTTTTCATGACTCTAAAGTTCCTCAAAACACATTGTTTAGCATCACACTTTACTTATTTTTTCACGAAGTTAAACATTTTTTCACTAAATCGGTTATTTAGGACTGAACTTCACTTATTTGAATATCTAACATTTTTCTGAACTTTAAAGTTTTACGAATTTTATCACTTTTTTTTGTTACCAAATTAGTTATTGAAAAACAAACTTCACGTATTTGAACATCTGAAGAAAAAAATTGAACTCTAAAATATCCAAAAACACTACTTAAAATATCTAAAGAAAAACCAATGAAGGTTGGACTCAATTGATAAGGAGTTGGCTCATGACCACAATATCGTGGGTTCAAATCGCGCTACCGATGTGAGGACCTCTTTTGTGGGTGATCTGTAAGTACCTCTGTAAGCGCTTAAAGAGCTTTGAGCTGTGCTCTGACCCATGTGAGTCCCTGGAACCCAACTCACCTAAACTTTAATGTGCCAAAAAAATATTTAAAGAAAAAAGAAGAAAATTAAAATTTATAATAAGTAAAAATAACTCAACTTTCCCGCGAGAGTTGGTCGAAGGCTACTTTCTCTGTATAAATAAGATTTAAGAAAAATAATGTGGGTAAAAATGATAAAAAAAGTGAGACATTATATGTTATAAGCTCAAAACGCTACATGAAGTAGCGTTTAAAAAATGTTAAACGTTAGCGTTTACCAAACACGTCCATTGTGAGTGTAAGAAGGAGGTCTCAGGTTCAAGTCCCGGAAATAACATTTCCCCCACCCCCACTAACAATTGCCTATCTAAAAAAACCAAACACGCCCATTGTCATCCGCTAGTCAAATCTGCTATCTGAGAACAGATGTGACTTGTCAAACAGAGCCATACATTCTTGATACGTATTCAATGAGTATTACTTTAATTTTAGATGTATATTGGTGTAGAAATTTTGTTTCTTATTGTATATAGGTTAAAATATATAGCTTTTGTCCTTTATCTTTTACTGTTTTCATGTTTCCGTCATTTATCTTTTAAAATGTTTGTTCATGTTATTTATATTTTCATAGTTAATTAAAATAATCCTTCCCTTAAGTGCATTGTTAATTATCAATTATATGGATAATTTTCTATGTAAGCATGTTTGACCACGTTATTAGAACATTATTAAAATTAAAATAGACCTTCTTTTTCTCCAAATTTCCCTATCTAAAAATTAGGGTTTCAAAAGTTCAACCTCCATCAATTCTTCCTTCTAATCAAGCAGGGCTAAAGTGTGTCCTTCGTTATCAATCCAACGGTGAGCCTCCAGACTCTCAATCCTTCAGCTTTTGGATGATGGTTCTTCAATAAGTGTTGACTGATTAGACGTGTTTGACCGATTTGACTAACTTTACCATTTGACCACTGTCTTTGACCTTATCTTTTTAGTTTTCCCCCATCGATCGTCATTTTTTGTGCCTTATAAATGGTTGGCCTTATAACTGACTTCTCATTGGGTTATAAAAAGAGGTTATGCACCTGAGTCGTCTTTCATGGGCTATCTTTGTTTTCCCATGGTGTCCCACTGCTTCTAGCCAGGTATCAGACTTCTTCTCTTGAGTTCCCTGGGCGCTCATATGCGCACCCTTTTGTTGCATATCAAGAGCGCCAGAGGTCTTTGTAGGGATTCTATCTTCAAGAGTGCTCAAAGATTTTGAGGAGGTTTGTGCGGTCAAAATGATTTTGGGTTGCTCAAGGGAGTGCAGCCTTCATCATCCATTTCGGGTATGTTGTCTTCTTTTGGCTGCAAAGGGCGTTGAGGAACTTCAATGATATGGCATGATAGGGTCGATTCGCTGCAGCCTTTTGCTCACACCTGATTCTGGTACCTCTTGGAGTCTTGGCTGAGCGGCGTCTGGAGTGCTGTCGGCCTTTTGGTCTTGGGCTCCTTTGTAGTTAAAAGTACCCTTGGTTGGTCTTCAGGTTTCCAACTCTTATCCTTCTCAGCATTGGTGTGGGACTTGCGATCTAAAGAAAAGCAATGTTTAAGGGACAATCGACTGTTATTTTTAGGGGAGCTTTGCTCATAACCGTTATTGTATTTTGTCTTTTCTCTTGAGAAAAAAGGAACGATGTAAAAATGTAAACATTGCTTTCGCAGAAAGCGTTGATGTTGTTTACGTCATTTCTCAGTAGGGTTGACATTTAATTGAATGTTTTTCTTCCTACCTTTGGATCCATGTTTTTGACGCTAAAGATATTTTTATATCTCGTATTTTGTGTTGCTTCTAGAGTTTATTCTTACAATGGCCGGGTGCAAGTCGATTTTCACTAGTCTTCACCTGTAAGGACTTCATTTGGGGGCAGCATATTTGTTCTGCCTTGGTGCCCAAGGGTATATGTCGGTTTTACCACGGTCTACACCTGTTAGGACTTTGGTTTTCCCCCTTAGAGTAATAGAGCCAATTGGTTCAGTCGCGGCATTTTATCTTGGCTCTGCGTTTTGTCTAAGAGGATTCCTCATGGTGCGGCAAATGTGTCACTTTGATTTTTTTCCCCATGAGATACGCCCAGAGGTGGGGAATGAACTTGTCAGTTCAGCTTATTGTCTGTCGAGATTTTATGTTTTCGATCGGTGCTCAAGGGTAAAGTCGAGACGTTGCTCGATTTTTACCTGTAGGGACTTAAGTTTAGTGTTATTGGCTTATTCTAGATTTGAAAAGAAAGCATAAGCTTTGCACCATCTTCTTTATTGATACTGCAATAAAACAAGTACAATTAGGGCTTATGTAGCCTCATGCAAAAGTATAATTATTTTCACCTTGTGAGGATCGGGTTAGCATTCTTGTTCAGCTGTAGTAGAATCGCAAATTTGTAGCATTCTAGGATCTGGGGATTTTTCCTCCATCCAAAATTTCCAGCTTGTAGGCTTGTTGGCCGATTATATCTTTCACTCGGAATGGTCCTTCTTAGTTGGGCGATAACTTTCCTATTTCTCCAATCCTGACTGATTATCTCAGCACGAGGTCGTCTGGTGTGAACTCCGTAGGTTTCACTTTGGTGTTGTATTTTTTCGTTGCTCGCTGCTTTGAGGCTTCCTCTTTGAATTTTGCAAGCGCTTGGACCTCACCTAAGAGGTCGAGGCATTTTGTCTGTCAGTATTCTTCTTGGACTGGGCTCCATTATTTCTACTTGGATCAGGGTGCCACTTCCGTATGTTAGTCTGAACAAGGTTTCTCCCATTGTTGATTACAGCGTGGTGTGGTAGGATCAAAGTACCAGGGGGAGCTCCTCCGCCCAGTTACCTTTGGTGTTGTACAAACGCTTCTTTAGATCATTCAGAATGACTTTGTTGTCTGCCTCCACCTGACCATTTGTTTGTGGATGTTCCACCGATGTGAACGCTTGATAGATCTTCCATGTGTCTTTGAAGTCAGCTACTAACTGGAAATAAAATTGAGTGTTGTTGTCAGTCACTATGGTTGTTAGAATTCTTAATCGACAAATGAGCTTCTTCTAGTAGAACTTTTTTATTTTCTGGGCAGTAATTGTTGCAACCGACTCAGCTTCAATCACATTTGGTGAATAAATTGACCGCTACTATCAGGAAATTAGCATGGTTTGCGACAGGTAGAAATGGGCCAAGGATGTCTACTCCCCAGACGGCGAACGACCATGTTGGTATGATCGCTTGCAGATTTGTAGGCGGTGCTCTTCATGTGCTCCATGGAGTCCTTCTTGATCATCGACCAGTAATACCCTGCTCATACTATTAATTGTAATCGACCAACTTTACCTCTATAGATGGACAAATTGTCCATCATAAAATAAATGGTCATTTTGATGGTATCAATTTTTGCCTTTGCTTAACAACATCAATCCAACCCCTTCAGTGTTGGTTTTCTAACTTGTCTTGGCAATTTCAGTGATATGAGGACGTTAGCTCCCGAGTTCGAATCCGAGTGTAAACAATAGTAATGTGTGCATGGAGTTTATTTATCATTTCATCTAAGTAAACCAAAAAATATCCAACCTTCCACCTCAATAATGTCTGCCGGGCACACCATCACCATTGATACCAATACGTATGTTGTAGTGCTACTGCTTGGAAAGTGCAATTCAATGCACTCTGCAAAATAGGCTATGGCCTTATTGATTTTGTGGACGGAACCAAAGCATGTCCTACATGATGGATACCATCATACCAATATGATTGGAAGACAGGTTCCAATTAAGCCAGTTATGAAAGCTTATACTAAAGAATTTACTCCAATGATTCAGACCGATGAAATTAAGACCAAAATTCTTACACTTTTTCACAATCTATCGACATGTGCATAATGGTTTCTAGACATCTTTGGCAATGCATGTCAGGTGCATATTTGCCACAAGAATGTATCAAGGACAACCTATCAATCTTCAAGGTTGTCCCCAAGCCCCCATCGATACATCAAAGGAAATGGGTGTTGTACAATTCAAGAGGCAACTTGATATTTGAATCCTGATTGCAACCTCACTAGACTTATCAGCGCTTTAAAGGAAGAACGACCTCCATCTTTAGACTAAGGCGGTGTTTGTTTCAAGTCTAGAATTTCTAAAAATTCATGGGTCAAGAATGAGTACTCATGTTTGTTTACAAATTTGAAAAAGATTATTCCGAGTATAAAGATGCTCAGAAGCAAAATAATTTTCAATAACCTAAGACAAACTTTTCTTTTTTCTTTTTCGAAAAATTCTAAGACAAACTTGGAACTAGATATTTGTGTGCTAAACATCTACATTAAATGTTTCTATATATGTATGCATCAAAATATGTACGTTAGTGCTTTGTCCAGGATCGATGTCAGTCACTCTCCAAGAAGGATTGTCATACATAAGTGCATAGGTGCATTTTTATTTAAAATCTAAAAAACAAAATAAGAGCATTTTTCCATTTCAAGCAGTAAGGGGATCTTTTCTGAATGCAAATAACAGCAAGCAAACGGGTAATTTACTAATTACAGCAGCATAAAGTGCGATCAAATGAAAGTAGTAATTTTATCCCTTCAAAATTGCATGATAACTTCACTTGATATATAATTAAAGTAGTAATTTTTCCATTTCTTATATTGCATTTTCCTATGTAAATATACTTAAATTCAAAAAGCAAGTAGCAACCTTAATTCTTTCTCAGCTATTGGTTCAATCTGAAAATTTTAAACTCTTATATAATGGTGGTGAAAGAAATTTATACCGTAAATCTAAACTCTGAAAATTTCAAATCACGCCCATAAAATATGTTTAACCAAATGATTAGCCAAACGACATATTTGGTTAATCACGCCCATACATCTCCAAATGATTAACCAAATATGTTTACCTCTTCCTATTAGGAGATAGAAAAAGGCAGAGATGTATATTCTCTAAGTTGTCATTCTGTCATTTACCACGCCCATAAAATTCCCCCTTCTCATGGACGAATCCAGAGAGCGTGATAGTAACTCCCAGCCTCTGCAAGCAGTTCAAAGAATCTAATTTGAAATAATAAACGAAGAACAAAAATAGTGTTTGATAAAATGAGTGAAGACATGGCTTCTTCTCCTGCGACGAGGCTGAACGTCATTGCAGAGGAGATGGTGAGTAGGTACCTCTTTAAAGGTGTTCTAATGCTCAAGTTAAGGGAGTGAATAATATGTAGGTCCAGATGAATAGTCCACATGCCAGTTCTGTAAATGTGAAACAGAATTTACAAGCTCCATAGTGCAGAATTAAAGAAATAGAAGGATTTGAGTTAAGGTGGCAGTTTAGAAGGTTTTCCCCTACCAAGTTTCGAGAGATTGTCCATAATAATTGCCTACTAATTCTTCCTGCAGTTTCCCTATCTCTTCCATAATTTTCTAACAACATAACTGCTGCCTAATAACATAATAATTGCCTACTTGATTCTGACCATAACAGCATAATAATTGCCTAGTTGATTCTGACGATAACAGCTGTCTAACAATAACAATATACCCCCTTCCCCAGCCCCAGAAAAAGCATCACGTTGTCATCAAGGTGACATATTGGACAAGAGTCTTGTAAGTTGTAACAGCACAATTTTAAAGCAGAATGATTGAATTGTACATGAAACAGCAAAATTTCCTCCCGGATCGAATGCCGTGTTTTGGGTAGTATTATGCCATGCTAGAATTGTTACAGTTAATTGTAAATTGTATTGATTTATTGATTGATATGAATGAATACAATGAGCTGCTATATATAGCAGAATTTACAAGGATAGTTAGTGTAACTAACTCTTAACTCTAAAACAGAAAAATAACCAACAGAAAACTGTTTTAACAGTTTTCTCTAACTACTCTATTAACAGATTTATAACAGAATAGAAACTACTCTATTACTCCCCCACAAACTTATGTGGTGAGCAGTGAAATGCTTGAAACATTAAGTTTGTCCCTAAGATAACAAAAAGGACTCTTAGCCAAGGGTTTTGTAAGTATATCAGCAATTTGTTCTTCTGCTGGAACATGGCAGACTGTCGAGGCTTTACTGAGCACTTTCTCACGAACAAAGAATAGATCCAGTTCCATATGCTTGGTCCTTGAGTGAAGTATAGGATTGTGACTTAAAGCTACTGTGCTCTGGTTATCACAGTAGATAGTAGGTGTAGAGTGAGAGATCTTTAGCTCATGTAAGAGAGATTGAACCCAAAGAACTTCAGAGGTTGTCAAAGCCAAGCTACGATATTCTGCTTCTGCAGTAGATCTAGCTACCAAAGATTGTTTCTTTGACCACCAACTAATAAGATTAGGACCTAGGAATATACAAGCACCTGATGTGGATCTTCTGTCATCCACATCATCGCCCACCAACATCACAATATGCTTGGAGAGATAAGTGGTGTCGAAGTAGAAGAAGTTTGGTTTAAGTACAAGACCATAATCCAAGGTGCCTTTGAGGTATCTAAGTATTCTTTAATCTTTGTCCGATGAGTATCAAGAGGTCGTGATAAGAATTGGCATGCTTTGTTGATTGCATATCCAATTTCGAGCCTAGTTATTGTTGCATATTGAAGAGCTCCAACAATTGATCTATAAAAGGAAGGATCTTCAAAGTAATCGAGCCAAACCGAGATAGTTTCAATTTTTTGGGAGAGAGTTGAAATCCCTTTTGTTGTCTCCATTCCAAACTCTTTCAAGTAATTCTCTTATGTACTTGGATTGGGTGAGGATGAGAGAGCCATTTTTGATGACTTTGACTTCAATGCCCGAGAAAATAGTCAAGAGATTCAAACTTCTTTTAGAGCAAACACGGTTGTAAGTTTGTCTATGAGAGATCGAACAAAGACATCGAACTGGGCGCAAAGTGATTATAATATCATCAACATAGATTAAAACATAGATACAAATGTGATTTTGGTCTTTGTAGACTAGAAGAGAAGGATCACATTTCATCGTTTACAAACCCAAGGCTAAGGAGAGTCTTAGTGAGACGATCATACCAAGCTACAGGAGCTTGTTTGAGGCCATAGATAGCCTTATGCAACTTGCAAACTAATGATTTGTCTTGATGTTCAAAGCCACTGGTTGCTTTCATGACTTCTTTTGAGGAGACCATGGAGAAATGCATTGTTGATGTCAATTTGTTTTATAGACGGTGATTTGTGAGAGCTAAAGTCGAGAATAATCCTCACCGTTATAGGTTTGATTCTTTGGAGCAAATGTTTCGAATAGTCACATCCTTCTCGTTGATTGAATCCTTTTGCCACAAGCCTTGCTTTATACTTGTTGAGAGAACCATCAGGATTTTCTTTAATCCTAAATACCCATTTATTGCCAATAGCCTTCCTGCCCGGAGGTAAGTGAACTAGAGACCAAGTACCATTCTGTATTAGAGCATTGTATTCAGCTTTCATTGCTTCATTCCATGGTGGAGAATTCAATGCTTGTGAGACAGTGTGTGGCTCAGCCGTAGTGAGCAGAAGGGTAGGATGAAGTCTAGGTTGCACAATGCCATGTTTAGCTCGAGTCATCATAGGGTGAGTGAGTTCGTACGTGGGTTGTGAGGAAGAAATAGTCCAGTAGGGTGAGTTCTTGGTGGAATGGCGGGAGGTGACAGAGTGTGTGTAGATGAGTTGGGATCAATGGTGGAGGATGCCTTTAGAAGGTAAAAGGTGTAGAAGGTTACGTAGATGGAGGAGGTGAGTGTGTAGGTGCTGGTGGTGGTGAGGGTTGAGAAGGAGGCTGTGTGGGTATAGTAGCTGTAGGAGGAGACTGATTTGGCATGTGTAATGGAGGAAGAGTAAAGTAGGCAAGAACAGTGGGTGAAGTATTGACAGAAAATAGTTTTATATAAGGAAAGTTAGTCTCATGAAATAAAACATCTTTGGAAATGAACAATCTACCTGTGGAATCAAGACATTTATAGCCTTTGTGGCTTGAGGAGTATCCCAAGAAAATGCATTCTGCAGTTCTAAACTGAAACTTCGTGGAATGATATGGTCTAAGAAGAGGAAAGCATGAGCACCCAAACACTTTTAGAAAAGTGTAATCAGGAATTTTATTATATAGTTTGGTATAAGGAATAGTGTTATTTTGAAAGGGGGAAGGTAATCTATTAATGAGATACACTGCTGTATGAAAGGCATGGTCCCAGTACTTCATTGGGAGAGAAGCTTGAGATAGTAAAGAAAGGCCCATATCTACAATGTGTCTATGTTTCCTTTCAATAACCCCATTTTGGTGATGTGTGTGAGGACAAATAAGGCGATGCACTATACCTAAAGAAGCCAAATAGTTACTAAAAGGACGAAATTCACCACCCCAATCAGTTTGGACAGATTTGATTTTAAAGTTAAACTGGTTTTCAACTAGGGCCTGAAAATTTTTGAAGTGAGAAATAGCTTCAGATTTTGTTTTTAGAAAATATATCCAAGTATATCTTGTGTAGGCATCCACAAAAGAAATATAATATTTGTAACCCATGGAGGACTCCCAAGAGCAGTTCCCCGTAGATCTTGAAAATCGGTTCTAAAGGATGAGAATAAAATGAGATCGAGGATGCAGAGAAGAGGGTAATTTATGCAATTTTCCCATGGCACATGCGACACAATTCAGATTTATTATTTTTGATGATAGGTTTGTTACACAGTTTGAAAATACTGTTAAGAACTTGTACATTTGGATGTCCTAATCTATTGTGCCAAATTGAACCTATAGTAGTAGTGTTTACATTGGAAGACCTAGCAGAGAAATTCAAAGAAGGATGTGGGAGGACAGAACTTGAGTGAGAAGCTGCAGAATGCAATCTTGGAATATGATAGAGCCCATCCTCCTTGCCTTTTCCACATAGAAGAGTGGAATGATCATCCTGAGATTTAGCAATGCAATGGTTAGGATGAAATTGAAAATATGCATTGTTATCAGTTACAAATCTCTTTATGCTTAAAAGATTTTTATTCAATTGAGGCACATATAGAATGTTTTTAAAGTGCAGCATGTGTTTGGGATTGTAAGGAGAAGGAATTGACTCAGAGCTTATAGAATGGATTGGCAAACCTTGACCATTACCCAGAAAACATGATCTTGACTGAGAGAGAGGGGTTGCGATGAGGTTGGATTAGAGTGCAATTCCACTCATATACGATGATGTGTAGCAGCAGTGTCGCCAAGTTGATTGCTTGTTGCAAAGGAAGGGATTGTTGTCATGGCAAAGGCTTGTGCTGGGTTGGCAATCATAGGTGCAGCCATAGGAGCAACTAGAGGACCCATGTTGGCTTGTTGAGGCCAAACAGATTGAGTTGCAGCAGGAATAGATGGCCACATGGATATATTAGCAGCTGGTGTAGGTTGTGGAGGAACATATCCAGGCCTAACATACTGATAAGGATTGCCAAAGATTGGTGGTAGAGAAGGAAATGAAGGTTGTGGAGATGAATACCTATAGTAGCACATGGTTGCATCATGTCCAAACCGAGAACAAAGTTGACATTGAGTACCTCCACGTCCACCTCTACCATTTCTGCCACCACGTTGAAATTTGTCACCTCGACCACGATTGTTACCACGACCATTGGTGTATTGAGCTTGAGCAGAAGATTCAGATTCAGATTTTGCAGATGCAGAAACCGAATTACTCTGAGAAACAGAGGAGGCAGGTCCCTGAGTGAGATTGAGAGTTGCAACAGGGTTGGTAGCAGCATTCATGTGTGCAAGGCGAGATTCATGAGCCAATAACTGAGCCTCCATCTCATCAAATTCAAACCACTCAGCTTTAGTGGATAGAAGGGTAATGATTGATTCAAATTCTGTAGGAAGACCTCGAAGAACAGAATCATACTGTTCTTGCTGAGTAACAGTTTCTCCAATAGACCTAAGAGCATCAACAATGGATTTTATCTTAGCAAAGAATTCTGCTATGGATTGTGAACCTTTCTTTACACTATATAAGTCTGCTCTGAGTTGCCTGGCCTGGGCCTTCGTTTTGGCTTGAGAATGATGATGAATCTTCTCCCATAATTCAAAAGAGTACCGGCAGCCTATCACCTTTGCAAGAAAGCAGGGAAAGTGAAGTGAAGATTGAAGCCAGGCTAGCAAGAGTTGATCTTGCAACTCCCATTCAATGTATGCTGGATTTTCAATCTCAAGAAGACGATCTTGTTCAGTCAAATACCTAGGAGGAACCTGTGGTGAGACAATCGATGTAGCTTGTGTGCACATAGCACTGGCTCAATTTGTTGAAGCCAAAGAGGTAGATTATCACCTGTTAATCTCTCAGTAACTTGATACTGGAAGGACTTGAATGGTTTAAGTGAAGGAAGTCCTGATGAATTATTATGCAGTTCTGCCATTATCACTGGAATAGAGTTGCAGAACAGAGGAGATGAATTTGCGCGATTTTGAATGACAAAGAACAAGAAACAAATGAAAAGAAAGAAGAATGATGCGCAAGATGCAAATGCGAGGCAGAGGAAAGCAAGCGGAAGCAAGGAAAAGCGTCCCAGGCAGAAAGCCCCAAAATATGTGAAGTTCAATCGTAGAAAACCCTAAATCTTGCAGAGGACGATTGAACGAGAAATTCTTTATCAAAGTAAAAATTGAATGGAAAGGGTAGAACGAAAATGAAAAGCGAGCAGAAAGGAATGAGAAAACATAGATTTTGCACCGGCGACGGTGAAAATCAGAACCACCAGCCACGGTGGTGGTCTGGTGAAGCAGATGATGTATTGGAAACCTCTGATACCATGATAGAATTGTTACAGTTCATTGTAAATTGTATTGATTTATTGATTGATATGAATGAATACAATGAGCTGCTATATATAGCAGAATTTACAAGGATAGTTAGTGTAACTAACTCTTAACTCTAAAACAGAAAAATAACCAACCGAAAACTGTTTTAACAGTTTTCTCTAACTACTCTATTAACAGATTTATAACAGAATTATAACAGAATAGAAACTACTCTATTATGCCAGAAAAGAAAATGAGTACTGGGTAAAATACTCTGTTGTGGGTGCTCTTTTTGGTCAAAAAGAAAAAGAGAGCACGACTGTTGTTTTGGTAGCAGCAGCAATATCCCCCTCATCTCTGAACACCTACTCATGATTTCTTCCTTACGGGATGGTTGTATAGTAACCGTGCTGTCAAACTGATCCTTGGCAGGTTCATACATCAAAGCAATAGCAGTGCCATGCATAGATGGCAGTACATCTAAAATTTTGCACAATTTTTTTTCCTCTCCTACCTCCTACCCACGTCCCACAAGACATTAACGAGAGCATTGCCTCCCTCTACTTTTCCCATTTCTACCTCTTCCATACCTTTATCTTTTGGTATAACAGTTGGATTTAGATTTCCTCGATTAATTTCTTGGGACTGAACATCAAATGAACCTTGAACCATTAACGACACTGATTCCATTTAGGCTTCTCTTCTTCATTGGATATAGGCAAGGTGTCCCGATATTTTGGCTTAAAACGCCAAAATAGCGCAACCGAGAACGTATGCCAAATCACCTTCGGATGGCGTAGACTCCACTGCTGCCACCATGTTAGAGCACGGTTATTCAGGGCCTTCACCACCTCTGGCACTTCCAGGCTTCCGCTGATCCCATGGTATCAAAGTGTTTCTCAATACAAATCAACCACTAGTAAGCATCTTCTCCATCAAAAACTGGAATTGATTTCCTCCAACTACTACTAACTCCCACCGCTTCTAATCTTCCCATCCCTGTCTCCATTTAAAAAAAATACCAGATGTTCCTAGGATTGATAGAAACTGGTTATTATATGAAATAGAAACAGAGTCAATTCTACAAATGTGAAACAGAAACTGAATTTGCAAAATCCAAAGTGCAGAATTAAGGAAATAGAAGGGATTTGAGTTAAGGTGGGGGTTTACAAGGTTTTCCCCTACCAAGATTGAGAGCTTGGCCTTTCCCAATCCATATCCAGTTCGAAATAATTGCCTACTGATTCTTCCTTCAGTTTCCCTAATTATTTATTCAATAACTGTCTAATAACATTACTGTTGTTAACAACATAATTGCTGCTTAATAATATAATAACTGCTGATAACATAATAGCTGCCTAGTTGGTTCTAGCCGTAACTATGCTAGGAACCGTCCCCCATTACCTGAGAGAATCCAAGATGGCCATAGGATGAGGGTTCAGTTGTTCCCATGCACAGCCGAGATTGTGTGGCAATCATTGGAGAAGATTCTCCCAACCCAAATTTAAATGGATCATGATGACGGGAGATTGTCTCTAGTGAAGGTTCTGGAAGGAGGAAATAAGCCGGCTCATTGAGGTTGGCCTGGTTCTAGCCCGTTCTTGGATTGGGCCACCTTGGACATGAGTGCCAGCTCCAAACCCATTCTTTGAGTGCGCCACCCCGGATCATAGCCCAAGTAAGAAGTGTCACTAGAAAGTAGGATCTGATAGGTTATTAAATATATGGAGGATAAGGGAATAAAGTGTAAGGGGAGGAAAATGAGAGTTTGTTGTAACCACTTGATGAGGTGGCAAAGTGGAGGGAAAATGTGAGCATTAGTGGAGGGAAAATGTGAGTATTAGTGGAGTACTATAAATAGTAGTAGGAGGGAAATTAGATGGTAACTAAGAATTGAGAATAGACCTAGGGTCTTTGGGAGAGTTTAGGCCTCTATAGTGCCTTTGGTTACTTTTATCTTCATATTCTCTTGTATTTTCAGTTTTCCACCATTAATATACAGTTTCTATGTTCTAATTGAGTGATGAAGAGTCCCATTAATTCTGGTACCTATCAATTGGTATCAGAGCATTCGATCTTGAGTGCTCAAAGGAAGAACAAAGTTGCTGCCATGAAGGTGAAGGTGGAAGAACCAGCACCACCAGAGATGGAAGAAGCAGATTCATTACATTGGTTCAAGAACGAAGCACTTCCGAGATTTGCGGGAGAAGACCCAATTGGGTGGATCTCTAAGGCAGAAAGGTTTTTTGAGGAGGAGAAAATCCGTCCATCTCATAAGACACAATGGGCATTCATGAGGATGGAAGGTGCAGCACAGGATTGGTTCTTTTCATGGTGTCAAGAGGATCTTGATGCAGAGTGGGAATCGTTTGCTATGGATCTAATCAAAAGGTTCAAAGAACCAGAATCAAAAAAATCAGAAGAAATAAGAGGAACACCCGAATATGAGAAAGAAGAGGGATGGAATGAAACGCTCGAGGTAAATTCAAAATTCCAGAATGTAGGTGTGGTTGTGACTCACCAAAACCAGAAGAAGAAAGAAGATGAACCTGAAAAAGAAAATGAAGAGGTGGTGAAATTGGAAGCGGAGACTCTGTGTTCTCGCAATCGGAGTAAGCAATTCTTCTCACTTGCGAAGGAGGAATGTGATCTGGATGCAGGGAAGGAGGAATCGAAGCCAGAGGAGAAACTAGAAGAAGTCAATATGGGTAGCGCTGACAAGGAATCGTTGACGGAGGAGCAGCCACCGGAGCCACCAGAACCACCGGATTGCGGCATGTTCAAGGAGGCGGTGGAGGAATTTGACGATCGGTGTGCAGCGATGATGTACGGTTCAGATCGGAGAAGGGACAAGGCACCAGACGGTGGCGTGACCAGCACTAGGGTGTCGTCGAGCAAATTGGGGGAAATGGTTCTCTCTCGTGAAATAGCTCGGAGCGACGAAAAGGAGGTGGAGAAGATGACTGGAAGGAGCATTGGGACCGTGGAGAGATTCTGTGACGACGATGACTGGGGGCGGTCGCCGGAGGAACGGGATGGTGGAGCGACGGTGACGGAGGAACTCGTTCGCGTTGCAAGAACGCAATTTCACTCTCTCGTAACAGGTTGGTGCGACAAGCGTGGGAGGGAGAGGAAAGTGAGAGCTGAATCGATCTCATGGAAATTGGGCTTCTGGACTGAACCAGTAGGCCAGGCCCAATATTTAATACTTACACCTACCATAATCCAGGTTATTAGTAAGTATGGAAATTTTTATATGGACAAGGTGGTGTTAAAAGTAATATGTGAAAAGAGTGAGAAATTGGTTGGAACTGATTGGACCTTCAAGGAAGTGAGCCTCGATTTTAATTCAAGAGCTGGTGAGTCGGTCCAATTTACTAAAGATGAAAGTGTGCTCCAAGGAGGTGGTGTATTAGAAAATAAAGAAAGGAAGCCCAGTGCAATAACAAATACGTTTTCTAATATTTTAGGAAACAAAGGCACAAATTCGCCAGTTCCTGATCCTGGGCAGATCATTGCAAAGCAAGTTGTGGTCACAAAAATTGATTTATCGGTGATCACTTATGGAGGGCGAACAACACCAACACCCACTATAAATCAACTCTTCAATTTCTTTATTCCATTCCAGAAACCTCAAGGTGAGTCTATTACTACTGAAGTTGAAGAATTTATCACGTCTTTGGAAAACAATTCTGGTTTTGCTAAGTCTAAGTGGCAAAAGTTGATGGTTGAACACCTTATTCAAATGGTGGAGTATCCACTTGCCCATAAGTGGGATCCAGGTGGCCTTACAAGACATGAGTGGAATCCAAGTGGCAATAAAAGAGATGAGGCCATACAAGAAAGTGCCAACACATTTGTGTTGGAAAACCATGAAAATCAAGTCCAGCAATATCTTCACGCCAAATTTAAGAGGAATGGTCAATTGAACTATGAACAAGGTACATGCAAATTGATTTTCAAGGCTCTTGTTATTTGCATGAAAAATTTGTACTTGTTTGGCTGCCATGGATATAATTCAGAGGTTTATGAATGGTTGCTGTCACTACATTCTACTGATCTCATAGTAGTTAAATTAGGGACTGATTACGCTGCTTCAAGGTTTGGGGAGGATACATGGTTGGGACTATTATTCGAAGGAGGAAGGGTGATGATATTAGTAGGAAAGTGGAATGGGGTTTTGATGTTTGAATTGGTGAATAGTGCAGCATTTCACAGTTTCATTTCTCATAGAGTCATGGTGTTATTAGTGTTATATGTAACTCCAACTTATGAAGGGGGAGCTCATAATGGTGAAGGCCTTGAGAATCCAACTCAAGCATGGCTACAAACTAGGAAGGAGATTTGGGTTGAGCACTTGATTCAAGAGTTGCAGTCTTCAAGAATTGCAATGACAGAAAGACATCACAAGCAATGGGATCCGGGTGAACCATACTCATCTTCTTACATTATTGAGACATCCTGCTTCAAGCTATGGGATCCAGGTGGAAGAGTATTACTTGTTTGTTTTGATTGATATCTTCACCTTGAGGACAAGGTGAATGTTTAGGGGGGAGTATTGATAGGTTATTAAATATATGGAGGATAAGGGAATAAAGTGTAAGGGGAGGAAAATGAGAGTTTGTTGTAACCACTTGATGAGGTGGCAAAGTGGAGGGAAAATGTGAGCATTAGTGGAGGGAAAATGTGAGTATTAGTGGAGTACTATAAATAGTAGTAGGAGGGAAATTAGATGGTAACTAAGAATTGAGAATAGACCTAGGGTCTTTGGGAGAGTTTAGGCCTCTATAGTGCCTTTGGTTACTTTTATCTTCATATTCTCTTGTATTTTCAGTTTTCCACCATTAATATACAGTTTCTATGTTCTAATTGAGTGATGAAGAGTCCCATTAATTCTGGTACCTATCAGGATCGTGAAAATTGAAATTAATAAAACTTTTTTTTTCCAATAAGCGAAATTAATAAAATTTGTGCCTTGGTTATGGTATTTTCCTATAGCTTTGAATTCCAGACTTGCCAACAATTCCAACTCTTCTAGGTCCTTAACGCAGGTCTCCATGGTTAGTAGAAAAAAATACAAAAAAAAGGAACATCACTGACGGTTATTTCTCTAGTGGGATACAAAAGTGTGTTTGTTTTATTAGCGGAATGAATTACATACCCGAAAATGCTATTCCAGGGAATAAGATGATAGGAACTAGAATTTCTCATTACTCAATCAAACATAATAACTGTGTATTAATGGTGATAAACTGAAAATACAAGAGAAAATGAAGATAAAAGTAACCTAAGGCACTATAGAGGCCTAATCTCTCCCAAAGACCCAAGGTCTATTCTCAATTCTTAGTTGCCTTCTAATTTCCCTCCACTACTATTTATAGCACTCACTAATGCTCACATTTTCCCTCCACTTTGCCACATCATCAAGTGGTTACAACAAACTCTCATTTTCCTCCCCTTACACTTTATTCCCTTACCCTCCATATATTTAATAACCTATCATAAGATTATCAGGAATGTTTTTCCAATTAATATGTTTAGTAAGAATTTATAATTCCCAGTAATGCTTTTATAAATTATTTTATTCAAAATTAAAAAATATAAGAAAAAAGAGTAAAATGAGGTGAGAGTGGGTAGTTATAGGTGACTGAGTTTAATTCCCATGGGAATGTTAGATTCCCACCCTTCAACAGAGAATAAGAGAGAAAATCATTTGTAAAAAATAATCCTGGGAATAATTTATTTAAACTTGAAACAAACATGGGAATGTTGCATTCCCATCCTCTCATTTCTGATCATAAAAGATAACTTGAAACAAACACGCTCAAAGTATGAATGAACCACTCATCTAAACTGTTCTTAAACTGAAGACAAATTCCCATATAACCGTTCTAAATATCCTTGTGAAAAGGCAAAGTTCCCTTCACAACTTTAAAGGCAACTATCCAACCTATCATGTTCAATAAACTGCTGTAAGCATGCTAAATTGCTAATCGATGAAAAGCAGCAACAAAAACGGACAATTAACAAGTAACGTAAAAACTATCATACTCAAGACCATTACCAAACCCCAAATTGAATACAATACACCTATATCACACATTAGGAACTGCAAAACAGGCTAATTAATTACCGAGTAGAGTGAAGATATAATTATATTGTGTGAGAAGATTCTAAAATTTCAAATCATATAAAAGCAAACATACCTACAGATGATGCAGAACTAGCGACAGCTCCAGCAGCACTAGCAGCTGCATATCCATTTCCTCCAGTTAGAGAGATAAGGGTGCCCAAAATTGGAGCCAAAGCACCAAGTCCTACAGCAACTTCTGGGTAAAGCTAATACTATTCAATTTGTTAAAATAAAAAACTTCAAATACATGAATAGTGGTTATGAGTGGGCAACCCTCGCCCGATGAGCTAGCTTTTAGGGTTAAACTTAAAGCACAAATTTGAATAATTTGATTATTGCTTTCAATGAAAACTTTTTAAGGGTTTTAGATTAAGAGATGAGAGAAAAAATGAAGATTCTAAAATCGGATTGTGATTAATGATAGTGAGATTATAAAAAGGTTAACCAATAACCACTAATCCCCTATTTATAGGAATTCAAGACACAAGACCCCTAATCCTAATTGAATAGGAAGACTAATTATCACAATAACTAAGTTATAAGATCCTATTTTTATGAGATAATCCAAATTTCTCTAAATAAGATAAGATCATATATTCTAACAAAAAACATGGCAGAAGAAGCAACTATGGCCTAATGGCCTCCTAAATCGAGAACTAACCATAAACATTAATCCAATAAACATGATGGTTTTAATAAATGACAATTCAAAGAAAAGAGTATAACCTGATACATGTGTAGAACACGACTCAACATTTAACTTAAAAATCCAGGTGAGATGATGGGCAATGCCAAAGGCAAAAATACTAGTTCTTAATGTGTTATCAATACAATATTATAGATAGTCAAAAACCCAAGTTTTGCCTCTTGACCAGCTCAACTTACGATAAATTGTTGCCCAATCATAAAACACATAAAGTTACTAATTAATTTATTTTGCAAACCAGTTTTGTTCACTTGACATTAAGCCAAGCTGCCAGCATGCATAAAGGAACTTTATGTCAAGCAGCAGAGCCCTTTCTTCTCCAAGTATACCTCTCGTTGCTTTCACCTACATTTGACAGACAATCAATGAGAAGTTCATAGCAAACTGTCTCTTTCCTCTGATAGCTAAGCATCATTACCTTTCAAATTGGCCTCTCATCATATCAACAGTAGAAAACATCTAAGAATATCAATGCTTGTAATCCCAAAGCTTCTCTTTTAAACTTGAAGACATTGAATTTCGTTTTTAGGCTACTAACAATTTACATTCAAAGTTTCTAACAAAGCAAACTCTTGATCTGACCTTCGAGAATAATCATCACCAAATTTTTCCAATAGTAATCTGAAGAACTGTAACATTCACATACATTATATAATGGAAAAGAGAAAATCATAAAAAAAAAAAAAAAATACACATGAAACAAGACAACGACAACGACGACAACAACAACATCAACAACAATTGAAGTCGTTTCCTACTGGTGGAGTTGACTACATACATCAAATGATATCATAATGTCCTACTCCTATCTTAAATGATGTCTAATGACAAATCATTTATATCTAAATCATTCTGAATGATTTGGCCTGTGGTTTTTCTTCTACCACTAACTACTAAACTACACACCATCTAAGCTACTTTCCTTAAAGGGCTTCTATGTTTTTTTTTTCCCCACAAACCACCTAATGTGAGATTCTACATCTTTCTCACAATAGATTTTACTCCAACTTTCACCCCAATGCATACATTCTAGTCCTATCTTGTCTTGTGTATCCACTCATCCATCATAATAATCTCATCACTATATAAGAAAAGATGTGCATTATAGCATAAAAACTAATTAAACAAAAAAACAATGAACCCCAAGTGGCAGTTACAAGAAAGAGGGGGAAAACAAACATGTACAGTGGAATAATCCATCTCATGTTACATATAGCTAAAACAGTTTCTTTTTCTTTTTTTTGCTGTTTTCTACTGACAACAACTCACCTGATTTCTGCAGAGGCTGACATGACAACCCACTACATTGTTCTGAATGTATTAATGCCACTGAGATTTGACAACTGGAACAATTTGTTGAGGGAAATTTTGAGAGCTGATATCCAAGAATGTACTAATTGGGATCAAAAGAATCAAATGAACTTTTTCCGGGGTTAGAAACAAAGAAAAATTATGAACAGAAAGTTAGAAACAAATCGAACAAAACAAATTGATAACGAGCAATCACAAAGGAGAGGTAAATTATACTGGAGTAGTTTCATATAAAAAATCGACACTTGACTAATACCGTCGGGTTAAATTACAACAATTGGAAAGAGCCGACTTCAGATATGTTAAGGATTACAAAAATCAAATGTGACCAATGCTAGTGGAATCAAAAATCATGGGTGCAAGTAATCACAGGAAGCTCCCTTTCTACAGTATCCACTTTCATAAAATTTACAAACTCGCTGCCCTTTGGGCAGAGATCTATACGTGCCTCCATTACCAACACCAAATATTGGCTGCCTGGTCATCGTGTTTCTGCCTCTAGCAAAACCTGATTCCCTACCATGACTAGGAAGCCCCCGATCTCTGGGCACAGAAAATCGATCACTGCCATACCTTGTTTGGCTATCCCCGAAGCCTGGAGTTATTACAGAAGGGTAGGAATTGGAGCTCCTGTTCTCATGCACTTCCGTCCGTCCTACTCCCCAACCCGTGTTTGCATTTCGTTGATCCATTCCTCCCCATCCCAATTGTGTATTCTCTGATCCAAGTCTCCAAGTGGTGTCTACAGCCATGCCCAATGTTAGAGTGGTTGGAAAAATCAGAGAATTTTCTGAGCCAGGCTCCCATTGATTACTTGAAACACCAATGTTCTTTGTACCCACACCAACTTCAGAATTTCTTGAGGCATGCTCCCCATATATTCTTTGCTGATGATGATGATGGACCCCTGCTGGCTGTAATGGTTCCTCTGCTGCCGTGGATTGAGATGGTAAATGTAAATCACCTGTGGAGCTCAGTGCATCACCTTTACCTGCATCAAGCATTGGGCTAAGATCTGCAAAATCTAGACAATCGTTTTTTGAACTGTCATTCAATTCCTCATTACGTTTCATGATTGAAGTTGGAGATTCCAAGCCACCAAGTGACTCCATTGCCTCCACTTCTGCCAAAAGATCAGAAACTGATTCATCAAAATCATCAGGTTCACCAATGATTGCCTGCCACGTAGTTGTATTACATGCTGGAGGGGAGGGGGGACGGTGCAAATCAAATCCGAGCTTATGAGGAGATGTTCTTGTCCCAGAAACATCAACCGATGTGGTAACCAAGCAATTGGAAGAACTATTTACATTAGGGTGCCTCCAGTTCTGTCCAGAAGATTTCCCTGAATTGTCTTCATTATCGGATTGCTTCAGATAACTCTGGCTATTATTATTCTGACCATTAGAAGTCCTGTTTGAGCCGTGATTTTCATTTTCAGAGTTCCCCTCAGTCTCATGACTCTCCCCTATTTTTTTAGTATGATTGTCATTCAATTCCTGGGAAAAGCCAGTTGGTGGTAGTGAAGGCTGTACATGTGGCTCATCAGGCCATCCATTGCTCCTAACGGATTCATCTTTACCATTTGACTGTGTGGAAGTATCACCCAATTTTTGTTCCCTGCTCTGTTCGATGATTTGACTGTCTGCAGAAATTTCATTCCTTGTTGCATTCCTCCCACCATTCTGACTGCTTTCTTTGTCATCCAGTGTAACACTGGCCCCTAAAGACAGCAATAGGCTGTTGTATGGCAATGACACATTTTTTGAACACTTACCATTAAGTGCGTCAGTTAACAATATACAGTTATCTTGTTTCTCATCCATCCTCCATATTTTGAGATCTGGAGGGAAATGTCCACTTGCATTCCACTTGTACAGCTGCAACATAGAAAAAGGTCCTTGAACTTTGCCAGATGGATCCTGATAATGCCATGATCTATCATTCATATACTCATTAAACGGCTGCTCAATTCCTGTAGAGAGAAGCGGTGATGAAATCTCCACTGCAACGCTAGATGCTTCTGATTTCACAACTACACTAACGCTATCACCAATAGCTGTATCACTGGGGTTGAGGTTCTTTGCGACACACGTATTCTCAACAGGGACACTGGCAGTGGTCAAGTCTTGTGTTTTGCATCCTGCATCATTCAAGTCACCATCACAAATTCTGGAGAAAATAGGTACCCTCTCTCTTCTATCAAGTCCAGGACATTTTGACCTCATCTTGCCATCTGCAGATACATAATCATAGTTACCATGAGATAAACATTGTCTAGACAACTGCTATAAGAAACTTGAAAACAAAGTCAGAGGAGCAAATGAATGCTACCTTGCTTACTGTCATCTGACTCTCCAGCATCTTCATCAGACTCAAACAATGAATCCAAATTGGGATCAGAGTGTATATCTGGAATGTCTTGCAGCCTGCGCTGACGTTCCTCTTGCGAGTTTAGTAGCTGCAACTTCTCCACGCATTCTTTAAGCGTGCAGTTTAGTCAAGGAACTACGATCATGACATTTGCACAAGAATAAAAAAGCAGAAAAGGCAATCACCAAGACACCAACTAATGTGCACCTACCCACTTATTGCTTAACCCATCCTTGTTAAAATTCCTTTGGTATCATATCTGATCTGACTCTTAGAAAACAGTGCATCATATCACATGACACCAGATTCATTTAAGTATTAAGTAAATATAAATTCAACAGGCAACACAATAAATAAAATGTAGCTCCAGCAAGAATTGATAAATGCACGGGACAAAAATAAGAAAGAATTATCAACAGAAAAAAATTTACATATGGCTTTATATGCTTCCACAGAACTTTCAAGATTGTAAAATCGATTCATCTAGGCATCCCTAATGGTTTAGTTTGAATAAACATACGTTTGTTCATAAATCATAAGCATACATCTGAGAATAGTTGTAGAATCAAACTGCCTTGTTCAGTACCCATAGTTTAGCATATCAAGAGGAATGAACAACAGAAATAAGAGCGGCAAATGGTAAAGGATATTCTTTTTTGAGCCCCTTTTCACTTGCTCTATCACGAAGATGATTAAGCCGTGACCTCTCATCTTCCAATAACTACATCAATGAAAGAGCACAATGTTTAAAACTAAGGCCATACGGTCAAATTATCAATATATAAAAAACAACAACGCTGAACGATGACATTCACCATGCTTGAATTGGAAAAATTATTGAGCTTTAAAATTCAAGCAATGCAATTTTAACCAAAATATCCCACCAAAATCACAAATTTAATCCACATGGTAATAGGCAATTGTTAAGTAACAGTTAAAAAGCATGTCATTAAATGATTTAGATGTTGGTAAATGAAGGCTTGGGCAGTCCTCACTCCTCACCATACAAGCATGTTTTGCGATTTTGAGTTAGGCCCTATCTAATAGATATAATTATAAACTTTCTACACCTTGAGGTCTTCTTACAGTAAAATGAACAATAACCATGAACCACATTTCTATTCCTAACCAAATATTAAAAAAATAATACTTACATCATTAACTCTAATTTCTCGAAGTGTCAATGCTTTGTCCAGAATCTCTCCCTGCAACCAAACAAAATCAGGCAATTAAACTTGTACAAAATATAGCATACTTAATGGAAGCCAACTTCATATGTATACTAACCACAGTCAATCTCTTTGAAAGCCCATACTTTATACTCTGACGCAATCGCTTACATTCATCCTGGACATAGGATAAATAAATATATTAACCATCAGCAAACTCCAACAGAAAAAACACGACTCTTCTAGGCAATCTAGAGTCAGAGATGATGAAAGTAATTTCATATTTACCTCGGAGAACTCCTGATTTGAGATCTCATCTATGGATATGACCTCCTTTCGGTTTAAGTTTAAAATTTCAAGCTTAATATCAGTTGTTCTTGTACCAATTTTATAAGGTTCGTCAACCCTGCTTGTACCTGCAAACATAGTTACCAACACCAATTTCAAGTTGTGAAATTTACCATGTGTGAAATTTACCCAAGTATCAGATGTTGTAAAAGTTCATATACCTACAACTTGGACAAGCCTATACATATCTTGTTTTTGATCACCACTAGAAATTCTTATCCGGACAAAAGAACCAACAACATTTTTACGAATCCTTTCATAATCATCAGCTAGACTCTCCATCTGACTTCGCCGCAAGTAGATCAAGTTAATGTTGTGAGTATTTATTGCAGCATATATATCTGGATTATTTTGTGGCACCAACACATCAGCCTTATTACTTGTTGCACATCTCTTATCATTAAGTAACATAGACTGTTTATTGTCATTGTCGATGGCCTCCCCTTCATTAGCAGCAGCATCAATAATTCTTGCTCCAAAAGTATTTTCTGCACAGGTATTGCCTTTTATAAGAAAGTGGGATTCAAGGAGCATTAGCATTTCAATGTAGCCAACACTTGCTTTTCCAAACAAATTTATTAGTCTAGAGTCACAAACAATTTGAGATTTCTGCTGAGGGTCGTGAAGATTGTTTTTCTTTACATACTCCAGCAGGAGACTCTGGACATCAAATTGAGACAGCAGAGATGTATCACCATTTTGCATATGTGAAACAAACTCCAGAAGCTCATTTGATGCCCATCTCGTGCATTCAGGCAAAGACACACCTGTGTCACCACCTGAAGTTATGCTACCAAGGCGGTCCCCCTTACTAATAAGCTTTGACTGTCTTTTTCCATTCTCATTTTTAAAATTATTTGATTCTATTCTCATTTTTAAAATTATTTGATTCTATGTCTATACAGGAATTCTCAGAACCAGAACCTTTGTCATCTTTAAGATGATAAAGTTCGTGGGAAGTTTTAACGTCACATCTCATAGCAGCAGCACCTTGCATTGGCTTTTTAGCTCGTTGGATCTCGTCAAATGTTAAAGATATCTTCTCTTTCAAATACATCCAATACACCTTGAAAAGGTACTCCCAGCTGCTCTTGTCATCAAAATCCACTTCACACTGTAAGAGTATCATAATGCAATAGAAATTAGACCATCATGCAATCGTGTATTCCCTCCCCCCCCCCTGCAATCTCTCTTGAAATACACGAGGGAGAGGATAAGGGTACCAAGTGTAACAGCATAATAATTAAGTTTAGACTTTGGCGGACCATTACCTTATTTCCCTGGGCACAGTTCTCAATCAGCATTATAGTTTTCATGCATATCCCACACAAACCTTTATTTCCTCTGATACAAACAAAATCAGCATCTTTTGTACATCTCTTGCACAAAGAATAAGTACAAGTATAGCACATAAGATGGGATGCTTTCTGGCAAAAGCTACATATATGCCAACCTGAATAGCGAAAAAAAAAAAAAAAAAAAACGTTTATTAAAAGCCACACAATTTAATGCATAATAAAACATCAAAATCCAAAACAAGATATTGGCGATTGTGTTCTCAAAACGAGGAATGGGGGTGCGGTAATTGGCAAATGTAACAAATAAGACACTCTATTAAATAGGATAATAGATTCCTAATAGCATCAGAGAATATTGAGTAGATTCTGTATAATCTACTACATTTGTCCAAAAGTTTCAAGCAAAAACACAAAGAAATGACACGTGCATATAATTAAATTCATCAAGCTATTAAGCTAGTTAATTAAATCCCCATTGCATGTTAATTAATAAATGAAACTAACTAATGAACCACAACGTACCGCAATTCCATTTGGCCTTTGAACGGAAAAACGCCTCGTCTCTCTTGACACATGCAGGATGATACGCTTTGGGGCAATTCCTGGAATAAGAAATCAAAAGATAGAGAGACAAAAATAGATAGTAAATGAATATAGAAAACATTGATGATAATGATTGAAATTGAATAACGCATGAACGACCTTAATTGCAAGCTAAAAGCCAAACAAAAGTAGGATCTATAAAGTATAAACACAAAATCAATATTCCTTATACTGCTAACCACTCGCAAATTCAAATTCGCAATCACTCACCGGCGATCGCAGAGAACAAGGCTACCACCGTCGAAGCAAATAAAACAAACATCCTCCTCATCCTCCACCTGTCTAGCCGGAGGAGCCGCTTTCGAAACACCTCTACCCGCTCGACCTCGCTTCCTCTTCAAACCGGCGCCATCGACAACGTTGACATCCAATTTAGCCGCGCAACAACCACCGTCTCGTTCCGCCATATCTACATCACTAACAAACTTAGCAGGAACTCCTCCGACGAACTTCGAATCGCGGCTCAGTAACTCCGCCGCCGTATTCCCGGAAGTTCCGACGGTCGCCGTTGTCTTCGGTGGTTGTTCCATTAGAACAAGAAAAAAGCGAATCGAATCGGAAGAAGATTATCAATAATTAATGAACATGAGTTGAGTTGCGTGAGAGAAAGAGTAAACCCTAGTATTGGGGGGGATGAATTGAAGCGTGGTCGGTTGAGATGAGTGGGCAAATGAAATTGAACTGTGTGCAGATGTAACAAGGCACTGTTTGTTTTGTTGGTAATTTTGAGTCAAAAAGTAAAGAGATCCCAATTGCTATTGCTAGTGATAGAAAGAGAATTTGTGGAACTCTGACCTCTCACTCTCAGTAAGAAGAAGCTAGACGACATGCTCACTGAACATTGGTTGAACATGGCCACTTCCTTCCTTTTTCTCCTTTTCTTAATTAATCTAATAATTAACAATTAATAATTATTAATATTTTCAATATTAATCTCGTGACGGTGAGAATTCAAATGAAAAGTGAATTGTCAAAACGGGACTCTTTTTCGGTAACGCGATTTTTGTTTCTCGAGCACCACGTGGTTAGTGGATGCCGAAGAAAGGCCAGCCAAAGTGGGAGCCACTTGATAATAATGTAGTTGAACGCTGAAAACACGATGAAACTCTTCTGTTTTGTTTTTTTTTTTCTTTTCAATTTCTTTTCACGCCGAATTTGAAAACGGAAAGTTAGGTTGGGTCTGAGCTTATTCTTGTGACACAAACAAAAGCGTGTCGTATTCGGATCTTTTCTATTATCTACGTTAGTTTATTTAATTCTTTATGACTTACTTGTCAAAAGAAAACTCTTTTAAAAAGTAGTAGTAATATTCTAAAACGTGTAAGGCATATTTTTTTTTACCAAGTGTAAGGCATATTTTTTTTTACCAAGTGTAAGGCATATTTTTCACAACTGATTTTTTAGCAAAAATATGCTTTATTTTTTATTTATTTTATATTTTACCTAAAATATGCTTCCTTTTTGCTTCAAAAAAAAATATGCTTCCTTCAGTATTTATTTTAGGTGAAAAGAACTACTACTTCAGTCTTCAACCTTAAAAATAATAATATTATTTAATATTTTTACGGTAAATAAAAAATTTACATCTCCTAAATTGTCCTTTATGAAAACTTATAACATGACAATAAATTAAAGTATTTCATACTATTTAGGTTACACTAAAAAAATGTCTTGCTAGCTTGAACTAGAAGTAGACATTTCAGAGCCTTGAGTGCAAGTAATACACGTTACAATTGAATTTAGAGCAATGATTATGCACCAATGTTAAAATGGGGACGTGGTGTATTTTTTATTTCTTCTGTATTAGTTTGTCACGTAAGAGCGATAAAATTTATTTGAGAGAAATAGCACTAGTGTTGAATTTATTGTGAATACGTAAGAGACTAAAGAAAGACTAAAAATGGATTATTAATAATAGCGATTGAGGGTATTACGCGCACAAGTTAATCGGGATGATTATGTCTCTATTATGATTCCATTCAAGAAGTTCCGGCATTATTGATGTAAAGATGCTGTCCAAATAAATGCTTCGTTTGACTCACACGTTACTTGGAGTTAGGAGGATTAATTTCCTAACATTGAATTTTTTCGAACATGTGGTTAAACTCTTATCCCCTCCCCTCTGGACTCAAATATAGGGTGTGTTTGATTCGCTAAACAGTAAGAGATTGGACTGGACAACTCCAGTTGTACTTTATTTGATTTGAAAACTGTTCACAATACTAAACAGAAATGAGGGCAAGGAACTGGACAAATACCCAAATTTTCGTACCTCACAAAACCACAGTACAACTTCTTGATCACTCAAAAAATACCAAAATATTATTTTTTATTCCCTATTCACTAATTTTTCTCTCATCTATTCTCCCTCTCTCTCTTTCTCTCCTATCTCATTCTTCTCTCTCTCTCTCATCCCATTATTCTCTATCATTTTCTCTACCTCTCTAATACATTATCATCTCATGACCTATCTCATTCTCTCCCCCTCTCATCTCTCTTGTATCTTCTCATCCCATTATTTCTCTCCCTCTCTCTCTCTCTTCCATCTTCTCCATTGTAGGTTTTGCTTTATAATTTTTTAATTACATCATAATATATATTATATAAAACCATTATAAACATTAGAAAGAGAATTATAGTAAAATTTATATTTTTTTGCTTGTGATGTTCATTGTTCACCAAACAATATATTGGACAAAAGCTTGTCCAGTGTTGTCCTGTCCAGTACTGTCCTGTTTGCAAATCAAACGAACCCATAAACAAATACTACTCCCTCCATTTCGGTATTTTTGACTTGTTACACACAAATTAAGGTAATATTAATTTGTGTTATTTAAGTACAAAAATACTCTTCTTATAATTGTCCTGGGATAATTGAAATCAAAATAAAGGTGCATTGAAATAATTAATCTATGCTTTGGAATTCTAAAAAATTCAATAAATATGAATGGTGTATTTGGAAAAGCGTAGTATAGTGTACGTTGATTTTCTAAAAGTACTATTGTTTTTGAATAAAAATAAAACGCTAAAAGTACCAAAGATTAGGAACGGAGGGAGTATCAACAAACTTAACTTCATTTAATTATACTTTTACTATTAAGAGTTTTGCACATTCCCAAGAAAATAAGGGTATGCTAGTAAAATTAATTTATTTTTTTATGCAATCCAAGAACATTAAATGATTATAACCAACTTTCTTAATCTGGGTGAATTTAGGTTTTTTTGCTTATAAATGAGTCCGGAGGGAGTACAATGTTTTTTATAGGCAAAATGGTTGTGTTACTAGTTGTTATAGAGGAGCGGGGTTCAAATCTTGTACTCCAACATTTTTCACCAATAATGACTATTTTACTCAACCAACTATATGCTCCATTTAGGCAAGTTTTTTTTTACCAAAACAAACTTTTAGCATTTCATTCATAATCAAATAGTCAATACAAGTGGGAATATAATCAAAGACGTGGGAGCTAACATAAGAACTTGATGCTCTCGCAAGAGTGTGAGCAACAAGATTCGTTTGCCTCCTGGTAAAACTAACAGGGTAGTTTCCTAGAGAAGATAAAAGTAGCCGACAAAAACGTAATATAGCTCCATATTTGGTAACAATATTAGACGAACCACAAACACTATCTACTACCGCTTGCAATCAAGCTTGATGGTCACATTCTGGACATTCGACTCTTGTAACTAAGTAAGTGCTATTAGGGTCTATTAGAAGCCAAGTTGTTTTTATTATCCCTAAGATAATTTTTTTCTTTTTTTGACAAATGATAAAAAAAAAAATTCCTTAGAAAGATACTAGTACAATTATTATAGTTGTAATTTTCTCTTTGTCCTTTTTGAAGATGGGATCTTTCATCTTTCTTATATCACGGGAGAAACTGACATTATGAACTCATATCAACAAAATTGACTAATAAATTTTTTAATGAGAAATTGGATTTATTTTATTTGAAGGAATATGTTGCGACACTATTAGTGTGTCCTTGTTAGATTATAAAGTGGATTTTCTTTAAAAAAAACATGAAAAAGTGGGTTGGCTTGTACCTGTCCGCTCCCTCGAGAGTGTTTGCCGTGTGGATTAGTTCGGTTTTGAGAAAAAAGTGAACCGAATCGCAAGTTAAAAATAGATGCGGTTTGATTTAGTTCGGTTGGCTTCTAGGAAAAAACCAATGCGGTTTTGATTAGTTTGGTTAGTTCGGTTTTTGACGAGACAAAACACAATTTATAGCTCGTTTGGATAGAGCTTATTTTGAACTTATGCAAAAAAATAAGTTTGTATATATTATTCATAAGTTTGTCAATGTATTTTATAGAAAAATAACTCAGAGAGATACAATTTTTGTTAGTGAGAATTTATGAATTAACATAAAAGTTTACTTATCTTCATAAGTTGATTTCACAAGCTCAAAAATAAGCTAATCCAAGCGGCCCCTTAAATAAACTGTTTTCCTTAGTTCTACATATATTACTTTGTCTAATTTTATTTTTGTCTATGGGATTGTGTGGTTTAGTTTGGTTTAGTTTCTATAATCAAAATCGCGGACCGAACCGAACCGCGCGGTTCACGAATAAAAAAAATTGAGCAAAAACAATAGAAAGCGGTTTTTCCGGTGTTTGGTTTGGTTTGATTTGCGGTTTTTTATTGGTTTGGTTCGGTTTTGAACACTCCTAGCTCCCTTGGTCGTGAGCATGTTATAGAAGGCAGAGTGAGCCCGCATGTCAAATAGTCATGTGTTGAGAAATTAAGTTCAACTCACCTTGTAGTGGGTTGGCGGACCGATGCAGTGGTCTACTCGTAAAATCAATGATTATAAAAAAAAATTAGGCTAAAAAGTGACTCGTTGGCCCGTCCAAGTCTGCCACATACTAAGCATAAATGACAGGTTGACCTACAACAACTCGTCACAAATACATAAATATGAAAAAAAACTAAAACAGTTAAAAAATTATAGGTTCAAAGGGTTAGCCTCCTTTGCCCACTTTTGGTGGGCCAACGAGCTGGGTTATATGGGGTTGAGGGCCGACGAACACCAACCCACCTTGCCATTTTTGGCCAATTGGCCCGCAGGGCCCAACCTACTTTGTCAACCTCAATTTTGCTAGGATCTAGGACCTCTATTGACATAATGTGGTTTTAAATGTCTTTAGTGTCAAATGAGTAACATGTCTTTTTTTAGTCGGTCTAATGTCTTAATTTCTAGTTAGCTACACCACCTAGTGGTTATCTAACTTTGACCCTCCTAGTGGTTACCTACCATGTTTTCATTACTCGGTGTTATCGCTTTTCAGTGGTTATCAGGAAATTTCTTTGGGATGAGTTGTCTGAACTTCACTCTGAGGTCACTGGTCCTTGGGTGTTATTAGGAAATTTTAATGCAACTCTCCAAGATTTTGAACATGTTGGCCCTCCCCTTATTCATGCTCAAGCCCGTGATTTTGGTTTCCAACGTATATGCTCTCCTCTTGAAATCTCCTTGATTTGGGTTTCAATGGAGATATATTTACTTGGGCAGAGGTCAACCTAAGAAAAGGTTGGATCGTGCTTTCTACAACATTGATTGACATCTCATATTTGAAGGTGTTGATAACATACGCTTGCCAAAGTTCAAATCTGATCACTCCCCTATTTTCTGAATTTTGAGGTTGGAAGGCCTTTAAATAGAAGAAGGAGACCGTTTAGATTCGAATTGATGGACAACTGGAGAGATGAGCTATGTAATGTCCCTAAAAAACTCAAAGAACTTCAAGGTGTTCTGAGAGATTGGAATAAGAATTCCTTTGGGAACATTTTTGCTACCAAGAAAATGCTTATCAAGAAACTTCAACAGACTAACATAGAGTTGAGAAGAGACTAGAGCAACCAGCTTATTAAACTTTAAAATGCAACTTGGAAAGAATATGGGACTATTATGGCCAAAGAAGAGTTATCACGGTTCCAAAAGTCTAGATCCAAGTGGTTTGAGTCTGGAGATAGGAATACAAAATTCTTCTATGAAGTTACGACTATTAGAAGAAGGAAGAATCATATAGCTACTCTCCAAGATGATCAAGGAAGGTGGATTGATGACCATTTGCAATTGGAAAATTTGGCTACAAATTATTTTCAGAACTTGTTTGCTTATGGGGAAAAGTCCTCTCATTACAATCTGGTAGGTCACTTTCCCATATTAGATGAAATGTTCCTCTATGCTTTGTGTAGGGACATTTAATGTTGAAATCTGGGATTCCATTAAAAGCATTGGCGCCTTTAAAGTTCACAGGCCTGATGAGTTTCAAGCTGTATTCTTCCATAGTCAATGGCCTACTATTGGCTCCTCTGGGTGCAAATTGATCAGAGATATTTGGAATAAACCATGAAAAATCAAGAAGAACGAGATACAAACGAGATAAAAAGGCTCTTGATGCTCTATGAACCTTTTATATCTACAAAGAAAAAAAATAAAGGGCACAATCAAGAAGGCATAGTAACTTAGGCCTAAATATTTTGATGCTCAATTGAGCCTTTTACAATTGCAATGGATCGTAGGGTAGGAAAAATAATATTAAAACAAAGAAATCCCATATATAACAAACTTACCCATCTCACAAAGAAAATCATCTCTGCAACTTGAGTAGCCCTCAAAACACTACACAAATTTTTCCCATCTATGTAAAAAGCATACAATGAGCATCACTACCATCTAAATAAATTTCACCTATTTTTTTTTCATGCAATATTCTTATTTGGAATTCTAAGCATAAGTAAGAAGAAAATTTTCATTTTTCCATAAGATACTACACATTATTAGGAATAACAAATACCACAATCACAAATTGATACAAATGTCACTCAAATAGGATAATGCTAACATTTACCACATCAATGATCATCACCACAATTTTTCTCGTATCGAAATTATAATTTGAATCATTCACTTCTGAGAATAAACTTCAATCATTGAGCGGTTTGTAAGTATTTTTTCCAATCATCATATCATATCACATAATATTGATTCATAATATTTTTGGAAATATTATCTCGTTTTGCTAATTCATGAGAATATTTGAGACATAAATCACATGTCCTTTCTCATGATTTCATTTGCTTTCAAACATACTACATAAGATCAAATATATCATATAGATTGCAATCATTGTGTAAAAGTCAAGTTCTTCAGGAACACGATCACACATATTTCTTATACGATGATCAAAGAAAATATACTTTCTAAACAATTATTCTTCAAGAGGTATACCACAAAATCTAAACATTGACGAAAAGTCATGCTTTGAGTAATCATGCAGGGATATATTAAGTTCTTTTTTCCTTCAGTTCTTCAAGAGCTATCACAAATCTTCACAAACAATGATAAAGAAAACAACTCTTTTTGCAATCCCACAAGGATACTAGATTACCAAATCATTAGATCATCAGGAACTATACCACAATACTTCTTCAATGATTATCAAGAAAAACCATACTATGAGCAATCCTTCAGGGATGTTTGAAAATTAAATTTTTAAGTTCTTCAAAAACTGTATCATAAACAATAATACATAGAAACAATTATTTGTGCAATCATTCAGGGATGCTTGGATAATGAATTTATTGTTCTTCAGAGCTATATAACAAAATTTCATCAACAATGTTAAATAAATAGAAAATGAGATAAAACACAAACAAGATCATCTGAATTAAAAGATAGTAATAAGATAGTGATTAAAAGATCGTAAGAAGAAAGAAAATTATTTTTGCAATAGAAACTCAAGATTATCTCATCACTCATATGGTAGAGTCTCTTGTTGATGTGTTAAGAAAATAATCTCCTTCATAAGTGTCACATTACACTAAGGAGTGAGTTCTAAAAATACAATTTGACAAGTGAATGATCAACAATAAAAAGCTACTAACCTCTCAATCACATAAAGAGACTTAGTAGAATGTGGAAGCCTAAAAATGTACATCCACTTATATTATTCATAACAAAGTTTTTTTTAACAAGATTGTTACTCATTATGTGCTCATTTTATAAGAATTAGATATACAAAATGTTTCCTTTACATGTGTGAATTTATTTATGTATGGTACTTGTCATCATTAGACAAAAAAAAGAAAACAATTTTTTTCTTGTCTCAGTCCATGCTTGTGGGTGGGATTGAGTTGAAAAAAGACAATAAAATAAAATAAAAAAATAAAAGGAGGGTTTGAGTGGCGTGCGAGAGGGGGCATCTTTTATGTTTGTGTTGTCGAAAAGGAAAAAACTGAAGGTAGTTTTTTCGTCCAGTCCAATCCAATCTAATTCAATCTAAAGAAATAACAATACAACCCTATATAAGCATTCAACACCTGGGAGACTTGTCGATCGCGTTGCGTGCTTTCATCACCGAAAGTAACGGAAGAGATCACATTAACCCCCATAAACTCCAAAATACCCCGCAACTCCCTCTTTCTACCAACCACTATGTTGCAGAGACCCAGACGGCGTTGCGAGGGAACTGCCATGGGCGCTATCGTTCTCGATCTCCGTCCTGGTCTCGGAATTGGTCCCTTCTCTCTCGGTAATTTTCCATTCCCAATTCTCTTCTATTATTTTCTTTCACGCTTTTAGCAATTTGAATATAACGTTCGTCGCTCTCGGTTACATAATAATCGAGTAAGGATCCGATCCATTTCCGAATTTCACTTCGTTTGATCGAATTGGATATCCTTTTTCAACTTTAGTACTAGTTCTTCTTCTTTATTAGCTCGTTTATAAACTTAGGTCAAACGTATAGTGATTTTTGTTTTAGGAGCGATAATAAGGTCATGTAATGTTGTTCAGTTTTGTGGAATTTTTCTTGCTATTAGTTGAATAGTTAAGCTTACTATTTGCCAATTTTTGAACAATTGAAGTTCATGCTATTGACGTCTTGTTTGTGGATTGATTTTTGGTACCTGTCTTAGCTTTACCGTTTTCTTGTGCTGTTTAGGGATGCCTATATGTGAAGCATTTGCTCAGATAGAGCAGCAGCCTAACATATACGATGTGGTGCATGTGAAGTATTTTGATGAGGTTTGTAATATATAGCTACTACTTAACTTCCTGTCTTCTGTGTTGTCCATGCTCATGTAAACTCAATACTCACAATTACTGATAAAAACTAAGAGATATCAGAACTGCAAAATACTGAAACTCGCTGAATAGAGGCATAGAAAATAGAAAAAATAACACGGTGGTTTCTTCAAATTTGTTGAACTGACCTGCTGTGGGCAGACTACGATTGACATCTTTGCCTCTGGGAGGCATATTCTATTTTACAATTTTACTCCGTACGAGATTTATCTATGTTTACTTTAATTTCTTATGCTTTGTGTATTTGCAGGAACCCCTGAAATTGGATATTGTTATTAGCTTTCCGGATCATGGCTTTCATCTTCGGTTTGATCCCTGGTCTCAGGTGTTCTTTTCCCCATTGTTTTGCTGCCAATACTTGATTTTTTCTCAAGTGTATGTTGTCTGTTTAACGTTCTTATTTGGAGAAAAACATGAGTTGATGCGTCTTCAATAGGAAGCTGAATAGCTACTATAAGTTTACAATTTATTTGATGGGAGCCATTATTATTTGTTTGTTTAGTGACGGGGTCTCATGAAAAGTTAGCAAAATTCAATTGAAATATTTTGTAAAATATATGAAAATGCAAATAAATTAATAATGTGTGTAAGGATATTTTTACAGAAAATAAATGGGTTCTGAATGTTATAGGATTTTCATATGAAGAACTGCGTAGTTCACTAGTTCTTAGTTTGTATTTTCATTGAAGTTCCTATTCCCATGCAAATGAAAAACTGTGGCAGTATGCCATTGTAGTTTAGAATTTAGCTATACTTTCTTTCTCCAAGTTCACTCATGTGGATTACTGGAAAACAATGTTGTCCATAGCGGATTGCCAAAATCCCGTCATAATCAGCCACCACAAAATGCCATATTGTAGATGGCGCGCCATACAGGACAAACATTTTTTCTCTTTCTTTTTCTCAAAGATCCAGGGCTCCAACTTCTTAAACCTGTTGTATGTAGTTGTTCTTATTATGTTTTCTATCATTTTAAACAGTTGTTGAGTACTTGTATTTATTGGTTCCCATACATATGATAGCATGACTTTATCATGACCAAATTTTCCAACACTATTTTAGAGACTGCGCCTGATTGAAATATTTGATGTAAAGCGGCTTCAAATGCGCTATTCTACTTCTCTGATTGGGTGAGTATCTGGACCTACATTTTTAGTATTTTTTTATTCTTTGCACAAAGAAAGTTCCATTATATGCTTGTTGTTGTCTATGGTGAAGATAAATAAGAAAGATATTGGAAATAATTACGATGTAGAAGCTAATTTCAATTCATTTGGAAGTTATTGTTTGGAAAACAATAACTATTCTTGTGTGATTTTTTAATATTTCTATTCCTACTGGTGCTTGTTGAAAAGTTTATCCAAACTAACACTTATTGTAAAAAAATTGACTGATTGTCTTCTCAACTTCTAGGGGACCTTCAACTTTGGCTACTTTTGTTGCCGTCTATGCACTATTTGGGCCCACATACCCTGGAATATTTGACAAGGATAGAGGCATTTACACTCTATTCTACCCGGTACATAGTTGGATGTCAAATGCATAATTACTGGCATTTTTTTTTGGTTCTACAATTGCACATTAAAACTTTTTGGTTTATACTTTTCTTGGTGTGGTCTTTAGGGGCTTTCCTTTGCATTTCCTATTCCTAGTCAGTTTACAGACTGCTGTCATGATGGGGGAGGTACATCGTCTTGAAATTGAAAAGTTGTTCAAAATGTTCTAATTTTAATATGTTGACTCCATTTTTTTTTTCATTATGAAAGTGGAATTGCCATTAGAGTTTCCAGATGGGACCACACCGGTTACGTGCCGTGTTTCTGTATATGATAGTTCCTCTGGTAAGAAGGTTGGTGTGGGGTCCTTGATGGATAAGGCTTCTGCTCCTCCATTACCTCCAGGCAGCATTTACATGGAAGAGGTTCATGTTAAGGTTTGGGTTCTTTAAGCCCTAGATCAGAGTTTTTACTTATTCAGTATGGCACCTTCCGATGGCTTTATATTAGAGAAAATTTCTGATGTTTTGGCAAGGGAGCTGCAATTTTTGTGTTTAACTCTGTTTTTCTCTGTTACATAGCTGGGGGAAGAATTGTACTTCACTGTTGGTTCTCAACACATTCCTTTTGGTGCATCACCACAAGTAAGCTTTTCATACAATTAAAACGGTAGTTAAACTTAAAACCGTTTGAGCTATGCTTTTACTTTGTCAGATTACTTTCCTGTGATTTCATTTCTCCTTTTGTCACCTTCCACTTGATGTATATTATGCTTCTGTTATATGCAGGATGTGTGGACTGAGCTAGGACGTCCCTGTGGTATTCATCAAAAGCAGGTGCCATAAATTACTATTCTTAAATGAAACATGGTTCCTTTGTAGGATTTTTGTGGAATAAAACCGAATGGTGCACTACAGTTCTGCTTGTTGGTTTACTAGGGATAACTAAATTTATGAAGATTTATACAGTTCTACTATTGAGAATTTGGTATTCATTTCTTGAGTTTGTCAGCAAATATAAATTCAATTAAAACTAAGTACCTTCTACCTATTAATTTAATGGATCATACAAGGACCTAGGCAACTGACTGCTGTTTGGTTTAGACTGTTTTTGTTTGGTAATTTGGTTGGGCAAAGAGGTAGGGGATGGGATAATTTATGAAGGGAAAAATATCTGCTGTTTGGATAAATGGTGAAAAGAAAACACAGCCATTGCGGAAGGAAAATTGAAGCGAAAAGGTGCATGTGATCCACATTTTCTTTTTCCATTTGAGTGTGGGAGGAAAATGTGCAACTGCTCAATTTTCTTTTTCCATTTCCGTAAACTTCCATTATGTGAACTGGTTGTTCTCTCCAACTCTAAACTTTGAGTTTTTCTTTGTTTCCTTTTCCTTTTGGGGCTTTTTGATAGCAGACCTTCCTGGGCTAGCCCAAAAATCTCCATTAGTGAGTGTGGCCTAAGGCAAATTTTAGTTGAGACATTTTTTCTTTAAGTGAGAAAGCTTTAGGTTTGATCTTTTTGTCACTATGGGTGGTCTTTTTGCTTTATAAAATTTATGACAATTTTTTTTTTGTTGGTGGGCCTTAAGCTAGGGCTTTAGTAGCCTTTTAGATTGCATAGACAAATGCTGGTTATTGTATTGTAGGGTATATAGAAGCCTAAGGTTTGATTAAATGCTTGGAACATGTGGACATCTTGTATGGTTTCTCTTCCTTATACTGTAATAGAAGGTTTTGCTAGGTCCGGAATGATACTTGCAGTGTAGCTGACGAGTTCCTTTTGGGAGAATATGTAATTGAGAAGTTCCGAAGACTAGCAATTGTGATGGGCCCGAACAGAAATTGTCAAAATAGTGCTTACTATCAAAAGAAAATCTGAAACTAATTATTTCTTGTAATCTTGTTGTCAGCTACTTTCCCTTCATTGTGGAATTATGATTAACTCTAGAATAATAGTTGGCTACTTATTTTTCTGAGGCGAAATCTGATTTCTATCTTAAGCATAAAGCAACATTGTAATAATTTCAGCCACTAAACTTCTTGTGCCTGAAGGAGTATTTTTGTTTGTGTGGATTCTGACACACTAGTTTTGCAGGTAGATCAAATGGTTATTCATTCTGCCTCTGAAGTTCGGCCACGGACAACACTCTGTGGAGATTACTTCTATAATTATTTTACGCGTGGTCTGGACATCTTATTTGATGGGCAGGTTTGCACCTTACCCCTTTCTTTAGTTTCTTGATATAGTCATACCCTTGATAATGGATGGTCCCTCCTATACTTGTATTTTCAGACGCACAAAGTCAAAAAGTTTGTGTTACATACTAACTACCCCGGTCATGCTGATTTCAATTCTTACATGAAGTGCAACTTTGTTATTTATTGCTCAGATGGTAAGCAATCTTTTATTTGCATTGAAGTATTTAGAATAGTCTCGATGAAACAGTATGTAAATTTTTGTTGCGAACAATAGATAAAATCATTTTTCCCCTTTCCAGCTGTTGGGGTCTTTTGAGGATGTAAATAACAGCAAACCAAGGGTTATTACACCGAGCACAAAGTGGGAACAAGTGAAGGTGAACTTTTATCCCTTCTAAATTGTAAGATTGCTTTATAATGATCGTTTGATCATGGAATACAGAGTTATGGAACATCATTATATGAAATGTATGAAGTAACCTGGGGAAGAAGTTTTTTAGTCGGTTTGATGTGGGTTACTTATAAATTTATAATGATTTTTTAGAATTATATAATAGTGTTATTGTTTCTTTTAGGAAATACTTGGGGAGTCTGGGCGAGCTGCCATTCAGACACAAGGTTCCGCCAGTAACCCATTTGGTTCTACTTATGTATATGGTTATCAAAATATTGCCTTTGAGGTATGTTACTATTTGTGCTTATTTTCTGATGATTTAAAAGTTCAGTCCATTATGGTGCATTGGAGAGCCCGCTAATCTATACTTTGGTGATTTTAGCAGGTGATGAAGAATGATTATATTGCAACAATAACTCTCTTCCAGTCATGACGATGGTACATTTCTTTTAATTGTGTGTTCTTATGTAAATTTCTACTTTATTTAGATAGCAAGCAAAAACCTTAATTATTTTCTTAAATCTTAGCTATTGGTTCAATCATAAAAATCCAAGTTTAATTCCTACCAGCCACTATTGGACCATTGTCTTAATACTTCGAGCTTCTGTCGTGCTAAACTTCGATTTATTTATCAGGTTTATTTAATTTGTTAATACTGATGGTTTTACCAATTTTTTTATCCTAGTTTCTTATTGGATTCTTAAAATTATGAAGTGATTCTTACTGGGTTCCCACTGAGACCAACACAGACATCTACAAATATCCTTTTTAAAGCTTTTTTATTTGAGATTCTATTCACGCGCACACAGTGGTTCACACGTTTTTTCCAGTTGAAATACATGCTCTTTAGACTGACTCATTCAAGGGAATTCTTTCTTCCATTTTAGCAATGCTCGTTAGTTTGTTATTTGACACAGTAAATTGCCATTACAGCAGTGATGAAGAATGGATGCTTGACAAAACTAGTTATGCATTGTGGGCTTTTGGTTACTCTTAATCTTTCTCCCTACCGTTCCAAGGTTTCTTAAGCGTGGTTGCGGAACTTCCAAAAGTAGTAGCACTGTAGCGGGGTTTGTACGTTCAGCATGTATGTATGTATAAATAGTTCAACCATCACGATGATTGTCATGTCAATGAGCTATGGCAAATTGTACAGTTGTGTAACAAATTGTACATATAAATCTTATGTAATTATCTGACATTGACTTGCACAAAGCTAATGTAATAAATTCCTGAATGAAAATTAAATAGATTATTTGCTGTTCATTTTTAAAGGTTTAATTACTTTTTAGGCCTCGGGATTATGAGTATTTTTAAATAGATTTCTCAATTAAAGAAGTTATGAATTATAGTTCTGTTTGAAGGAGTTAGTTTTCAGTAATTAGAGAGCCATTTGACAATGAATTTAGGGATGGCAATGGGGCGGGTGCGGGGAGTACTCCCCCGCTCCCCATCCCCACCTCCCAAATTGTCCCCCGTCCCCATCCCCGTTTCCTCACCCTTATTACATTTCCTATCCCATCCTCATCCTCCCACCTCATGAGCGACCCAATAAATAACAAAAATATAAATTAAAATATAATGAAATTAGAAAAATATATAAAAAGTAAGACTAAAATTCAAAAGTTTAACATTTTTATTAAAAAATATAAATGTTAGTCTTAGTTTTATATTTTAATATTTAGAAAATATAAAAGTTAGAACAATTTAATATTTTGTTAATATTTTAAATTCAAAACACGTATAAAATGACTAAAAAATTAATTACTTATAAATAATATATATCTATAATAAGTATATTTATGTAATTTATTATCCCCATCCCCATCCCCACTTTGATCATGGGGATTTTCTCCCGTCCCCATCCCAACGGTGAAAAATCCTCGCCACGGGCCCATTCGAGGCGAGCCTCATGAGGATCCCCACTTGCGGGTAGAAATTGCCACCCCTAAATGAATTACTATTGATAACGTACTCCCTCTGGACTCATTTATAAGCAATAAACACCTTTTTAGATTCATTGAAAAAGTAATGTATCTGGACTATATATAGTTATTTTCTATTGGTATCTATGGATTGATCACGAGCCGAAATATGGTAAGAGCCCTTATGTGTCTTGAACTTATTCTGAATGTAGTTAATATAAATCTCGTCACTTTCTCTGATTTTTTTGATAATCGCCAATTAAAAGTAAATATTTTTTCCATTTTTGTTATAGCTATTTTTTCCATTTTTGTTATAGTCAAGATACATTACTTTTTCAATGAATTTAAAAAAGTAATTGTTGCTTATATATGAGTCTAGAAAGAATACGTAATTAGCTAGCTTTGGTGAAAAACTGCATGTAGCCTATTGTAGGCTGACACAACACGTTGCATTAATTGAAATTTCATGAATTTCGAAGCCCCCCATTCTTACCACTCATCCATTTCTTCCTTGTGCTTATGAGCTAAAAGCATTTTTACAATTGTATCTTTGTTTATTTTGATTTCTGTTTTGAAACAATTTAGTCAACCTGTCTTTCACTAAGCTTTCAATAAGCATTAGCTAAATTAGTCGAATAACTTGCAATCTCTATACTTATAAAAAAAAACTTGCAATCTCCACAGAGATATACTTATTTTTTATTACTTGAATACTTGAATGACTGATACAATTACTTGAATGCTATGTCTGACCTAGCATTCTTTTATACAAATCTGTTTTGCTTTGCATTTGGTCAGCTTACACAAGTTGATTCAAATCAATATATAGATACTAGAAATCAGGTGAACTTGTCGTATACATCATGCATTTCATACAAATAATCATATACTCTTGCCCATGTCCTGGCATTGAGACAACCATAAATCCATATGCTCTATGATCTTTTGCCTAACTTTGTGAACTGCATCAGGGGATGCACAATTCTTATCATTACCTAAAAAGAAATTTCACAATTAGAATCTTGGTTGATATAAAGCATAAGAACACATACATATTACAAGTAACAAACAAATTTGTATGCGACTGTCACAAAAAAAAAAGAACAAAGTTGTATGTGGATAGGATGACAACATATAAAACATTGGTGTGTTGGAGAAGAAATCTTGGGGATTATGCAATTGTCACTGATGGTGACATTAGAGGGCAAAAAAATTAGCATACCTTCAATATTAAAGGGATCTTGAGGGCATCCTCGCATGTCAGTTCCATGGCCACAATTATGACAAGTGATTGTGTAGGAAGGCACTGAAAGTAAGAACAGTAGTAATTAGACAGTATTCAGCAAACATATCATAAATTGATTAAAGTAAATTTAAGGTATAAGTACAGTAGTTCCATGGCCACAATTATGACAAGAGTGTTACTGTCTAAATTGATTAAAGTAAATTTAACTCACTATCAGGAGATGAAGTTTGTTTTGATGCACGACGCCATGGATCCTGTGAGCCATTTGTGAATACTATTTTGGAACCTGTCCTTGCAGAATCAAATCATAGAAAAATGTATAATAAAAATGAAGAAAAAGAAAAGAAACATAAAAAATTCAGGCAGAGGCAGGTTTCTGACCAGCAATTTTTGTGCCTCCATAGTATATATTAGTTTCATCAACATCAGGAAAGATGCCCTCTCCAAACACATTTTTGCAAAGGTCCAAATGGTATCTGCAATTTATGAGAACCACTTTGAAAATATATGCAAAAACTAGAAATATTAAAACTAAAATTTAACAGTGTTATACAAAAGGGAGGAACAGATATTGTCAAGAAAGAAGTATATGAACATAGGCAATAAGGAGAATACTTTGTGTCAACTTTCGAGGAGCGTATACTATCATTTGAGGGAGCGACCTGAAAGTATGCAACCTCAGTGCAAACTTGAAACCACCAAAGTCTATCGGAACTGTCGTTGGTGATAGCAGTGTTCTTCAAGCTCTTTTGGTTATAAGATTGCGAACTAACACCGTAAGATCCAAGGTAGTATTCTTTGATATATTTGGCATAAGCCTCCTGCATAGTGAATAATATATTTGCCATAAAACAGATCACACAACAATAGACAAAGCAGTGAGGGTGGGATCAAAGGCGACTTGACAAAGTAGCTAAACTGAAAAGCATACCACCAAATCCCCGCCGGCCTTCTTTGCTTCAACAAGAGGTTTGCATAATATATCGGGATTTCCATATTGAAACTGAAACATTCAAAGAAAGCAACAACAAAAAAAGACACTGTAAATTTGAATCTAAGAATTGCAATGAATTAAGAAAGAAATAGCAGGAGTTATATCGATTACCGCCGTAACAGCAGCATCGGCCAAGAAATACAAGAAGTCGCCGTCAATTTCAAGCTGCAAAACCAGGAAAAGGTCAACATACAACATGAGAACCATATTAGAAAATCTAGTGGTGAACGCGACTCTTGTCTTTAGAGTGTCAGAAAGGAACAAATGTACGTCTGCTGCGTTAAAAACAGCCTTCAGCGCCTTTCCATCCGTTGCCAGCTTTTGTTCGATAAGTTTAGTGGATTCTTGTAATGCTGCCTTACATTCAGCACCTGCTGACTCACCAATCTGCATATTAAACATAGAAATCTAAAATTAGAAAGACACTTAAAAATAGGGAACTTCATGAAGGAAAAATAACTATCTTCACCTGCTGATCAAATTCTGTGAAGTTGTAAACAGCGAGAACAACTGCAGAACTTGCAAGACTTCCACATGTCAGGTGGGGGAACTTAAGACGGAACCATGCACTGAGTGCTCCAGGATATGAGACGCCAAAAACGAACCATGGATTTTCAGTTTTTGTTCTATTGAACTTTGCATTTAAGGAGTCCTGCAAGAAAATACTGCCAGTTTTGGATCCACTGAGATATTTTTCATTTAGTACATGCAATGTCATGCAGCTTGAACTAAATATACGGAATTTATTAAATTGAGCAATAGAGAACATCTTAGGACGCGTACATATAAATCATGTAAATCAAAATTGGTATAAAATGTTTTAAAACAGGAAGGTAACTTGCCTGATAATTCTGGCGAAAAACAGCCAAATCAAAGAGTGCCTGCTTGGATGAAAGATATCGCAAATTTTCTGTCTTCAGAGATTTAAATGGAGAACTCTTCCCATAATAGCGATGCTCGAGAGAAACAACAGCTGCTCCAAACTTCTTAGCCAGAACCTATAGATGTTACAAACACATGGAGATTTTTTTTAACTAAAATATTATCTTTGTCTGATGTTTGCTCCTAACAAAAGCCATTTGCGTGTGTGGTAATACAAAATTGGACCAAGAATAGATACTTACACCGATATAGTCATTTCTTATCCCATTGCATGAATATTCACCACAAATCACCAGAAAAACCGGTCCATCAGGAATCCGGAAATAGTCAAGAAACTCGTAGTAACGTTGCTCAAATTTGCGGTGATCCTGCCAGGCATGTGTGTGGCATACAAATAAGCAGAACCATATTAGAGTTTGATAAGCAAAGAGGGTAAAAAACAGGTTCTATTACTGATTGTGATTGCTTTAATTCCACATAATGTGATATTTTGTGTTATAGGGAATCCGGATCAATGATAGGACTGTGTAACTTTTGCATCAACGTAATCCTCTTCTAATATGCAAGGAACACAGAACTATGGGAATACTAGATATCCACATCCTTGGGGTTTTCTGTCCATATTTTCGTTTGTGCATCTGCTGATAAAAGTGTAACAGAGACAATGAAGCAAACACCTTCTAAGCTCATCCAACCAAGGTTGAACTTTGCAACGAGTAAACACATTTTTTAGGGATGGGAATCTTTACCAAACAATAACCTACTTCTTAATTGATAAAGCATTGAGTTGCTGAATTGTGGTCAATTCAGTTTAATAGATATATGTAACCATAAATCTAACTGAATTAACTTTGATCATAATTAACAACACTTTTCAAATGTTTAGCTGAATTGGTCAATGAGTTACACACCTATTAACCACCTAGTAAACTTAACTTATACCAAATAAAAACAACTCAAATAACATCAATCACCGGTGTTGATCCTTCATGTATACTGTAAATAACATCAAAATAAAAGTGTAAAACTTTTAAAACATTGACAAAATTGATTGAAAATACAAAACTAAAAAGAAGAAACAGAAAATGGAAATAAAATCGAAACAATGCGATTATTGAGAAGAAAAAATGAAAAGGGATAAGTACATAGGGAGAGTAGTGATCGAGGGTCTGGGAGAACCAAAGTTCTTCATTGGTCAAATATCTATTGTTCCCAGTTTCAGACAACCTATGTAAAAGCGTACGAGGTGTCGCCGCCGTCACCGTTGTCGAGAACGAGAAGAACGGTAACAGAAACACCAACAAACACGACAACATCGTTACCGGTCAAGTCAACGCAGTCTCATCGTTTCCACGCTAACTCCACGTTTCACTAATCTTGAATTGGAAGTAACGAGCTTTTTGTCTTTTTTAATACTCCTCGAGTCTAAATTTTTTAGAAAGTATCGTTTAATTTACCGTTTAATCTTTTATCTCTCTACTTAGATAAATGTGAATCTTTTATTAGAAGTAAAAAGTTTTCATAATTAATAGGGGTATAAGTATAAAAGAATATTAAAAGTTTCATTGAAAATTTAAAACAACAATTAATTTGGGACAAATTATTAATTTTGCTAAAACAACAAATAATTTGGGACGGAAGAAGTATCTCAAAGCAAAATTATACTAGTATTCACATGAACCCCCTCAAAAAAATAAATTAACATTCACCTCCCTTTACCAATTTTTCTTTTTTGCGTCCCAACCCTTAATTTTGCATTCTACAGTGCACCACACCCACACACAATCATCCACACTTGTTTCCTCACGTGTTCGTTCTCCTCCCTCTCGATCCCGCGCGTGTTTCTTCTTCTCCCTCCAACACAAACAGAGCAAGCCACGGATCTCCTCCGTTCGCCGCCTCGCCGTGACAGATTTCTTCCGTTCGCGAGCTCGACGCCACCACCATCCCATCCTCCGTGACGCGACGACCTCTAAACCAGCCCGACGCCACCACGCGACCACCTACAAGACAGATCTCCTCCGATCGCGACCGCGAGCACTGACCTCCGTTTTCCTCTTCCTCACGCGACCTTCGTGACGCCACCTCCCGCACAGATCTCCTCCTTTCTTCTGCTTTGGTATTTCCCTAATTCAAGCCCTAGTTTATTTTCCCCCAAATTTGATTTTGCTTCTGCTCCTTGCTTCTGCCATTGATTGCTTCTGTTTCTGCTCCTAACTCCTGTTGTTGTGTTGATTTTGATTTTCGCTGTGAATGATGATTGCTTCTGTTTCCTAATTTTATTTTCCCTTTCAACGCTGGAATCAGTCGTAAGTAATCTAGCAGTGTGCATTGCATTTAGTGTTTTCCAAGTTAATTAATTTTGAGTTTCCGGAGAATAACAAAGGAAGGAAGGAAGGAAACCGCGCAAACGAAAACACTAGAAAAAATGGCGGGGAATTTCGCACCGGAAAAGCGTCACATTTTCCTCCACAACGGTCAAAAGGTATTTGAATGGGATCAAACCCTAGACGAGGTCAATATTTACATTACGCTTCCTCCCAATGTAAATTCCAAGCAATTCTACTGTGTAAGGTTCAGTCAAAACACCTTGAACTTGGTATCCAAGGCAATCCTCCTTATCTCAATCATGATCTTACTTCCCCTGTGAAGACAGATTCTTCATTTTGGACCATAGAGGATGACATAATGCACATAACTTTAAATAAGAGAGATAAGGGTCAGACATGGGCTTCTCCCATATTAGGTCAGGGTCAGTTGGATGCTTACTCTACAGATCTTGAACAGAAACGCCTCATGCTTCAGAGATTTCAAGAGAAGAACCCAGGTTTTGATTTTTCACAGGCTCAATTTACTGGTAACTGTCCTGATCCAAGGACTTTCATGGGTGGAATCCGATCAGACTGATATTTGCTACACTAGTATTTATTTGCCTGCTGTAAGATGATTATTAGATAGTAATTAGTCTATGTTATATACCTTTTTCTCCACCTTGTTTGATGTAATTTAACTAAGGCAATCTTAATGTATACTCTAATGAATACCTGACTATATTTGGATCCTATATGGTATTTGTTAATCTTTTTGATGCCATAGAAAAAAAAAGTTTCCGGTTTTCACCCTCTCTGGTGGTTGTTATGACTTCTTGGAAGTAGAAATTGTCTATCTATTTGTTGCAATAGAGGGTTGATTGCTTCATGCAGAGAATGTATTTTCTGAAATAATGTGTGTTGCATTTTCTGAAATCACGTGTGTTCTATTTCTGTCATATCATATCCCACAGATCAGAACCTAGAGACAACTTTGTGGTGGGGGATTGAAGTTGTTGGCAATTAACTTCATGTAGGATGATTTGATTGAATTCCTTTGGAAAGAAACATAGGATTGAAAGCTTAATCTTTGTTAAGGTGCTTTGTAAATTGATTTTAGTATTCTGTTTGAAAGTAGTGTTGTGTTGAAAAACTAAGCTTTAGGATATGTTATGACTTCATTTAGCAGAATAATTATAGGTACTGTTCTTTACTTTGTAATTCTAACTCTCATACAGCCAAAAAGTCAAACCATGGTCATACGTAGAAGACAATCATGTGTAATTTATTTATTTAAATATATTAAAGCTTTATTTTAAGCGATGTGTGTGTTTAAAAACTTTTTCACCCCCTGACACAAGGTCCTAGATCTGCCACGGGCTACAACGCAAGCCCATCAAAATGGGAGGTGAAGAAAATGTAAAGCATCTCGAAGACTGTTCCGTTTCCAAGTCAGTGCTCTCTCCCCTTTATCCGTGTTTTTAACACAATTCAGTATTAATCTCTTTTGTTCCTTTTTATTTCCCATAATTCGTTACATGATAAAAAAAAATCCATTCCATTTTATTTGATTGACCGATTCATAATATAGTGGATGATTAAATAGTTGAAGTCAGCTTCATGCTCTTTCCTTTTACAACTTCAGTAATGAAACCAAATCAAGTTTAAGAACTTGTTATAACACCAGCTAAAGTAGGGGACTATGTTTTGAAGTTAGGTTTCTGTTTTGTACCTTTGTAATGAGTGTATGAAACTGAGTATTGTTGTGTAGTGTATTTGAAGTAGCCAATAAATTTGTTCAACGACTTTAGTATTAGGTTTGTTGCGAGAAAATTTGTTTCTTGAACTCCCAAATTTACTATTGGACATGACAATTGCAAACCCCTTTTGTTCCCTGTTTGTTGGAACATGAAAACATTATTGATTATGTGCTATTGTCTAGCTATTCCCACTGCTGGAACATTAGGCAGAACAAAGGAGTGTTTTTTGAGTTTCTGAAAATGTTTTTAGCTTTTATTTTCTGTTTTCGCTAACAATCATGTTATCATACATTACATAATCCATGGGCAGTTAGTTTCTTAATTCAATTACTATAAGTTGGCTTATGTTGAAAGCCCCATGTTAGATAGTATTAAGGGAAGCACACAGTCAATTAGAATTGTAGCAGATAATTTCCCATAATCCCTTGTAACTAAATAGTTGACCAAGTCGGTTAGTTATACCCCTTTATATAACTCTGCAACTGATTGTAGCTAACCAAGAAATCATTTTCCTCAAAATTCAATTGAGAACTGAACTGCGTCTTCTATATTTTCCCTAGTTAGAACTTCGAATTTGAAATTCCAGAATTTATCAGATAGTGATATGAGCCGTTGGGGTTGAGTTAGGGTCAACCCCAAATTCTAAGAGCTTAGTTAACCCTCAGATTTGTTCTGTTTGGGAGGGTTTTGAAGGGAAAGGCTCTAAAGGGCTTGGTCTGTATTTTAATATATATTTGAGATTTTAAAAAAAATCCAACGAATAACATAATAGGTGACAATATAGCATTTCTAGTCACTTCATTTATGTTTAGACACACTTAATAGCTTCATCAGTTTAGAATTAAAAAATAAGTCCTCCTCTCCCCTCCAAAACCATGCATCCAAATATACCCAAGGATTCTAGTGAGTCTTCTTGTATAAAAATATGGCACGATGGTAATACCAATTCTGATAATTTCCATCACAATGCTGATTTTCTCCAACTAACATGGTATCAATACCAATTTTGATTTTTTCAATCACAATGCTTATTTTCTCCAACTAACATGGTATCAGAGCTCCTTGTGGAGCTTGGAATTCTGGTTGCCATTCAAGAAGCCCTCGCATATATGTTCCTTTGTTTTCTTCCTCTTTCTTGTGATTTCCTTGATTGTTGTTTGTCAATCTTGATGGCAAACCATAGCTCCCACACCGATTTTCTCACCAATCCATTAAATCTATATTTTCTTCTTGGAAATGCAAATCCCAACAAACCTTTCCACAAAATCAAATTCATACTTCCAACTCAGGTCATTCCAATATCAGTCCTCAAGATGCCATTTCTACTTCCATGTCAGGTATGAGTAATGATCAGGGGCTCGTGGACGCAGGTACCACTAAGTACATCTCCTATGAAATGATATACTCCATTTCCCTTTCTAAAAGTATGCCAATTCCTATAACTATACCTGATGGTTCCCACAATTTTGCAAGTAATGCTAGTACTATCAAAATTTCTGATGATATTATTTTGAATGGTATTCTATATGTGCTATAATCCTGTTATTCCCACAATTGGAGCATTAGGCCGAACATTTAAGTGTTTTTTTTGGTTTAAGAGTGTGTTTTTAGCTTTTATTTTCTGTTTCACTAACAATTATGGAAGCCGCACTGTTTGTTGTTTTCAAATATTTGCACAAGAAATAGTGGAACAACAAAAATATTGTTTTCACCATTTCCTATTCAGAAAACAACAAAGATTTTATTGTTACAATAGAAAATTAAAGCAAAAAAACTTTTCCTCAAATTCCTTTTTTTTGTTATTTTGCAAATTCTTTTTTTATATATATTTTCAACGGGGAATTTTGTCTGCAATGTTACTGAACATTGAAAGTTTTTTGTAGTGCATTGGGCACTTGGGTGTTCTCGGTGGCAGGAGCTTTGCTGGCAATTCCAGTAGGGATAAAGCGCAAATCTCTTGCACCTCTCGTGTTTTTTGGCACCACAGGTACTATGCTTGATATTATTATGGGAATCACTGCGTGCGAAAGGGAACATGCAGAGCGCCAAATGAAGCTACTTGAAGATCAAAGTGCTGCAGCTGAAATTTCGTTGGATGAGACAAAAGTTGATTCATAACCTCTTTATATTGAGGTTGTCATATTTGTTTTGTCATGTAACTGTAGCAAACTAAATGCAATTTTTTGCTAGACCGTGGTCAGATGTTCTTTTAACTGATACTTTGTCCTTGGTCTTTTTCCTCCACCAGTGTAAACAAAGATGAATAAGAAAGATTTCTCATTGATCAAAAGAAAGGTTTCTCAGTTGATTTATTTGCAGATATTTCAGAAATGTCTTGTTCTTTCATGTTCCTAAATAATGGTGATGGGAAATGTCTTTCTTGGATTATTTTTGGTATGATTGTAATATCATAGAGTTATTGTTGAGAGAGGACACACCGTCTATGAGAAATGGCAGTAATAAATTCTTTCAACATGTTTTTATTATCAGTTACTCTTTCTCGTCTTTATTACAAGAAATATTTGCATTTTTAAGTTTATTAAATAACGGGGACTATTTTAAAAATTTGGAATTGCAGGACTAAACTGGATTTTTTGTCAGTGAAAAAAGTTTATTAAATAACTTTTGTCAAAAAAAAAGTTTATTAAATAGTTGATGTATTTAGTCTACACCAATATAGAAGTTATTCAAAGAAGCTAAGGCTCTGTTTGGCAAAGTCGATCCGCTAGCTTATAGCGGATCCGCTAGTTGTAGGTGTTTGGTAATACCAGCTTTTAGCGTTTTTCCAGTAGCTTATAGCATTTTTTGAAACGCTACTTGAAGTAGCGTTTGAGCTTATAGTTTATAGCGTTTCATTTTTTCTCTCGATTTTACTCTTACTACTTTAATTAAATTACTCATTTATCCACCATTAAATGAATTTCTCTCTCCTTTTTAAGCATTAATTACCTATGTCTATTTATGTAATTTTATATTGGCTAAAAGGTACTTTTAGTCCCTGCAAATGTCAAGAAAATCCAGTTTAGTCCCTGCAATTCCAAAATTTTTAAAATAGTCTCTGCAATTAGTAAATGTTACTACTTTAGTCCCTGCTGTTACTTTACTCTTAACAAAGGAGGGACTAAACTGGATTTTCTTGACATTTGCAGGGACTAAAAGTACCTTTTAAATGGAATTGCAGGGACTAAAGTAGTAACAGCAGGGACTAAAGTAGTAATGTTTACTAATTGCAAGGACTATTTTAAAAATTTTGGAATTGCAGGGACTAAACTGGATTTTCTTGACATTTGCGGGGACTAAAAGTACCTTTTAGCCTTTTATATTTATAAGCCACTTCAACCGCTAGTTTTACCACTTTTAATTAGCTACCTCATCTGCTATAAGGTAGTTTATCCGCTACTTTTTGCCAAACAGAGTTTAAAAGTGCAAACATTTCTTATAATAATGATCTGAGTAGTATATTTTTAATAATACTATGTTTGATACTGCAATGAGTTGTGTAATTTATTTATTTATTTAGATATATTAAATTTTTATTTTAAGCAATGCATTTGTTTAAAAAATGTTGTACCCTTGATTCAAGGTCTTAGATTCGCCACTTGACCATACCCATATTATAACCCAATTAGCATATGAACTTTGCAATTTGAAGTGTTTTTTTTTTGGTCGTCGAAGTGCTTTAAACATCCTATTGGTTTCCACCTGTGCCATTAAAACGCCCATCCATCCAAGTTTTAACCTGTGTGCCATTAATTGAAGTGCTGTGCATTTTCATAAATGTTTTTGGGGTTTTATTTTCGGTACCCCCCTCATTCCCTCCCACACCCCCATAATGTCCCAAATGGACAAAAATACCCCTGAAAATTTACAAAAATTACATGGTTTTGTTAAAAAAAAAATGGAATTTCGGATTTACCCTGTAATTCCGAAAAGATTTTCGGAATTACTCAGAAATGAGGTAATTCCGGTTCTAAATTGTGAACGGAATTACCTATTTCGAGGTAATTCAAAATTTAATTTTTTTTTCGAACGAATAATTTGCGCTAAAAATCGGTTTTGGACAACATACTCGGATCGTAATGAAACCACAACCATTAGAAGCGAAATAAATCAAGAATCAAGACTCCCTAGAAGGGACTTCTTACGGGACAACAAAATTTCAAAATCCCAAATTCCATCCGTTACTACTATTTTTACGATTTTTTTAATTTTTCATAGTCTCCAAAAATCTTAAAAATTTGTATAGCCTTATTTTGGTTTTGGTAGATTTTTAGTGGTGTTTTTATATTTTTTAGAGTAGTTTTGACTATTTTTAGTAGCCTTTTAGTAATAAAAATTAAAACAAATCGTATATATACGCACCGCTGCTTGGCCTGGATTGGCGGGATGCCCTAGATGTCGCCCATTCACCTACTTCACGTGCTTATTTTTCACATATTTTAGACATTTTGGACCCATAGTTGTATTTGTACTTCTATTTTATGTTGGTCATTTTATATATTTTGACGTATTGTTATTAAATCGTAAATCGTTCAGTATCATATTTCCAATAAAACGCGTTTAAATCTTAAGACCAAAATACAAACTTTTTTTAAAAAAATTACAAATTTCGGACCCATAGTTAAACATTGTTAAACATTTTAACCCATAGTAGTTGATTTGTACATTATATTATTTTTTTATTTCTTTCATTTATATATTTTGACGTATTGTTATTTAAATCGTAAACCGCTCGTATCATAGCCCAAAATATAACGCGTTTAAATATTAATTCAATATACAAAGTTTAAAAAATTAATAAAAATTAAAAATTTTGAATTACCTTTTTAGAGGTAATTCAAATTTTTTATGTTTTTATGAACCAGGAAATACTGCTTTTAAAGGTAATTCCGAAATTATCAATTATTTTTTGAACCGGAATTACCTTATTTTGAGGTAATTCCGAAAAATTTGAATTTTTTTTTTAAAAAGGCAGGGGTATTATTGGAATTTTTTGGATTATGGGGGTGTGGGAGGGAATGAGGGGGGTACGAAAACAAAAGGCCATGTTTTTGGTGTGGATAAAAAAAAGTGTTTTTGGTGTTGTTTTTGAGATACGGACTGATTTTTTAAAAATTAACTAAGAGATGATAAATAATATGAACAGGCTCATACTTCTTAGACTACTCACTAAAGAGATGATAAATAATATGAACAGGCTCAACGCGGAAGTTTTGTATTGGAGCTTCCACAAAATCACGTTGAACGGTCAGTAGGACACGAGAAATACTGACAATGCGTATCCACATATGCTTAAGAGCAACATCAGCTGCTGCTGGACAAGAAAGCGATGGTTGTAGGGAGACCACAATATCATATATACACCACAAAAAGAAACATGCATTGAATTTATACAACAAATGCAGTCTAATATCATTATCAACTGTGTATAATGATCTGACAATTTCTTTTACCAAAAATATTTTCTCAAATTCTTCCAAATCTCAGATGCTTTTTTCCACCCTAAAAAATAATCTGATGCTTATATTTTATTTGTTTTTGTTTGAATTTTTTAAACATGTTTCCTTATAAAATTATAAGGATTCTCTTAAAAATTTAAAAGGTTTATATTTTCGAAATTCAACAGTGAAACCAAAAACAAAATTCAACACAGTGCATTGATCATAGTTGTGTAGTTAAGAATGCTTTGCAGTACAGGTATTATGTGTTGAACTACCAAATTAAATTCTTTGGTCAAAAAAAAAAACTACCAAATTAAATTCCTACATTGGAGAACAAACTCATCGGAATTTGGTGCCCCATTTGCCAGAATAGGATGTTAACAGCACATGCCACCCTTGTGATTAGCATGCATGAAAACAGCATGAAGCTTTTGAGATTGGTAGATTTCTGGTGTGAGATCCTGTCATCATTGCATTTCCCAGTACATGATTTATGGCTGCCAAGAAAAGAAAAGCATTTGAGCAATGTATGTCAATCATCAATGCATGCATTATAAATGTAACAACTTACAAGGTTATATTTTCATGATTGCATTTAAAACAAATGATATGATAAGGTATTGGAATTGAATCAAAAAATGTGGTGTTCAATTATGGTTAATATCACCCCATACCAATGGTAGAAATATATAAAGGCACAAAATGTTCGAAAATGTTACAGAGAGCCCCTCCCTCACCACCCTCAGCAATTGCAACCTTAACACATCTCTGTCATTGAGTCACGTCAAACCTCTGGATTTTTAGCTCACAACTCCTCAGATTCTACTCCACTCACCAACGACAAATACTACCTCTCTCCAAAACCATTTTCGTCTGGTACATTGGGTTCTACATACCACTATTTAACAACCCTTAACAATTTCTCCCATACCATTCTCACCACCACCTTTTCTGTCCACAATCTCACCCAAACTGCTCAGACACCCCACATCTCGAGGGTTTGGGTATAGGATTCCCATTGGATTACTTCAAATCTTTTTTTTAGAGGTTATTTTGGGACCTTTATTAAATGAAATATAACTTTGTATTGGAAAATGGGGCATGTTGCCGACAGTGGCCAAGTTCAAAGTTGAGAAAAATGAAAGCCCGGATGTTTTAGCCTAGGTGTTCAAACAACGGTCTATCATAGCATAGTGTATAGGAAAGTTATGGCCCAAAAATGAAATATATACGTCTTGAAAGCAGAAAAAATATTAAAAGTACGTAGAAAGTGATGGGAATTGGAGAAAGTAGTTACATTTTTTTTGGTATTGGAGAAAGTGGGATGAAGCAAGGTTGGAGAAAGTTAATAAGTTTTGGGGACATGAATAGAAAATGGTGAAGTGTGAAAGAGGAGGGGAGGGAACAAAAAAAAATGAGAGGGAAAGAAATGAGATTGTGTAGAGATAGATGGATGGATAGGATAATGTAAGGCAAAGGTACATCAATAAAGAATCATGTCTATTTTACACCAATAAAGAATTATGTCTAGTTTACAATTTTACCTCTCTACTCACCACAATCTATTGCAATAGCCAAATTGCCAGATTTTTCATTAACTCGAATTAATAAAATTAAAATAATCCTTAAAAAAATTAAAATAAGATTTAATTTATATACTCTATTAGATTTTTTACAACATCAACCAATCATGAAACCACACGTCATAATTTTTTTGCCTTTATCACAACTACCCTAAAAGTTACCTATACTATGAATTTTTATTGATAAAAAAAAAATCACCTTTTAACAATTCTAGTTCTTAATTCTCAAATAGGCCATCAAAAAATCTCAAGCTTCAACTTCGGTAGCCATTTGTACATTTGATGCTGGACATTTGATACAACTTATTTTAACAAGAAAAAACCATATTACATAAAAAGTACAAGAAATATTCCAATCCACATAATTGCCAACAAAAAAACATTTTTTTTGACCAAGCCAGCAAAAAAATATTAGCCAAACACAAGACCCTACAACTACCTATAAATGCATTCAAAATTATTCACATACAATTCGTGAAAGAGACATAGACTAGACTAACACTTAGCTAAAAACCATTTTCACAACCTAATCTTGATGAGATCCAAAATCTAACTATAACTCAAAGGATTGGAGAAAATGTAGTCATTCCTCACCTCCTATAACACCCACAAAATGGAGTGTCATATCATCATCAAACATTTTTTTTATGGCACTGGATGCAACAAGGTGGATAATTACTATAGATAATCCTATAGTAACTTGGAAGACGAGATTCAAGTTCAACTACTATAGTTACAAAGTTTATAATTTAATGGACTAATAGCTATAAATTTAATAATTTAATTTCAGTTTGCAGTTATTTGTAGTATCATGTTTTGTGGGAATAAAAATTTCTAACTAGCCAGACAACGTTTACTTCCAACATGAATGTACTAGGTTCTAACCTGATTATTTGATGCTCGTTCATGTATTCTATTAGGCTTCATGTTCAAATCAATCATTTCATTTTCCATCCTAGTTTGGCCATCAACATCGGCTTCTGAAGTCAGAACCATAGGCATAAAATGGTTTTGTTGCTTCTCTCCCATTTTTAGTTTGGGAAGTGGACTTTGTCCTCTTCTACTTTCACCTGGTTCTAAAGGTTGGGAAGCCGGGTATTCTGCATGATTAGGTTTATCACCTGGAAACTATGGAGCAAAGAGACATTATACAACTTTAATGGAATAAAAATAACAATTTTAAAAGCAATTCATTTTGAAAAGGAGAGACATCCACACCTCAACTCTTTGCCTAAAGAGAAGATATCTCCCATGTGTTCTTTTACCTCCAACATGAACTATCATATCACACTGCAAACAAAGGGAACTTCCATCTACCTCGCAATAGAAGAAAGCTACATCCAGATTGAAAAGAGTAGACACACACATAAGCAACATACACAAGAGGAAGAAATTGCGTGCGATAAAGGATCAAAAGAGAAAAAGTTCCTACCAGGTGCATTCTCACATATGTCACAGCGCGGCACATCACTTGGACTTGCAAGTCCAACCCTTACATGTCTACTAGCTAGCTTATTGCACAAGTGAACCTACCAAATCCATTGATTAAAAAACATTGACAAGTATAATCAATACCAGATTTAAGCAAAACTTAACTTAGATTTCAAATTTACATAAGCCAGCACAAAGATCTGATCTGATCTGATCAAATCAAATTATTATATTTATAAACTGCAATGAAACTTGGGAACCTAATTACTAGTACTTCAATTTGTAACCCTACATAAATGGACAGATCCAAGAAGCCTAAGACTTTAAATTTCAATCTTACTACATCAATGATGAAATGATTGTTGAACACTTGAAGAAACATCAGAATCAGATTATAACAACATTCAGAGACAATGATTTAAGGATAAACCAGGACAGAAGAACATGATAAGAAAAAATCGAAATGAATTGGGAGCATCAGAAATGAGAAAAAGAAGATCGATTACCTTCTCGTCGCAGGCACGGCAGAGTGCGGCTTCATCGGCGGCGCAGAAAACGATGGCGGCGGCGCTCTCACAAGCATCACAAAGCGTTCGCATAATTGAACTCTCTTCTCACTTTCATTGCTTAAAATCAAAATCAGCAAATCAATCAAATACAATTGAAAGTTGAAGTCAGAAGTAGAAAAAAAATGAAGAGAGAAGTGAAGACAGAAATTCACCAAAGCCATTTGTGTGTGTATGATAGTTATGTTGTTCTCTTCTGAAGGCGGTGGTTGATTTGTGATGATGAATGATGGTGAAGGACTATGGTTAGAGCTGTAGGGGAAGAGAGAGAGAGAGAGAGAGTATTCCGGAACAGAAAGAGAAGGAAGCAAGCAAAGACACGAAAAATGAGTATTGTTGTCAACTCTGTTTGTAGCCACAATTTCAAAGCCAATGTGGGTGGGGGTTGACACCAACTCTTGCTTCATTCTCATCCACTAATGTGGGACCCACCTACTGTGTGTCTTGTTTCTACTACTAATAATCTTTGCATTTCATTACCATATTTACCCCTTTAGTGCGTGCATGCTCAAAGAAACGAACGAATCTATCTCTTCACTCACTCCATTCATCTCCTCTGTTCTATTCTTCTGCTGTGTGGACTTGCTTCATCACTTGGACTGCAAATTCTCAAGTCTTTTAGGCACGCAGTCTACTCAAAGTCCTACAGATGTTGACACGTGTCCTTTTATGGTTTGGATTTAGAAAATTTGATTGAACTCGTTGCTTATCTTCCCAACTTCCCTTTTTAGAGACACGTAATATTATTACATAGATCGTTTCATTCAGTGCAATCAATTTTTTCCCATTTAGTGAACTAATAAAAGGTTGTGATGTGCAGAAGACCTAACCGTTTCTAAACACCTTTTCATGGTTGAGCAGTGCCAGGCCCATGGCCCTGGTCATATGCACGCGCATTGTCAACACATGGGGCCTGCGCCAAAATTCTTTTTTAGGGCCTCCCAGAAAATAAAAATCAGTCCATATATACACTATATTTGCAACATTGTTACCGAATTTGCTGGTAGCTCAGTGGTTAATGTCGTGCTCCATAGCTTGTGTTTCTTGTGTTCAAATCCCAGCATCATCATTTTCATGTTTTAAATCGTTTTTAAAGACTTGAACCCAATGAAGCTCGGATACTCCAAAAATGGCAACGTACCCGTATCGGATACGTATCTGATACCGATACGCACCCGATACTCCCGATACGTACTCAAAGAGTATCCAATGATTTATTAATTATTTTTAAAAAATATTTCACTTGATACTTTTCAGATACTTCTTACCAACTAAGGATACTTCTTGGATATATTTTCGATACTTCTTACATTTTAGATACATTTTCGATATTTCTCAGTAATTAATATTTTAATTACTAATTATCGTTCTCCTCAATATTTAATGTAAGCTCTGCCACTGACTATTCAGATTATATAGTTTCGGGTGGTCTCGGTTACTTGTCTACCCTTACTTTTTATGATTAGTCACTCATACATAGGTGTGTCGGTTGTCCTTTTCCTTTCATTCACATATTTTGTGTGATTTTTTTAATCTATTTAGACAGTTTTTTTCATCTCTATAAAATGCAATATTTCTGCTTTTCATCTTTGTTTATTCTATTTGTGTTTTTAATTCATTTTATTTTTTTAATCATGTTTTTATATATTTAATTTTTTATTAAAGTATCCTAGCTGTGTCGTATCTTGATTTTCAAAATTTTCCCATATCTATATCGTGTCATATCCCGTATCTAGACTTCATAGCTTGAACCCATGATGTTGAGTTTATATACCACCACTTAACAACAATACCACTCTACCACTAGCAATCTTAGTAAAATTCTACAAATATTAATTTATATTACCTCTAAGTTAATACAATACACAAAATTTAATTTTTTTTAGGAAAGCATTCGGCTTTTTTTGGTACTATCCAATATCCATGGCTATTATATTATTGTTTTATATAAATATATACTCTTTTTCTTGTATAGAGAAACTTAATACATTAGTTTTTCAAAAGCTTAATTTTAGTAAATTCAGTTTTACATGTACGAAATTTATATGTCCTAAAAATTTGAATTTTTTTTAATCGAGACCGAATCAGCATTCAACTGAGACTTTTGAGAAAAACTCAAGCCCCAATTAGGAGCCCAATTTTTAAAACTCGCATAGGGCCTCCAAATTGTTTGGGACGGCCCTAAGTAGTACATACAGTGAATTTCCATGAAGCCAATAGTTAGAAGGACATTCACAATTATTGTTGCTCATAGAATAACTAATTAGAATACTTTAAGTATAATCTTCACATGCCTTGTTAGTTGTTTCTTGTTCCAGCTGATCATGCTATGATTTCATGTTAGTCTCTGGCTTTGGCTTATTACTACACCGTCGGTCAACACATTTTTTTGCTAGTAGTGACTAATCTATATTGAGAACTCAATTGGCCACGTTACCATTTAGCTTTACTGGTCTGCGTGGTTTTCATCATCAACCGAGTTTTTATTACACTAAAAACTCGAACTTATGGGATCCAAACATAATTGTTGCTTGAACCAACCTTTGTTGTTCATTTTAGGAGAACACTATTTATTATTTGCATTTAAACATATTTCTTGAATAATCACAATTATTACTACTTTGTTGCATTGAATTTGAACCATGCATTTGTCGACCTTATACCACTGCCAGCTTTACTTTGTACTACTTTTGGAAGCAACAGAGTGTTTTTTTTTTTGACAGAACAGAGTGTTGTTGGTAGGCTGCAAATTTGATGACTCATTGCCTCGTGCGACCAAAAGATAAAATCTACATGTGAAGATGCGACAAAATAGAGCAATCTCACAATTTATTGTTTTTTTTGTTTCAAAATTGAACTGATTACCATTTCTTGTTCTTTAATTTTAATTTAAAGTTTTTTTGCTTCTTTTGGACCACCTTTTTTTGGTTACAAACCAAAACTCACACACCACAAACAGGCTTTTGAATACATTAATTTAAACATACATTAATTAATATCAATCTTATCTTCTTATCCACCAACCAAAACCTATAATCTAGTCACGAATTCGATCTTTGACCGGTGCATACAAAAAAAATACCTGTTGGAAGAGATCAACACCTCAAATAGATTTCAATATTTCAAGAAATTAGTATCTACAATTGCGCATGCAGGAGGTATTTTGGTTTAAAAAAAAAACCTATAATCATTTTGATGAACAAACTTTTTTTCATCTTATGAGAAAGTGGAGTGAATGTTCTTCACTTTATTTAAAACTAGTATTTTACCCGTGCATACGCACGGGTGATATTGTATTTGTTATAATTTTCTATGAAATTATTAACACGATAAAAGTTGTAAAATGTAATAAAAGAAAAACGAAAAACACCATAAAAGACGATATTTCAAATTTATTAAAATAGTGTTGTGTTGCAAAAAGTTTTTAAAAAAAGTCGGTACCATCTTATAATATTAATAATAGAGTAAAAATGAGGAAAAAAGAAAATGAGAGTAATAATGGCAGTATCTTTGGTGCGCCTGTTGTAGCTCCCGTTGCTGCTCTTGTTGGTTCTCCCGTTGATGCTCTCATTGCTGCTCTCGTTGGCGCCACCGTTGGCGCTTCTGTTAGTGCTTCCATTTGCGCTCCCATTGGCTCTGTAGTTGGTGCTCCCGTGCGACTCACAAAAAAAGTGGATGGATTTAATTATTGATTTTTTTAGAAAAAATAATTTTGAAATTTTTGCTAGCGGTATCGCCTATTTTGACTATCGGTAGTGGTTAAATTAATTGAATTTAGTAGTTTTGAGTAGATTAAAGTAAATAATAAATTCTACATGATTAAATATTAATTTTTTGAAGTTTATTTATTTACTGATTTTGTAGAAGAAATAAATTTAAAAATAAAGTGTTTTTTTTTTTTAAAAAAAAATTGACTGCACGCGTTAGTGCGACAGGCAGCACACAACTTTTGCTGCGTCTTGGCGCTCCCGTTGCGCTTCCGTTGGTGCTCCTATTGGCGCTTTCATTGGTGCTCCTGTTGGCGCTTCCGTTGACATTGTCGTTGTTGTTCTCGTGTGACTCACGAAAAAAGTGGATGAAATTTAATTATTGATTTTTTTAGCAAAAATTATTTTTTTTTAAAAATGATTTTTCTCCATTTTTTGGTAGTGAGTTGTTTAATTATGTTGATAGTAGAAAGAAGTAAAAAGAGTTAGAGAGAGGAAAGAGAAAAGTAGATTTTAAAGTGAAATAAAAAAATTAAAAGATGGTATGAGAGTGAGACTCACTAATGATAAAAGTGAGTGAGAGAAAAAAAAATGAAAGGAAATAATTTGAAATGACATTTTTATCCCTAGAATTGAAATAAAAGTAAGGGATAATTTAGTAATTTTGGTGGTGGGTTGATTGTATATATTTATTATATATTATATATTTATTATTTATTATTTATATAAATATATTATTATTATTATTATTATTATTATTTATAGTAGATAGACGAGGAGTTCATCATGTGCATGCTCAGGCTTTCCATATCACATTCTCCATGAATATTCCTCACTTGGAAGGAGCCATCTTAAAGCTCAGGCTTCAATCGTGTACCTAATAGGTTAATGGAGAACAGCTGGTCCACCTTACCTTTATTCCTCTCCTTCGTCTACCACAGTTCTAACATAACTCATCTCTTGTATCCATACACTTATCGGGCCGGTCTTAAGATTTTGGATACCCTCGATGAACCAATAAAGTTGACCTTGTAACTTAGATTTCATTTAGGGGACTCAATGTTTAGTTGTGTGCATTTAGGGGACTATTCACCATACTAGTTTTTCGAATTTTAAGTATATGAACAAACATCCTGTCTACATTTCATTCACAATTTTTTCACACTAACAATAGCATTTGTAAATTTAGATGCTTTATATTTTTCCAAGTAGTTAAATAAACCATTTAGTAGTTTAATATATAGCCATATATATCTTTTTTTTTCTTGTAAATTTTTGTTAGCTTGTTAAGAGCGGTTAGCAACTCAAATCAAATAACATTAGTTAATAAAAACTCAAAAGTTTTCAATTTCACTCTTAATTTTGGGATCATTAATTTGTTCAGTTTGTTCAAATAAAGATTTACCTAATGTCTGCAGCTTAAGTTTTAAGTGCACACACTATTTACATGACTTTTTCCAACTCGTTCAAGTAAGATTTCTCTTAAGTATATACAGCAAAGTACTACTAGGTAAACAAAATATTTTTGGGGTCTCTAAAAAAATGGGGCCTGAGTGGTCGCCCCTGTTGCCATATGCTCAAGGCCACCACTAACATTGCCCAATACTAAATTTCAACAATTTCAACTAAGCCTTGCAATCAATCATTAATCGTGAACCATGCATATATGTGGTAATTTAGTTTAGTTAACATAGATAATGAGTCCCTTCAAAATATGCACAACAATAACGAATCATCTTTCTATTTTGGTCCAACAAATCAAAGTAGTCAGTTAGACTCTGTTTAGTAAAAATAGTGGGGGTGTTAATTTACGTGAACATCATTTTACCACACCCCATTTTTCCATAAATAAAAATAATTACCTCAAAATACCTCAAAATAGGTAGTGTTCAAAAAATTAAAATTTTGGAATTACCTCTAAAAAGGTAATTAGGGTTCATAATCATGAAAAATTTGGAATTACCTCTAAAAAAAGGTAATTCAAATTTTTATTTTTTTAGTCTAAAATGTCTAAAAATGACTGAAAATAAGCACGTGAAGTAGGTGAGCAGGCGGCACATCTAGTGCATCCCGCCAAAATCTAGTAAGCATCCGGGCCAATCCAGAGCAGGCGTATATATACGATTTGTTTTAATTTTTATTACTAATAGGCTACTAAAAATAGTCAAAACTACTCTAAAAATATAAAAACACCACTAAAAATCTAACAAAACCAAAATAAGGCTATACAAATTTTTTAGATTTTTGGAGACTATGAAAAATTAAAAAAATCGTAAAAAATAAAATGATGGAATTTGGGATTTTGAGACCGTAGTCCGTAAGTAAAAAGACACATTTAATTCATTATTACATTATTTAATCATGACAAAATGTTTAAAGAAGATAGAGAAGAAATTTAAGAAAAATGAAGAGGGTAAAAATGATTCAGAAAAATTTTTTTTTTTTTTTAACAAACCGTAATTTTGGGAAAAAAGTAGGGGTATTTTTGTCCATTTACGATATAAGTAGAGTGTTAGATGATGAAACCAAAAAAACGCAAATAGTGGATAACATAAGCTAGCGGATAAGCAAATGATTGGTAAAAAAATGTTAAACATTACCTAATAAATATAAAATGACATAAAAAACGCATTTAATTCATTATTTACATTATTTAAACATATTTATGAAGAGGTTGTTATCGTTATACATTATAAGTAGAGTTTCATTCTTACTGAAGTAGAAGATTTGAAAAATGTTAAACCGCAAAAAAAATATTAAATTCGCTTAGCAAACATATTTATTTGTTATTGAACTAACTTGCCGAACAAAGCGTTAGTATTTACCTCCAAATCTCTCTCAAGTCTTAATACTCTTAACAATTTGACCTTTAAAAGCGTGACCAAAAATATTGACATATGAAAACTATAATAAAATTTATTTATTGAATACACATTACATATATATTCTCTCCAGACTCAATTATAAACAAAAATCAACTAACTCAACTCTAGTTATTGCTATTATTCTAAAAGTACTCTTATCTAATTCTAATTTTACCACTAAGAATCTTGCACATTTAAAAAAGGGTATATTAGTAAAATTATTTTATTTATCATCTGAAATAAAAAGTATTAGATGAACATATCTAACTTACTTAATTTTGTGTGAAAATAGTTTGTTTTTTACTTAAAAATGAGTCCACAGGTAGTACTTGGTTTTTAAGGTATATTTTCTTTACTAATAAAATATATTCATTTATTCGATTTGAGAGATTACATCGATGGTAATACATATTCAATATTGTTAAAAATACAAAGGATGAATCTAAGAACAAATTTACAACACCCAAGTTAATAGCGTAAAACGATAAAATGCCTACAAATGTGACAAAATAATAGTCACTGGAGTCCCCGTGATTTCAGTCTGTAACTTTGAGACCCTAGTCATTGATTGAATCTGAAATCGATCGAAGTTGATCTGCCGATCTGCAACCAAAAGAACATCGCAACAAGACGGAAAATCAAACACGCCGCACCGAGACGACGAACAACAATAACACCGCACTCAGAAGACGAATCAAGAAAAAAATATCAAATAAAAGGTAGATCTATGTGGTAACCACTTATTTATATAAAACACAGAAAAAAATATATATATAGATGGGTGATTTCAGGCCAAAATTTGACCTAAAACCACCCCTTTCCAGTAGGTGAGCAACAAAGAAGAGAATTGTAGTGAGAAAGTTGAGAGAAACAACTGGTTTTTAAGGTAATTATATACCTTAATAAAGTGCAAACCTTAATAAAGTATATTAAATGCTTTGTAACTGATGACCACTGGTAGAGAACATTTTTATCTTCTTTTTTTCGATAATTAAAAATATCATTGATATGTTGTCAAAAAAATATATCATTAATATGATCTATCTTGAGCATCACTATGAGACACTCTACTCATGCACCTTCTTTGAAGGGTTGTAGACACCACAAAATCATTTGCTACAAAAGCTAGATAAAAATACACCGAGAGATAGAGTTATTCTCCCACTTGCTTATAAAAAAAAAGAGTTACTCTCCCACTAGGGGAGAAGATAGACTTGGTTTACACTAAACAAGGCATATGCTCCAACAACAAATAAAGGGAAAACCGGTAAAGGGGAGGTACACAATCTAAAAGTCAAAACAAAGAGAACTGACCCATAACTAAAAATAGGACTAAAGTTGGACTGGGCTAGAGAATTGGAGTTCGGCTCAATGCAAGCCAAACCGAACTCTAGGATACAGAACCTCGGCATAGACTGCAGAGTGGAGGAGCGAAGACAGGCGTCGCAAGAAGGGACACGTGGAAAGCAGAGAACTAAGAGGCGAGCTAACCGCTAATAACCGATCTGCCAGGATAACTGCCGAGGAGATTGAAGGACTAGATAGAGGGCTCTAGGCCAGGAAGAGAGGGAGGACATTCGTTTTAGACTGGTTTTACTTTCTGTACTGGAGGAGATTTCCATGCTTGTAAGACCAAGTTATTCCAATATATATCATTCTATCTAAGAACAAAAGTAAAACCAGAAAACATGTACCAATCTCAGCAACACTCCTACAACCTGATATCCAGGCACCTAATCACTCCAAAAAAAAAACAAATCAGCTCAACATTTGGATTGCGGTCACCTTTGCACAAACATGCATGATAATAGTAGCACATGCACCCACCAAACAACACCAGCACACTTAAAGGCGTACGTCTCTGTATGGTATTGGACTGATCTGCTAGTTCTAGTTTTTCTTCCTGTCAGTAACCAGCTCTTGCTCAATCTTCAATATCATTAGAAGGATCATACTGTCGACTGCAAATTTAAATTGCAAGCAAAAGCTTCCTACGTTCTTCAAAACCGATGGTAGCCTTGAGAGCCAGGAGAGCACCAAGACCAAAACACCGAGCACAAATAAAGATCCAACTGTTTAAAGTAGAAGTCTAGAGCTCAAGGTATTTTCACAAGCACACAACCGAGATAAAACAGAATTCCAAGGAGACAAATAGTAATTCCACTCGACTAAGTACGATCACTGATGATGAGAAGCACCATGGAATCAGAGGTATTTTGGAAATAAAAGTTTTAGCTATGGGATATATTAGGAAATAGAGGGGTGCAAATAGTAATCTTTGTATACAATATAGAACTTAAAGTGTTGAATAAATAACTTGTGCCCCATGCTTCGTACAACCCCTCTCTACTCACTAGAACCCCATTTTTGGTGTGAAAAGACCAAAAGCCCTTACTGAAAATTGGTTTTTATTTTTTTTAAACATTAAGTACGGGGCCCACGCTTGATCGAATCTCGCTGCGCCAAACCAGTCAAAATTTACTCAGACACCCCAAATTATGTTTTGACTAGGTTCGACCAAGCGTGTGCCGATCAAAATCGATCAGCCGTGCGCCGAACCCTCTACACCGTCAAATCAACAGCTAAATTTTTGAATTCTCCCCAACGGTTATAGTTTTAACAGTTTCAATTGTTTTAAATCAATGGCTCACGTTCGGTCACACCTATTATAGATAAGTGCAACAAGTCATACAAACCGAAAAAGTCTAAAAGAACAATTTGTGCAATGAATAAATCGAATAGTTAAAAATCAGTTAAAATTAAACAACTAGTGTTAGCCATACTAGTGTTAGTAAAGAATAAATCGAATCGGTAAACATCAGTTAAAATTAAACAACTTATCAAAGAATAAATCGAATCGTTAAAAATCAGTTAAAATTAAACAACTCAGCATCTAGCAACAATCAAGGATGTTCGACCCTGTCAAGTGCGAACCGGTTCGACGCACGAATAGTCGAACCACACTTTAAAGGTTCGGCACACGCATGGCCGAACCGTACTTAATGTTCAAAAAAAATGTTTTAAATTTAGGGGTATTTTGGGAATAAAGGGTGGTATGGGGTGTCTAGTGAGTAGAGGAGGGGTTGTACGAAGCATGACTTGTGAGCCATTGTAAAAAAAAAACCTGAGCCCAAAATTCAAATTGCTCTTTTAAAGTTCTAAAGGAAGAAGGCACAATATTTTTGTGGGCTTTTTTTTGTACCACCTTCTTCACTTATACCCCCACATAATAGTGAAACCCCAAAATACTCTTAACAAAACGTACTTTTTTTTAAAAAATTTATATCAATTGTATATATGTTCATTGAACATATATACGACCCTAACATTTTGGCCATTGTATATATGTTTATGGACGTAAATACGATTGGTGTTATGGAAGACCAATCATATATACGTTTTGTGGGGGTATATACGATGCCTAAATATATAGGATCATATATATGTTCCACCAAATGTATATACGATGCCCTTCAATTTAGTTAACGGTTGTGATTTGATCAACAGTGTAGATATGGATAACTAAACACGTGTAATTACAAAAATGTGGTACAATAATAAATACGAAATACGTGTGAATCTATAATAATAAATACGATCGATACAATAATAAATACGAAACACGTGTGAATTGGCAAAACGATCGGTATAGGGATCCAACCATGAAGCAGACTCTGGTGATCGGTTATGAAGCAGACAGGAGGCAACAGACAGGTAGAAGAGATCCAAAAATCGGTTTTCGAGCAACCTACTCCGATTGTAATGAACCACAACCATTAAATCCGAAAAAAAATCAATGACCAAGACTCCCGTAGAAGAGACTTCTTACGGGACTACGGGCTCAAAATCCCAAATTCCTTCGTTTACTATTTTTTATTAATTTTTTTAATTTTTCATAGTCTCCAAAAAATCTTAAAAAAATTGCATAGCCTTATTTTGGTTTTGTTAGATTTTTAGTGGTGTTTTTATAATTTTTTGATTAGTTTTACTCTTTAACGAATTTTTAATAGCCTTTTTGTCGGTGCAATCTACACTATTGATCAACATTCTAAGTGTAATCCTAACCGTTAAAATTTAAAAAAAACAAAATTATGTATATATATATATATATATATATATATATATATATATATATATATATATATATATATATAAGTCATCGTATATATCCTTTAACCTAGATATATACGATGCCTATAAATATATCATATATACCACTTAAAAACGTATATACGATTGCAAATTGGGGCCAATCGTATATACGTTTTTAAGGTGTATATACGACACCTTCAATAATGCCAACGTATATATGTTCCAAAAACATATATACGATTGGTTTTTTTTTAAAAAAGGATTTGGCAGGGGTATTTTGGGATTATCATATATGTTTGGGGTATGGGGCAAGATGGTGGGGTTATGAAAAAAAGAACCCTTATTTTTGTACCCTCACTTGGGCCACATACCCCCACATAACTCAAAACATCCCATTTTCCCCTTAATTTTAACAATACCCACACATATTTTTTTTCATTCCGGATTTATGATTTTTGACAATACCCACGCATATAGTTAGTTGATTGATTGAGAAGACTATAAAATATCTCTAAACATAAATGAAATCTTATTAAAATTGTTATATTTTTATCAATCAAGTTATTCTTTAATTTTTTTAAAATCTCAAATATATTAAAATATAGATAAAAAACTTTTCAAGTCATCCCCTCTAAAAACTCCCTCCCAAACATATCCTTATGGTTGAAAAAAAAAAACATACCCTTATGATGTATGTAACAATACCTCATATATAACCATTTACTAGTGTCAAATTTGTCAAAAGAAAATATTATTAGTGTTATGGAGAAATCATACGCCTACTATTCACACCCCCCACTCTTTCAGCTAAACTGATTGGGCCTTCAACAGTCCAAGCCCATATCTACTCATCAAATGGCCTAGATTGCACCTCCACAATGAACGAACCAGATCAACACAATTAAATGCCTCCAAAGCCTATAAATACCACATTTATCATAAAGAGAGGAGACGATTAAATACTAATCATTTGCATTAACTCCACAGCTACTGACTTTAGCATCGGAGTGTTTGTGCAGGTACACCCAACCTCAGCTCGGAACGTCAACTCGGACGTAACTCTCTATTGATCAAAACCTCATTATCTACCAACTATCTTGGATATACTTTATCCTTAGATACGGTACAGAACAATTAGTATATTTTTTCTTGCCTTGAGCCCTCCAACAAAAGGGGCAGGGCACGCTGACCCTCTTAGTCAAAGAATCAATATTTTGTCAACTCAACCTCTAACAAATATACCCACCAAAAGAAGATGACACACCATATGAGGCAACTTGCAAGTAAGTCGAAGGTTGGCGACTTTATTCCTTAAAATTTAAACGCATTTTTTATATAATAGTAGCTAAATATTCAATAGCTTTGGATGAAATAGTTTGAATCTCTTTCAGCTTAACTAATGTTATGAATTCGAATAAACTTGAGAATAATAAGTGTTAAAATTTTTGAAAGAGAGTTTTCTTGCTCAATGTTGTTCTACCAATCAAATGATTAATCTCTACAATTACGCAAACCGGAGTTCAAACCAAAAACTAAGTTTAGATCAACTTGGGTTATATAAGTTTGGATCAACTCTATAATTTTTTAATCTCTATAGAATACCTACCTATTAATTAAGTTTAGATCGTACAAAAATATTTCATTAATATTTAGTCCTCAATTTGGTGATTATGGTAAACACGAGTATCCAAATTTACTAGTTCGTGTAGTTCTTCTCTCCTAATGAAATTTTTTGTTACATTCAAAATTCGAATTCAAGATCTTGGAGTGGGATCCAAACCCGGAGCAACCCTTATTGGTCAATCTATATACGTATGCATACAAGTTTCATTTTTGTCAAAAAGAAAAATTAATGGTGAGAAAAAACTCCACATGGCTTGTAACAATTTAGTCATTATGAGACTAGTATTCAATTAAGTACAGTCCAAATGTAAATGATAAATATAAATATTAGGCTAATAATAAATCGCGTTACACTATTACGTTTGGCTTCATTTGTCGGTTTGCAATCAAAGTTGAGAGGTTTAATTGAGTTCAACACCCCTCACACATAATGCACCTTAACTAACACCGCCTTTTAAAAAAAAATGAGTATCTTATACGAACAAATCCTTGAGTTGCCTAATACTATAATAAGCGGTAAAATTTTCTCTCAAAAATTTTAACATTATTGTATTCTTAATGTTAGATTCAAATTTAAGACTTAAGTCAAATTGAAATAGACTCTTATCATCTCATCTTGAGCCCTCTTGAGTACTAACACTACTTTTTCTTTTATGGAAACTTAGCTAACACCTAATCAGTAATCACCACCATCAATCATCATATTTTCATCATTAAAATTACATCTTCCAACTCTTTTTTAATTATTATGATAGTTATTAACTTATTATTATCAATGGCACTGCGACAACGAGGATGAGTTAAAATCGTTATACTTGCTCCTTTCTTTAGTTGGTGTTTGTGATTTGCTTCGTCTTTGCTTATTAAGATTATGATGATTTATAAACAACGCGAACAGAAAAGCAGAATTGTTTTGTGCATGTATCATGTATGTCTAAACTGTCCAAAGTAGAATTAAGTGCAATCACATCAAGTGAAACAAAAATGTGTTAATATTAAATGTAATCACAATTTACAATTTATATCATATATTTGTACCCAAAAAAAGTTCTCCATCTTCTTATTCTTTTGTTCACCCATTAAATCCTTCACAATTTTATTCTTCCTGGTAAAAAACTAGGTTACATCTCCAAAATGAAACTCTAATTTATTTCTTTTACAACAAATTAGAGACTTGTTGCCTTCAAATTAAATTGGAAAAGTAAAGAAAATATGTTTTGATACCGGTGTGTAGTATCTACAGGTGTAGTATGTTAGACATTTAACACCAGTTTTTTTTACTCATTAAAAATTCCTTTTAACAACTACAATAACAGACTATGGATTCGACTTTTAACAATCGATATTCATTAAAATTAAATTTTGCAATTAAATGGAAGTTTTCAGTTTTTGCGCCTACATTTAGCATCGGTTGTTTACTCAACTGATGTTAAAAGTAATCTGTCAGACATTTAGCATCAGTTGTCTAAACAATCGATGTTAAATGTGTATTTGTTCAGACTTTTGATATCAGTTGTTAAACAACCGATGTTAAATAGGTGGGATTATCTAATTGATAGTTTAGGTGGGATTTCATGAGCAAATACATAATAGATAACTAACTAAAAAAAGAAGGAATGTAGTGGAACTCAAAAGAATTTATATATTTCATCGTATTCCATCACATCCACTAATTTTCTTCCCCCAATTTGGGGGTATAGGATGGAATGACTCACCTTAATTAAATTATTACATATTTACTGCACTTCTTGGCTCCCATTAAGTTAGTATATACACAAATATATTTTATACTCAAAGTTAGAATATATAGAACCGAATGAACACTAAGCAACAGAGGTATCAATAGCCAAGGTTAAAAGCATTATTGGTGTATTTAGGGTAGTTCAATTTTGTCATGGCCACTTTTTTTTGATTATTTGTATATTTTTCTCAAAAATTAATATAAAAAACTGCATTAAGCAATATTGGAACTCTAGACATTAAAATTGACATAGGGAATTTTGACCACTAAACCAAACAAACTATTATTAACACACAATTAATTTTGTTTTATATATTTGTTACTATTTTGCCCCCTCCAATTTTTTTGGCAAGATCCGCCACTGTATTTACCCCTCTTACTCATATTTACCTCACTGCTTATATTTTATTTTTGCTACAACATACTTCTCATTCTCATTTCTTTTGTTCTGCTAATGTCCATGTTGTTTTTCTCTAAAATTAAAAAGTGTCTGACGCAACTTACAAAAACTTGTGAAAAAAATATACGTAAAAAAAATTCTATCCAAAAAACTATGATTTGTTAAAAAAATTATTTACTTGATAGTTTCATGATTAATTTTGTTAAAATATTTAATTTACATGATAATTTGATGATTAATTTTTAATGAATATTATTTTATACTCTATTATCAAATGATGAAAATAACATATTAGTAAAATGAAATATATTGATGGTCAAATAATAGACACTTTCGTAGTTAGAAAGAAATAAAAAACATGTAATGAACACATGCAAGCTCTTGCTCCTACATCAAGGGAGAAAAAAATCTTAACAGCTAAGAGATCATCATGTGTTTTATATAATGAAGAAGAAAAAATGCTCACCTTATTACACCTATATAATTCTCTCCCCATATGCAAATAATGTTCTGAGTATTGTTAAATGTGGAAATTTAAATTTAAATAAAAAACAATTTGACCTAGTGAAAATAAATTAATATGTGAAAAATAGTAACAATGTTCATCAAAACATATATATATATATATATATATATATATTTAGTGTCTGAATTTTTATTTTTCATTTATTTAACTTTCTATTACATGTTTGATAAGTTTGTAATGAGTTGGCAGATAGACTGTTCCAAGTTGGCATTTTATTAATCAGGTGGATCAATCGGTTTGTTGAATTCTTGAGTGGGGTACAAAGAGGTTATTCGTAAATGTATTATTTTATATAGAATAAAATAGAATATAGAATAGATATAGATATAGATATATAGATATAAATTCTAACATAGCAAATAAAAGTGCAACGTACTATATACCTTTTAGTTAAAACAACCGCTACATCTCCATGTAACTACATAAGACATGAAACTAAACATGTATAATCCATATCACAGAGGTAGATCCTGAACTCTATTTGTTCTATTGCATCGAGACAACAACATATACATCCTACGGCATTGAAGCCTGCATGATAGCATTAACATTGGTAAGTAACTATTACAGATGGAGAATTATTTAAATCAATCGTATTTAAGATATCATGTCATCTTCAAATGGACATGGCCTTTTCATCACAAGAGTAATCTAGTCATTGTTGCTAAGGTCCACAACTTCTATGTCATTATCAGCAACAGTTTTCTCTCCTTCTACTCCTTGTAACTTGTCCATTAGGTCCTAGTAGTTGAAAACAAAAAAAAAATATATTAGAGCCATCCCAATTTGGTAGACAATCAAATGTATAAGTTTGCACATTAAAAAATAGTCACAAATGTGCAATCACAGATCACACCTAAGACACAATAATGACATCTCTCTTCTATGGCTCAATATCATTGACATTGACATCAATTTCAGCTTGATTAGGAATAATAACTGCATTAGTTTTCTCTCTGAACTTGCTAAGGATGTCGACATCATCCCCGTCGACACCACGCACACGGAATGTCCTTTCAAAGCGAGACTCTTGACATCCATCACACTGGAAATTGAACAGGAATGATTTCCCATAGAAAGGAATAAAGTTAATATGGAAACCACATAAAGAACCATGCATTTGTCACGTCAAATAGTCTATGGCATACTCAAATGTTGTAATTTATTTTTCTAATAAATATTTCAAAAGTGGGAATAATTTATTTTAAAGTAAATATATATATATATATATATATATATATATATATATATATATATATATATATATATATATATATATATATATATGTTCCTATATTTTAAACTGTTGAAACGTTTCTATATCTATATATCTAAATTACTCATTACTAGCTTGTTGTCATACATATGCGTTTCAACATATAAATGAATTCCTTAATTATTAGCTTTTTGAAACATTGATATTTTCATAAAAGTATTCGGTTATCGTTTGATTTTATTTTAATAACACTTTGCTATCAAGTTTACATTTATATTTTATAACAGATATATTATTGTAAGCTTACGGTGCAATATGAGGAAGCTTTTGTTTTGAAACGTTAAGATGATAAATGGATGTTATCACTTGTTTCCGTTTTATCATTATTTATGTGTGTAATTGTTATATTATTAGTCCGTTGAAATCAGTCTGTTGGATTACATGTGTAACAGATATATTTTATTGAACTATGAGTTTGTATAGAGAAAAAATGAAAAAGTCTTGGAACATATAGAGTGATATACGATGCATGAGTTTTAACAGATTAAAAAAAATTACTTTCTCTCTTCAAAAGATATAATCACAGGTTCATCTCCCGTCCAAGTAACATCTTCATTCTTGCTAGTTTCGATTCCTCTTTCGTTACTTGCGATTGAGACGGACCGGTTGTATCTCGGGAATTTCTTATTGTAGAGGCGGATAAATTCTTGAGACAAGTCATCGACGCCTCGGTTATTTTTTCCTAACGTGTTATGTGTTCGCAGGTACTTTAGTTGTTGCTGTCTTGTTGCGCATTTTACTACAATCTGAAGAATTTATTATTAGGATAATAGGAGTGTTTATATTGTAACTACAGTTAGTTAGATATCAATGTATAGTTAAGTGTATAGTTACTTTTCAGTAGTATACTTAGTTAGGCTGGTTAACTTTCTGTTACAGTTTGTTATCCTTGTATATAAGCTGAGGCTTTATTCTTTGTACAGTAACATTATTCATTTCATCATCAATATGAAATCAGAGTTTATTTTGGGTTGTTGTTTGGATACCAAGATGGTATCAGAGCACAAGCTCTGATTCATCGTTCGTTTCGTTCCTCTTTCAACATTCAACATTCCTCTTTCAATTCACCTTGATTTTTGTTTTCTTTCACCAAATTTCTGCTTCTGTTCTTCAATTTTGCTGGTGAAATCGCTCAATTTCATCATTTCATCGCTGAATTTCATCATTTCATTCTTCAATTTTAATTTCACATCTTCAGATCAGTTCAATTTCGCACGATGACTCAGAGTTCAGAATCCTATTCCGATTTTGCCACAAACAATGGCAATCCCTACTACCTTCACCCTAGCGAAACGCCTGCGCTTACTCTCGTCTCTCCTGCACTTGAAAGCACGAAGAACTTTCAGCCATGGATTCGTTCCATGCGCATCGGTTTGATCTCGAAGAACAAGATTTGGTTCGTTGATGGAACGTTCAGTACTCCGACAAAGTCTGATCCACTTTATAACCAATGGACTCGCTGCAACAGTATGGTTCTCTCGTGGATTCAACACTCTGGCTCTCTCCATCGTGCGAGAAATCAATTGCGCGATTTCCGACAAAGCTTCCGATGCGTGGAAGGATCTGCACGAACGTTTCGATCAAGGTGATATGTTTCGTATTGCTGATCTTCAAGAGGACATTTGTCGTCTCTCTCAAGTGGATCATTGCTATTTTACCCACGGTTTTCCTCCCGGCTATCAGACTAAGAATGCTAGCAGCACATCTAATTCCACCACTGCTGCTAACAATTCAAGCACTAACATTGAGGATGATAAATCTGCTGCACCTGAATCTAAAGCCAGCATCTCTCTGTCCAGTGAGCAATATCAAGGATTGCTCGAGTTACTTCAAGCTTCAAAGCTACAAGCTAGTTCTGGATCTCATTCTGCCAATACAACTCTTGTTCTGTATCATTCAGCAAACACTGTGACTGCTCATAATCTGAATTCTGGTGATACTTCTGGTAAAGTCTATATCTATAACAAAGAATTAGATATGTGGATAGTAGACACAGGAGCCACCGACCACATTACTCACAATTTGAACCTTTTATCTAATTGTTTCTCTATCAAACCTATCCACATTAGTTTACCAAATAATACCACTGCTATTGCTACTTTGGTGGCAAAGGTCTATTTTTCAAATGGTTTATGCTTGCATAATGTTTTATATGTTCCAAATTTTCATGCCAATTTAATGTCAGGACCTCAACTTGCTAAGACTAGCAAATGTTCTGCTTATTTTGACATTTCTGCTTTGTCCATTATGCAGGCAGATACAAGAAAAATTATTGGTATAGCTAGTCTCATTCATGGCCTCTACCGGATTAGCCTCCCAGTAGCTAAGTATAACTTTGCTGTTAGTGATTGTTCATCCACATCTACTACTAGTTGTAACACTGTTACTGAGTGTACACCTATTGAATCCACAAATACTTCCACATCCACACACACCATACCTTCTATTAGTAATACTTACACACATACCACTTCTGCAACACCTATTACACCTGCACCATGTAATAATGATTCCATATTGAATAAAAATGACAGTTCTTCTATATGTTCTGATTCTACTTTGTGGCATATGAGATTAGGACATATCCCTTTAAATAGGCATAAGTGTATGTCAAGACAATTCCCTTTTATTCAGTTTCAAGATCATAAGTCACCTTGTGATGTTTGTCACTTAGCTAAACAACGAAAATTACCTTATCCTTTGAGCATGACCAAAACTACCCAACCCTTTGATCTTTTGCATGCTGACATATGGGGCCCTTACTCCCATACATCCATCTTAGGCCATAAATATTTCCTTACTCTAGTTGATGACTTTTCTAGGTTCACTTGGGTTATTCTTATGAAAACCAAAGCTGAAACCCGTCCTCATCTAACTAGATTCATTTCATACATTGAAACCCAATTCAATGCCAAATTAAAGTGCCTAAGAAGTGATAATGGCCCAGAATTTCTTATGACTGACCTTTTCTCATCCAAGGGAATCCTCCACCAAAAATCTTGTGTTGAAACACCCCAACAAAATGGCACTGTTGAACGTAAACACCAACATATCCTCAATGTAGCACGAGCTCTTTCCTTTCAAGCCAACTTACCCCTTAATCTTTGGAACTTTGCCATACAACATTCTGTTCATCTCATTAATAGGATTCCCACACCTCTTCTTGATGATAAAACTCCACATCAAGTCCTTTACAATCAACCTCCCACATTCCTTCACCTCAAAGTCTTTGGGTGTCTTGCTTATGCATCCACACTACATGCCGATAGGACTAAATTTGATCCTCGTGCTCGCAAAACAGTTTTCATTGGTTATACTGATGGTGTTAAGGGTTTTCTACTCTATGATCTTCACTCTCATCAACTTCTCACTTCTAGAAATGTCATATTTTATGAGAGTCATTTTCCCTTCCAATTAACAACTCCTTCAAAACCCCCTGATCCTACTCCAATTTCCACACCATCTGTGTCACCTATGGTTTTTGATACACCTGACACTGTACCACTTTCAGCACCTGTCAATGACAGTTTTCTGCCTCATGCCAATTCCCCTATGCCTCCTCCACCTATAATACCTTCTCCACCTACAAACAGCCAAGCCACTGCTTCCTCACCTTCCACTACTATATCTTTACCTACCACGAATAGCCAACCCACTAGGCAATCTCTAAGAACAAAGTCTAAACCTAGATACTTGGAGGACTACCATTGCAATTTGACTAGCTGTACAAATAATTTTTCAGGTATTTCCAATTCTTCTCTTTATCCGCTTTCCTCTGTTTTATCTTATGATAATTGTTCTCCATCCTATCAAAAATTTTGCTCTTCTATTACAATCAATTTTGAGCCTTCTACTTATCACCAAGCTGCCAAACAAGAGTGTTGGCAGCATGCTATGCAGAATGAGCTTCAAGCTTTGGACTTGAATAAAACTTGGTCTATTGTTGAATTACCCACTGGTAAGACACCCATTGGTTGCAAATGGGTGTACAAAATCAAATATAATGCTGATGGCACTATTGAAAGGTACAAGGCTCGCCTTGTTGCCAAAGGATACACCCAAATGGAGGGTGTAGATTATTTTGAAACTTTTAGCCCTGTGGCAAAGCTCACCACTGTGAGAGTATTGTTGGCTCTAGCTGCTGTCAATGGCTGGTTTCTAGAGCAGTTGGATGTGAACAACGCGTTCCTCCTTGGTGATCTCCATGAGGAAGTGTATATGTCTTTGCCTCAAGGTTTTTCTGCTCCTAATACTTCATTCTCTAGTCATGTTTGCAGACTTCACAAGTCCTTATATGGACTCAAACAAGCAAGTAGACAATGGAACCAGAAACTTACTGCCACTCTCATTTCTCTTGGCTATGTTCGATCTCAAGTCGATCACTCTCTTTTACAAAGACTACTGACAACATCATCACCATTTTGCTTGTTTATGTTGATGATGTAGTGCTTGCAGGTAATTCTATGGAAGAAATCTGCTCGGTTAAGCAGCTACTGCACTCCAAGTTTAAAATTAAAGACCTCGGGCCCTTGCAATTTTTTCTAGGCCTGGAAATTGCTCGCTCCAAACAGGGCATTATACTCAATCAAAGGAAGTATACTCTTGATTTGTTGCAGGACAGTGGTAATTTGGCCACCAAACCTGCTGCCACACCTTATGATCCTTCTACAAAACTCACGGTCACAGATTCTACTCCTCTGGAGGATGAGTCATCTTATAGAAGGTTAATTGGGCGCCTTCTCTACCTTACAACTACTCGTCCAGATATCTCCTATGCTGTGCAACAATTGAGTCAGTTTGTTGCCAAACCTATGGTCTCCCATTATAAGGCAGCAATCAGAGTTCTTCGCTATCTCAAGTCTGCACCAGCTCAAGGCTTGTATTTCTCAGCATCTACCTCACTGCAATTATCTGGATTTGCAGACTCTGATTGGGCTTGTTGCCCGGATACTCGCAAGTCTATCACTCGCTATTGTGTGTTTCTTGGTACATCTCTTATCTCTTGGAAATCCAAGAAGCGAGAACACGCGCTCGTTCTTCATCGAGGCGTAATATCGTGCTCGGCCGCCTTACTTGTGAAGTTCGGTGGCTCCACTACTTCTTCGGGCCGATCTACACTTCAAACCCAAAGAAGTCCATCGCTCTCTATTGTGACAACAAATCGCCATATACCTTGCCCACAATCCTAGTTTTTCACGAACGCATTTAAGCATATTGAAATAGTGTCATGTCATTCGTGAGAAAATCCAAAGAAGGTCTCATTCACCTACCGCCTGCTCCTTCCTCTCTTCAGTTGTGCGGATGTGTTCACCAAGCCCTTGCACGCTCCTTCCTTCACACCTTTCCTCACCAAGTTGGCCTATGCAATCTCCATAGTCCACTTGAGAGGGGATATTAGGATAATAGGAGTGTTTATATTGTAACTTCTGATTAGTTAGATATCAATGTATAGTTAAGTGTATAGTTACTTTTCAAAGAGTATACTTAGTTAAATTTGGTTAACTTTCTCACATATGATTTGTTATCCTTGTATATAAGTTTGAGGCTTTATTCTTTGTACAGTAACATTATTCATTTCATCATCAATATGAAATCAGAGTTTATTTTGGGTTGTTGTTTGGATACCAAGATTTATCTCTATGGCTGACGCAACCAACAACAACAACCTATGCTACCTAGTCAAGCCCATTGGAGGATAGAAGAAATCGGATATTTACCTCTTGGTGCATTATCTTCCTCATCTTGGTTTGTAATAATTTTTGAACCCCACAATATTTGTGTTAGCTTTCTTGATATCGCGAATATGAGTTGTGATCGAGAGAGATAAGCTTGGAGTCCAAATAAGTACCATGAACTGAAAATATCTACTCATATAGATTTTAATGTGATGTGATTGTATGATTTTCGTTGCATACAATTATATGATATATTCTTACTAGTGATATATTTAGAAAAATATTCATATGATTATCATGAAGTTGTGATAATATATTAGTAAAAATTTCATAATTTATTGTGAAGCTTTGGTATGCAAATAAGTTGTTCCAAATTGTGATCTTGTTGGAAATTACAAGTTGTTATGATTTTATTTGAAAATTATAAAACAACTTAAGAAAGGATTATATGAAAAGTATAAGCATCATTTTTTGTCCTTAATGCGTTAGAAATATTTTGTTAATATTTCAAAATAGTCTTTGAACTTTTTCATGTTTATATCTGAAGTTGTGTGCTTTTAACAACCTTTATATTGTTCTGAACTTTTGGTCTCTTTGGTGACGACTAAAAATGAAACAAAATTAGAGGCATGCTTTGGATATGTAATTGATTTTCTATAAAAAAATTTGGAATTATTGAAGTTGAGTTTCATCTTCAAATAAATGTGTAAAATGATTAAATTGTGTTGTATTGGAGATGATACATTGATTGTATTGAATTGTCCAATGTGCCAAACAATTTGTGGAATGTGGGGGCTATATATATGTGACTTCTCTTGATTACTATTGCAAACATGCTCTGTAAGCTCTTTTATGAATCATGACTCTATGTGTTGTCAAGTTTTATGAGAAATTGCATTATAATATACAAGAGATTTAGTTGTATATTTATTGTAGATAATTTTTGTTAAGACCCATACAATTGATAGATGTGATTATTGGGATTCTTGGTATCTTTGTTTTTCACCTTTTGTTGGATTAATAAAGATCATAAAAGTGTCTTCTTTTAGAGGAAGAAAATTTTGATTCCCTATAAGAAAGAAAATGATATCAAAGTGATTTAATCTAATATCTTTTAGAATCAAAATGTCGTTGATAATTATCACATATGAGAATTTTGTTTTGGATATATGTGATATCCATATATTTTGAGATATTTGAACTTATAAGTCTAATCTTTTGAAAGATTAGTTTTGCGAAGAAATATCACATTTCTCGTAATTTTGGACTATATTTGAATGTATGAGACATCATTAACATACTTGTGAAATTCTATAAATATTTTATGGAATTGTTGTCGCTTAGAAATCATCTAAGCAGACCTGCACGTATAAGTATGTTTTGAAAGTGATGTGGCTTGGAATTATCCAAGCATTTATAAACAATTATCTATAGAGGCATCATTGGGTATATTATTATATATAGTGAATATCCATGATACTATGATGATAGCCAAGTTTGATTCACAAGAGAATAAATCTAAAAATGGATTTATTTATGAATGGTTGTCACTTAGAAATTATCTAAGTAGACTTGTATAATTACCTTATAGAGATTAAGGTTATTGCTCAAAGATTGGTGATATATGGATTGAGTTTATTACTCAAGACTTTATGATATATGAAATTGATTGACTAAGAGACGTCTTGGTCAAAATTGTGTAAAGTAGCTACTGATAAACGAGAGGATTATATTCTTAATTTATGTGAAATCAGAAGTGATTCTAATCAATCTTCTGAAACATCGAGGGGAATGGGACTTAAGCCAATTTAAATTAAGAAGTGATGGTAACCCAACCTTTGTGATTGGAGATCCCATGAATAAGGTTCAATGTGGTAAAAACAAGTCACTTCTTGATATTTGCTAGCACTGAAAAATTAATTCACGTAATTAATTTTATTATTGTCCCTTCCTATGGTGTTATGATTTTATTGTGATAGTGCTAGACTGCAGGGTTAAAAGGTTAAGCTTAAAGCTTTTAATGATTTTCATAGCCCTTATGGGTGGTGTATGACTTGCAGCATACACTTGATGAAATCACCTATATGAGTGTCAAGTGGGGCCGCTTGCATGAGATCCTGGCGAGGTCTCTAGAGCACTCATGAATACCGAGCACGCGCACGGCCTAGTAGCGCACCACCGCGAAAACAGCAAGAATTGTGGGGGTGTAATGTGATAGTAAAACCTCTAACATATAATATGTGTCTTGGGTTCCATAGCTTGCTAAACCAATTCACTGTATGTTAAGTTTTATCTGTCTAGGACTGGTTCCATAGCTTGCTATACAGATCCGATGCATTACATCTATGATGTTAACCCAGGAAATTTCTTTTATTTATTTCTTTCCCAACTTTTGAAATATGTGGGGGATTGTTGTAATTTATTTTTCTAATAAATATTTCAAAAGTGGGAATAATTTATTTTAAAGTAAATATATATATATATATATATATATATATATATATATATATATATATATATATATATATATATGTTCCTATATTTTAAACTGTTGAAACGTTTCTATATCTATATATCTAAATTACTCATTACTAGCTTGTTGTCATACATACGTTTCAACATATAAATGAATTCCTTAATTATTAGCTTTTTGAAACATTGATATTTTCATAAAAGTATTCGGTTATCGTTTGATTTTATTTTAATAACACTTTGCTATCAAGTTTACATTTATATTTTATAACAGATATATTATTGTAAGCTTACGGTGCAATATGAGGAAGCTTTTGTTTTGAAACGTTAAGATGATAAATGGATGTTATCACTTGTTTCCGTTTTATCATTATTTATGTGTGTAATTGTTATATTATTAGTCCGTTGAAATCAGTCTGTTGGATTACATGTGTAACAGATATATTTTATTGAACTATGAGTTTGTATAGAGAAAAAATGAAAAAGTCTTGGAACATATAGAGTGATATACGATGCATGAGTTTTAACAGATTAAAAAAAATTACTTTCTCTCTTCAAAAGATATAATCCTGGGTTCATCTCCTGTCCGAAGTAACATCTTCATTCTTGCTAGTTCTGATTCCTCTTTCGTTACTTGCGATTGAGACGGACCGGTTGTATCTCGGGGAATTTGCGCTGTAGAGGCGGATAAATTCTTCAGGACAAGTCATCAGACGCCTCCGGTTATTTTTTCCTAACGTGTTATGTGTTCGCAGGTACTTTAGTTGTTGCTGTCTTGTTGCGCATTTTACTACATCAAATAACAGATTTGGGTTATTATGATAATGTTAACAATATTGTTAAAAGAGACAACAAATTCACATAAGCAATCAACATATACAGAAGCATACAATACACATTTAGAAGCACATTTGTTTGTGACCATATACAAATGACTCAACACTACAATAGGTTTGTTTCGAAATTTATAATTCTAAAAACTGATTTCGTGATAAATTTATAATTATACGGTGACTAATATAAAGTAGAAGATATCAAGATATTATGTAAATTAATAGATGATAGTGTGAAAGTGGGAATAAACAGTGCATAGTATTTGGTCCATGTGTGTGGTCATATAAAAAAAGTTCATTCTAATTGTATTAGAATCACACAGGGATACCATACTTGATTAGTCCTATTATAAGTTCATTTTACTTACATCAGTAAATATTTTTATTAGTTTTGATACATGATACAATTATCAATCTATTAAATATGGGCTACCTTGATCATCAGCTTTGAAGGATACATGAACTTTGTAAGGTGAGCCTACCTTTTACGCGGCTCTTATTGTAAATAAACATTATATGGATACATCTTAAAATAGATACCACACGGCTCTAATCAGCAATACCTTGATATTCTTCCAGCTTGGCAAAAGTGACTACAATGACAGCATTACGCTTAGTGCCAGCAATAAGGAAGGAGGTAAGTTGATCCGCCAGTGCCCCAAAGAGGGTGATGTTAAATTGATGCCTATGTTGAGGATACATAGCAGAACATGTGACAGGTAAGTGCATTGTGATAGACAAATGATGTATGTGTTTAATTAATTTTTAAAGATATTATATTATATATTATACAGTTTAATAATAGGCTAAACAACATTTAGATAATTGGTATTACCCTCTGTTTTATATAGTTCAATACTCATCAGAGTCAACCTCACACTGCTCTTCACATATGGGCGCTGTTGACCCACTCCAGTGAGTATCCCTATTACATCTGGTTAACATAGGTAGATAAATCATATAATAATGTATTGGAGTAAATAACATCGAGAACATAGATTTTGAAATCTATTATTTTACATGTATTTGATTATAAAATTACATACGAAATAAGTAATTGTTGTCAAATGTTGGTAGCCAAATAGTATCAGGGGGAGTGAAAGTGTATCGACGCCAGTGGCGAGCAGAAGCAAGGTTATTAGATACCTCCGAGGGATGATATTTATTTCAGTTCTCCTAAATAATTGTTCCTCTTTTGAAGTATAACTTCCATGCATGAGACGTTGATCAATATTCACTTACATTTGCAGAAACAACCAAATTCAACATGTAGTAGCAAGCACCTTTACAGAGGTCGATTTCATACCTATAAAACAGAGATATCTTAAGGATAGAAGTTATCTTTGTACCCTGTATGAACACAAAAAACAGACAATTAAACTTCCAAAACATGAAAACATGTTGTGTTAGTATATATTGGGATGTAACTAAATTAAATAGATGATCATCATACAACCTGAGAATCCACAAAAATCATTTCAATAGAATGGAGCCTTGGTTGGACTCAAGATTAGCAACACGCTAAATATCGACAACACACACATGTAGTCACCAGTTATTTTTGGCACAAATTATGATTGACAGTCGAAATAATGTTGGATTAAAAAACCCAGGCAAATATGGATTTGATTCACAAAATATGTGTAAACATGATCATGTATTTGGACCCAATAATGTATTGGAAGGGTGGTGAAATTAGGAGCTGTATCCAAACAATCCCAATTAGGAATAGAGAATTACTTGGGAATAAAAATATACTATAGTTATAAATGTGTGTTAATCTATTTAATTAGAATTAGAATTTGAATTTTGAAATTGGAAATATAAGAAATTCAAATTCAAATTTTCGAATTGCATTAGGTTATTATTTTTAGCATTTAATCATAGAATTTATTAAGATTTTGATTACCATACATGCAATTATTGCTGGTCTAGTAACAGTTATAGAAATTTTATTTTTTGTTTTATTTTTGATTTATTTTTGTAAAGAATATAGTTAATTTCATTGAACCAATAGAAAAATGACACATTAGAATTTTAATGCTGACATGGGTGAAATATTGCTAGGTGGACCAATAGGAGGGCTACAAAATGATGACTGGTCAAAGAGATTATTCGTGAATGTATTATATATAGATAGATTTTATAATAATACTTTTTTTGAGAAAATTATATGTCAAAAGTTGATGTAGGTCAATATTTTAAATAAACAGAAAAATATAAGAAACTTTATGATTTAACACAAAGTAGAAATTTAATATAATAATAGTAGTAAGAAAAAATTTATTTATATTTATTTAAGCAGTCTAGTCTGGTAGACCTAGAAGTATTTTTCAATAGCCTGTAGACTGACATTTTTGACTAAACTTTTAAAATAGCCTTGATCTTACCTATTTTAAAAAAAGTCTAGTCGGGTCTAGACCTGATGTAGACTGAGCCATAGGTCCCTGTAGGTCGGTCTGGCCTACTCCCACCCCTAGAATGACCCTTGCAATTTACTTTAAAAAAAAGTAACAATTTAGTTCTTCAAATTTATCGGCAATGAGTGCAATTTAGTCCTCTGATTTAGTCTAAGTAGCATGTAAGTCACAAAAGTATAAAGTGTGACACGCCAACATCGTTAAAGCTATTAAATAACACACTACAAAAAACACGGTCATTAGCGAGAGAATTTTCGGTCGCTAACATGCCCAATTCCGTCGCTAATTGCCATTAGCGAGGACCGGTCGATCGCTAATTCCTCCTCGCTAATGGAAATTAGCGAGAGAAATGTGTTGTTAAAGTCGCTAATTAGCGAGGGACATCCCGCTAATCGCCGACAATACGCTTCCTAGTCCGATTGGCACGCTTATCAATCTGAATTATTATTATTATTATTATTATTATTATTATTATTATTATTATTATTATTAGTAGTAGTATTAGTAGTATTATTACTGTTGTTATTATTATTATTATTATTATTATTATTATTGTTGTTGTTATTATTATTATTATTATTATTATTATTATTATTATTATTATTATTTTGAGAGAGGAGTGAGAGTGGTGGTTGTGTGATGGTGGTGGTGGTGGTGGTGTCGTAAAGAGAGAAGAAGAAGGAGAAGAGTAAGGGAGAAAAAGAGTGAGATGTATGTGGTGGTGGTGGTGGTTGTGTGGTGGTGGTCGAGAGAGAGAAGGAGAGGGGAGAAAAGAGAGTGGTGGTGGTGGTGGTGGTGGTGGAAGAAAGAGAGTGAGAGAAAGAGGTATGTGGTTGTGGTGGTGTGGTGGTGGTGTGGAAGAAAGAGAGTGAGAGAGAGAGAGAGAGAGGTTGTGGTTGTGTGGTTGAGGAGAGAAAGAGGAGTGAGAGTGGTTGTGGTGTGGTGGGGGCGTGGTGGTGGTGGTGGTGGTGGTTGTGTGGTGGTGGGTTAGAGTTTGTAGGAGAGAGAAGAATGAGGGTGTTGTAAGTGAAAAATAAGAGTGAGTGTGTGGTGGTGGTGGGTTGTGTGGTGGTGGGTTAGAGTTTGTAGGTGAGAGAGAGAGAGAGTAGAGGAAGAGGAAGAGGAAGAGGAAGAGAAGAGAAGAGGAGTGAGGGTTAAAAGTGAAAGAATGAGAGAAGAGTGAGAGAATCAGATATTTGGTAAAAAAATAACTGAACATTAGCGAGGGACGTGCCAATTCCGTCGCTAACTGTCACTCTGGCGTAGTCAGAGCAGTCTGCAACAGTCAAATCAGCCAGGACGTTCAGACATTAGCGAGGGACTTGAAATTCTGTCGCTAATTCCCTCGCTAATGGTCACATTAGCGAAGGACTTGCAGTTCCGTCGCTAATCCTCGTTTTTTGCGAGGGACAAAATTTCCCTCGCTAATTCCGTCATTAATCCTCGTTTTTTTTGTAGTGAGAGTGGATGGCAGATGGACTAAACTGAATAAAGTTTGAAAATATTTGGAGGGTTTTGGAGGAGATCCAAAAATGAACTAAGAGAGGGGTTTAGGAGGGTTTAGGGAATCATTTTTCTCCTCATCACTAACAAATTTACACTATTAGTCTTATTCCCTCCCCTCTCCTCCCCTCCAAACACACCCTAAGAATATTTTTTACACACTTTAGTTCTATACACCTCAATTTCAATTACTCATTTACTTCTACACCTCAATTTCAAGAATTTTCTTTGCAACATGTTAACTAATTAGGTCTGCCACTTGATTAATTCAATCGACCTATCAAGTTTATACGATCTAACGCCACCCCCAAAAAAACTTGATTTGATATTAAGTTGTTCTTAACTTGATAAAATATTATGCTTGAGTGACTTGGTGGAGATGTTAACTACTTGGCTTTAAGACTTCACATATATGATTTGCACATCATTCTTTGCTATACACTTTCTTATGTAGTGGTATTGAGCATAATATGCCTACGTACGATCATGAAATACTAGGTTCTTTGCGAGAGCAATAATTGACTTGCTAGAAATAACTTCATAAGCATTTTCTTCCTTTCTCACCGTCTACCAAAGACCTTTTAAGGTTGATTAAACATTTTCCATTGTCATGCACAGCGAACCTTAATGAAAAGATTTATGTAAGAGGCTTTATATTCTCTTGTTGCCAACTAGAGTGTGCCGTTTTTGTAATGTGTACCATCTATTATATAAGCTTGTGCACATTCCAACCTTGTGTAGGTAGACATCCACATCCACATATAATAAATAATAAATTGACTATAAAAGTGGGAAAAAAAGTGTAGGCATGCTTTTTAGAGCACATCCAAATGCATAAAATATAGTTTTGTATTTTTGTTTTTGAGGGAACTATAGGTTTTGTGTTGTACAATATCGTTTAAGTAACATTAATTAGTAATTATAAGCATGATGTGATACAAGTGATAGATATTTAAGTCCTTTAACTATTTGGTCTTGGATTCAATCCCTGACTGGTGCGTATAAAATTTATTTGTTAGGAGATGTCAATCCCTGAAAATATCTGATATATAGTTTGAAGGATTAATCTCCACAATCGCCTTAGAGCATCATTATGAGTAATGGACCTCGCTAGTTCCAAGTCATTAAAATTTCTCTCTCCAATTTGAAGTCATCACAAACATGCACATGGTGGGTTGAAGTTACATTACTTGTTTAGGTCAAAAGGTCCCCAAAAGGGCCAAAATACCTTTTCCATTGCCTCTCACCACCTCAGGGAATAATTGTGAAGAACGTAATACTCAAATAAAGGTGTTCAACCACAAAAAGCACATGTATTCATTTAAATGAATAAAAACATAAGAATCTTTCAACCAACAGCCACTACCCTCACAACAATATGCACCTCCATTATCATAAAAGTCTATCATATCAGTTCTATAAAAATTAAAAACACAATAATATAAATTTTGTTTTATAACGTTTCATAAATTTAAAATTATGAAATAGATTCTCCTATCATAAATTGAATATCTCAAGATTTCTCGGTGCACAGAGAACTAAGACGGGGGATCCACTACTCCATTTTTTTTAATTGACCCTGAACTTGAAAGTTTTTTTTTTTTTTTACAAACTGAAACTTGAAAGTATAAGTATTATAACTTTTTTTGGCCAATATTATCATAACACTTTTTTTTTTGGTCCAAATCATAACACTTGTAAGGTGTGGAAAAGGTAGCACGTGCTACCCCCACCTCATGGGGCATATGGGATATGGCTAATTCAAAACCTTCTTTTCTTACCTAAATTATGCAGCCTTTTGTTACCTTATCTTTTTTTTTTGTCAAACCTTTTGTTACCTTATCAATTAGTATAATAAGCAAGTTATTCATCAAGCATACAATGCAAATTAAGCAGGGTTTTGAGTAGACAGGTGATTTGGGATTTCAAAATTTATTTTTAAAATTAAATAGTTCTTCTTTTTTGGTACAAAAAGTTGAATAATTCTATTTAGGAAAAATAGGATATTCAAATTATGTGCAGAAAAATTAACTATTAATATTAACACATTTGCTATTAATAATAGATGTGTGTTAGGATGGTTTTTCTGTCACTTTTTCCCCTAGAATCATCCCATTTTCATTATTTTTCCTTTTTAAAATATAAATAAGTAGTTTTTACATAGATTTAATTTTTCTTTTGTGTTTTTTTTTGATTTCGTCGTCTGGGGTGCAGCGCTATTTTGTTCGTCGTTTTAGTGCGGCGTTGTTTAATTTCCCGTCCCGTTGTAGTGTTCGTTTGATTCTGATTGATAGATCAACTTTAACCCATTACACAATTCAATAAATGACTTGGGCGTAAACGTTACTGATCTGAAAGCATGAGTATTCTAGTGACTTTGATTTTGTCATATTTGCAAGCATTTTTTCGTTTTATGCAATTAACTTGTGACTACTGTGAGCTTGTTCGCAGATTCATCATTTTTTTTAAGACGACAAAGAAGTATAATATATATATATATATATATATATATATATATATGGTGTGTTGTTGAGGAACACAAAAAAACGGAAGTACTCACAAACAGTAACAGGGCATGGAAACAAAACAGGACAAAACTACCACAAATCAAGTACACGAGTCCACACATTTGTAGGAACGGTAGAGTCACACAATCAACACTCCAAACCTATTCCCCAGAATGGAGCAAAGAGGTCACCTTGCTTGATCCGTTTACTAACACTGAGAGGCTCCCTGAAAAGACACAGGCTCTGATCCACTCTCTCCACTTCCTCGAGAAGCCAAAACGCCCCAACATATAGTCTAAGAACTCCCAATCCACTAAGTCATATGCTTTCTCAAATTCACTTTAAAGATCATACATTCTCTCCCCACTTTCTTTGCGTAGTCAACTACCTCATTTACCACCACCACCCCATCAGCTAGATGTCTCCCTTTTATAAACGCTGATTGATTCCTCGCCACAAGATGATCCATAACCCTACCTAGACGAGCCACTAAAACCTTAGCAACTATTTTGTAAAGACAACCCAGGAGGGAAATCGGCCTGAAATCTACCAGTGACATTGGACAATCAACCTTAGGGATCATAGTAATGAAGCACGATGTGAATCCCTTTGAGAGCCTGACATTCGAATGAAACTCTCTAAAGAAGAACTCAACTTCACCTTTTAGTAGTTGCCAATATGCTTTCACAAATGCGAAGTTCAATAACTAATGGCATCTTCGATTTCAACCTCGGAAAATGGAACAGTCAAACCTTCATTATGTGCCGCAGAGACTTGTGGGAAAGCTAGCCCATCCAAGAGAGGTCTCCCCATAAGCCTCTAGTGTAGTGATTAGAAAAGTACCAAACCACCTCACCCGAACAACATCAACCCCTTCAACCCACCCCTCTTCCACTTATAGAGCGGAAAAAAATTCCTCCTCTGACAATTTTAACAATTTAGAATTTGTATTGTTAACGATTTATTTTATTAATTGGAACGAATACATATTTTTTAGTAAACAAATGATAATTTACCTAAAAAGATTTCGTAAATACTCATAAAAAAAAAGCTGAAATGACACTACAATAATCATAGTATTCGAGAAATCACATTATTTTTTCATAAATATCAATAAATTTATAAACAAAACATCACAAGTTTGAAACCAAATATTTTTTTCGATAGAAAAAAAGTCATATAACCTAAATGTGTAACTACAATAAAAACGTTTTGAAAAATAGGTCGGTCATAAGGTGGTGATGTTTTTTTTTATTTTGACAAAATAAGGTGGTGATGTTGAACCAACAATAATTGAATTCATAGTTTTTAAAACTTATATTTTATCCGGTAAAAAAAATATTTTATATTTAGTGATAAATTAAGAGTTTGTAAAAAAGTGATAAATTAAAATATAATTAAAATTTAAATATTATATCTTATATTAAGTGAAAAAATAAGATATGATTAAATTTTATATTAAGTGATAATATTTTTTTTGCAATTATATTAAGTGATAATATTATATCTTATTTATGTGGGTGTTTGAATTTCTTTAGAATATCAATTCTACCGACTAAAGATGAGTTTTTTCTTTTGACACAAAGAAATTTAGTGCATTTTGTTTACGGTAATAGTCTCAATACAAGTTGGCTTGAAATAAAAAATGTGGGAGATAGCATAAAATCTTGACGCCCTTGTAAGAGTGTGAGCAACAAGATTTGCTTGTCTCCTAATGTAGCTAATCATATAGCTTTGACAATTAGATAGAAACATTTTACAAGAAGAAAGAATAGCTCCTAAATCTGTGTTGAAATTGTTGGTTCCCTTTACGCCATTTACCACTAGTAAGCAATCCATCTCAATGGTTACTGTTAGACGACCATTGCACACTTAAGCCCCATAGCTTTTGCTTCTTGAGGGTGAGGAATACCACTGAACGTCATTGTTTTAGCTTTGATAAACGCCCCCGTGTGGTCTCTGATACACATCCCAATACCGTACTTCCCTTCTTGATTGAAAGGGTCGCATCCACATTGCACTTCAATTCCCTTTCTCTTGGTTTGATCCAACGCTGCTCTTGAGTAACACCTTGTTGTTGCATTCATTAGTTCGGTCCATGCTTGCTCTTCCCCACTTCCCAGGCCCACAGAAAATCCTTTGCTCTTCTCATTAATGGCCTTGTTTGCGTGATGGAATTCTACCAAACCATGTCATTTTGAGCTTTCCAAATCGCCCACAAAACCATGGTGCACTACTATTTGCCGTGAAGCAGACATCACTTCTAGTGAAACAAAATGACATTCCACAAAAGATGAGGATGACATTCTAGCTTGTTGGATACTACTTTGCAAACCACTACGTACCCATAAATCAACAGCTTTTGGACAATCGAAAAATAAGTGAAGCTCATTTTCTTCATTATTTGCACAAAGAGGACAAGATGCATGCTTCACAATTTACCATTTCCTTCCTTGGATTATAGCGAATCGACAATAACCCCTTGCAGCTCTCCATAATAGCAATTTCAGGTTTTGTGGGACTTTGAGTTTCTAAATTGCTAGCCAGCTGCCTTCCTTGCGAAGATGTGTGTTGTCAATTAAATATTCCATAATTCCATAGTAGGCCGAACGCACCGAATAAGCACGGTTTTTGCTCCGCCACCAAGTTATGTTGTCTTCTCTATCATGCCCAATAAGCAAAGGTATGGACTTGATGATATTTGCTTCATTTTCTACAAAAAGGGAATTAATGAGCGCAACATTTCATTCACCCGTTGCACTGTCAAAAAGATCACCCACTCTCATATCGTCCAACCCATTAACAACAGGGGACCTCACTCTAGACTCTTTTTGGCTCTTAAGCCAAGGGTCCTTCCACACACCAATGTTTCTTCCATCACTAATACGCCATTTATAACTCAAATTAACACCCAGAAAGTGTAGATACTACACCAAACAAAACTTGGATTCTACCCCAAGCGAACCCCAATGAAAGCACCTTCCAGAAAGTATTTAGCTTTCAAAACACGATGTACTATAGTATCTCTATTGGTGAAAATGTTTCAAGCTGGCTTCCGTAGCATAGCAAAATTGAATCCATAGAAATGACGAAAACTCATACCCCCAAATTCTTTCCTCATTGTAAGTTTCTCCGAACTCAAGCACTTGATGCTTTGTGATTTGATCTATTACAACCCCACCAAATTGAGTTCAACATCCTTTCAAGTTATTCTCCTAAAATGGAAGGGAGCATTAAAGTACTCATACAATATGTAGGAATAGAATGTGCCATTGATTTAATTAATACCTCCTTGTATGCTTTTGATAGATGCTTGCCTAACCAGCTCATTACGCTCTTCCATGTACGGTCACGAATGAATCATTGAGGTTGGGACCAAATATTTGCCCATCCCTAGACATTCTTTGACTCTTGGGATGTTTGTTGTCTGCTCTCGCATCTCTTGGCTTGTACTTCTACTGAAAAAATACTCTGACTTCAGCATGTTGATTGCTTGGGTTGAGGATTTCTACTGAAAGATGATTTTATTAGAAGCTACAAATAGTATCTTTTGAGTTTGTTAGAGATGGTTCTACACATTCAATATTGACATTTCTCATATTTCCTCTTGTTTCTTTATTAAAATTTACTTTTGTAAGATTTTGTTACATGTTTTTTTTTAGAATACCTTAATCACTAACAAAAAAAGTGGAGACTAATTTAGTATATGAGATATCAAAGGTATTAGTTTAGTCCTCAGCATTCTCAAATATGGGTCAAATTAATTCTTTTGAGATAATTTTTAAGGACAATTTAATCCCCCATTTTAATTAAGAACTAATTTGAGTCGTATTTTCATTTCTCAAGAACAACATTAGTATTTTAACGTTTCACGAAGCAAATTAGTCCCCACATTTTTGTCTTTCAGTATTTACTCTATTTCTTCTTTTGAATTCCCATGTCGTGCATTTATTTAACAAATTAGAAATTAGTGCACATAATATAGTTTTTTATATAAAAAAGTTAAGGTGTTTAGCTATGTGGATTAATTGTCTCACTCCAAAACTCAAGTTGATTTTGTATTGAACTTTTAATTATATTATTTAATTGTAGTTTTAATTTAGATATTTCATATGCTAATTTAGTATTTTAGTTTTTTATTTTGTCAAATATTAAGCTTCTAATATAATTTTAAGTTGAGACCCATTTTAGTAATTTCACATCCAAAAACAATTTTGATTCAACCTATCCAAACAACAAATGTTGTTGAAATTCACTTTTTCATAACGTATCCAAACAAAAAATCACGTTAAGTTTAACACATTTTTAATTAAAGTCAATTCTGCAAAATCAATTTTTTAAAAACTAATTTTCGCCACTGCAGAACCAAACACACTTATTCTCAAACAAGGTGGTAGGCTCTCTTTGGTAATGTCAATCCGCTAGCGTAGGACAGATAATTTATAGTGGATAAGCTCGTAGATGCTAAACAAAAGTGTTCCATAACTACTATCTTATATAAATTTTTTTCACAAGATTATAATGTTTTCCAAACACTATTTGAAGTTACATTTGAGCTATCGCTTATAGTGTTTCATATTTTGTTTTTGTTTTACCTCGATTATTTTAAGTTCCTTATTTATCCGGTATTAAATGAATAGTTTCTCTCATTTTCAACTATTAATTAAAAATGTTAATATATATTTATAAACTAGTTCAACTGCTGATTTTACCAAATACTTTAATCACACTACTAACTTTCGAGCTATCGACTATCTGCCGTAAGCTTATTCGTTATAAGGTAACTTATTCCCCGGTAACTCATTTATTAATCCGCTACTATTTTTTTATTATATAAAAGAGGCTTTAGACTATCCAAATTTCGAGAGTGATTATCATAGTCTAATCTAACTTTAACGTTCTTGTGTTATATAAAAGCTATGGAAATTTAGAGGGAGACGCAATAACCTCTTCTCTCAGTTTCAAAAGCTGAGTTGTAGCAAAGCTGACATATATCCACAGATAGACACTCCCTTTAGACCGTGAAAGTAAAATAAGCAAAATAGTGAGAGAGAATGCAATTTCTGCTTTCACTCTTTACTTTTTAAGCTCTCATTCACTCTTCCCCACTGGTCTTCTTTTTCCATGTGAGATCACATTTGCTTGCTATGCATGAGTTGTAATTTGTAAAAATAATATTCATTTCTTTCTTTATTTATTGTTGACTTTTAAGCTTCAACTTCCACTTTGTGTTCTCCACACACCATTACACAAATTTTTAAGGACGTGTTTGGCATGATATCAAGTTTTTCAGTGATGTCAGAGTAGAGTAACATTCCTTTCAGAATCTAGTTTCATTCTAATAATTTATTTGCAGTTTCTGGGATCTATTTGGTTTTATTCATATCCTATTTCTAGATTTTTTTCTTTTTTTCTAAATTTAGGAGAATTGAAAAACTACTAAAATTAATGAGAGGATTTTTAGTGAGTCAATTACATCCATTCATTTTTCTTCTCTTCTCTTTCCATTTTCAGAATTTCTCTTTCTCTCTCTGAAATTTATCTGCACATAAAGTTAGGTAGATGAAGATTTTCCTTTGAAAAATCAAAATCAACTTCCCAAGTCTTTATACCCTTATCATCCTTTGGTAAATTTTTCTAACAAACTTCTAAACTTTTTTCTACATTCCATGTGAATATGCATTTGACAATCTGTTCCTTAAGATGGGGACCATTTTTCATTTCACAAAATTCCAATTTTTCCACAACAATACAGAAAACCACCGCATTTTTGTTTATAGACATTAATTAGTTAATAATTGTTATTTATTTTCTTCATCTGACATCTCTGAGTATAATATAAACATGTTTAGAATATTTATCTATATTTTTTTTTTGTGAATTAGTCTTTGATTAATTTGTCTCTGCAGATAATGATTGAGGGTTGAAGGCTTGAGTGGTCCAAATGTTTCATACCATCCCAACAATGCAACATAATAAATTGATTTGAATACCAAACTAGTCTTTTGTTTGGTTTGCTTTGAATTGAATGATGTGTGATATCATTCTCATCATCATTGGAATTTAGAAAAGTTTTGAGTGAGAAACAAAAAAAAAATGGGGTCTATTGGAGGTGAAGAAGCAATTCAAGATCCTCCAAACCATGAAGAGAGGATTCTTGTTTCTGTTCGTATTCGTCCTCTCAATGATAAGGAGCTTACAAAAAATGATGTTTCAGATTGGGAATGCATTAATGATAATACCATCATTTATAGGAATAATCTTCCTGCTTCTGAAAGATCCCTCTATCCAACTGCATATTCATTTGGTATGAACACTTTCTTCATATTTTATTGAATTTACCAAATGTGTTTACTATAGTTTTGATTTCTGTTGTATGTTACAAATCTGGTATGAATTTGAAGATTTGTTGATTAGTTTTTGCTTTTAGAAGTAAACTTATTCTACCAAGATCATATTTGGCTTATATTCTGTTTGATGAAATGTCTGATTTGGTTTGCTTTCCTTTTTGCTATAGATAGAGTATTTAGGACTGATTGTTCAACAAGGCAAGTGTATGAAGAAGCAGCTAAGGAAGTTGCTCTTTCGGTTGTTAGTGGCATCAATTGTGAGTTTCTTTCCTTTGATTTCTCTTTCTCTAACAGAGATGGAGCTTCCATGTTAACGTTTTCCTTTGTTTGCTACTTTGTTTTAATTGATCAGCGAGCATTTTTGCATATGGACAAACAAGCAGTGGAAAGACATACACTATGAGTGGTATAACTGAGTACACTATGGATGACATTTTTAACTATATGGAAAAGGTAAATGAAATTTATATGTATGAACACTTCATTGCATTACTTTGTTTTTCTCAAAACTATTTGTTGATTTGGATTTACTTTTTTTTTTATAGCATTCGGAGAGAGAATTTGTTTTGAAGTTTTCGGCAATAGAGATTTATAATGAATCTGTGAGGGATCTTCTTAGTCCAGATTCTACTCCTCTCAGACTTCTTGATGATCCAGAGGTAAAAACTAAATATCTTCATCATTTTTATAGAGGTAGTAAATGTGCATTTTACTTATGGTTTGTTGATTTAACAGAGAGGGACAGTTGTTGAGAAACTGATTGAGGAAAATGTGAGAGACTGGAACCATTTTACAGAACTCATTTCTTTCTGTGAAGGTAAGTGTTTGAATGATTCTTGCATTGCATAAAACCAGATACCTAAATTAAATTTATTTCCATTTGTTTTCTCTTTTTCTTGATAAAATATTTGTCCAACTAGAGCTAGAGCTAAAGGCATACTTGTCCTTTAATTTGTGTTTTTACAGCTCAAAGGCAGATAGGAGAGACAACACTGAATGAAGCAAGTTCCAGATCTCATCAGATTCTCAGACTGGTATTATATGTTATTATTTTTTACAAAGGACTATGAACTTTGTGAACTTTTATGGTTCATCTTCTCTTACATTTTCTAAATACTGTGATCCTTCAGACTGTTGAAAGTTCTGCACGTGAATTCCTTGGAAATGACAAGTTTAGCACTCTTTCTGCTTCAGTGGTATGAATGATTTGCTCATTTTTTTAACAATATATTTTGAGTATCAGTTTGTCATGTTAAATAACATCTATAGGAAATCAGATGATAATTATTTTTTCTGCTTCAGAATTTTGTTGATCTTGCTGGAAGTGAGAGGGCATCCCAAACCAATTCAGCTGGCACAAGATTGAAAGAGGGTTGCCACATAAATCGGAGTTTACTAACTCTAGGAACTGTTATCCGCAAACTCAGGTCAGCTTACTAACACCAGACAGTTCAGTTACTTGTATTTTTCAAATTAAAACCCGTGTTTGCGTGTCTAGTGTCGGTGCTTCATAGATGCTAACATATTAAGAATATTTTACAGCTATATTTTGGGGTGAGGGGTGAATATTTCTTTCATTTATAGCTAAAAGTAATGAATTTGGTTGCAGCAAGGGAAGAAATGGACATATTCCTTTCAGAGATTCAAAGCTAACCCGGATATTGCAATCCTCACTAGGTGGAAATGCTAGAACAGCAATAATCTGCACCATGAGCCCTGCAAGGAGCCATGTTGAACAAACCAGAAACACTCTCTTATTTGCAAGTTGTGCTAAAGAAGTTGCAACTAATGCACAAGTCAATGTAGTGATGTCTGATAAAGCACTAGTCAAGCAACTACAAAAAGAGTTGGCTAGAATGGAAAGTGAATTGCGAAATTCAGGACCAGCCCGCCCTATATCCGATTCTGCAGCATTATTGAGAGAGAAAGACCTAGAAATTGAGACGGTAATAATAAAGCATTTAAAAAAGAAGCATTGATTTTTATGGCCTATTATAGGTTTCTAATATATATCTGACATTAATTGATAAAATATGTGTTATGTCAGCTACATGTAGCACCGACACCTCAGGTTGAAGACGTGTCTAGTGTCTGATAAGTGTCGTGTTAGACACCGACACTGACATTTCAATTACTTCCATTTTTCAAATTAAAACTGGTGTCTGCGTGACTGTGTTAGTGTTGTGTCCAGTGTCTGTGTCTGTGTCAGTGCTTCATAGAATACTTATAATATACATTGAAACTATTTGTGAGTGCAGTGTATGTTGTCAGAATTGGTATCTTTGATCATGTGTTTCTTGTTGATTGTAAATAAGAACTCTATATATGCAGTTAAAAAAAGAGTTGAAAGAGCTGGCCTTGCAGCGGGACCTTGCACAAGCTCAAATTAAGGACATGGTCCAAGTTGCTGGAGATAACATGTCTAGTTTAATAGGAGTGGTGAGTTACATTTGTCTGTCCTATATCATTAAAAGTAATCACGCCTTTATAATTTGGACTAATCCATTTTCCTGTCAAATCTCCAGGAGAGTTTCGGTCCTCGATATCCAAAATTACGCGTGAGAAATTTGTGGGAGTATGAAGGTCGAAGAGAGGAACCAAATGTATTAAGTATTGACTGTGAGGAAAGTATTAGGTCCTTTGATGCTTCTCAATATACAGATGGACATAGTTTTAGTTCTGAGGACAATTTGTTTCAACTCCGTGACCTTGAAAAGAATCTTACTGTCAAATCCTCCCCAGAGCTATCAGTTACAAGCATTGATGCTATACAAAATGATTTGGATCAGAAGAATCCTGAAGATCAACATGAAGAAGAGGACTATTGTAAAGAAGTTAGGTGCATTGAGATAGAAGATCCTATCAAAAATACGCAGAAACACTCGAACCCGGAAGATTTAAGATCAACTGCATATACTGATTCTGTTGCATTATCTCCTTGTGCAAATACAGCCATATCAGGATTGAATGGAGCTGATAATGGGGACAGAAATAATATGGATTTGTGTTCATCTAGTTTGAGGGAAGACAAAAGTTTGAACCACTTGCGCGAATATCATGCTCTTCCGTTTCCGAAAAATAGTACTCCTCGGGTGACAGAAAACAATAGAAGCAGTTCTAGATTGATGAAGTTGAGGCGAAGCAGAAGTTGTAAAGCAAGTCTCATGAGGAATCTATCTTCTGATTGGTTTAAAGATGATAATGAAATTGAGAACACACCACCTATAGGAAATGAAAAGTACTTTGTTGGAAGACCCGAGGGTTTTCTGAGGAAGGTTCACACACTAAATTATAACAATGATCATGGGAATTCTGTAGAAAGTTCTGCAGTTGATGGTGTACAGCATGTGAAATCCTCCACTGAGAAGGAAAATGAAAATGAGAGCAGTGGTCCTTTAACTCCAAAAAGAAAGGAAATGGAAAATCTTAAGAGATTAAACTTACTGGCTGACAATGAGGTAGGCTTCCATTATAATCCTTCCTTCTTTGTTTTGTTTCTTCTCTCCTTATTGGCCTTATTTCTCAGCCTTGTTTAGTTTCTGCTCACCTTTTGTCTATTGGTTCATTTTTATCACTATCCATAACCATCAATGCTATTGAGATAATAATTATCACATGAACGCACCAAAATCCTGGTTGTAATATCCCTAAGGCCTAGCTCAACTGGAAAATGCCGAGATTGTTAGACTGGATATTATGTCCCCAATTCGAAAAAGAAAATCCTGGTTGTAATGAGAATGTAGTCAGTGATTCTTTGAGTTTATTTTGCATGACAGGTTACTGGGACAGGATTGGATCCAACGATGTCTGCAAAGAATATCAAAGATATTGGCTTGGACCCCATGCAAGCTGATGGAGAAAGTCATTCAGACTGGCCTTCAAAATTTAAGAGGCTGCAAAATGAGATTGTTGAACTATGGAATGCATGCAATGTTTCATTGGTTCACAGGACTTACTTTTTCCTTCTCTTCAAAGGAGATCCATCTGATTCTATTTATATGGAGGTTGAGCTTAGAAGGCTATCATATCTTAAGCAAACTTTTTCAAAAGGCAACAAGACTCTGCAAGATGGGATATTGGTTACCCCTGAGTCAAGGTAACATTTCAAATACTGAGGTTTTATTTAAATTACAATTTTTTAAAGGGGCTTCTACTGGTGGATCAGTACTTGACAATCGTCTAAAACCCCTAAGACGACTAATGCAGCACTCCAGAAGTAGAAGCTTATGGTTCTCTTCGTACTCACGGCTGAGATTGTGACCTGATTGGTGATGGTTCAACAAAAACAAAGATAAACGAATATGAGTGCCTTAAAACTCAACTTATATTCATTTTTCTTTGTTTTTATTGAACCCTCTCACTAACCGATCATGGAACGATATTAGCTATGAAGATGAAGAGGCGCGTGAACTTCTATTTCCAGTGATGGAATCGGTAATTTCAAGCAATTTTCAAATATCGATCCATCGTGTAACATCTATCAAGATTTATAAATTGCCTTTTTTACAAATTGAAAGTTTTCAAACTACAATGTCTTTTAACTTGAAAACAGCATGAGATATCTTAGAAAGGAGAGGCAAATGTTGTGCAAGCAAATGCAGAGGAGGCTATCTAAATCTGAAAGAGAGAACTTGTATTTGAAATGGGGCCTTCGTTTGAGTTCAAAGAATAGGAGGCTACAGTTGGCGGATCGTCTATGGACGAACACAAACGACATGGATCACATTAGAGAGAGTGCAGCCATTGTGGCTAAGCTGGTTGGTTTAGTAGAGCCAGGACAGGCCTTTAAGGAGATGTTTGGACTCAACTTTGCTCCACGCCCCACAAGTAGGAAATCTTTTAGCTGGTCTGCTAGTGTGAGGCATATTTTGTGAGTTTCCACTTTCGATTACTTTTTAGGTAGTTTCATATCACAATGTACAAATTTTCCGGGGTCTATATAGTATAACTTAACACCCCCCCACCCACACCCTATATGTATTTGTTGATTGTTTGTAGTTGGGATTTCTATTGATTGTAAATGATGTGTTGTTGTAAGTTTATAGATTTGTTCAAGACTCGGTCCAGATATGGTTATATAAGGATTGTTACCTCGACTTCTTAATGCTATATATGATTTTTTTGCTACAAATTAAATGATTGTTTTCTATTTGGCAATCGTAAAACAATGTGAATAGAATCACCCTTTATTAGACAGTGGAAATGTGTTTCGAAAAGGCAAAAGGGGAGGATAGCAGACTTCACAAAAAGATTATATTCTCCTTCTTCCTCTTCTAAAATTTACGTATGGGAATGATGTATAGGAATCTATGAAGCATAGAAAGAGACACAGGACATTACACAAATACGTAAATTTGAAATGTAGAAGTAATTGAAGTGTGGATGATCGTGTCAGTCCCATACAACATGTCTTCAACCTGAATTGGGTGCTACATATATCCGAATATTGTGACACTTTAATAGTACCATTGCCAGACTGTTTTGCTTCATCAGAAACATTTACTGACAATTATTCCCCACTACCCCTCTTAGACTCTTGTGAATTGTGAGCTCATACTACTTTTTTTCCCACCTACCGGAGCCAATCTCACTCACTAAATGCTTTATTCATATCATAGCAGTATAGGCATAGCACATGCTTTCTGGCACAAACAAATAAAGTAGACATGTAAATTTGGCGTTAACACTGGGATAACTCATGCTTAGCCCAAAATATCAGTCCTTTGGCTCCTTTTAGCCCATTAAACAGTGGGGCTTTTTGAGCTCCGAACCCATACAAGCCACATTTTAATGGGCTGGGGTGCATCAAGCAGTGCTGCAGCATTATACCGGTTGCAAATCAAACCACTTTGACTCGGTGACGTCCGTATGTATTTCGGTTTTTTTTGACCCCACCCTATCCCCACCCAAAACCCCCACCCACATCAACAATTTTTCCAAAACCCCAAAATTTTGTCTCCTTCTAAAAACGTATTTTTTAGGAAAAAATTTTGGCCAATTAGTATATATACACAAGGGGTATATATACGACTTTATTAAATCTTTAGCATTTAGGCATCGTATATACACATCCCCCCAAACTCAGGCGTGATATACGATGGCGGAATGAGGAAGCATGAAAATACCTATCTCACAAGCACCAGATGTGTCTTCCATGATTTCGACCTTTCATGTGTCTCGATATAAGAAACAAGTCCTTGAACATTTTTAAGCAGTGGGGTGTATATACGATAATTTGATCAAAATGTATGACATGTCATCAATAGATATCAAAAAAAATAGGGTCGTATATATACCCCCTCGAGTGTATATACAATCCCTATTGTATATTTTTTAATTTTTTAAGTCAAATAAAAATTAATTAAGTCGAAAATAGGTTTTGTGTGTAGTTCGTTAAAACGCGTGGCGATGTTATACGTCGAACGAATAAACTAAAAATCGGAATTTTTTCGGCAACATACTCGATCGTAATGAAACCACAAAAAAAATAGCCATTAAATCCGAAAAAAAATCAAGAATCAAGACTTCTAGAAGGGACTTCTTACGGACTACGGACACTGCAAAATCCCAAATTCCATCGTTTATTATTTTTACGATTTTTTTAATTTTTCATAGTCTCCAAAAATCTAAAACAATTGTATAGCCTTATTTTGGTTTTGTTAGATTTTTAGTGGTGTTTTTATAATTTTTGGAGTAGTTTTGACTAATTAACGAATTTTTAGTAGCCGGATTTTTAGTAATAAAAATTAAAACAAATTATCAAAAAAAATAAAATCCATCGTATATACCCCTTTGAGCAACGTATATACGATTGGACATAAAATAGTCATCCATATATACGATGCGTTACTCAAAGGGGTATATACGATTTATTTATTTATTTTTAAAAAAATTAATTTTTAAAGGTCATTTTGGGGATTTAAAATTGGGTGGGGGTTTATGGGAATTGGGTGGGGGTGGGAAAAAAACAAGCCTGCAGCTAATTATATGGGCTGGGGCATGTGGGCCACCCGTTTATTATGGGCTAAAATACACTTTTAGTCCTTTAAATTATGGGATTTGTTTTTCCCACTCCCCCTCCTACTCAAAACACACCCCATAAGGGTGTGAAATGACCAAAAGGCCAGCCAAAGCGTCTTTTTTTCAAGAATTTTCACGTGTTCGAGCACGGGACTTTGAACCCGTTCGAACGACATCGTCCGTGTGAGTTAAATATTGACTTCACACCCTATTGTGCGTAATTTCACCTGTTCGAATGGGGTCACTCGAACCTGTTCGCACAACCTTGTTCGAACACCCTATTTTATTTCGTTTGTATGTTGTTAACCGAGGCAATAAATAATGGACCCTCACACCACATTCACCAATTTTATTGTGTTCGCATGCTGTTGTTCGAACGTGTTCGAACAAGGTCACTCGAACGTGTTCGAACAAGGTCACTCGAACCGTCATTAAACAAGTGAACTCAGCGTTTCACGCGAGGTTATTTTTGGAATAAAATTTGTTAAGGGGTGTGAAAGAGTAGGAGTGGGAGTGGGGAAAGTAATACTCTAAATTATTTGTTTGTTCCGCTTTGATCCTTTAAGTTGTTTTTCTTTCTTAGTTTGATCATTTAAGTTTTAAATTTGTTACACATAAGTCCTTTATTGGACATTCCGTCTTTTGGACTTAACAACTGATGTCGTGTTCGTTATGTGCTGTGTACCACCTGCAGCGGCTAGTTTGACGTGGCAATTACTTATGTAACATGGATTTTATATAAATAATAATAATTTAAGTCATCTTCTTCTTTTCCCTTCTCTTCCCAAATTAAACCCTAAATCTCTAAAGCTAAAAGAAACCTTCTAATCTCTCATCAACCATGGCTTTATTGTCACCATTGTTGCAGAAATGAAGCTAAAAAAACCTTCCAATTTCTAGAATTGTCGCCATTGTTACAGAAATGAAGCTTTACTGTCATGACGCTCTTATTTCATTTTGGTCCTCTAGGTTTTCATTTAGTTTCAAATATGTCCTCTAAGGTTTTATTTAGTTTCGAACAGGTCTTCTAAGTTTATTAAAGTATTGGTTTATTTTATTTTTTTGTGTTATTTATCTTTCAGTTTGTCTTTTAGGTTGTGTTTTAATGTAATCCTATTTATGTAATTGGTTAAATTGCTCTCGGGGTCCCTTAAGTTTATTTTAGATAACGATTTAGTCTTTTATCTTTTTTTTTTCTCAAATCAGTCCTTTATGTTTTAAATTTTTAGCAACTAAACCCTTTTCCGTCAACTCCATCCAACTCCGTTAACAATGCTGACGTGGCTTAATCCAACTCAATTTTATGCTTATGTCACATTTAACCTCGTTTGTACACGCTGGAAAATAAATAAGCAATGCTAAAAACAATTAAAACACATCAAGCTCTCCGTCTTGCCTAATCAAACTACCCCCGCCACACTGGTTTTTTCCTTCCTCCTCTCAACTCCTCTGATTCTTACTAGCTGGAACTCCTTGACTTTAAAAAACTAAAATATTTACATGTTGTTTAGGGAAGTAAACCTTTAAAAAACTGAAAAAGGAACAAAATAAAATTTGCAGCGATTTAATGTAAAAGGGAATTGAGGATTAGGGATTTAAAAACATATATGCAACAATTTATTGGGAAATAGAATTGGGGATTACGGATTTAAATATGCAGCAATTTACTGGGAAAGGGAATTGAGGATTAAAGGATTTCAAGATTAAGGGAATTTCCTTAATAATATGCACCTCCCAACTAAACGAAAACATTGCTTCTGCAATTTTGCCTTTCAAGATAGTAATTCGGCATCGTGAGTCAGAATGAGAAAGGGATTTGATATTTTGTTTTATTTTGACTTTTTTTATTTTTCAATTGGACAGCTGATGTGGCAATGACTTGGATTAAGTCACATCAGCATTGTTAACAGAGTTGAATGGAGGTTAACGGAAAAGGGTTTAGTTATTAAAATTTTAAAACATAAATGACTGATTTTGGACAAAAAAAAGATAAAAGACTAAATCGTTATCTAAAATTAAGGTAAGAGACCTCGGGAGCAATTTAGCCTATGTAATTCAAATGATGTCTTCTTGACTTTTCAATTTTTTGGTTCAGTTCACTTAATAACACAACACAAAGGACCAAAATGAAACTAGATTACATACTTAAAGGACCAAATTAAAACGTGACTGATAAGATGAAAAGACCAAGTTAAAACAAGAGCACATATTTAAGGATCTAATTGAAATTGTAGCATAAACATAAATGATCTATTTTACATTAACATAAGCCATTAAAATTTGTGTTCATAAACACGCAGATCCTGCCAAAACTTGCCCAAAACAGGTTGGGGTCCAAAACAAGCCCAAAACATATCCAAATATTCATAATAGATCTAAAACATGGACAACATATATTTGTTTCAAATTACAAACTTTAAAAAATATCCTAAATAATAAGTGTCTACAAAATAATACACAAACTTAAAAAAAAAACAACACACAAAATAGATCAATCATATAATTAACTACATTGAAACTTTAATCAAACTTAGAGGACCTATTGAAACTAAATAAAAACTTAGAGGACGATAATGAAACAAAAAAACAGTGAAAGCTTGGAAGAAAAAAGAAAGAATGATTTTATGATGAAAAATGACACCACATTGACTCCTTCATCATCGTGGAAGTATCACTACGAAGAAAAATGGTGTTTGGTTTTAATGTCCCAATCTTGTCTTCTGTAGGATGAAAAATGACATCACCTTCTCAACGTTAAAGGAAGAAGCAGAGAAGAATGTTCAAGAGGGCTATTTCCATAGAGTGGTAAGTATTATTCTTTACTATAAACCTAGTAGTGGAGATGAATGTCGTATTCACTATTCATAGATGAATATTCAGAGCGACGACAACATTCGAGCAATGATGGAAACCCATGCCTAATTTTCAAGAGTCGGTCCTATGGAGCTGCATGTCACTATCATACAGAGTCCAACGAGATAATTTTCCTTTCGTCACAACATCGCTAAATATGTCTCTGTTGGATCATGTTCCCGTTGTGTTTTTATTACTTGTAATTGGGTGTTTGTCATTTGTATTCTGTGATGTACAGGTTCCACTTTGTATGAATAAAAAATTCCAGATTAAAGTAATCATAAACAGATACATAAATAAACGATAATAAAATATTGTACATCATTCATGCAAAATATAAAAATAAACAATCTAAAAAATACAAGTCCTAAAGCATAACTACCGAATATGTCGTGTCCCTTGACCGTCTCTCCGTTGATACTCGCACCCTCTAAATCGAGTGAATGGTCTGACAATCTCACACTAGAGAAAATTTCTGATGCACCACTTACACCAACGTTCAAATATTTAGAACTAGAATCAAATTAAAAAAAAAAACAAAAAACTGGTCCACTCTTATTAAATGTTAACAAGCTAGCAATTGGCGAAGATTGTAAATGGAATGTGTGAGTAGAGTGTGCCTTTATTTTCACTTTCCTGAAAGACACCTTAATGCCTTAATGTGAAGCAAATGCGTTACCTGTTGCCATTCAATTCAATCACAAAGATAGCCATATAAATAGGTGAAATTGAATGCCTTAGACTCGCCAATCTCACTAGTTTCATAATGCTATTGCTAAAATCAACACCAATAGTCCAGTGACTTAATCTACTCTAGGACACGGGGTCGACCCGATGCTCTCGAGTACGATTCCCGCTGTAGAAAAATTCGATATTGGTAATTGCGAAATTTGATCCTAAACATGAGTAAAGATTAGTCTTTCGTTGAAAGCGTTTAGACACTTCATTAGTAGCCAGTAATAGTCAGATACTGCTAGTGCATCTTCAAAGCTTTAATTTGAGGCCTGGCCAAATTCCATTTCTCACCCACTTCACAGTTCACACCATATATTATAGGTCACTCCTTTAAAACCCAGCGTGCAGGCGTGTGATCAATTTCTAGCACTGGTAAAGACTAAACCACTTATTAATAGATGTACCATTGTTCAATTACTGCATAATTATGAAATTAAAATTCATGTTCTGTTAAAGGGAAACCCTTTTTTATTGGCATAATAATTTGCACTAGATAGATGGAGCCTACAATTGTAATGACCATTTTCTCCTCTCATTAATTTTCCCGCCATGATTTTTTTTAATTGCTAAAATAGTATTTTTTTTTTTCTTCAATAATTGCTAAAATAGTTGTAATCCGATGGACCAAGAAACTGATTTGATTTGAAATTGTTGGCATACGAGTTGTCTTCAAATTGTCAAAATTTTCAACTAAAGTATCACTTTGTTTGTGTTACTATCAGATTTGTGGTCCACTAAATTGATTTGATTGACATTAATAATCCAATTTGCTTCTTGTGGATTTAGCTTTTGTTACACTTTCCGACTAAAAACTTTATGGATAAAATAGACTCAAAAGCCTAAGAAACAGTGAAAAACTTGGCTACTTTTGCTTTCAACTTCAATAGATATTGACCATTCAATTGAAAGGGAATGAACTATGCATATAACTCAATCTTTTTAAAGAAAAAACAACTAACCCCAAGCCAAAATCATGGGGGGCTGAGGGTGAAAGTATAAAGTGACAAACAAGTAAAAATATATTATAGGTTTAAGCAATTCCAGCATGAAAATCCTCGGTTTCCTCCAATATACACAATCATCACTCCTCACGGCAAGTGTTTTTTGTCGAAACATTTGTCAATTTCCATTTGAATAGCCAGCCACAAGAGAGAAAAAAACAATAGCTAAGGTAGACCCGACCACAGTCTCAATCTTAAAACATAAAGAAAAGAAATATTACAAAAAAAATATAATCTATTAATCTATACTCTCTCTGTCAGTTAATATAAGCAAACTTGAATTAACAAAAGTTGATGTAAATTTAGTCTAATTAGATTAAATACATCAATTTTCAATGAAACACTTTTAAACAAATAAAATAATTTGTAAATAATACCTATCATCTTAGTTTAATACGAATCAATTTCTCAAAATATATTTGATTTTAAAATAAAAGAAAATGCTTCTGTTGATTGAATTCAATATTATTTTTCTTAATAGTAGATCTTATCTCGTAATTCAATTAAGGGTTAAAATAAAAGACAATGAAGAACACAGGGGGTTATACCAAAACCTTACAAATATTAGATTTTTAGTTTTGGTCTCTCTAAATTTTTTTACCTACTTTTGGTCTACTAAATTTTTTTCCCATCAGTTTGAGTCGCTCTTGACTTTAATAACGCTTTCATGAATCTTTTATAATTTTTCCAAACGCTATTAAAATTTATGAGTGATTAAAATTGATTAGAAAAATCTTAGAGATCAAAAGTAGGTCAAAAATTATATAGAGACTGAAACTAAAAAAACTCAATATTTATAAGGACCAAAAACATATTTAAATCTTAAAATAATAATAATTAAGAAAAAAAACACCCGGTGATTTAAATAAAATTATTTAATAAATGATTTAAAAATGAAAATAAAGAGAAAAGAGAGTGTGAGGGAAGAAGAGCTAATAATTCATGGCATACAACATCATATGAGGTTAAAAAGTTTGTAGACCCAACACACACAAGGGTCCCAGCAAAGCATCACACAGTGGCCGTTTTCAAAAAAGTGTTCGTTCAAAGCCTTCTACTACATACTAGCTCTCTAGGAAAGAGAGAAACACAAATAAAATAATAGCATCAATAATAATGATTAAAAAATAAAAAAGAAACAGTCACTATACATTTCCAAAAAAGTCAGGAGGAGGGGTCATGCAATCACAAATGCGTTTTCATGTAAGAAACTCAGAAATCACAAATTAGAGTTTAGAAACGGAGAAGTGCTTTGCCGAATCTGGAAAATACGCACACTGGCGCACGCTTGTACCACTCCTTCCTTTTACTTCTCTCTAATATGCTATTGTACGCTGCTAACCACCTCAGCACCCAATAAAAATACCCCTCACTGTGTTCTCTGTTTCATCACTCTTCTGAAACGCCACGCCAACTATACATCAATCGTCATTTTGGGTCGTTGCAATGCGCACGCTTCTACTTATTTTGCTACTCTGCGCACCGTTCTTATTGTGCGCCGATCGCAGCGCCGTAACCGTCACTGAGGAGATCCAAGCCTTAACGTCGTTCAAGCTCAACCTTCATGATCCTGTAGGAGCTCTCGATGGTTGGGATCCGTCCTCGCCGACGGCGCCTTGTGACTGGCGTGGTATTACCTGCACCAATGACCGAGTCACTGAGCTTCGCTTGCCTAGTCTTCAACTCGGTGGTGGACTCAGTGAACGTCTTTCGGAGTTGCGTATGCTACGGAAGATAAGCCTTCGTTCAAACAACTTCAACGGAACTATTCCTACGTCGCTTTCCAAATGCAAGCTTCTACGCTTTGTGTTCTTGCAGGGAAATGCATTTTCCGGCAATCTTCCGGCGGAGATCGGGAACCTCACCGGTCTTTTGATTCTCAACGTTGCACAGAACAACCTTACCGGCGGCATCCCTAAGGAGCTTCCTCTCGGTCTCAAGTACCTCGACCTCTCATCGAACGCATTCTCCGGCGAGATTCCGGTAGCCATTGCAAATCTCTCTCAGCTTCAACTTATCAACTTGTCGTTTAACCAGTTCACCGGTGAGATTCCGGCGAGTCTAGGGGAGCTTCAGCATTTGGAATACCTTTGGCTTGACCATAATTTCCTTGGAGGAACCCTACCTTCTGCACTTGCTAATTGTTCTTCGCTCGTGCACCTGAGTGCAGAGGGAAATGCTCTCGGCGGTGTACTTCCGTCGGCAATTTCGGCGCTTCCAAAGCTTCAGGTGATATCCCTCTCCCAGAACAATCTTACTGGTTCCATTCCTACTTCCGTTTTCTGTAATGTTTCGGTCAACGCGCCGTCGCTAAGGATAGTTCACCTTGGATTCAATGGTTTCACGGGTTTCGTTGGACCTGAAACAAACACGTGTTTCAGTGTGCTTCAGGTTTTGGATATTCAGCACAATCACATACAAGGCACGTTTCCCTTATGGTTAACTAATGTAAACACGTTGTCAGTGCTTGATTTTTCGAGCAATGCATTTTCCGGTCATATTCCGCCGGAAATAGGAAATTTAGCCGCGTTGACGGAGTTAAAGATGGCTAACAATTCCTTTACCGGTGTCATTCCGGTGGAAATCAAGAAATGTGAGTCCCTTACTGTTGTTGATTTTGAAGGCAACAATTTCAGTGGAGAGGTTCCTTCGTTTTTCGGTGATGTGAAGGGTCTGAAGGTGTTATCCCTTGGTGGAAATCGCTTCTCTGGTTCAGTTCCGGCGAGTTTTGGTAACCTTTCCTTTCTCGAAACCTTGAGTTTGAGAGGCAATAGGTTAAATGGAAGTATGCCTGAGATGCTAATGAGATTGAGCAATTTGACAACACTTGACCTTAGTGGAAACAGGTTTACTGGTCAAATTTATGCCAATATTGGGGATTTGAATCGATTAACAGTTCTCAATCTGAGTGGCAATGGCTTCTCTGGAAAAATACCTTCTAGTTTGGGAAGTCTTTTCAGGCTAACTACACTTGATTTGAGCAAACAGAATCTCTCTGGAGAGATACCATTTGAGCTCTCAGGGATACCTAATCTGCAGGTTATTGCTCTTCAGGAGAACAAGTTATTTGGTGATGTACCTGAAGGGTTTAGTAGTTTGATGAGTTTGCAGTATGTGAACCTCAGCTCTAATGCTTTTTCTGCACATATTCCTCAAAACTATGGCTTTCTTCGTTCCTTGGTTGTTCTTTCATTGTCTCGTAATCACATTACAGGAATCATTCCTCCTGATATTGGAAACTGCTCTGATATTGAAATTCTTGAGCTTGGGTCAAATTCTTTGACAGGTCATATTCCTACTGATCTCTCTCGCCTCACCCATTTGAAAGTGCTTGATTTGGGTGGTAACAATTTAACTGGGGATATGCCTGGGGATATCTCCAAGTGCTTGTTATTAACCACTTTGTTGGTGGATCACAATCATCTTTCAGGTGCCATACCAGAGTCATTGTCTGATCTATCAAATCTAACAATGTTGGATCTCTCTGCTAACAACTTGAGTGGGGTTATCCCTAGTAATTTTTCTATGATCCCTGAGTTGGTGTACTTCAATGTCTCGGGGAATAATCTGGAAGGCGAGATACCACCAACATTGGGATCACGGTTCAACAACCCCTCTGTATATGCAGATAACCAAGGTTTATGTGGGAAGCCGTTGGATATGAAATGTGAAAGTATAGACAACAGGGACAAAAAGAGGTTGATTGTGTTAATTGTTATAATTGCATCAGGAACCTGCATATTAGTCCTATTTTGCTGTTTTTACATATACAGTTTGTGGAGGTGGCGGAAGAAGCTCAAAGAAAGGGTTGGTGGGGAGAAGAAAAGGAGCCCTGCAAGAGCTAGTTCTGGAGCAAGTGGAGGCCGTGGCAGCAGCGAAAATGGTGGGCCAAAACTAGTGATGTTCAACACCAAAATTACACTTGCAGAAACAATTGAAGCAACAAGACAATTCGATGAAGAGAATGTGCTGAGCAGAACGAGATATGGACTAGTATTCAAAGCCTGTTACAATGATGGAATGGTCCTTTCCATTCGTAGGCTCCCCGATGGATCACTTGATGATAACATGTTTAGAAAAGAAGCTGAATCACTAGGCAAAGTCATGCACAGAAACTTAACCGTTCTGAGAGGCTATTATGCTGGACCACCTGACATGAGACTCCTAGTCTACGATTACATGCCCAATGGAAACCTTGCAACCCTCCTCCAAGAAGCTTCTCATCAAGATGGGCACGTTCTAAATTGGCCAATGCGTCACCTCATTGCACTGGGAATCGCACGTGGATTAGCCTTCATACACCAATCCTCAATGGTTCACGGAGATGTCAAGCCTCAAAACGTTTTGTTTGATGCAGATTTCGAAGCTCATTTATCAGATTTTGGGTTAGAGCGATTAACAGTAGCTACCCCAGGCGAGGCATCCACTTCAACTTCAGTGGGCACATTGGGCTACGTATCTCCAGAAGCAATATTAACCGGTGAAACTACCAAGGAGTCTGATGTCTACAGCTTTGGTATCGTGTTGTTGGAGCTTCTAACAGGAAAGAGACCCTTGATGTTCACTCAAGACGAAGACATAGTAAAGTGGGTGAAGAAACAATTGCAGAGGGGTCAAATAACAGAGCTATTAGAACCAGGTTTGCTTGAATTGGATCCAGAATCATCAGAGTGGGAAGAGTTTTTGCTGGGTGTGAAAGTAGGATTGCTTTGCACAGCACCAGATCCTCTTGATCGACCAACCATGTCTGACATTGTTTTCATGCTCGAAGGTTGTCGTGTCGGTCCTGATATCCCATCCTCTGCAGATCCCACCTCTCATCATTCTCCGGCGTAACCCAAAACTGCAACGTTCTTGATCTAATTTGTCATTTTTATTTATTTTTAAAAAAGCCCTTTTATTTTCGAAATTTGATTTTAGAATGTGTAATAGTTGTAGCACTTTTTTATTCAGTCAAGCCGGAATTCCTTTCTTCCGGCGAAAAAAGAACAGACCAATTTTTTCAATTATTTGTGTGACCAATTTTAGGGTTTTGGAAGATGACAACGTGGGGTCTACATGATAAAGCGTGAATTGCAATGTTAGTAGTATGAGTATCTATCTGGTACTGTCTCTCGTGACTCTTGTGTTGTGTGATCTCAGTCAGTCAACGTCTTTGACAAATGAAGCGCGGTTAGGATACTACGGGTGGAAGAGTGAGGACAAGGGGTGGGGGACCCATTGCGTTTTCCGCCAAACACAACAGCATCGAATTGTACTGTTCCGTCTGCGTGAAGGAGCTGGTTCTCTGACATCACCATGTGGTGTTAGCGCAGGTTGTGGGAACGGAAGATGGAAGCTGACGATGTAGCCGTTAACATTGTGGGGTACGATGTACTGTTACCAAAAGGCTGGTGCAGGTGTAACCCCTTGGAGCGCCATCTGGCTTCTTCTGTTACCCTAGTTAGTTTTTTAGTTTATATTTTGTTTTTTTGGAAGGAAAAAGGTGTGAGGGACGGCGTTATGGCAATAAACCAGTAATGGATGTGTTTGTGGTTGAACCTTTTGGCCCACAGCTCAACAAGCTCAACAACTCTGGAACTTTTTGTGGGTCATGCTCACTCATATTGGCACTACTAATTTTTTGAATTGGATTCTGCTACATTTTTTTGCTTTTCAGACTTGGCAGTGTGCGTAACGAAATTCGAGGTGGAGAAAAACAAAACAAATAAATTATTTTGATTAAATCAATGTATCTTTTGTGAGCGCAACTGCAGAGACTAATTTCTCGAGTTACTGAGATCTATTTATGAGGTTGACTTCTCTCATATGGTATTTTTCATACGCACTGGCGATGGATCGAACCTTTGACTAAATGGTTAAGAAGTCTAAGTATCTACCACTTGTGTTGTACTATGTTGGTAAATTATTTTGATTATTGAAATCTCCCGTGCTTGGTTATCAGGTTTGTTCCTAACTATTTCCTAGAGCAGGATTTAGCTAGAACACAGAATGTAGTATGTGAGAAGTAAAATATTCGTCCCCCTTCATTGGCCTCTTGGGCATATATTTATATTACAATACGTCATAAATGCTCATAATGGTACATGAATGCCCCGAGATCTTAGGCGAGATTCTCGGGCTTGCCTAATATATCTAGCAGAGGGCTTCACCGAGGCCGAGCCTTTTAGGCGTCGGCCCTACGATTGGGAGGTGGTCGGTCCGTGTCGGCCTTGATGCGCGTTGCCGACGGAAGCCGGTGATGAGGATGCAGGACTTGGTCTTCGCGTCTTGAGCCCGGATGATCGGCTAGGAGGCGTGTCATATCCGAGCCTTCTGGGTGGTGGTACTGGGAACACTGATCCCCTCGGCGGCGCGAGCACTTTGTGCGGCGTTCTAAGTATCCTTGATTTATCCTCGGTTCTCGTAGTCCCTCATCCGTGCGTTAAGGTGATTTGGCCTCGTTTGCCTCTGGCGTCTTGGGTTACGGTCTGTGTGGGTTTTTTGTGCTCCCTTTGACCCGGTCGGTTTTGACTCGCGTGGGTTTCTCGCACGCCTCATAAGTGCGTTTTCTTTGACTTGGCCGGGGTTTGACTCCCATGGGTTTTCGTTACGCCATAATCATAACTCCTAGGAGTTTTGCTCTTCCACTTGTATAAATAGGGGTTTCTTGTTGCTTTGGTTGTCCCAGGCTTGGTTGCACATGCTCTCCTATGGTGAGATTTCGTCCCTCCTTTGAGTCTTTTGAACAGCCCCCATCTATCGCAGTGCGTGGGGTTGTCAAGAGGCTCAAAGCGGGGTTATTGATCTTCGTGAACTCGGCTCTTTTCTTTTTGCGGTGGCTTTACCTCGAATCTTTGGAGTTGTTCGGAAGACTCAAAGAAGCGATCGGCAGGAGCATTCCGCCGACCGTTCATGGAAGGTGACACACTCACCGCTTGGTCCGAGTCTCGTCATAATTGGCCGCAATCCTCGAGTGGGCCTTGGTGTTGCCTTTTTAGTGCGAGAGGGGTCGCCTCTGTTTTACGCTTCTGGCCGATTCAGAACATCGGATGTGGCAAGCAGGCCAGGAAACTCGTCAGGAGATACTTCAAAGTTTGGTGGTACTGCGCAAAAAGGTGTCATCACAAAGTGTATATTAGTAGCTCATTCTCTTGTGATGATTTTGGAAATGTGCTGTCATTGTAATGTAATGTAATGTTGCCTATCAAATGTAATGTAATTTTGCGTATCAAAAGTAATGCAATGTTGTATTGAAAATAAACAGACTTAATTAGTACGGAAACCTTCCCTTTTATTGTTGTTCTCCGGTTGTCCGGCTTCTTTTTTTGTCTGCGGCCGATCGCATCTTTTCGTTTCTCCGAACTTATTCTTAGCCGATGGCATTGCGGTTCTTCCGCCTTCTTCTTTGGCCGACGCGGCCGCGTGGCGATACCTATTGATTGACGCGATGTGGCGTGGCACTTGATTGATTTGATTTTTGGCGGGAGGTGTTATCATGACGTTCTTGGGAACTGTCGCGTCTTCTAAGTGCTCCATTGGGGGCATGACACGTGTCGCTTGGGATTTGAACCGGATTTCGAATCTCCACCGTTGATTTTATTGGTGGGTTTTTTAGCCGTTGGATCGCGTCTTTGCTCGAAGCGGTCTTACACTTCGTGTCTCTTCGCCTAATTTCCCTTCTGTTTCATTTCCTCTTCGTTTTACGCTATTGTCTTTGCGTTTCTCCTCTCGGTGCTCTCTCTCGTGCCTTTCTCTCCCTTTGGTGGTGTTCGTGGCTACTCCAATTTCTTCTTTAAGGTACGTGGTTCCTCGCATTATCCTCTTGCTTTGTGGCTTTTCTTATTTTCTTTTCGCTTTTCTTGGGTTGTATTTCTTTGCGTTTGTTTCTGCAAAATAGAGATGGTCTCGATAGTTGAAATAAGTAGTGATAGTGAGAGTGAGGTGACCTCTCGAGTATAAGTGTCTTAATCCCAAGTGTCTTTGCTTCCCTCAAATGTGGGTATTGTTCATCGCGCAGTTGTTCGCCGAAAGTGGTAAGCGGAAATAAGCGACCTTTATAATGATGGTTCCCTTCCGATTCCGCAGACCGGTGATTTATCTGTCATGGCCGAAGATGAGAGTCCTAGCGCGAACGATCCGGGAGTGAGGGGATTTCTGGGGTAGATCAAGAGGTGCTTGACTCGTGACTCGAGCTCCGCACCGAGGCCTCCCCTTGTTGGCGTTCGGCGGATGCTATGTCACCCCCGTGGATGAGGAGCGCCACGGCTAGTCTGTCTCTCCTGGAGGAAGCCGTTTTGAGATGAATGTGTTCCGGAATGATGTGTATACTTACGCTTACGGCACTGGTTTGAGCACTTGGGGTTCGGTTGCCATTCTCCCCCTTTACCGCCGGTGTTAAAGATGCTTCATGTGGCTCGACGCTTGTTGCATCCCAACGGGTGGGCCCATATGAGGGCCTTCGAGATCCTTTGTGAGTGTGCCTTGGGGAGGAGGTCTCGGCTGCGCAAGTTTTTGTACTTCTTCCGCTCGTCGGTGAAGGACCCAGTAAGGTGGGTGTCTTTATGCAATCATCGCCGAATCCTCTTATGGCTTTGTACAAAAGTAGTTACAAGCATTTTAAGCACATCGTTCCGTTTTGTCTCGGGCCGAAGTGTCCCTATTCTTTGGTTGACGAGGTTGGTGACGAACGGTTTCCTTTGAGTTGGGACGAGGCACCCAAGGATAAGTTTTTCTGTTGAGAGAAGGGTCTTTGAGTTCGGTTGAAAAAAGCGCAGGTGGATCGGCTAGATGGTTGGGTTAAGTCCTCGGGTATCTTTGAAATCTTCCCCGTTGTTGGGCTTAGTGGATGACGTTGAATCGTTGATTGACTATTTAAGTAATTCTCTCGGGCATACTTCCTTTTTTTTTTTTTTTTTTTTGACAATTGACTTGCTTCTCCTTTCAGGTGGTTTTGGGATGTCTCTACCTTAGCGTTCTTTGAACGCAAGAAGTATCGGGAGAGAGCGAAGAAGAAGCGAGGGCAATTCAGGAGCCTTCTCCTCACCGATTTTGGAGTGAGTCCTCTTCCGGTCGAGGCTCTCCACATTACTAAGAGTCCGTGAAGGTTTTGCAATCGCCTCGGTGTCGGAAGGTGCAACGAATGCTCAAGGTACAAGTAGTCCTCGTCCTCCTCCTTCCCGGAGAATCCCGCCGCGAAGAGGCAGCTGAATTGGTCTTCTTTGTTGAGATCGGTTTGCGCAGCGTGGGGGGGGTGATTGGGTGATTGATACTTTGGAAGAGGCCGACTGCTGTAAGCGACGAGCCTATTCGGTCAACCTTTGATTCGGTATCCTTTGAATTTGCATTTCTCAATCGTCTGCTGCTGCAGTGCAGCGATGTGGAGAAGGTGGCCACTCGGGGGGATTCGGCAAACGTTGGTGGCGGTGAAGACCTATGGCCATTATGCCTCGGTGCTTGCTCACCTTGCTGAGGATGCTTTTAACAAAACTGATGCCGACGTTGGTCGAAAAGAGGCGGCTTGGAAGAAAGTCGAGGGGGAGTTGGAGGCCTGTAAGGTGATAACTCTATTTTATATAGAGTATTTCATATGTTTAAACTTAGTATTTGCTCTCTTTCAAGTAATAATAAAGAGTTTATATAGTATTTAGTGTGATATATGATATCTTGAGTGATTTGAATGGTTATAGTTATTATTAGGCCATTTTGGATATATTGTGGTATGTTTGATGTTTTGTTCGGTGCGGTCTCAATGCTTTATGCGCATCAATGCTCTCTGACCGATCCTCGCATCAAAAGCGCACTACTTGGTGAATAAGCGGCACTGTTTCATATGCATCCACATGCAATGTGATGACCTCCGCCGCTTCCCCGATGCCATCCAAACTTGTATAGTAGGCGCCTACCATTCACACATAGCTATAGCTTAGCTTTGAAGAGTCATCAACATAGGGACACTTGTTCTAACACCATGGAACCGCCCTATATGATTAAGTCAAAGATTTCAACATGGATAAACCTGCGGAAAGCAACTACTGACTATGATCCACTCAAGATGACTTCAACATGAAGAAAGGAAGCACCTCACTTGAAGGCTATAAAAGGACCTCACATCTTCATTTGGAAATATATCACAATCCATAAGTTAGATCAAAATTTCAATATACATAGTTAGTTTTTATATTTTTAGAGGAAGAGGAAGGAATTCATAAATCCTCCTTAACTCATTTTCATAGTGTTTGTATAGTGCTAAGGAGTAATGCTAGTGCATTGCTAGAAGACTTCATACAAAGGTTTTCAACATTTGTAACTTTACTCTTGTTGTTTCTCTTTTGTGATTTCATTTGTGCGAAAAGTAGATGTGCAAGTGTACAATCGCAACAAGTAATATAATGATATGTAAAGATCGTTCCCACGAGGATTGGTATTAATTTTAGAGTTTAAAAAGGAATTACACTTTAGAGGAACAAGTAGCAAATAGGTTGAGTAACAAAGTTCGGTTGGACAAAGGTTATAAAAGTAACAAGTTAACGGTGAGTTAAAATATAAGAGAAATAAGTTGGATTGCTTTCACTATGTAAATTCCGAAACAAGACGCTATAACGTCACACGCTATAGCGTTAAGCGCTATTGCAAATATTTTGTGCCTTTCGGTCACTAGCGCTGTGGTTTCACTACAAGATGCCTATGTCTAGGTTCTAAATAGGTTCACCTGTATAATCAAGATCCCACTGACTTATGCTTTATAAACTATTGCAACTTCTATGTCAGAGGAAGCAAAAATTGATTAAATGTCTTCAACCAACCTTATCATTTATATTAATCCTTGAGTTCTCTCTATGGTTCATGTCCGAATCCACAGAGGTACTAGTTTTACGTGGCCAAATATAAAACAAGTTTGGAAGAGTTATCACACAAGGATTAAAACACCAAACGTGAGAAATTATATACGAAGCATTAATGGTTCATTACAAGCTATAGCAACCCAACTCAAAGAGTTTAGCTCATGTTGAGCAACATCAAAATAACACAAATAAAACTACTTGTATTACAGTAGGTAAGAAGGAAAATACAAGTGCAAAAGATACAAGCTTGAAGTTCCCTAATCATCCACGCTAAGATGGCTCATCATCACCTTACACCATGAGAAAGAGTCTGAGAAAAATACAAAAGAAGAAAGTAAAATAGCAAAAGCTTCTAAGGTGTATCAATGGAGAAGAAGAAGTGTCACACTTTCTCTCTCTACCAATACTCTCTCTATCTTCGTTGGGAAGTCTAAGGTATGATATGGGGAAAATTAGTATCTCTAGTATATCTAGCATTGAGGTACACCTCTCCTCCAAAAGTCAAGAAAGGTGATGTTTACTTTTTCACCAACTCCACTATTCCTTTACTCATGCAATGACAAGTGTCCACACAAATCCAATAAAATCCGCACATGTCGACAAGGCATGTGGACACAAGATATGGAACATGGATTAATGAGCTTGGCGCCAAAATTTCACTTTTCCTTTAGATGCTCAATCATGCACGCTTCTTGACGCTTATATAGCGTTAGACGCTATAGCGCTAAACACCGCACTACTTCACAAAATACATCAAAATAATCACAAGGGCACCAAATGTGCCAATTTCATAGCAAAGCGGTGTTTAGCCTATCCTATCCTAATATTAATAGAAATGCAATAAATACTATACTAATATTACTTGAGAACTTACTTAATTCAATGATTAGAGGTATAAATAACTCATATAAATATGAGTTATCACACCCCCAAACTTAAACCATTGCTTGTCCCCAAGTAATGACACTTGCAAAGACAAACAGACTGACACTAATTACAACACACATGCTCTCGATCAACACTTCATTTCTAAGCATACTCACTCAAACATTTTCTCAATGGGCTAACAATTGATTCACACTCACACCAACACACCAATGCATTTATTCAACTTCTAAGCTTATTCTTCGCTCGTTAGTGTGTGTGTGATCTCTTGACTCATCTCAATTCCTAGCTAGATTTGGATTTCTCTTTAGCCTTGGAAAGAATGGTCTTCTTTTGGTAAAATCAAGAACTCTTTCAAAACAATGACTAGATTAACATTTTCACACGGGAATGGGGATTTTCGGGCATGACAAAGGGTTTAACTAGGCACTTCAAGTCTATGGTCAGTGTTCCTAACTTATTGAATCCAAAATGACTCACGCTTATAGCGTTTAGCGCTATAGCGCTTGGACAAAGATAACAGATTTACTAGTGTAGCCCCTCATTACTTGGCTCCAAATTATTATTATTATATATATATATATATATATATATATATATATATATATATATATATATATATATATATATATATATATATTTTTTTTTTTTTTTTTAACACGAGGCTTTGCCTCTTTCTTTGCCTTGGGGATGACCTAGTTTTTGTTTTGGGTAACTACTGACTTTACAACATATTTACATTAAACTTCTAAGTCACCGACCACCCTAAGACCTTTGTACCTAACCTTTATATAGCCCAACACCCCCAAACTTTTGCTTCAACAACTCTTCAAGTTTTTATTCAAGCCTTGATCTCACCTTGGTTAACTCGGACTAGCCTAAACCTCGGATAGTCCTTGGCTAGCTAAGTTTCTTCTTAAGCACGTAGATTTACGTGTGAGAGCAATAATAAACAAAGATGTCATCTAAAAGCACGGCTCTCTTACTCACTCACACCATTATCATTACAATCGATATTGAGGAACGATTCAATGACTATACTTAAAAATGAGGCACTTGAAAGCAGAACATTTTGAAAAACATTAACAAAAACATTAACAACTTTAGGTCCTCCCCACAACAAAAGTGAGCAAAGTGTCCTCACCGCTTCTTTAAAGAACTAGGAGAGGCTCGAACTTAACACACAAACAAAGTAATGCAAGTCTTAAAACATTTGTGAAGCGCAAGATAGACGCTTATAGCGCTTCACAATTTATTTTTGTTCACAAAACCCTAAATTTATACTGTGAGAAAAATTAAATTCACTTCTTAACGGCACTGCACTGTTCTTGAGCTAACACGGATGGCCGAGGAGGCTTTCTGACCTTTTTCTTCTTCTTCTCTTCCTTTTGCTCTCCTCGACGCTATAGCCTCGACGCCATATAGCGCTTCCACCAGAGTCGCTTCTCTTTTTCTCGCTTCATCTCTCGCTAACTTGCTAGCGACCTCCTTCTCTGCTCGCACACTTCCTTTCCGCATGTTGTGCTTCTTGCTGCACTCTTTCTTCATCAACTTCCTCAATCACAGTCAACTTGGCTCCTGGGTTCCTCCTTGCAGATACATACGTTGGCATTTTTTGCCGCCACATGCTTCTCCTTGACTTCGCTTGGAGTGCGGATGGCACTGGGCCTGGGCTACCTCCCTTGGAGGACTCTCAGCCATAGCTTGAGCTTCATCCTCAGAACCTGCAATAATGTTAGTTTTTGATTTAGGGCTCCTTTGGGCTCTCTGTTTAAGCCTAGGAGACTTTGTTCCACTTGACACGAGATGATCTGAGGGCTTGATCGGGGCTGCGCAGCGCTATAGCCTCGCACGCTATAGCGCTAGCAGGCCTCAGCAGATTCTCGGGAAGCAGAATGTTGTGGTGAAACAGTGGTGGACTTTGTTCTTTTGTGGGAATTGGGGATTGGGGTGATGGTTCCGGTTGTGGTAGTTCATTTAGGTTTGGTGTTTGTTGATCGGTGAGGGGTGAGTTCTCTTTTCTTTGGGTTCCGTGGAGGTATGGTTGGTTCAGATTGTGGGGTTTCGGGAATGGTCCATTCTTGGGCTTGTGGTGAGGGTATTTGTGGTGAGTGTAGTCTTGTGGGGCTTGGTGTGGGATCGTGATCACTTCTTCATATTCCTCACTTTCTCGACCCTTCCTCCTTTTCTCAGGCTCTCTTCACTGGACTTCTCTTCACTCTCGTAATCCTCTTCCTCCTCGTAATCATTGACTTCTTTCATCACCCTTCTTGTTTCCTCTTCATCTTCTTCATCGAGTTCTTCTAAATCCTCGGTGTTGAGGATTCTTCACTACTCACCTTTGGCTTTTTCTTAGCAGGCTCTTTACCTTCTTCAAGCGGGGCTCTCGGCTCTCTTCTTGATTGGGTGCAGAGTGACCTTCTTACTCACCCTTTCTTTTGGTTGGGGTGGCTCCTTCACACCCTCATCTTCAATTAACCACTCGGGAACACAGGGGTTCCATTAACTCCTTGCCTCTTGTGACTTTTCCAAAGACATGACCCTTCTCCCATTCAAACTTAGCTTTGACAAACTTACACAAAGTGTTTCACGATTCTTTTCAAGCGATTGAGCGCTTATAGCATCAGACGCTATAGCGCTAGCACTTCTCTGCTGGGCTTAAAACAGCGCAGGAATATCTCCTTGAGGAGTCCTCCTCTCATCACGAATTTCAATCTCTACTTCAAAGCATTCTTGCACAACTCAGTAATTAAACAGGGAAAGTAGAGATTACCGTCAGTCTTTAGCCTGCTTTTCTCAATTTCTCTTGCAATGATTTTGCCCACATCTATGCTTTCACCTTCCGAATGGCATCAAGCACTATCAACCCGTCCTTCTCCACATTTGTTGTGTGGGAAGTAGGCATGAGTGAATGCTGATGAAAGTAAACCACATTATGACCTCATCCACCGTAAATGCCTTCTTGACTTTAAACTCTGAGCCAAACCTCTCCCATGTTGCTTCCTCCACACAGATCCTCTTCTTAACCTCCTCCATTTCATCACATCCCCACGTATCAAGCTTCTTCTCCAGGGCCTTTCCAGAATAACCCAACTTGAAGTGGTCATTGATGGCACTTGGGTTGAAATCAACCATTTCACCCCTAACCATAGAATAGGTTTGGGGCTTTCCCCCTTTGGAGGAGGAATTCCTTTGTAAAACTCTCTCACCAGAGGCACCACAAATTCCCTCTATGCTTGATAAATTTTTGCCACCCTAACGCTATAACGGTGGATGTGAACACGTCAGAGCTTTCGGCTTTGAAACCCCTTTCTGCGATGAAGTTCATCTTCCAGTAGCGCGCAGGATCGTCCTTTGGATCTATGGCTCTTGAGGAACTGGGTTCAGTGGTCTTGGCCTTTTTCTGGGGCTTTTCAATCGAATGTTTCTTCACCATTTTGAGATGTTTGAAGATTTGGGGTTGCTTTGTGAATTTTTGGAACAGATTGCAAGATTGATTTGCAGGGAAATCAGGAATGGAGTTACGAGACGGTGGGAGTTATGGAAGAAGGAAAGAGAAGGGAAATCAGGAAAGGGGTTCACCGGTTAGAACGAGAGAAAGAGAAGGGAGTGGTTGAGTGAGAGGTTATGGGGAATTGAATGATGTGACCGTTGTTGATGGGCGGAGCGGCCCGAAGTGGATCAGAGGCGATCACACGCGGGCGCATAGGGCGCAATGATTGAATTGCACAGGCGCGCGTGTGCACGTCATTATAATCGTCCCATTCTTTGAAATAAAAACAATTCTTCTTGCCAGCTACCTCCTCTTGACGCTATAGCGTCAACATCACACTTCAGGTCTTCAAGTTCCCAAATTCCTCAACACAAAAATTTTCCCTTCTGCAAAATAAAATAAAGACAACAAAAATGTTAATTAAAACCTGGGGTGCCTCCCAAGAGCGCTTGTTTTAAGAGTCATCACTGACTTCTTCATTTGATGTTAGGGATCTTGAAGATCAATTGAGGTTTTGTCCTCATCACGGTGTCACCATGGTATTGTTTTACTCTTTGCCCATTCACCTTGAAAGTGGTGTTGGTTGCTTGATCAAATAAATCCTTTGCACCATAAGGGTAGACCTTGACTAATTTAAAAGGGCGGACCACCTTGATTTAAGCTTGCAGAAACAATTTTAATCTAGAATTGAAAAGGAGCACTTGGCCTCCTTCAATCGCCTCTCTATTCTCAGATCTTCCGTCATGCCACATCTTTGTTTTTCTTTGTAAATGGTGAACTCTCATAGCAAAAGCATGCCTAATTTCATCAAGTTCATTTAATTGCGGTAGCCTAGCCTTACCCGCCTCTATCACAATCAAAGTTGAGCTTTTTATGGCCCAATGAGCTTTGTGTTGCAACTCAATAGGGAGGTGACATGCTTTCCCAAACACAAGTCAGTATGGAGACATTCCTGCAGGTGTCTTGAAGGTTGTCCTGTAAGCCCATAATGCATCATCCGGATGGATTGACCATCCTTTCTTGAAGGTCCCACCATTTTTTCAAGCATCCTTTTGATTTCTCTATTGGACAATTCAAGCTTGCCCATTTGTTTGTGGGTGGTATGCGTTGGCAATTTTGTGCCTCACTCCATATTTTCCCAATAGAGACTCAATCAACTTGTTACAAAAGTGAGAACCCTCATCACCGATAATTGCTCTTGGTGTACCATATCGTGAATATGTTCTTCTGCAGAAACTTGTCGATCGACTTGGCATCATTGTTGGGAAGAGCCACGACTTCAACCCATTTGGAAACATAATCCCACGACCACCAAGTATATACAAATTCCCATGAGAAGGAGGAAAGGGACCCATAAAATCCATGCCCCATACATCAAAGAGTTCAATCTCTAAGATGTTGGTTAAGTGGCATTTCATGCTTGTTTGAAATGTTCCCATCCTTTGACACTTGCTTGCAGCTTCTTTACCCATTCTTGAGCATCCTTGAATAATGTAGGCCAAGAATACCCACATTGCAAAGTACCTTTGCAAACTATTCTAGTTCCTCCAAAGTGTCCACCACATGGTGAAGCATGACAATGCTCTAACACTTGAGGTTGTTCTTCCTCCGCAAGGCACCTTCTTATCACTTGGTCTTGGCATTTCTTGTAGAAAAGGTTCATCCCAATAATAATCTTTCACTACATGGAAAAACCTTTTCTTTGTTGATAATTCAGATCTGAGCAGCACACCGCTTACCAAGTTATTCACGATATCAAAGAAACCATGGAGCGTTGTCTTGGATGCTATAGCGTCTGGCGTTATAAGCGGCAACCGCTATAGCGTTACACTTTTTCACTGCTACTGCCAACAACTTCTCATCTGGGAAGATTTCTTTGATCTCTCCCTGTTCTGTACCTGCATTGTCTCCTTCAAGTCTAGACAAATGGTCAGCAACTTGGTTCTCCACCCCCTTTTTATCATGAATTTCCAAGTCAAATTCTTGGAGGAGGAGAACCCATCTTATTAGCCTTGGTTTTGCATCTTTCTTAGAGATCAAATACTTGATGGTCTGAATGGTGCGTAAAAACAATTACTTTTGTGCCAACCAAGTATGATCTAAATTTATCAAAGGCAAAAACCACAGCTAATAGCTCTTTTTCAGTAACTGTGTAATTTAACTGTGCTTCAATAAGTGTTTTGCTTGCATAGTAAATGGAATGGAAGATTTTATCATACCTTTGCCCAAGCACAGCTCCCACAGCATAGTCACTTGCATCACACATGAGCTCGAATGGTTTACTCCAATCAGGGGCAACAATGATAGGTGCGAGAATCGAGCTTTCTTTAACTTCGGAAGGCTTCAAGGCATGCATCATCAAAGTTGAAAGTGGTGTCATCTTTGAAGGAGTTGACATAGAGGTTTTGAGATCTTTGAGAAGTCTTTAATGAATCTCCAGAGAAACCAAAGCATGCCCAAGGAAACTTCTTATACCTTTGACACTTGAGGGGGTGGCAATTTTTCAATGACTTCAATCTTGGCCCTATCCACCTCTAAGCCTTTCTTGGAGATCCTATGCCCTAGTACAATTCCTTCTTGCACCATGAAGTGACATTTCTCCCAATTGAGCACAAGATTTGTCTCTTCACATCTTATCAAGTATCTCTTCCAAGTTATCCAAACACTTCAAAGCTATCCCCAAACACAGAGAAGTCATCCATAAAAACCTCCATAGATTTTTCAATGAAGTCGAGAATATGGACATCATACATCTCTCGAAAGTTGCAGGGCATTACACACCCAAAGGGCATTCTCCTAAAAGCAAATGTGCCATAAGGACATGTGAATGTGGTCTTTCTTTGGTCTTCGTGAACTATTGCTATTTGGTTATAGCGAATAGCCATCAAGAAAGCGATAATAGTCCTTACCAAAGAAGTCTGGCCCAACATTTGGTCAATAAAGGGAAGAGGAAATGGTCTTTCTTTGTGGCCTTGTTCAATTTCCTCGTAGTCCATGCAAATCCTCCAACCGATCCAACGTTCTTGTGGGAATCAACTCATTTTTGTCATTTGTGATCACGGTGACACCCACCTTTTGGGAACACATTGCATGTGGCTAACCCATGCAATCGTCGGAAATAGGATACACAATCCTCGCATCTAACCATTTGAGGATTTCCTTCTTCACCACTTCCTTCATTATGGGATTAAGCCTTCTTTGACCTTCAATGCTATGTTTAGCATTTTCCTCTAACACAATCCTGTGCATGCAGATTGTAGGACTTATCCCATGTATATCGGACATTTGCCAACCTATTGCCTTTTTGTGCCTCTTCTTGAGTTGTAATGAGCTCCACCTCTTGGTTTTGGTTCAAACTAGCGAGAAATGATGACAGTAGAGTCTCATTGTCCCCAGATATGCATATTTCAGGTGCTTAGGTAATTCTTTCAACTCTAGATCGGTGGTTGAACAATGAAGGAACACTCTTCTTGAGGTTTGAATTTTCTTGCTCTAGTGACTCATATCTCCTAGCCCAAACCTCATTCACACTTGCTTGCCTTCTTGAAATTCTTCTTCTCTCAACAATTCATGTTCCTCGGTGTTGTTTAGCACCTTTTCCAAGTGGTTGTTAGATTTTTGAAAATGTTTTGAACCACTTGGTCAAGAGAAACCACAAAGAACACACTCTTGATATTGACATCCTGGAAGTTTTAATGCATTGAACATTGATCTTCACTTCTTGGTCATTAACCCTCATTGTCAATTCTCCTTTTGAACATCTATGAGTGTCTTCCCCTGAGCCAAGAAGGGTCTACCTAAAATGATAGGTACCTCTGCATCTGCTTCAAAATCTAGAATAACAAAGTCAACAGGAAAAACAAATTTATCTACCTTAATTAAAACATCCTCCAGTATTCCTTCAGGATAGGCAAGTGACCTATCAGCTAACTGGAGGCTTACAGAAGTAGGCCTGGCAGTTCCTATACCCAATTGTGTGTAAATGGACTTAGGCATTAAGTAAAGCTTGCCCCTAAGTCACATAAAGCACGACCCGAATAAAAATTTCCAATGGAACAGGTATGTGTGAAGCTACGTGGTCCTTTAATTTTCGGGGAGTTTATTTTGCATCAACATGCCGCATTCCCCGACCATTGCCACGCTTTCAAATTCTCCCAACCTTCTTTTCTTTGTCAAAACATCTTTCATAAATTTGGCATAGTTGGGCATTTGTTGTAATGCCTCAACTAGAGGAACATTAATGTGCAATTGTTTTAACACCTCAAGAAATTTATTAAATTGTTTGTCCTCATGTGCCTTTTTTAACCTTTGAGGGTAAGGGGGAGCAGGATATTCAGGCACCAATTTAGGTTCAGGTGTTCTGTTTGCATTTGACGCTATAGCGTCAGGTGCTATAACGTCTGGAAAATTCTTTTCATTTCCAGCAACACTTGACTCTAAATTCTTGGGTGCAGAAGTTACCTCTTTACCACTCCGGTGGTTATTGCTTTCACATGCTCCTTGCACGGTGCATGAGATGGAGAAGGCTCGTGAGTAGAAGGAGTCCACCATTCGCGCTTTGTGTGAGAGCGGATGCAATCTGTCCCACTTGATTCTCCAGAGTCTTGATTGATGCTTCATGAGTCTGCATTGTTGTTTTACAATCACTGATGAATGACCTTAGCAGAGACTCCATTGAATTGTCCATAGGAGGAGCAGGAGCATTTTGTCTAGGAGGTTGCTGTTGTTGTTGTCTTGGGAATCCAGGGGGAATAGCAGGAGCATTTGTGCTTGTGTTAGCATTATTTCCTCCCCCCCACCTGAAGTTAGGATGATTCCTCCAACCAGGGTTGTATGTATTAGAATAAGGGTTGTTGCCCTTGTTGTAACCCACATAATTAACAGAAGCAGGGTTTGTTGTACATTCTTCATACAGATGAGCCCCTCCACAATATACACAACTAGCTTCTCCAGGTGGAGCTTGTTCAATAGCTGCTGCAGTAGACCTTTCAGGTGCTATAGCATCAGATGCTATAGCGTTGGCAGTGTTCAGCTCCTTAATCATATTAGTCAGAGTAGCCACCTGGGCTGAGAGAGCAGAAACCTCACTCACTTCATGAACCCCAGCTACTTTCCTTGTAGAATTCAACCTTTCAGTAGGCCATGAAGAGCTGTTAATAGCAATGCGCTCTATAAGCTCACAAGCATCATTATATGATGAGTTCAGAATTACACCTCCAGATGAGGCATCCAACATGGACCTAGTAGGTGCCTCTAGCCCATTATAAAAAGTCTCCATTTGAATTACAATAGGAATTCCATGATGTGGACACTTCCTGAGCAACTCCTTCCACCTTTCCCAAGCCTCATGTAATGATTCACCCTTTTTGCTTGAAGGATGTGATGTCATTTCTCATCCTTGCATTTTTGTTTGGTGGGAAATACTTCTCCAGAAATTTCTTTGTCATGTCTTCCCAAGTAGTGATAGAATTTGACTCAAGGAATTCAACCAAGCTTTTGCTCTGTCTTTTAAAGAATAAGGAAAGCAGTTTCACTGAATGCATCCTCACTCACCCCAGGATAATGAAATTATCGCACACTTCTAGAAAGTTTCTCGGATGGGCAAAAGGATCTTCTTGAGTGGAACCTCCAAATTGTCCGATTGTTTGGAGCATTTGGAACATCATAGGCTTGAACTCAAAATGAGTAGCGATCACCACAGCCTAGTGATACTTGTTTCCATGGAATGTGGATCAAACATGCGATAATCTCTTGGCTTGCCTCTCTGTCATTCACCATTTGATCAGTCCTTGGTTAATGAATCTGCGTCTCTGTACCAAAGTATTCATTATCAACTTATGGGTAAAAGGACCTTGCCTTCCACCTCTTGGACCTCTTCCTCCAATCTGCGAGGAGTTCTTCCCAAGTGTGCCTCTACCAAGATGATGAGAGTGATCGGACATAGTTAGCTTTGATTTCTTTGTAACCTTTGTTGGCGTCTTAACCTTACGAATCTTCTCTCCGGTTCAAGATCAAACTCAAAAGTGGGTGGTTACGATGCGGGCATACGCTATAGCATCGACGCTATAGCACTTTCCCGTAACACAACACGAAAATTGCCAAGGTAAAACCTCCCTAAGGATGTAATAATTTCTTAAACAATAAAAATTAAATGCAATCCCAACAACGGCGCCAAAAACTTGTTGTGCGAAAAGTAGATGTGCAAGTGTACACAATCGCAACAAGTAATATAATGATATGTAAAGATCGTTCCCACGAGGATTGGTATTAATTTTAGAGTTTAAAAGGAATTACACTTTAGAGGAACAAGTAGCAAATAGGTTGAGTAACAAAGTTGGTTGGACAAAGGTTATAAAAGTAACAAGTTAACGGTGAGTTAAAATATAAGAGAAATAAGTTGGATTGCTTTCACTATGTAAATTCCAGAAACAAGACGCTATAACGTCACACGCTATAGCGTTAAGCGCTATTGCAAATATTTTGTGCCTTTCGGTCACTAGCGCCGTGGTTTCACTACAAGATGCCTATGTCTAGGTTCTAAATAGGTTCACCCCTGTATAATCAAGATCCCACGACTTATGCTTTATAAACTATTGCAACTTCTATGTCTCAGAGGAAGCAAAAATTGATTAAATGTCTTCAACCAACCTTATCATTTATATTAATCCTTGAGTTCTCTCTATGGTTCATGTCCGAATCCACAGAGGTACTAGTTTTACGTGGCCAAATATAAAACAAGTTTGGAAGAGTTATCACACAAGGATTAAAACACAAAACGTGAGAAATTATATACTGAAGCATTAATGGTTCATTACAAGCTATAGCAACCCAACTCAAGGAGTTTAGCTCATGTTGAGCAACATCAAAATAACACAAATAAAACTACTTGTATTACCGTAGGTGAGAAAGAAATTACAAGTGCAAAAGATACAAGCTTGAAGTCCCCTAATCATCCACGCTAAGATGGCTCATCATCACCTTACACCATGAGAATAAAGTACTGAGAAAAATACAAAAGAAGAAAGTAAAATAGCAAAAGCTTCAAATGTGTATCAATGGAGAAGAAGAAGTGTCACACTTTCTCTCTCTACCAATACTCTCTCTATCTTCGTTGGGAAGTCTAAGGTATGTCTTGAGGGGAGATCATCATCTCTAGTATATCTAGCCTTGAGGTACAACTCCCCTTCCAAAGTCAAGAAAGGTGATGTTTACTTTTTCACCAACTCCACTATTCCTTTACTCATGCAATGACAAGTGTCCACACAAATCCAATAAAATCCGCACATGTCAGCTAGGTACTGTGGACACAATATATGGAACATGGATTAATGAGCTTGGCGCCAAAATTTCACTTTTCCTTTAGATGCTCAATGCTAGGCTGCCTCTCTTGACGCTATAGCGTTAGGACGCTATAGCGCTAAACACCGCACTACTTCACAAAATACATCAAAATAATCACAAGGGCACCAAATGTGCCAATTTCATAGCAAAGAAGATGTTTAGCCTATCCTATCCTAATATTAATAGAAATGCAATAAATACTATACTAATATTACTTGAGAACTTACTTAATTCAATGATTAGAGGTATAAATAACTCATATAAATATGAGTTATCAATTTCTATATATATAAACATGGTCTATTCAGTTTATATATATCTTGCAATGTCTCTTGTTAGCTAAACCTTTCTTAGTTGGAATGTTCTAATCATTTAATGAGCTTTTAAGTAAGTATGATGTATGTATGTATGTTTGTACTTTAGTTCTTGCTTGATAATCTTTTCAAAACTTATTTTGAACTTGATCACTTAGAATAAGTAGATTTGTAAATGACCAGACATGGCTTACAATTAAGAACTCAAGAACTAATATGGGTGAGTGTTTTACATAAAGAAAACTTTGTGAAAACCATGCTAAGTCCTAGACATAGGATAGTATAGTCCATAGGATAATTGTGGGTACTTAAAATACAAGAGTGAATTCACTTAAGCAAAGTGATACTTGTTAGGAGGCAAGATTGGCACTAACACCCCTTTCTTTACTGCATAGAACAAGGATCATAAGAGCTGGTAATGATACTCTGAAGAAAGTGACCGAAAGGCACATAGCTAATGCAACAAACATTGGTGCAAATTTGCATCACATCTTGCATCATACACTTATAAGTAAATTACTTGATGAAGACATTCCAACTAGATTTTCTCTTTTACACTATCAACACTCTTTTTTAGTTTTCTAACTTAGTTGTGATCATCAAACAAAATCCAAAATTATTTTGTTACATAGTGACTTTACACTATATTACTTTATATCATTTAAAAGTGATTTTTTCAATCTCTGTGGGTTCGATCTTTTTACTACTTGTTTTTGGACAGTGTATACTTGCACTCAAGTGTATGTGGCATTTCCACACACCAAGTTTTTGGCGCCGTTGCCGGGGATTGAAGTAAATTCTTTTTAAAATTCTGATATTGAGTAATTTAGTGTTGTATATAAATTCTGGTTTTTAGAGTTTCTGTCAACAACAGTACATGGTACTTAGTATATGTACAGAACCAGAAACAGAACTCCAGAATATAGTTTAGATTTAGAAATAGAAAGAAAATTCAGGAGATTGCTAAGACTCCAAAAGCAAAATCAACAAGCTAGCAACATGTCATTCAGTGAAGAACAAAGCTCAAGGCCACACTCAGTGAGAGGAGGCCCTGGATCACAGCATGCTACTGAAGAAGAAGTTCATAGAGAAAATCTCATCCACATGGATCACATAGGTATGATTAATGATAGAGATAGACCTATGAGGGATTATGCTCAGTTTGATCATCAAAACATGCAAACTAGTATAAACAGACCTCATATTGATGCCATGCATTTTGAATTTAAGCCTATGATGTTTCAAATGCTTCAAACTATTGGTCAATTTGGAGGATCTCCTCATGAAGATCCTCATTTGCATTTAAGGCAATTTCTAGAAGTATGTAGTAATTTTATTTTACCTGGTGTCAGTGAAAATGCATTTAGATTAAGGTTATTTCCATATTCTTTGAAAGATAGAGCCAAGGCTTGGCTAAATTCTTTAGAGCCTAACTCTATTCATTCATGGAATGAAATGGGTGAAAAATTTTTAGGAAAATATTTCCCACCTATCAAAAATGTCGAGGTTAAGAAATGATATTACATCTTTTAGACAAAAAGAGTTTGAGTCTTTATTTGAAGCATGGGAAAGATGGAAGGAACTTTTAAGAAAATGTCCTCATCATGGTTTACTGTTATTATTCAAATGGAAACATTTTATAATGGTTTAGAACCTCAAACCGAATAATGCTTGATGCATCATCCGGTGGAGTGTTATTAAATCGTCATACAATGAAGCATGTGAATTAATTGATAGAATAGCGACTAATAGCTCTAGTTGGCCTCTTCAAAGGGTAAGTGCCCAAAAGAAACCATCGTGGGTACATGAAATCAATGATATATCCGCCTATCCGCTCAAGTAGCCACTCTAGCTAATTTGATGAAAAACTTCACTTACAGCAATGCTATCTTGCATCTAATGCAAAGTGCATCACCGTAAAGCTCTCTTATAAAGTGAGAGAACAAGTACCTCCGGGCACACCTAGTTGTGTGTCTTGTGGAGGAGGTCACTTGTATGAGGAGTGTTCTAGCAACCCTATCTCTGTAAATTATGTAGGTTATAATAGGAATAACAACCCTTATTCCAACACTTATAATCCCGGTTGGAAAGATCACCCAAATTTTAGATGGAGCAACAATAGTGCACTGCGCCTAGAACCGCTCCAACTACACCAACCAACCCACCAGATTCCCGACTCAAAATAACCAAAGAAACTCTCAACCTACCACCGATAATTCTCTAGAAACCATGCTCAAAGCATTTATAGGTGAATCTAGAAGCGCTAGACAAACCCAAGATGCTTCCATTAAGAACTTAGAGAATCAAGTTGGTCAATTAGCCACAGCTCTGTATCAAAGGCCACAAGGTGCCTTACCTTCAAATACAGAAGCTACTCCTTCCCAAACCAAAGGAAAAGAGCAGGTTAAGGCTATTTCATTGAGAAGTGGTAAGGATCTTGTAGAGTTAATCGAAAAGAAAGAAAGTGTAAAAGGGAGAAAAACCAAAAATCAAAAGAAACCAATGCAGAAGCATCAAGTGCTCTGCATCACAAGAAGTTCAAAGTCCACTACCTAAGTTAGTACCTGAATACCCTCCTCCTCCTTACCCTCAAAGACTGAAAAAAGCACATGAGGAGAAGCAGTTTGGTAAATTCCTAGAGGTACTAAAACAATTACACATCAATGTTCCCTTAGTAGAAGCCCTCCAACAAATGCCAAATTATGCAAAATTTATGAAGGATGTGCTTACTAAGAGAAGAAGATTAGGTGAGTTTGAAAACAGATTGCCATGACAGAAGATTGTAGTTTGCTTATGCAAAATAAGATTCCTAGGAAATTGAAGGATCCATGTAGTTTTACAATTCCATTTTCTATAGGAAAATCCTATCTTTGGTAAAGCTTTATGTGATTTAGGTGCAAGCATCAACTTGATGCCTAAATCTATTTTTGACCGATTAGAAATAGGAAATGCAAAACCAACCACATCGTGACACTTCAATTAGCGAGATAGATCAATAGCCTATCCTCGAAGGTATCATAGAAGACATCCTAGTTAAGGTAGACAAATTTGTATTCCCTGTAGATTTTGTTATCCTTGACTTTGATGCAGATAAGGAAGTACCTATTATCCTAGGTAGACCATTTCTAGCAACTTGGTAAAACCATAATTGATGTGCGAAAGGTGAACTCACTATGAGAGTGAATGATCAAGAGATAAAATTCAATGTAATGAATGCTATGAAGTATCTGCAGAGGATACGAGAAGAGTGTTCATCCTTATTCTCTCTAGATCAATTGGTAGAAAAACAATTTTACAAGCGGTATGATCATTTAGCCAATGCAGATGCATTAGATGCAGCTGCATTGCTAAATGATGAAATACTTGAAAAAGAGAATCTGCCAATAGAAAACTCTTGTAAGGAAGTATGGGCTAGGACTTATGAACCACTCAACCTTGAGGATCCAATTCTCAAGAAGAACTTACCCTCAATAGAACAACCTCCTAAGTTAGAATTGAAGATACTGCCTGAACACCTTAAGTATGCATTCTTAGGAACAAATAAGACTTTACTCATTATCATTGCTTCGATTTAACATCAAAACAGAGAGTGATCTCATTAGTACTCTCAAGAAGCATACCAAAGCTATAGGTTGGAAAATGGCAGATATCAAAGGAATTAGTCCTTCTATATGCATGCATAGAGTCATTTTGGAAGAAAATTCCAAAAACAGCATAGAAAGTCAAAGAAGACTAAATCCTATTATGAAAGAGGTTGTGAAAAAGGAAATCATTAAGTGGCTAGATCTTTGGAATCATATACCCCATATCGGACATTGCTTGGGTAAGTCTGTCCAATGTGTACCAAAGAAAGGGGTGTGACAAGAATAGCCAATGAAAAGAATGAGTTGATACCAACTAGAATCATCACAGGTGGAGAATCAGTATGGATTACAGAAAACTCAACAAAGCTACCAAAAAGGATCACTTTCCTTGACCATTCATAGACCAAATGTTAGATAGATTAGCAGGGAAAGAATTCTATTGTTTCCTAGATGGCTATTCAGGCTATAATCAAATAGCCATTGAGCCTAAGGATCAGCACAAAACCACCTTTACATGCCCTTATGGAACCTTTGCTTTTAGAAGGATGCCATTTGGCTTATGTAATGCACCTGCTACATTCCAAAGATGCATGATGTCTATTTTCTCAGATTTCATTGAGCAATCAATGGAAGTATTCATGGATGATTTCTCTATCTTTGGAGAAACATTTCAAGTTTGTTTAGCAAATTTGGAACAAATTCTCAAGAGATGTGAGGAAACAAATTTAGTCTTAAACTGGGAGAAGTGCCATTTCATGGTACAAGAGGGCATTGTGTTAGGACATAGAATTTCAAAGAAAGGTCTAGAAGTAGACAAAGCTAAGGTTGATGTCATTGAAAATTTACAACCACCAAATACGATTAAAGGTATCGGGAGCTTCTTAGGCCATCTTTGGTTTTTATAGAAGGTTTATCAAAGATTTTTCAAAATCTCAAAACCATTATGTATGCTTCGCAACATGATGTAGAATTCAACTTTGATGAATCTTGTATAGAAGCTTTTGACAAGCTTAGAAAGGCATTGGTGACAGCACCAATTATAGTAACTCCAGATTGGAGCAGGCCATTTGAATTAATGTGTGATGCTAGTGACTTTGCAGTAGGAGCAGTCCTAGGGCAAATGTATGATAAGGTCTTTCATTCCATTTATTATGCTAGCAAGACATTAATTGAAGCTCAAGTGAATTTACGATTCTGTAAAAGGAATTATTAGTCGTGGTCTTTGCATTTGAAAAATTCGAGATCATACTTAGTTGGCACTAAGATTATTGTCTATACTGATCACTTTGCCATTAAGTATCTAATTTCAAAGAAAGATGCAAAGCCAAGGCTGATAAGGTGGATTTTACTCCTACAAGAATTTGATTTAGAAATTAGAGACAAGAAAGGAGTAGAAAACCAAGTAGCAGACCATTTATCAAGGATTGAAGGAGAATCACTTGGTACACAAGGAGAAGAAATCAAGGAGAGTTTTCCGGATGAGAAGCTATTGGCAATCACGATCAATGCAAAACATGAAAGCGCATTTGCTATAAGCAATGCAGAGCATCAAATGCACTGCACCATGGTTTCTCGACATTGTAAATTTCCTTGCAAGCAAAGTGGTACCATGAGTATGACATATCAACAAAGGAAAAATTCTTCCACGTGGTTAAGCAATACTATTGGGATGATCCATTCCTTTACAAGATGTGCCCCGATCAATTAATGAGGAAATGCATACCGAAGAGGAGCAACAAGCAAGCGATTATTCGCATTGCCATTCGCACCTTATGGAGGACACTTTGGAAGCACTAGAAACAGCAGACTAAGGTATTCTGATGCAGTTATTTTTGGCCTACTTTATTTAAAGATTCTTATTTTATGGTCAAATATTGTGATAAATGTCAAAGAGCAGGAATATTTCGATAAGCATGAAATGCCTAGAACAAATATTTTAGAAATAGAATTATTTGATGTTTGGGGCATGGATTTCATGGGACCTTTTCCACCCTCTTTTGGCAATTTATATATCTTAGTAGTTTGTTGATTATGTGTCCAAATGGGTAGAGGCGTAGCATTACCTAATAATGATGCTAAATCGGTGAGTAAGTTTACGCAAAGAAATATATTCACTAGATTTGGAACTCTAGAGCTATCATTAATGATGAAGGTTCACACTTTTGCAATAAGATCATAGAAAACCTTCTAGCTAAGTATGGAGTTAAGCATAAGATAGCTACTGAGATACCATCCTCAAACTAGTGGACAAGCAGAATTATCCAATAGGGAAATTAAGAGAATGCTAGAAAAAATGGTTAGTCCAAATAGGAAAGATTGGTCTTTACATTTGGATGATGCTTTATGGGCATATAGAACAACATTCAAAACACCCTTAGGAATGTCCCCTTACAAATTAGTCTATGGAAAAGCATGCCATTTTACTGTAGAATTGGAAAACAAATCTTATTGGGCTATCAAGAAGCTCAATTTCAATTTGAACAAGGCAGGTAAAAAGAGAATGATAGAGCTTGATGAGCTAGAAGAAATTAGGCAAACCTCTTATGAGAATGCTGAAATCTACAAAGCTAAGACTAAGAAATGGCATGACAAAAAAATTCACAATAGAGAATTGAAAGAAGGAGGACTAGTTCTGCTATACAACTCTAGGTTGAAGCTATTTCCTGGAAAATTAAGGTCAAGGTGGTCAGGACCATTTAAGTTGATAAAGGTTTATCCACATGGAGCAGTAGACTTATTTGATAAATCCTCAAATACTGTCTTCAAGGTGAATGGTCAAAGAGTTAAAATGTACTATGGTGAACATGTGGTGAGAGACAAAATCACCACCCATTTGAAAAATCTCTAAGTAAAAAGAGGTAGTCAGGCTGACAAGACTCTTAAAACAAGCGCTTAATGGGAGGCAACCCATTGTTTTTAATTATTTTTGTGCAAATTTATGTTTTTAGTTGTTTTGCAGAAATGCAGGAAACTAATGCAGCTGCATCAAATGCACCTGCATTGAGGAAAAACGTGCCCTGCATCAGAAAATTATAAACTTGAAGAAAATTGGTTAAGTGTGAATCATAAGGCTTCAGGAAGATCAAAGGAGGTTAAGTAAGATTAATGACACATTGGTAGCCAAAGCAAGACACTTGGCATGATGCATGCGCAGCACGCAATGCTAACGGCTACCTAATAAATCCACTAACTTCCCTCTTCCTGAAACATAAAGCCTTCATTGTTACCGTTACCCCTTCATTCGCAAAATCTCACAATTTTCTCTCATCTGAAACACAAACCGCATTTCACATTCTCATCTCCAAATTTCCTCAATCACACAAGCAATCAAAACCTAGAAATTCAAAGCAATTACAATGGTGAAAAAGCAATCAGCACAGAAATCATCGTGCAAGCAGCGGCGAACTCCCCAAAAGAGAAGAAAGCCATGCATGCGGGATCATCATCATCAAGAAAAGGCAAAGCCAAGGAATCATCAATCAGAACTGATGACAATGTTCATCTGTGGAACATGCATCTATTGCCCGAGAGAGGATATGATTTGAAGAAGGCTAGCCCATCATTCATGTCAACAGTGGCCAATCTCAATTGGGACCACTTCGTGCTACCAAGAGGAGGCTACATTGAAGACATAGTGAGAGAGTTCTATCTTTGGAATCACACCACAAGAAGGAGCGAGAACATTCCTACACTTCCATGGTGAGAGGTAAAATTGTACACTTCCATGCCAAGAAATTAAATGAACATTATATCTTTGAAATATAATGGGAATGATTTTGAGAATAGAGTGGCCAATGCCTTTAAGAAAGAAATGGAAGAAATAAGGAATAGGATTGCCATACCAGGGGCTGTTTGGGAGAAATTCACACCTAATGAGATTAAGCTTAGAAGTAACTATTTGATAAATGCATTAGGTAATTGGCATTTGTTCATAGCCAATTCAATTCGCACTACATCACACACATATGCTATGACCAAAGAGAGATTGATCTTGCTAGATACAATTCTCTCGAGGACATGTAGACATAGGTAGATTGATTGCTAGGGAAATTCTTGCATGTTCAAATAAGTCAAAGGGATTTGTTTTTCCCTTGTCTTATTACTGAGCTATGCATGAAAGAAGGAGTCCCTATAACTGCTAATGAACAAAGGAAATTTCCCCCTGGTAATTTGAGTGCTGAAGTGAAGGAAAAATTAAGGAATGTAAGAGGCCCTGCACCTGCAATGCAAGAACATTACATGCGAGCGAGAGGCGATCTGAAATTTCGGAATGATCAACATGGTAGCTTCAATTGGTTTTTGACAAGATCTTTGATCTTGTGGGCCAAGTGAATGCCCCTGAATTTCCTACTTGGGTACTGAGAAGTGAAGGTGAAGAAGAAGAAGAGAAAGAGACTGAAGAAGGAACAAAAGGAAAGGAGAAAGTAGAGGCAGAACCTAGCACCAAGAAGAAGGTGACTAGGAAGCAATTCAAAGTGCAAAAGAAGGTTGTGGTAGAACCTGTTGTGGAGGAATTGTATGATTCTGAATCTGAAGCTAAGGATGAGGAATTAAAAGAAATGGATAAGGAGTTAGAAGAAGTAGAGGAGGAAGAAAGTGATGAGGAAATTGATGAAGAAGAAGAGGAACAAGCTAGAGGTGTGATCCTAGAGAAAATTGCTAGGCAGAAATATGCCAAACAAACACCACAAGCACAGCCAGAAACCCCTATCACTTCACCAGTTACCAAAACACCCATCATCTCACCTAACCAAGAATCTTCCTCCATTCCAAAATCACCATTACCCTCCCTCAATGATCCACCAGTCCTATCACAATCACCACCACAAACAACCCCTCCACCACCCTCTCCAAGAACCGAACCACATAGAAAACAACTCACACGGAAGAACCAACCCCCTGTTATGCCAATGAGAACAAGCAGTACCTTCTGACCCAAGCAACATTATTTCTAATGTTGTTTCTGCTCTTGAGAAAGAGATTGTGCAGGAAAGAGAAGAAGAAGGACTCAACAAAGATGATCAAGGTGAAGAATCATCTGCAAAGGAGACAGTAACTCAAACTGTTGTAATGCAGAATCATGCTCCTGCATCACTTGCTGCTGCATCACAACAGGCAACAACTGTGCATGATGAAGCCACAATTAAAATGGTTCTGGAAGAAATGACAAAACAGAAGAGGGAAGCATTGCACAACACTCGAAATTCTTCAAGCAACTGCGGGAAGGCGAGCAAAATTAACACCTAAGAGGAAGAAATCGATGTAAGCCAAGATCGATGCATGCACTGCATCAATTCAGAACAAATTCCCGCAACTACACCAGAAGTAGGAGGTGCATCGCACCTCTGAAGCAACACCAAGCAAGCCCAAGGAGAAGAAAGCGAGAAGGTGAAACACACTCTCCAAGCGCATATAGCACCAGAATCAGGAGTGGAGCAAAGAAATGAGTATCACTTTACAAGTTTTCACATAAACTGCTATATGCTTGTTTTGTTTCTTTTTGACTATTTCCCTGGTTGTACTAATCCCTCTCCCCTATTTTGAACAAATGATTTGTCTTTTCTGAACAAATTTGCAGTGAGGACACTGCAACCCCTTAAGTTTGGGGGGGATTTGCATGTTATGTTATGTTTTTAAATGTTTTTATCTAATATGTTGTGTGTTTAATTAATATGTTTTAGATAGTAAATATATATGTTTTAAGTAGTTTTTAATTTGTTCAAATATTAGATGTACTTAACAAAGTAGTATCTAAATATTTTAGTAGAAAAGATCAGTTTTTCAAAAATATGGTGAAAGCCCTATGGATGGAATTTTTATGATGAAAAAGAGAAAAAGAAGCCTTATTTCTTAGAAAAACCAAAATTATTTTTACTTCAACACTTCAAAACTGAGTTTGTGAAAAGAACCTTGCTATTTAAAAGATCAATCTGATGCAAGGGGGATTTTTGGTAAGCTTAGGTCAAAACAAAGCTTTACTAAAAAGAAAGAAGAGCTTAAAGAATTAAGTTTGGGGGTGTTTTATGAAAACAAAGGCTGAATTTCAAAAGTGAAGAGTAAACAATGTAGAAAAAGAAAACAAAAATGTGGACAAGCCATATCTCGAATCTTTTGAAACTATACACGTGCCTAAGTACATGAATGCATCCGGAGGTCAAAGACTGTGCCATGCAGGAATAAATGTATCACGGAGGATAGTTCAATAAACCGAACACTGTGCCAAAGTGCAAAGAAAAATATATGCATCACGGAGGTCAAAGACACGTGCAAAGTGCATTTGCATCCGGAGGTCGATAAGGAAGGTAATATGAGCTAGAAAAAGAAAAGCATTATCAGTGCAGCTGCATCAATGTAAACTGTGATGAAGAAAAAGCAAAATGCAGAAAAAATCAATGCACAAAAACACTTCAAAGAAGTATTTGCATCTGCTCAAAAGATCCACACAAAAAAATAGAAAAATGCATTGGCTCAAAAGCTTTGAAAAATTCAATCAAGCCCTTTGATTTTAAAAAACTCCCCAACACTTGAGAAAATTTTGTGAGTCTAAACTCTCTTTTGAAAAATATTTTGGTGTGACCAAAGATGAACCAATCCTTTCGAAGGCTAGGAAGAAATTTTTCACTTAGTCTTGGAACCAATCTCAACTCAGTGGGTTCACACACACACAAAAGAGTTTAAATAGCTTTGGTAGTTTTGAAGAAATAAAGGCAAAAGAAATATTGTTAAGAAATGAAGTTCATAGGGAACTCCTCATAAAAATCCAAAAATCAAGCTGATCTATCTTCTAGAATTTTAGTTTTTATAGTTTGTCTTTGTCATTACTTGCGGACAAGCAATGGTTTAAGTTTGGGGGTGTGATAACTCTATTTTATATAGAGTATTTCATATGTTTAAACTTAGTATTTGCTCTCTTTCAAGTAATAATAAAGAGTTTATATAGTATTTAGTGTGATATATGATATCTTGAGTGATTTGAATGGTTATAGTTATTATTAGGCCATTTTGGATATATTGTGGTATGTTTGATGTTTTTGTTGGTGCGGTCTCAATCTTCGTCTGCATCAATGCTCTGACCGATCTCGCATCAAAACTACACTACTTGGTGAATAAGCATCTGTTTCATATGCATCCACATGCAATGTGATGACCTCGCACCGCTTCCCCGATGCCATCCAAACTTGTATAGTAGGCGCCTACCATTCACACATAGCTATAGGCTTAGCTTTGAAGAGTCATCAACATAGGGACACTTGTTCTAACACCATGGAACCACCCTATATGATTAAGTCAAAGATTTCAACATGGATAAACCTCTGGAAAGCAACTACAGGTATGATCCACTCAAGATGACTTCAACATGAAGAAAGGAAGCACCTCACTTGAAGGCTATAAAAGGACCTCACATCTTCATTTGGAAATATATCACAATCCATAAGTTAGATCAAAATTTCAATATACATAGTTAGTTTTTATATTTTTAGAGGAAGAGGAAGGAATTCATAAATCCTCCTTAACTCATTTTCATAGTGTTTGTATAGTGATAAGGAGTAATGCTAGTGCATTGCTAGAAGACTTCATACAAAGGTTTTCAACATTTGTAACTTTACTCTTGTTGTTTCTCTTTTGTGATTTCTATATATATAAACATGGTCTATTCAGTTTATATATATCTTGCAATGTCTCTTGTTAGCTAAACCTTTCTTAGTTGGAATGTTCTAATCATTTAATGAGCTTTTAAGTAAGTATGATGTATGTATGTATGTTTGTACTTTAGTTCTTGCTTGATAATCTTTTCAAAACTTATTTTGAACTTGATCACTTAGAATAAGTAGATTTGTAAATGACCAGGACATGGCTTACAATTAAGAACTCAAGAACTAATATGGGTGAGTGTTTTACATAAAGAAAACTTTGTGAAAACCATGCTAAGTCCTAGACATAGGATAGTATAGTCCATAGGATAATTGTGGGTACTTAAAATACAAGAGTGAATTCACTTAAGCAAAGTGATACTTGTTAGGAGGCAAGATTGGCACTAACACCCCTTTCTTTATTTGCATAGAACAAGGATCATAAGAGTGGTAATGATACTCTGAAGAAAGTGACCGAAAGGCACATAGCTAATGCAATGAAGATTCGGTCAAATTGCATCACATCACATTGCATCATACACTTATAAGTAAATTACTTGATGAAGACATTCCAACTAGCTTTTCTCTTTTACACTATCAACACTCTTTTTTAGTTTTCTAACTTAGTTGTGATCATCAAACAAAATCCAAAATTATTTTGTTACATAGTGACTTTACACTATATTACTTTATATCATTTAAAAGTGAGTTTTTCAATCTCTGTGGGTTCAATCTTTTTATTACTTGTTTTTGGACAGTGTATACTTGCACTCAAGTGTATGTGGCATTTCCACACACCATAAGGTTGAAAAGAGCCGTTTGGAACAAGAGTTGGTTAAGTGGGATCTGGAGAAACGACGGCTCGAGGAGAAGGTGTCCGAGTTGACTGCCGAGAAGAAGAAGTTGGGGGAGTCCTTGGAGAAAGTGGGCAAAGAGTTGGAGGCGGCACATGTTGAAACTGCTAACAGCAACGGGGTGCTCAAAGGAATTTGGGACTTGTTTCCCAACTTGCCTGTAGGCGGGGACTTGGTTGCTGCTATTGACGAGGTGAAGGCCTCTGTTGCTGAAAGTTTCGACAGCGGCTTTAACAGGGCGCTGGATCAGTTGAGGGCCATATTTCCTGAAGTCTACACGGGGCGGTTTGATCCTGACAAGGTTGTGGTGAATGGCGAGCTTGTTGATGAAGAGGCTGCCGAAGAGGCTGTCGGGAGTGCGGCCGATGGCGCCTTGGTCGATTTTGGCAAAGTTGATGAGCTGTTGTCCGATGCCGAGGTGGGGCGAATTTTGGCGAACGGTGATGTCCATGGCGAAGATCCTCCTCCTGCTTCCTAGTTTCTCCTGCCAGACAAAGATAAAATCTTGTGGCAAATTTTTTTTTTTTTTTTTTTTTTGGTAATGGATTCGAATTACCTTTGTTTTTATTACGGCTTTTTTGGACAGATTGCCCGTTTGGCCCTTGTATAATTTCTTCTTGCTTTCCTTTGATTGCTGTTATGTTTACTTTGCTCACACATTTTGCGCTTCTTTGATTGCAACCGCCATTGATTGTTTCATATTACCTCGGTTTATTTTTCCGGTTAGTGCGCTTTTTAGTTATAAGCGTCTCGTATTACTTGGTTTTAGTTTACCGGTTGGTGCGCTTTTTAATCGAGCGTCTTGTTTTACCTCGGTGTTAGTTTACAGGTTTTGTTTGCGGCCTTGTTGGTGCCCGCGGCTGTATGTCGGCTCTAGGCGCCGCCTACACACTGTCGGGTCTTGGGTTTAATGGGCTCTTCTCTGATGCCGGACACGTTGATCCCGTCGGCGAGCGCGCTAGCATCGCATGCACCTTCGAAGAGCTCTTACATCGCACCGAGCGTGTTGGCGTCGACGGCAGTTACTTTAGCCTATGCGATGTAAGCTCCATTCGGTTTCGGTGGCGAAGGCCCACGTCAAACCGAAGCGGTGGTGTGCCAAAGGTGGGACGTGGCTCGTCAGCCCGCCCTCACCTGTCAGGACTTTAGTCTTCATCGCCCAAGGGCAACATCGAGACGTTGCTCAGTCCTTGCCTATCGGGACTTTGTTATTGTGGCCGCATTCTTGTTTTGACCTTCGGAATTAGATTTGTTGTGTTGCTTTGCTTGGAGAAAATAATTGTTGCTTTGAAAATGCTTTGAAAATCGGTTCTCTTTATTCATAATGAAGATGAAGTACATTTGGGGCTTTTATAGTGCCACATACAAATGTTACATGAAGTGAGTGATGGGTGATGATGAGAACCGATGATTAGTAGCTTGATTTCAACTGTAGTAAAACCGGAGGTTGGGTGCGTTCGGGACCTCGGGATCTTGCCTCCATCTAACTTTTCCAACTTGAAGGCTCCTTGGACCGATGACTTCTTTTACTCGAACGGACCTTCCCGGTTTCGCGACAATTTGCTATGGCGGCGCGGCACGGCTAGATCTTACGAGTACTAGGTCTTTGCTCGAAAGTCCTTGGCGGTACTTTCGAGTTGTATTTCCTTCTTTGCTCATTTGTTTTGCGCTTTGCTCCTTCACCTTTGCCGCCCTCTCTTACTTCCTCTATCAAGTCTAAGTTTGCCCGAGGAGGCTTCATCCGGTCTGTTTCGTGAAAGCTCGCCTTGGGCTGGGTTCCAAAGACCTCTATGGGGATGAGGCGTCGCTGCCGTATACCAACCGAAGGGGGCCTCCGAGTGGGAAGATGCGGAGTGGTGTTGTACGACCATAGCACGCAGTGGTAACTCCTCACCCCATCCTCCTTTGGATTCATCGAGTTTCTTTTTGAGTCCGTTCGGTATGACTTTGTTTGCGACCTCTACCGCCGTTGGTCCGGGGGTGCTCGACCGAGGTGAAGGCTTGGTAGATGTTCCATTTTTCTGCAGAGTTCGCTCTCGAGTCCGAGGCGAACCGAGTGCCATTGTGCGTTACTATGGTATTTGGAATACCGAAGCGGCGGATGAGTCTTTTCGAAGAGAATTTCTTCACCTCTGCGCCGAGATGGTGGTTATGGGCTCGGCCTTTATCCATTTGGAGAAGTAGTCGATGGCCACGAGCAAGTATCTGACCTGTCCTGTTGATGGAGCAAATGGACCAAGGATATCAACTCCCCATACGGCAAACGGCCATGGGGAGACTATAGCCTGAAGGTTGGTTGGTGGAGCTCTTGGGATGGCGGCATGGCGCTGGCACTTGTCACACTTTTTCACATATTCTATGGCGTCCTTTTTGAGGCTCGGCCAATAATAGCCGGCTCTAAGGGTTTTTGCTGCAAGGGCTTGTCCTCCTATGTGGCTGCTGCACACTCCTTCGTGGATTTCTTTCAAGACTTTTTCAGCTTTCTCACCAGCCAGGCATTTGAGGAGCGGCCTGGAGAATCCCCTCTTGAATAGTTCGGCCTCAATGAGAATGTACTTAGCGGCCATCTTCTCTAATTTTTTCACCTCCTTTTCTTGCAACTGCAACTGTTCTCCCTGCAAATAAGCAATTATATTGGTCATCCAGCTCTCTGGTTCCTCCTCAATTGAGAGGACATGTGTTTTGACTAATTTGGGTTCGGAGAGTGATTCCTGTATCACCGAGTGGTTGTTGCCAGGCTTTTTAGTACTGGCTAGTTTGGCCAAGATGTCGGCCCTTCCATTTTGTTCCCTGGGGACATGGGTTAGTTCAAAGGATGTAAATTTAGACTTAAGTTCTTGTACCTTGTTGCAGTATTTGCTGAGTAGTTCATCTTTGGCGCTGAAGGCGTTGGTAACTGTCCAGGTTACTAGGAGGGAGTCGCTCCGCACCTTCAGGTGTTTGACGCCGAGGTCGGCAAGTGGTCATCTGGCGATTAGTGCTTCCATCTACTCACTTTGGTTGTTTGTAGCTTTGAAGTTGAACACGAGAGATTGCTCGATGAGGATGCCATCCGGTCCCTTCTAAAGTTATCCCCGCACACTTCCCCTTGTGTTAGAGGATCCATCTACGCAAAGTGTCCAAAGGGTGGATTTCTTGGGGCGACCTCGTGCTCGCTTCCACCAACTCGCCACACACAATCGCGGGGCACGTGCTTTGATGGGGCCCCAGGTACATACTTTATGTCGAACTCGATAATTCTATAGACCATGCTACCATTCTCCGGCTAAATCTGGCTTTGCTAAGACTTGGCGAATCGGCAAATCGGCCACTACCACCGAGTAGCTTTGGAAATCTTGCTGAGTTTTCTTCTTTGTGAGGGACGGCTGCGTAAGCGGCCTTCTCTATTTTCTCGGTATCTCACTCTGCTCCCCTCCACATTCTGCACGACGTAGTATATTGGCAACTGGGATCCGTCTTGTTCTGTACTAGAAGCCCGCACTGCAAGTGTCTTTGGAAACAATTAAATATATAGTAGTAGGGTATACCTTGCCGGTCTTTGTGAGAATTGGGGGTGATGCAGTATTATCTCGAATTTCTTTGGAGTGCATGCTCACATTCTTCCGACCAGTTGAAGCTTGCATTTTCTGGCGAGTGAAAAAATGGCTTTACTCTGTCTGCCGACCGCCCGAGGAATCGGAAAGCGCCCCTATTTGGCCTGCTAGGACCTGCACCTCCTTAGCTGTGGATGGGCTTCTGGCGTTGATGATTGCTTGGCATTGGGAGGGGTTGGCCTCAATACCCCGATGACAGAGGATGTATCCCAGGAACTCTCCTGCTTGGACACCGAACGAGCACTTTTCTGGGTTGAGTCGAAGATCGTATTTTTCTAGTAGCTTGAATACCTTGCCAGATTGGTCACATGATCAGGATCTGTTGCAGACTTCACCACCATATCATCGGCGTAGACTTCAATGGTCTTGCCGATCTCTCTTGAAGATCCCGTCCATCGATCATTTGGTAAGTTGCTTGTGGCGTTTTTCAAGCCGAACGGCATTACTTGGTAACAGTAGTTGGAACGGCCGGTCATGAAGGCAGTCTTTTCTTCATCAGTGTGGCTCATCCTGATCTGGTTATAACCAGAGTATGCGTCCATGAAGCTGAGAAGTTTGAAGCCAGATGCTCCGTCGACAAGGTCGTCAATGCTCGGCAGGGGATACGCGTCTTTTGGGCAGGCCTTGTTGAGGTCTGTATAGTCGATGCACATCCTCCACTTGCCGTTGGACTTCTTGACAAGTACAGGGTTTGCCAGCCATGTTGGATACTTCACTTGCCGGATGAACTCTGCCGAGAGTAGCTTTTCTGCTTCTGCTTTTATGGCCTCTGTTTTTTCTTGCCCCTGTTTTCTTTTTCTTTGGGACACAGGTTGAGCAGAAGGGTTTAGTGATAATCTATGACAGATAAAATTTGGGTCGATACCTGGCATGTCTTGGGGAGACCATGCAAATATGTGGACGTTGTCTGCGAGGAGCTTTAGGAGCTGGTCTTCAACCTCCGCCGAGAGTCTCGTCCCTATCTTTGTCTTCTCGATGTTGCATTGGGCCTATCGAACTTCTTTTAGATCACTGCCTTGGACGCGTGGCTCTTTCCTTCTTTCATTTGGGTCATACATTTCGGGGTCAGTCAAGGAAAGCGCAATGGTTGCTTTTTCTCGCTCTCGGTCCTTACGAGTTGTCTTGATCTTTGGCACTTTCTGCTGCGTAACACTTGCGAGCCATTGCCGATCGCCCTTCATTATTCCGACTTCCCCGTTGGGCAGGGGGTATTTGAGGCAGAGGTGAGGGTAAGAGATAGCGGCCATTAGAGCGTTTAGAGTGGGCCTGCCCACAATTATGTTGTAAGAAGACTTTGCGTTCACCACCATGTACCTCAAAGACTGCTGCTTTAAGCGACCGCCGCGAAGGTCGTTCTCGAGATCCGGTAGCCTCGGACCTCCACTGTTACGCTGCCGCAAAACCGCGCAAGTGTGTACTGGTAACTCTTGTGCACTCCTCCGGCGGCTTGAGCTCTTTGAAGCACTTCCAATACATCACGTTGGCGGAGCTTCCCCATCTACAAGTACTCGGGCCACTTTGTATCCGGTGGTGGTGACGCATACCACGATTGGGTCATCGGAATGAAATTTGGACTCCATTGAAAAATCTGTGATGTCAAAAGAGATCGGCGGGTAGAGCGGGACTGGATCTTCGGCAGTGCTTGCGGAGACCGACATGATGGATCGGGCGTACTTCTTCCTGGCCGAGGATGAGGGGCCTCCACCAGAGAATCCGCCCGAGATAGTGTTGACTACTCCCCGTCGCCTACTTCATGGGCGCGTCTTTGCATTGCGACTCCTTCCTTGGTCCTCCTCTTGTGGGGTTGTCTTCTCCGTGGGCTTTCCGCGCGCCTCTTCTTTTGTTCATCCGAGTACGAACTTCTTCGAAATCCTCATTTGGATGGTACATTCGATCGCCGCTTCAAAGTCCAAGCAATCGTTGGTGGTGTGACCCTCAGTCTGTGGAACTCGCAATAAGCTTCAGGATACTTACCCATGGTGCCGACGAATGGAGCCGGCCTGGTGATGGTTCCGTCGGCGAGACCGTCGTTCAGAATGGCAGATGGTCGGACCCTGAGCGGAGTGTAAGTGCTCTCTGGATTGGGGCGGGACTTCCTGTTGCGAGCTCTTCCTCCCCGGTCTCGGCGGCCGAGGCCAGGAAGGGTTCGGGTCGGCTTCCTCGTTCTGGCGGCGACTGTGGCCTTCTGGGTCCTCTAGCATCTCTGGCGTCCTTGGAAGCGGCAGTGTCCTCGGCTTCGATGTGCTTGTCTGCTCTCGCTCTGACCTCGTCCATGTTCCTGGGAGTGGTGATAGAGCGGTGTTTCACTAAAGGTCCCGTTTGGAGGCCCTTCATGAAAGCCGCCACGAAAAACTTCGTCCGGTCTTCAACTCATCATTGTGATTTTGTTGAAACGCTCCAAGTACTTCTTGGCAGCTCTGTCGGTCCTCGCACGAGATCGAACAAATCTCGGGTGGATGAGCTTCTTCTTATTGGCGAGAGAATTGTTGGGACGGCGGTGGCGAGGTCCTCAAAGCCATTGATGGATCGAGCGGCTAACCCCCTGAACCACTTCGGAGGCGACATCGGTCGGCGGCGTACTGCGAACATCTTGCGGTAGATGTCGTCATTACCCCACGATCATCATCGGTCCGAAAAGCGCCAACGTGACTCGGGATCTCCGCCCCATCGTAAGTTCCAATGGCGGGCTCTCAAACCGGGGAATGGGCACCACCTCGATCTCTCCCGTAAAATGGTGAAACGCCTCGGGCGGTCGGACGACCTCCGTTCTGTTGTTCTGGAGGGCGACCAGCTGTTCGTGGAGCCGAGCCTCCCTGGCTTCCAGCGCCTGAGCGCGAAGAGTCTGCTCTTCGTTCCTCCGTGCTTGTTCTGCATTCTGCTCCTGAAGTGTTCTCACTGCTTCCATCAACTCAAGAATCCTGGGATCCGTGGTGCTTGTGGAAGCACCACCGTTAGCTCTGGTTCCTACCATGGTGAAGTAGGGCTTGCTGTTCTGACGTGGGGTGGGGAAGTTCTACCGGGCCCCACGGTGGGCGCCAATGTTCCTAACTATTTCCTAGAGCAGGATTTAGCTAGAACACAGAATGTAGTATGTGAGAAGTAAAATATTCGTCCCCCTTCATTGGCCTCTTGGGCATATATTTATATTACAATACGTCATAAATGCTAATAATGGTACATGAATGTCCCGAGATCTTAGGCGAGATTCTCGGGCTTGCCTAATATATCTAGCAGGGCTTCCGCCTGAGGCCGAGCCCTTTAGAGGCGTCGGCCCTCTGATTGGGAGGTGGTCCGTGTGTCGGCCTTGATGCGTTGCCGACGGAAGCTTCGGTGATGAGGATGCAGGGACTTCGGTCTTCGTCTTCGGAGCCCAGATGATCGGCTAGGAGGCGTGTCATATCTGAGCCTTCCTGGGTGGTCGGCTGGGAACAAGGTTATAGTGGATGAGATTAAAGTGGATAACCTATAACGGATAAGCTAGCGAATTAAATTTTAAGTGTTTGATAAAATTAGTATTTGAATTAATTTATAAATATAAAATGACAAATTGACATTTTTAATTAATGTTTAAAAATTAATTGAGGGTAAATGCATAATTTAATTAAAATAATAAGGATAAAAATGGAAGGAAAAAATGAAACGTTATACTCCCCACATTACATAGTATAAGCAAAAATTTGTCAACGAAAGTTGATGTATCTAGTCCAAATACATCAATGGATATAGATCCTCTAACTTCCTACTCTCTACCTTCCCCTAATTTTAGTCTTTTTTGGATGAGAGAGAAAAATATAAATGGAGGAAAATAACATGAGAGAGAATGTATTAGAGAGAGAGAGATAGATACAAAGTTAGGGGGAAGTTCCTTCCAAAAAGTTAGAGGATCCTCCCTCATACATCAACTTTTGTTGACCGGTTTTGCTTATATTTTGTAATGGAGGGAGTAAGCTACAAGCTAAAATACTACTTCAAGTAGTGTTTCAAAAAATGATATAAGCTAGTGAAAAAATGTTATAATTTAATCATGTCAAACACGTACCATTAATCCGCTATAAGCTAACTGATTGGTCAACAAGGTCATTCTTTTTCCTCCATTATCCATTCTTTTTCCTCTATCATGTTTGTATTTGACAAGTTGCGGATTCAATATAGTTCCCTTTATGATTGCGATCAAAAATAAAAATGTATCTCTCATTAACTTACGTTCCCTAGCTCTTTGCTAGGGTTTGGTGGTGCTGACGACGCTCTCCTCCCTAGCCAAGTTAGGTTTAGTCGTTGTCTCACGCAGATCTCATCGGTTCCTCTTTGTTCTCCTCTAATGTCTCTCAAATTCCCTATTGTGTCGCCCTCCTCTCGTTGCCATGCTCCTCTACGACGCTGGCCACCGCTACATGTTTTCTCCTCCGCCGCTCTCTTGGTAAACCAACCACCACCCTCACACCCTACTCCCCAACCGCCAGATTCAGCCTTGTGCTCTCCTTTTGACCTTGTCTTCCCTCTCCCCCTCCCCCTAAACCGCCAGACCCACCGAAACTGTTGAACTCTCCAGGTCTGGTCCTCTAGCCCTCTCCTTACTTCCATGTAGCGGTAATCGATCCTTCTCTCTCTCTCTCTCTCTCTCTCTCTCTCACACACACCGTGGTTGTTCAGTTTACAGTTTCTATGGTTCCATGTTTTCTACAACCTACTCCCACCTTATCCTTCGTGGCCTTTAGTTCCAGCTCTTGTGACCTCGGGGCCAATTGACCTTCAAATACAAGGAAAGTCAGGACTTTCCGTCTTTCCTCCGAAACTAACTTCGTGGGTCTCTTAATTTCTCTGTGGTGGCCTTGTTTTGCTCTGTGGTGGTGGTTGGTTTATGGATTCAATTTAGATTGTAGCTTTCATTTCACTGTCTTCTAGTGCATATAGTGGCGACTTCCATTGTATTTTGTACTTTATGGTTGTAATAGTTTGCATTAGTGTTTAGTTATGTGTTTTATTAAGTTAGTTCAATTAAATTTAAATTATTGCAGGTGCTGCTCATATTCTGAGTTTTAGCTATACAGGATATAGTTGTCCTTTAAAGGACCTGTGAGAGCTTCCTATGTAAGCTTGGTGTTGCTTACACTTTGTGTAGTATTTCCATAGTCTTTACCTGTTATTGATGAAATATTCCATATTTGGAGAAAAAAGAGAAAACCTCTCATGTTTTATTAATCCTTTAATGCTTTTCATTCCCATGATAAATAGTGATACTTTAATGCTTCTTTAGGAATATAAGTTACTTTAAATTTAAATTTTGACCAACTATAGCTTTCTTATGAATCATACTTATATATTATATCTAGAAATAAATAAATAAACACTTTTTTTTGGGACCAAAATATAATACTACAAGCGGGAGTGAGGCAAGCGGCATAGATATTGCTAAAGGAAGCATATTTTCCAGCAGTGATTGATAATATTATATTGAATATGCACAAGGATTTCTTTTTTGGTTAAACACAAGGATCTGAATCAAGAACATGTATAGAGGGGGGGGACACATCCCCAAACACAGTACAGTGACCGTTACGGCTTCTTCAGATTTAATAATCACTTAAATCACGTGCAAGATCGGATATATTTTTGTGGTAAACAGCTTACAGCATTTTTTTAATTAAACAACAACTTTTTGTACAGCTACAATACAGTATACTAGTATAGCATTAGCGCTAAGTCTTGCGTTTGATAGGGTGAGCAAGAGATAAGTTAGTAAGGATTTTAACTAACTTTAATTTGGTTCCAAATTTTGATTGAGCCATATCATAGGCATTAATCTATCATGAAATTTGAACAAATCTAACAACCTATGAGCCAATTTAAGACTGAACTTGATCAAATATCATAGGACTAAGTTGTCCAAAAATATAAATAGTATAATTTTTTAACAACATTGCCGCCGCTTAAATTAAATATTTTATATTTGACAATAAACTCTAATAGATACAGGGACGGAGAAAGAGGGGGTAGATAATATCATACTATATATATATATATATTTTTTGTATTTGAATGATTATTTTATACATAAAGAGGGTTTATTAGTAAAAAGGGGTGCAGATAGTAATCTTCTTGAAATTTGAGACATATCAGTATGAAGCCTTCAAATTGAGCTACATCTTTGACCAAAAAAATAAGGGTTTTTTTTGACCCTCACCCCATCCTCATAAACCCCCCACCCAATTTTAAATCCCCAAAATGACATTTGAAAATTAATTTTTTTTAAAAAATAAATAAAGAAATTGTATATACCCCTTGAGTATGTATATACGATGGCTATTTTATGTCCAATCGTATATACGTACTCAAAATGGTATATACGATGGGTTTTTTTTATTTTTTTAATAATTTGTTTTAATTTTTATTACTAAAAGGCTACTAAAAATTCGTTAAATAGTCAAAACTACTCCAAAAAATTATAAAAACACCACTAAAAATTTAACAAAACCAAAATAAGGCTATAAAAAAAAATTTAGATTTTTTGGAGACTATGAAAAATTAAAAAAAATCGTAAAAAATAATAAACGATGGAATTTGGGATTTAGAGGCCGTAGTCCCATAAGAAGTCCCTTCTAAGGGAGTCTTGATTCTTGATTTTTTTCGGATTTAATAGCTGTGGTTTCATTACGATCGAAGTATGTTGCCCGAAAACCGATTTTTTAGCCTAAATTATTCGTTCGACGTATAACATCGTCACGTTTTAAAAAAATACAATGGGGATCGTATATACACCTGAGGGGGGTATATATACGACCCTATTTTTTGCCCATCGTATATACACCCCCAAGGCGTATATACGATTATGGTGTAAAGTGTGTGTCAATCATATATACGCCTTGGGGGTGTATATACGATGCCCAATGTAAGGGTCGTATATACACCCCCCAGGTGTATATACGATTGGCCAAATTTTTTAAAAAAAAATACGTTTTCAAAAGGGCATTTTGGGGTTTTCAGTGTGGGTGGGGGTTTATGAGGATGGGGTGGGGGTCCAAAAAAAAACCCAAAAAATAATAATTCAGCTACATCTACATCTAAGATTGGTTTTTTTTTTACACCCACCACATCCTTCCATACCCCACATAAATTGAAAATCCCAAAATACCCCTAAAAGAGGTATTTTTTTAAATAAAAAATAAAACAATCATATATATATATATATGTAATTAAACATATATAGGACTAAAGAAAAATACAAATCGTATATACATCAGGTGGGGGTATCTACGATTTGTTAAATTACAAAATCGTATACACCCCCACACCTACGTATATACGATTTTGTAACCATATAAAAAATAGATAAATCATTTAAAAAATTAAATTTTTTTCTTAGAAAATAAATTAGATATGAATATTGACCGCCTTTTGGTTCTGTTTAGTGTATAGTTCGTTAACACGTGACGATGTTATACGTCGAACGAATAATTTAGGCTAAAAAATAGGTTTTCGGGCAACCTACTCCGATTGTAATGAAACCACAGCCATTAAAACCGAAAAAAAAATCAATGACCAAGACTCGCTTAGAAGTAACTTCTTACGGGATTACGAGGCTCAAAATCTCAAATTCCATCGTTTACTATTTTTTATTAATTTTTTAATTTTTTCATAGTCTCCAAAATATCTAAAAATATTTGCATAGCCTTATTTTGGTTTTGTTATATTTTTAGTGGTGTTTTTATAATTTTTTGATTAGTTTTGACTCTTTAAACGGGTTTTTAGTAGTCTTTTTGTAACCTTTTTTTTTAAATGTAAATAAAAAACATTTTTTTTAAATAACAAATCGTAATACATATGGGAGGGATATATATGACTTGTTAAATTACAGATCGTATTTACCCCCACAAATACGTATATACGATTTGTTTTTTAATAAGGTGGGGGTACAAATATAACAAGTCGTATATATCCCCACCTGATGTATATATGATTCGTATATATGTTTAATTACATATATACGATTGGTTTTTTTTATTTTTTTTTAAAAAAAAACCTTTTTTCAGGGGTTTTTTGAGATTTTTAATTTATGTGGGGGTATAGAGGGGATGTGGTGGGGGGTAAAAAAAACCCTCTAAGATTTAGTTTGAAAGAGAGCTACTAGTTTTGGCCCAGACTAATTGCAAGCCGAAAACCCAATATTTTGGCCCATGCTTCAGCCAACCCCCTGCTAGTCACCAAACACCCCAAATTTGGTTTATTCCCAAATTGCCCTCACGTGAAAATCAGGTGACAGACAATAATGCACTGTTTGGCGCACGCGTAATCAAACCAGTTCGACTGGACCTCCATCGAACATTGAAAGATACACGGTTCGGCGCTACGAGATTCGATCAGGTTCGATCAACCGTGCGCCGAACCGTATGTAATTTTTAAAAAAATATAAAATCCAATTTTCAGTAAGGGCTTTTGGTCTTTTCACCCCATAAAAGGGTGTCTAGTGAGTAGAAGGGGGGTTGGCTGAAGCATGACCCAGTATTTTAGGCTAAGCTTGCTAATAGAAGCCCATAAAAAGTTGGCCATTTTAGCTGGGTATTACTTTTCCCACACCCCCTCCTACTCAAAACACACCCCATAAGGGTGTGAAATGACCAAAAGACCAGCCAAAACGTCTTTTTTTTTCAAGAAATTTCACGTGTTCGAACACGGGGCTTCAAACAGGTTCGAATGACGTCGTTCGAGTGTGTTAATTTTTGACTTCACACTCTCTTGGGCGTTTTTCACCTGTTCGCATGACCTTGTTCGAACGACATTGTTCGAGTGTGTTAAATTTCGACTTCACACCCTCTTGTGTGTAATTTTTGCATGTTCGAACGTGGTCACTCGAACGTGTTCGAACAAGGTCGTTCGAACCGTCGTTTAACACAACCTCACAGTGTTTCACGCGAGGTTATTTTTGGAATAAAATTTGTTAAGGGGTGTGAAAGAGTAGGAGGGGGAGTGAGAAAAGCAAAACCCTTTTAGCTTAGCCGAGTTGGTCTATCGGACAAGGCCATGCCCATTTTTTTTCCTTTTGAGATATCAAATACCTGTTATTTCTTGGGTTGTTTTTTTCATACCCCCACCACTTCCCCATATGGCCATATACCCCCACAGAATTTGATATCCCAAAATACCCCTTTGAAATGTGTTTTTTTTTAAAGCCAATCGTATATATGTATTTGGGACATATATACGTTGGCACCATTTAACCCATCGTATATATGTCCTAAAAACATATATACGATTGGTTGCGTATGATGCAATCGTATATACGTTTTTAGGACATATACGATGAGTTAAATGGTGCCATCGTATATATTTCCCAATTACATATATACGATGGGTTGTTACTGATTTGTTTTAATTTTTAAAAAAAAAAATGTTAAAAAAATACTACTAAAAATTCGTTAAAGAGTCAAAACTAATAAAAAAAATTATAAAAACACCACTAAAAATCTAACAAAACGAAGATAAGTCTATGCAAATTTTTTTAGATTTTTTGGAGACCATGAAAAATTAAAAAAATTAATAAAAAATAGTAAACGATGGAATTTGGGATTTTGAGGTCGTAGTCCCGTAAGAAGTTTCTTTTACGGGAGTCATGCTCGGTGATTTTTTTCGGATTTAATGGCCGTGGTTTCATATGGTCGGAGTAGGTTTCCCGAAAACCGATTTTTTAGCCTAAATTATTCGTTCGACGTCTAACATCATCACGTGTTAACGAACTACACACTATATTAATTTTTATATAGTGTGTAGACTTAATTAATTTTTATTTGTCTAAAAAAAATAAAAATACCATAGGGATCGTATATATGTTCAAATGAACATATATACGACCCTAAATTATTGGCCATCGTATATACACCCCCAGGCGTATATACGATTGGCCAACCCCCCACATCAATCGTATATACGCCTTGGGGGTGTATATACGGTGGCCAATAATTTAGGGTCGTATATATGTTAAAAAAACATATATACAATTGGTGCAATTTTTTTTAAAAAAAATACGTTTTGTCAATGGTATTTTGGGGTTTCACTTTATTGTGGGGTTATAAGGGGATATGATGGGGGTATAAAAAAACACCCTTATTTCTTTCTTAAAAAATTGAATTGGGTTGTGCCGATGACCCTGTGTTTAGGACTGTGCTACAAAAGTACAGTCCAATAGATATACAAATTGTTATGATCCGACCCATTTTGCATTTTGGTTCTATTTGGAATCCCAATTTGTCAACCCTAGTCCCTCTCCATTCTTTCGGGTCAACTAAGCCCCCTCTTTAAAAGCCACTTTCGATGACAAAAATTGTATCTGATTCTTGAAAGGTAAATTCTAGATTACCTTTGAAAAAATGTCGGTCATTTACCCTATATGATGTGAAATCAATTAAAATATATTGTGCTTTTACACCATGTTCATATTAAATTATTTAGATACATGTGTCAAATTTTGAGTGAATACAAGTAAGATTGAGTAAGTTACCCCTATTTTTTGAAAAGCAATCTAGGACTCACCTAAAAAGTAAAATTCGCCAAGCCATATAATTGATTTCTATATTTGTATGTTTAGATCACATTGATTTTAAATCATGAAAAGGTTTTTTTTTTTGTGGGATGTATATGTCAATCGAGTAACGGATATAAATAATAAACAAGTGTTAAAGAAATTTAATCGACGAAAAAAATATGTCCACGTGTCAAAAAAATCGAGTAACGGATATAAATAATAAACAAGTGTTAAAGAAATTTAATCGACGAAAAAAATATGTCCACGTGTCAAAAAAATCAAGTAACGGATATAAATAATAAACAAGTGTTAAAGAAATTTAATCGACGAAAAAAAAATATGTCCACGTGTCAAAAAAATCAAGTAACGGATATAAATAATAAACAAGTGTTAAAGAAATTTAATCGACGAAAAAAAATATGTCCACGTGTCAAAAAAATCAAGTAACGGATATAAATAATAAACAAGTGTTAAAGAAATTTAATCGACGAAAAAAAAATATGTCCACGTGTCAAAAAAATCGAGTAACGGATAGAAATAATAAACAAGTGTTAAAGAAATTTAATCGACGAAAAAAATATGTCCACGTGTCAAAAAAATCGAGTAACGGATATAAATACCGTTGGTCGTGCAATTCCCCAAGTGTGGGATCCTGGTTAGTCCATCTTTGAGATAAATCGCTCCTTATGCGGTGTCAACCATGTGTCGTGCACGTATTTAATGAGAGCAGTTTATCGAGCAAGCAACCTCAAAAACTTGATTAGATAGATAGTGTGACTCATCAACGGAATCAATAATCCATAGCCAGGAGAGTTTCGACCTCCTCCCGTCTATCCTTGTGAACCAACTCCTTAATCTTGGCTTTGACATTTTTGTAACATGCCAATGACACAATAAATTTGTAGCAAAGCGGGGAAAGACATCAAGAATAGCGGACATATGGTAGAGATCTCATCTGTCACAAGAAAACTCGAGGATGAATAGAATGCAACTCACATATACCTCGCAATTGCTCCAATACCCAAGAAAAATGAATAGCAAGCTCCCGCCCAATATAAGCAAATGCAACGTGGAAGCTTATCTCGGTGTTTGTGACTCCCACAACTGTAGAAGAGGCAAATTATATCTGTTGGTCTTGTAGGTTGAGTCAAGAATGATAACTTTGGGAAACAAACTGAGCAACTTTATAGAAGTGGGATGAGCCCACATGATATCGGCGACATCAGTTGCGGAATCTTTCTAGACCAACATAGATAATTATGGGATTCAATCAATCTCAACACCTCCGAATGTCCGTTCTAGGACCCTCTTTGTAGACCGGTGTTTGTGCCTCGCCTATAAACTTGACGAAGACTAGTCACATTCTCCGGATCTAGCTTCTTCAAAGCGATAATAGTAGCTTTTGGTCCCACATCAAGATCCGCATCTTTGGTTAACCGAGATCCTTTGCGCTTAGCAGGCGGGCCACCCCAAAAACAAGTACCAATGGAAGTTTTGAGCAAGTCGTGCGTGTGTCTACCACATTTAACCGTGACACACCAACCCCCACGGCTAACAGTGCAAGTAGCCTTCAATCTAAAAGGACAGCCTCTCCTTCTAGAACCGAAAACCCTTGAATCATTAGTAAACTCGCCATGTTTCTCATGACCAAAAACAACCTTATCTCGCTTCCTCTTTCCATTTGCTTTCTCGGATCTCACAATAACAACAACTACACCGATAGTTCTACCAATGACTTTGGGCCCACCTCCACGACTGTCGTGTAGAAAATATCTACAAAATATATAACTTACTAAGTACTTAAGTAAATTAATTCCATTTACCAAACTTGAGTAACAAAATTATACCGTATCCGTCGTGAAAGTCAATGTAGTATCAATATCAACAGTCGCCAACTGAGAGTCGGCATCTTCACGTCAGAGGCGGGTCAATATCTGTTCCAACAAAGCGGATATCAACTCAAGAAAAGCGAAAAAAATAGCCCGATCGTATATACCTCCTCAACCATGTATATACGATGGGTATTTTTTTCACATCGTATATATATACATGGCCCGGATGTATATACGATTGGATCGATGGGTTCAGCGTTCAAAGCCCACTCGTATATAACCTATATACGATGGACAATGTAATCGAAATTTTGAGAAATACAAGTGAACATGAAAAAATTACCCTCATTTTTCAATGAGGAACCTAGGCCTCACCTTCTTGAAATCACGAACCTAACAAAAGCACAATCAATTGAGAAATTATTCAACTTTGCAACAAAGGACGATTGTTGCTTTCCAATATTCAAAAAGAAGTCAGCTTATCAATATGATTACTACTTACATTATTTCATAATACAAATAAATTTTATATCAATTTAACACTTCATTAGACACGTGTTCTATGCATTATTTAATACAAATAAATATCAATTATGCATATATCAATTACTCTATGAATGACCTACGCGAATCATTAGTCCTCTCTTACAAGCAAAAATGATCCACGATGTTCAACACCAGCATAAAACAAACCATATTACATCTCAATACAATAACATTAGAGCAATATTAACTAAACATAAAATAGGAATACTAAAATCCACACTTCATTTGGTTAACACAATTACACATGTGTTTAATAAAGTGTTAAACTTGATTTAATGCATACATCAAGGCGTCATAACTCGTTACAATAAACCGCAAACTTGAGATTTATAAACTACAATTATTAAGAGACAGATAATAAAGTTCAATTGATGGTTAATGAGGTGCTGACACCTTATTAATTTTGTTAACCAAGCCCAGTACTCACTAACCACTTGCTTGAATGTACTGCATTAACTTGCAACATTAATGTTTTTTAATGTTCCAAATTGATTTTCAATAACACAACTATAACACAATAACAAATCACTATTGAAATCAAGACAGTTTATCACAAAGATCTCTAATCTAGTTTGACTTAACATAATTAAATACAGTGATACCAATGAATATAATGAGGCCAATGAAATAGTTTGATAGCCTTTATTCCAAGATAACCTCAATTTTATAACAAATAGATAAGACGACGTCCCAGGAGAAATGAGGACGATGACAAAACTCCACCCTTAACATGCCAAACCTCTAGTAAAATTCACAGTCCATCGCTTTGGGACTCTGCGCTAAGAAACGATAAAACTCCACCCTTAATCAGCTCTAGATTGGCCAGCACGTGAGGAGAGGATGATTCCAACAATGAGACCATACAACGCCAATGCTTCAGCGAAGATGAGAATGAGAATCATTCCAACGAAAAGCTTTGGCTGTTGGGCATTTGCTCTACAAAAATTGTTCATTTTCAGCAAGTTACAATCAATACAGTATACATTTATCCAGTCAGAATTAAACAATCTCTCAGTGATATATATAGCAACAAAATATGGAAAGCAGTAGCAGCAATAGTGGCACTAACATTAAAATAATTTCTAGGATTTTTAAATTTATCAACAATTTACAAATAAAGAGGTTGATCAGGTAATAATAGCTGTTTCTTCATTATATATTTGCAACCATGCATTACTTAATACTAATTGTATTCCTACCCATGGAAAAAGTGTGTTCTGATCCCAGTTAACTAGAACTAGGTAAAAGTCTAAATTATTATGTCAGCTTACACACTATGTGGAAATCGGTATGCGGTTTCACATTTGCATATTAGACAGTTAAAATACTAAATAAAAGAACAAAACAATCGCAAATATATTTGAGAGAAAAGATCATTCATCATTCAAATTCTCAAAACTGAAAAGCGTTGAAAAGATTAAGACCCAGTTTAGATGAAATTTTAGCTCATATTAACTTCTCGCCTCAGAACAAACCCTTAGGATCTATTTGAGTTTGAAGGGGAGGGGAAGGGATGACAAAATGAGTATAATTTATTAGTAACATGGAAGAAAATTACCCTTCAAAGTACTCCTCTAGTTCATCTTTTGAGTTCCTCCAACTTTAAGCAGCCTCAAAAATGAAGTAGGACAGGACTTTGAATGGTTTTGGAGGGTAACTTTTCTCCCTATTATTAATAAATTACTAGTCAAAAGTCATTTCTTACCCTCCAGTACTCCCCTGCAAACTCATGTAGAGATGGATGGGAGGGAAAGGGAAGAATAGACTTATTATGACTTGTAATTTGTTAAAAAGAAGGACACAAATTTTCTTCCAAAATACCTTTCAAGTTCATATTTTGAGTTACACAAAATTCGGAGAGGTTTAGTCTTATGAAAAAAATAAACCCCATGGAAGCTGGATTCTGGGGGACTATCCTTCATTCCCGTTTTCACTTAGTTTTTCACCTATGAAGCACTGACACTTCCAATTGAAGACGTGTTTAGTGTCCGACACTTATCCGACACCGACACATCACTTCAATTACTTGTGTTTTTCAATATTTTTCAAATGAAAACCGGTGTCTGCGTGTAGGCATCCGTGTCGTGTTTGGTGTCCGTGTCGATGCTTCATAACCTAAAACCCTTCCCTTCCCTTCCCCCCTTCCATTCATACCACCAGTTTGGATAAATTTTTAACAAGTACTTGAGGTCAAATTCCAGTAAGCCTGAACTTATGGAAAGAGAAAGACAACACTAGTGAGTGACACAAACAGCAAAATAGCTACAATTATGAGCACCTTATTCAATCACATCTCAGGAGGGGTAAAATATAATTAATATGTATATAACAAATCAAATAAGATAATTTCTTCAAACAAATAGAGAACGAAACAATTGTGAAATTGAAAGAAACAAGAATCAATCATTGGCTAAGTGTGTGAGAGAGATACCTAACACCAGCATCACCAACGATTCCAATTGCCATTCCAGCGGAAAGACCAGCAAGACCACAAGCGAGACCAGAAGAAAGGTGAGCATATCCATCAAAGAGATAGTAAGATTTAGCCTTAGGGTTAATACCGGTACTGATGATAACGGCGATGATCAAACCGTAGATACCTAAAACACCAGCCATAACAACAGGTACGATGGATTTCATAACAAGCTCCGGTCTCATCACTCCCATCGACGCCACTCCAACTCCACTCTTTGCTGTTCCGTACGCCGCTCCCATACCTCAATTTAAATTCATTTTCAATCATCAAAATTCACTTTAAAATCAAAATTAATTGGAAAAACAGGGGAAAAAGGGCTTACAGGAGAAAACTAGGGCTGCCGCAGCACCCAGGAAACCGAAGAACGGAGCAGTTTCATCGCCGCTGAAACCAGCCATTTTTTTCTTCTGCAGAAACCTTGAGCAAGGGATGAAGAAAGAGATCTCGATCTATGAATGTGATGATGATTGGCTTCTCACTCTCTTTCTCAAACACACACTGCGATTTTTTTTTTTTATTTTTTTTTAGACTAAAAGGAAGTTTCATGAGTGGCCCCTGCTAATAATAATAATATATTAATATTAATATATTACTTTATTTCTAAAAATATTTTTATTTTTAGATTTTTATTAATAATATTAATATATTAATATATTAATATATTAATATATTAATATATTACTTACATGGCCTAATCGTGGCCATATGAAGTTGGCAAATGAAAACTTTTTTTTCCCTACTTCTTACAACCCACCTGTTATTCGGCGCACATCCCCAACACCCAACTATTCTCAAAATGTTCTATTTTTTTTTCCTAAAATCTGAATGGTCCAGTATATTAAGTTCGAACTTGATAGAACAAATTTGGAGGTGTCTCTGAAGATAATATACTCGATGGTTATCCCCCAAACTGGTTCGGGGCGCCAAACCATCGTTATCCCTTAAAAAAACGAAAGGCACGTGTTTCTTTAAGGGTACTTTTATCTTTTCACACGTCTTGGAGGTGTGCACTAAGTAGCTAGGGGTGGGTAAGAAGTATGGACTTTTTTTTTGTCAAAGTTGGGAAATGAAAACCTAACCCCAAATTTTCTTACTTGGCCTGGTTAGTGGATGCGGGAATACTATTGGGCTCACACTTTGATAAGGCTTTCAATTTGACCAAACTAGAAGAAATTGTAAGCAAATTTTTCGGCCTATATTTCCTATAGCCATCCCCTTACTCATTGGACACCCCAAACGATTAAATATTCCAATAATACTCTCACGTAAAACGCACTTCCAATCCTCCTATGCTGCAATTTGACTTGGTACAGAGCGATACTCCGAATTTGATTTAAGAGATCTTTATTGTTGTATCAAATTTAGGTCCAATTGTTGTTCTTAATAATGAGGTATTTTTAAAATAAAAAAAAACAAAAATAGATAAGGAATGGGAAATTGGAATGTGAGAATGAATGGAGTTCATTCATCGACCAACTTTCAAGCTGGACAACAGATACTAACAACTTTTAAGGTGAGGATTAATGGAGTTAAACCGAGGATTAATGAGGTGTAGAACCTTATATATCAAGAAAATAAAGATTCAGAGTCTTTAACTTATTTTAGTTTTGACAGTAAAGCTTTAGCTTTAAAAGTTTAGCGTTTAGGGTTTAACTTTTAAAAACGTGTCATCGTAGTCCCATTTAACGTTTTTAAACTAACAACAACTGGGACTTAAACGTTAGGTTTTAACGTTAAATGGGACTACGATGAAACATTTTTAAAAGTTAAGGGACTTAAACGTTAGCTTTTAACGTTAAATGGGACTACGATGAAACGTTTTAAAAGTTAAGGTACCTAAACGTTAGCTTTTAAAGTTAAGGGACCTAAACGAAAATGGAAAATAAGTTAAGGGACCCCGGATGCTATTTTGCCTATTATACCTATAACCAAGTCCAATACTCATTAATCACGTATTTGAACGGCATCATCAACCAACAAAATTAATGTTGATTTTGGTGTCCCAAATTGATGTTCTAATAACACAAGCATACTATCATTGTGGAGGTGGAGGGGATGAAGAGTTGAACGGTATAAAATTTCACAATAATAAAACATTATTGAAATAAACACAAAGTTTATCACAGAGATCTCTAATCTATTTTGACTCAACATAATTAAATACAGTGATGCCAATGAAATAGTTTGATAGCCTTTCTCCAGGATGACAAAGCTCTCCACCCTTAACATCCTAAATCTCCGACAAAATTCACAATCCAAAGCTCTGAGACACTGTGGGCTAAACACCAACAAAATTTATACTAATCAGCTCTAGATTGGCCAGCACGTGATGAGAGGATGATGCCAACAATGAGACCATACAACGCCAATGCTTCAGCAAAGATGAGAATAAGAATCATTCCAACGAAAAGCTTTGGCTGTTGGGCATTTGCTCTACAAAAAGTGTTCATTTGCAGCATGTTAAAATTAATACAGTAAAACAGAGCTTAAACACATTTATCCAGTAGGAATTAAAACAATCTCTCAGTGAATATAGCATCAAAATAGAGAAAGCAGTAGTAGCAGCAGCCAGCAGTAGTGGTATTAACATTGAAATAATTTCTAGGATCTTTAAATTAATCAACAATGAATAGATAAAGAGGTTAATCAGGGCATAATAGCTGTTCCTTCATTATATACTTGCAACTATGCAAAGTCAACTCAATACTAATTCTATTCGTACTCATGGAAAAAAGTGTGTTTTGATCCTAATTTAACTAGAACTAGGTATATGTATCCAATACAATGCATGAAGTATCTAGCATAACAATCCAAATTATTATGTCAGCATACACAGTCTACCGAAATTGGTATGCTTTGACATATTCAGTTTTCACAATTGCATTTTAGACAGTTAAAATACTAACTGAAAGAGCAAAGAAATAGCAAATTAATTTGAGGGAAAAGATCATTCATCATTCAAATTCTCAAAGCTGAAATACAAACAAAACATCGAAAAGATTTAAGACCCTGTTCGTTTGGACAAATTTCTAGCTCATGTGAAATTCTCATCTTAGACAGGTATTTAGTGCTTCTTAGCCTAGGCACAGGCCCTTAGGATCTATATGGGAGTTTGGAAGGGAGGGTAAGGGATGACTCATCACTAAAAATTAATTAGTAACATGGAAGGAAATTACCCTCCAATTCCAAAGTACTCCCCTAATTCATCTTTTGAGTTCCACCAATTAGATAATTTTTTAACAAGCATGAGCGTTTGTACAGTAGCAGAACAAAAGAAAGATCTTTAATATCCATATGGAAAGACAAGGCAACACTAGTGACACGAATCACATTTAGGAAAATAGCTACAAATACAATTTTTCAATCACATCCCAGGTGTATAGTGAATGCATTTAATTAGTGTGTATAGTTAGTGTAAACATGAACGCTGTCAACCTATTAGAAATTGAAATATCATAAATATGTTTAACTTTTTGGTCTAATTGGTATGCACTGTTGGTGTAATTTTTTACACCAACAATCAATCAAAAATTATAGTATGGGTGACTTTCAAGATAGTTGAGATAAAATAACATCTTTTATGACATTTTATTTCGTAGTGAAAGGAGGCCGTTCGTTCAAGAATAGGTGTCGTGGAATAATTGTTGGGTTCGATTCCCATAGCCCTGGTGTGGAATCAAGACTGATTCAACGAGAGAGGTCGTGCCTGCATTAAGATTTAAAACTTGTCGTCTGCTTTCAGGAAATCTTTGGAACAGAAAACTTACAATACTACAAACGCCGTAACGTTGTAAAAAATCTCTTAAATTAACAGTGTCTATAAATTAAATATTTGATTTTATCTAATCACCTTAGAATCTCGCACATACTATAACACCTCATTGGTTGATGGTGCAAAAAACTTTACACTCATATACAGCGTATATCAATTAAACTCTAATTAATACGAGCTTAATTATGGTGCATAGTTGGTGTAAATTTTTTTTACAGCGACAATCAAACACAAATCATAATCATAAATATGAATAATTTTTCAAGCAGTTAGACATTTTGTATGACATGGCAAACTGTCATTGGTTGATAGTGTAAAAAATATCACACCGACAGTGCATATGAACCAAATCCTTAGTATATAGACCAAATCAAATAAGATCACACACAAATAGAGAATGAATGAATTATGAAATTGGAAAAAACAGGAATGGATCATTAGTTCGAATAAAATAGAGAGAGAGAGAGAGATACCTAACACCAGCATCGCCAACGATGCCAATTGCCATTCCAGCGGAGAGACCGGCGAGACCACAAGCCAGGCCAGAAGAAAGGTGAGCATATCCATCAAAGAGATAGTAAGATTTAGCCTTAGGGTTAATACCGGTGCTGATAATAACGGCGATGATCAAACCGTAGATACCTAAAACACCAGCCATAACAACAGGAACGATTGATTTCATAACAAGCTCCGGTCTCATCACTCCCATCGACGCCACTCCAACACCGCTCTTTGCCGTGCCGTACGCCGCTCCCATACCTAAATTTTCAATTCAGTTTCCATCATCAAAATTCACTTCTATCTATCGAAATCAAAATCAATTGAAAAAACAGGGAAAAAGTTACTTACAAGAGAAAACTAGGGCTGCCGCAGCACCTAGGAAACCGAAGAACGGAGCAGTTTCATCGCCGCTAAAACCAGCCATTTTTTTCTTCTGCGAAATTCTCAAGCACGCACGCGATGAAGAAGGAGATCTCGATCTATCAATATGATTGCTCTCTCTCTCTCCGACTTTTGTTTTTATAAATTTTGTTACACTATTTTTCAATAAAAAATTATGAGATACTTTTTTTTTGTAAGGAAAATCATGAGATAGTTGACTGTAAATTTAGTTATTGATAAATTCAAATATTTTTTATGGTATTTTTTTTATATGAAAGTAATACTCATTCCATATCCAAATAAAAATCATTTAAGGTTTTGGCACAGAGATTAAGAAAAATAATAAATTGACAAAGTAATATGGTAGTTTTATTATATTATCCCCATCAATTAATAAATGCATGTTGGTGATGTCTTTGGTTAGTGAAAATGTACAACAATTAATGAGGGTAAAATTGAAAAGATTTAATAAATGAAGCATTGGAATGACAAAACGACAATTAATTTGAAATTTTTTCATTTGTCTAAAATGACTATTATTTTGATATGGATGGAGTAATAACATACCATAATGTTTTTTTAGGCTTAAATATTATTGTGGCCCTTGTAAAACGGCTTTTAAAAATAGTCTTTACAAAATTTATAATTTTTCAATTTAGTCCCTCTAAAAGTTTTTTTTTCAAATAACCATTTAAAATTATTCAGTTTGGTTATCGTAATTTTTTTTTGAAATAGCACTTGCAAAATTTAAAATCATTAATGTGACACATTGGCTTTAAAATGACCTAAGAGGCCAAAATAAATAATTTTAAATGTTGTAAGGCCTATTTAAAAAAAAACACTTGTTGCAAGGACCAAAATGAATACTTTTAATTTCTGCAAGGGTGTTTAAAAAAAATTGCATGGACTAAAATAGATATCTGCCGTATTTGCTAGGACCAAAATGATATTTAAGCTTATTTTTTGTGATATGTTATTTCATAATTGACTGACCTTATAAAAAAGGTTTTTTTTTTCACCCCCCTCCTTCTCTCCCCCCATAAACCCCTAAAACCCAGAAATATCCCTGAATTTTTTTTTTAAAAAAATGAAGATTCCCGGATTTACCTCAATTTATGGTAAATCCGGTTCATAAAATGGGGGTTTTGATTTTAAGTTTGAGATTTCCGGATTTACCTCATACTCAGGTAAATCCGATTTTTTTAATTTTTTTTTAAATTGTGTATTAAATTGTGATTTACGCGCGTTTTATTTTTAAAATACGATACGAATGCTTTACGATCTAAAATACATCAAAATATATAAAAAAAACCGAATACGAAATACGAGTACAAATACAAATAAGTAAATACAACTACGGGACCAAAATGTTTAAAACGACCTCAAAATAACGACGTGAAGTATCAGGTGAACGGTCGACACGTAGCGCATCCCGGACCAATGCAGCTGCTCTCTGCATCCAGTGGTGCATCTAGTGCTCATACTATGGGTGGTCACGGTATGGCTGCTCATACCGGCTTTACCTACCTATGAGGTAAATCCGGGAAACCCCCTTTTTAAATTTTTTTTTTTAAAAAGATACGCTCTTGTTACAATTTAAAATACGATACGAACGCATTACGATATACGAGTCGAGATACGTCTAAAGATACTAGTAAAGATACGATACAAACGCGTTACGAATCTGTTACAATTAGACGTATTTTAGATCTTAATTAGACGTATCTTTACTTGTATATTGTAACGCGTTCGTATTGTATTTTAAATTGTAACAGACGCGTATCTTTTTAAAAAAAAAATTTAAAAAAGGGGGTTTCCCGGATTTACCTCAAAGGGAGGTAAATCCGGTTCATAAATTGTGAACCGGATTTACCTACCTATGAGGTAAATCCAGAAAACCCCACGAAACATATTTTTTTTCAGATTTATGAATCGGATTTACCAAGAATTTAGGTAAATCCGGTTCACAATTTGTGAATCGGATTTAGGTGTAACTAATAAGTTCGGATTTAGGGGGTTAGTTTTCCGTATTTAAGAAAAAAAGAGGTAAGTTCGGATTATGAGTTTGGTATTAAGAATGTTGAAGGGTTTTTTTGTCCAAAAGTGAAAAATGGGGGTGGAAAAGATAAGGGAGGGGGTACCAAAAAAAACATCCTATAAAAAGTCTTATTCAGCTATGGGTGTGAAGTCAATATTTAACACACTCGAGCGATGTCGTTCGAACGAGAGTCGAACAACAGTCATGCGAAACTGTTCGCATTTACCTCACAATAACAACTGATTGCAAAACGCCCAAAGAGAGTGTGAAGTTAAATTTAACACACTCGAACGATGTCATTGCTTTTGAAGGCAGCGTGTTCGAATTAGTTGCTTTTGGTCTTTTCACACTTGTGGTGTGGAGTTTGGGAAAAGCAATACTAAATTAAATCTGTTTTATACTAAAAAGGAAGTTCCGTTCGGTTAAAACAGGAAGTTTCTTAGTGGCCCCCTAATATTACTCTCATGGAATTTAGGCGAGGAATGGAAAATTGAGATATGAGAACTTGAGAACGGAAGCGGATTCAAGGTGCACTTGTGTCTTACATCCCTTTAGTATTACAGGTCTACTAATCTCAAAGAAAGAGTTGACTCAGTGGAGTTTGACAATATTTATATCCAAAAGCTCCCGGATTCAAATTTTCACTAATTTCCTTAGGTGGGATAAAGAGCCCAAAGGACTTCCCTATCTTGGATTGGGGTGACATCCCCTGACCCTAAAATTTGTAAAAAAAATTAGTAACCACATATATAGTTAATAAAGCGTTGAACTTAATTAATAGATACACAAAAATGTTGCAAGTCATGAATTAAATTTCACTAATCACAAACTTGAACATTATTAATTAGAATTTTAGGTACAATAGGCTAAGTTGAATTCAAGGTATATCTGTTAACCAAGTACAATATTCATAAACCACGAGTTAACTAACAAGCAAAATTGATGTCAATTTTGTTGTACCAAATTGATGTTCAAATAACACAACTAACATTAACGGTATAGAACAAAATAACAAAACATTGAAATCAACACAGTTTAACACAAACATATCTAATCTAGTTTGACTCGACAAATTAAATACAGTGATGCCAAGGAAACAGTTTGATAGCCTTTATTCCAGGATAACCCCAATTTTATAACAAGTAGATAGGAGTCCCAGGAGAAATGAGGAGGATGACAAAGCTCCACCATTAACATGCCAAACCTCCGGTAAAATTCAGAATCCATGGTTCTGCGACTCTGTGCACTAAGCAATGATAAAATTTATATTAATCAGCTCTGGATTGGCCAGCACGTGAGGAGAGGATGATGCCAACAATGAGACCATACAACGCTAATGCTTCAGCAAAGATGAGAATGAGAATCATTCCAACGAAAAGCTTTGGCTGTTGGGCATTTGCTCTACAAAAATTGTTCATTTGCAGCATGTTAAAGTCAATACATTAAAATAGAGCTTAAACACATTTATCCAGTCAGTATGTTCTGATCCAAATTAACTAGAACTAGGTATAAATCTCCATCAATGCATTGCATGAAGTATCTAATGAATGATCTTGCACAACCATCCAAACTATTATGTCAGCATACACACTCTGCTGAAATTGGTACGCTTTGACATGTTCAGTTTTCACATTTGCATTTCAGACAGTTAAAATACTAAATGAATGAAAGAACAAAGCAATAACAAATCAATCCGAGAGAAAAGATCATTCATCATTCAAATTCTCAAAACTGAAAAACATAGGAAACATTGAAAAGATTAAGATCCAATTTGGACTAACTTATAGCTCATGTGAACTTCTCATCTCATTCAAGTATTTCGTTCTTAGCTAGCTTATGTACAAACCCTTAGGATCGATATCGGAGTTTAGAAGGGAGGGGAAGATATGACTTATGACTAGTAATTTATTAGTACCTTGGAAGAAAATTACCCTCTAAAGTACTCCCCTAGTTCATCTTTTGGGTTCCAACAATTTTTGCAGACTCAATATGTGAAGTAGAATAGAAGACTTTGGGTGGTTTTGGAGGGTAACTTTTCTCTATATTATGACTGATAATTTATTTGTCATTATTATTTATTTCCTTCTGCTCCCCTGCAAACTCATGTAACTTACTGATAGGGATGTTACTGGTTGTTGTAAGGCTTAGTTACTTAGTTGTGGGGTAATTAGGAAGATACACCCTATAAATAGAGATGAGTGATTAGAGAAGGGAGATAGCCTATCATCTGTTATATACTTGGGGACTTTTGGCATTGGGTGAGTCTAGAGTCTCAAGAATACTCTGGGAATTCATTGTGTAATATAGGGTTTAATCTCCAAATTCCCTTCTGAGCATAATATCCCTCAAAAAAAAAATTCCCTTCCAGTTCATAATAGTTTGCTTGATTTGTCAAAGAGTGTTACGAGTTCAAATATTGCTTAATGCAATTTTTAAAATTTTTGGGAGAGTTTTAGTCTTTCATTGAAGACCCTAAAAAAAATAAAACCCCATGGATCTTTGAGTATAAAAAAACTATTAACTTAATGGGAAAGTCGAACTTAGTCTTTCAGAAAAATCATGGATCAAAAAAAACTGGATCAAAAACTATTAACAAAAGTCGAACTCCAGTCAGCAAGACTGTATCCATATGAGAAGACAAAGGCAACACCAGTGGCAGTGACACAATCAGGAAAAATAGCTACAACTATGAGCACCTTATTCAATCACATCAACCTATCAGAAATTGAAACATCATAAATGTTTCATTTTTATTGTAATCATCTTAAAAGTCACACATACATAATACATAGTATCTGATCTGATTGGTGTACTGTACATACCAAATTACCAATTAAACTCAAATTAAGATATATACCAAATCAAATAAGATAAACAAAAATAAGAGGCAATGTTATTCAATCACACATATAGACAACAAAATAATTGTGAAATTGAAAGAAAGATACCTAACACCAGCATCGCCAACGATGCCAATTGCCATGCCAGCAGAGAGGCCAGCGAGACCACAAGCGAGACCAGAAGAAAGGTGAGCATATCCATCAAAGAGATAGTAAGATTTAGCCTTAGGGTTAATACCGGTACTGATAATAACGGCGATGATCAAACCATAGATACCTAAAACACCAGCCATAACAACAGGTACGATTGATTTCATAACAAGCTCCGGTCTCATCACTCCCATCGACGCCACTCCAACACCACTCTTTGCCGTGCCGTATGCCGCTCCCATACCTCAATTTACAAATCATCAAAATTCACTTCTATCTATCAAAAAAAATAGTTTAAAAAACAGGAAGATAAAAAAGAAGAGGGCTTGCTTACAGGAGAAGACTAGGGCTGCCGCAGCGCCCAGGAAACCGAAGAACGGAGCAGTTTCATCACCGCTGAAACCAGCCATTTTTTTCTTCTACCAAAACCGATGATGATGAAGAAGAAGAATGAGATCTCGATCTATTACAATGATTGCCCTCTCTATGAAGGAAACCACGATCTATGAATATGATTTCTCTCTCATACACACACTGAGTTTTTTTTTTTTTTTTTTTATTACAATGATTGGCATCAAATGTGAGGGCCAAAGCAAGGCTCATTGTGAAAGACCAAGAAATTTGTTGTTAATGACATTATGGGTGCATTTTTTTTTGGGCCTCAATTCAAAACCCCAACTCTATGATGGATCGCACTCCAATTCCGTTGAGCATGATTCACCAACATTGGCAGAGGTTCTTAGACCTAATCCATCACAAAGCAAAAAGAGAACTCAAGTCGATGGTGCTACTACAATCCCTACTCCTCCACTACTTAAGAAACCAACACCCACCTATTATTCTTACGTGTTCGCCATCTCTGCATCTTTGTTTCTAAAGCTCTTACTTTGACACCGAGCTCCTGTTTTACACCAATCCTATTGTTACAGATCTTGCTTTGTTATGGATGTATTTAATACATACATAATAGGGATGCCGACATACATGCGTCCCTATGTTGAAAAACTTGTTAACGTGGTTGGTGATGGTAGCTGTGGGATTAGGTGTATTGCATTTCTTGGAAGGGCGAGAGGCAGCGGGCACGATCGAATCGATCGATGGAGGAGCTTAACCAATACAATGACTTCTACACGGATCACATGGTGGTATTGTAAGGTCACATTTTTGATGAAGTCGTTGTTGAGGGGGATCGAGAACAAGTACAAAGTTGTCTGAGTTGTTGGTCACCTAATTGTTGTTACACAATTTTCCCTTCAATGTTGCGCCATTCGAAGTGCCGACGATTCAACATCCTTACCGTGCGAACACAAACACTTTGTGCAGTAACGTGTCTTCTATTTAGATTCGGTGTAGTCATTCCAAAACATTACATAACATTATGTTTTTTGTTGTCTTTTGAAGATCTTTATGAAGCTGGAAGTCGATGCCCTCACGGATTTGATGTGGATGACTAATAGGGCACCCATAGCAAAGGTTGGTTAGAATATTGTATCAGGAAGATAGTTGGGCTCACATTTTTGGAAAAAAATATTTAGGGGCGTGCATAAAGTAGGAGGGTGTGTGGAAAAGTAAAATTCAGGAAGATAGTTGGGCTCACATTTTGTTAAGAGGCACTTGATTTTTCTACCGCCCCTTCATTTTACTTTTCATTTTAATAATACCCCCACACATTATTTTTACATTATGGAATTATGTTTTTGACATAAATCCGGAATGTATTTTTTAATCTCTGATTTATGTTTTTGACATAAGTCTGAAATTAAAATATGCAAGGAATTATGCTGGCATCCATATTTTTGATTGTATTCCTCCCTGTATTGCCACTTTGATTTTTAATGAAATTCCATAAGTTTCTTTTGGTAAAAAAAAATACGCATTCCGGATTTATGTCAAAAACATAATTCCGGAATGTAAAATTCAATTTTGGGAGATTCTTTTAATAGCGCTTATTTGAGCAAACACTATTATGAGTATATTTCGGATTTATACTCTTTAATAGCGCTTACTCAATTAAGCGCTAACACTTCTCAAAATTAATTTTTAATTTCAGAAAAAATAAAAAATTTGGAATTCTGAATTAACTTTTGAATATTTTTGTAAGAGTAAAATTGAAATAAATAAAAATGTGGTGGTATGCGGTTCAATGAGTGGGTAGAAAAATCAACTGCCTTGTTAAGATTCAATTCGACCATGTTAGAAGAAGTTTAAATCAAGCAGCTTACAAAAAAGATATTCATTTATTCAAATTGGGAGAACGTGTCGAAATCGATACAAATGCAGCATCACTAAAACTAAAAAGGTGAATCTGTGAACAAACTCACATCACCCAAATTAATGGCAAAAAATTATATTAAAAAAACAAGTTAATAGCATAAAACATTATAATGCTTACAAATGACAAAATCAAAGTGATCAAAAAACTCATGCCTCTTTGCGTAAAAAAAAAAAAAAAAAAACTCATGCCTCCGAGTCTGTAATCTTAATGCCCAAATCATTAATTGAATCTATAGTGGATCGAAGTTGATTCGTCAATCTAAACTAAATGATTTTGGATTTAACCCAACCTTGTCCCAAACAACAAATAGACAAATAGGTTGTTCCAAGTAGTAACCCGACATCCAAGTAGGATGGGTTCAAGTTGACCCTCGAGTTAGCCAACCCGTTCCTAACATACACACACATGCATTAGTATATAATTAATACTTATACTTGTGAATTGAGATAAATTAGTTAGACGTTAAACTCAAAACAAGTAGTTTGATGCTAAATATACTTTTAATACTCGGATACACGACAATATTACTTTTATAGAATTTTTACTAAATTTATCTAGTAAATTTCACTTTCAAATATAAAATATGTAATTGAAGTAATAAAAACATTCTTAAGAATTATATTATTTATATATTGGGACAACTTGATATCGTCTTAGTTAAATCCGATCCTAAATTGACCCATAGTTTATCGAGTTTGTTCGAGTTTAATGACGGATTTTAGTCGACAAATGACCCGATCAAAATTTGGGACTGAGTTTGTGTTAGTTATAACACGTCCTAACCCATCTCATACTCATCCCTAGCTAAATAGAATAAACATAAATCTTAGTCAAGTGTGGATTGAATCTATTCCTTATATGAATTAGGATATTGTTGTATCAGATTTAGCTCCCAATAACAATATGAGGTAATTAAGTTACTTTCTTAAGGAGATTTGAAACAAAATTAAGAGAGAGAAGCTCTCCCTTCTCTCTAGAAACTTATTCTCTCCACCCAACTCTAGGGTTAGTGGCAGCTCCCTTCTCCTCCACCATGGAGGCTCACCACTCCTTCGACATGGAGGTGCTTTCCTCCCTAAACACAATACTAACACAGATATGTAGATACCGACAATACTTTTAGAAACTGGAAGAGATTGAAGTGTCAATATCAATGACTAACACGACATGTATTGGACAACAGACATGTTTTCAATATAAAATATCAGTGGTACAATCGGAACTAGGTAGAGAAGTTCATCAACTATATATCGGTCATAAAGGGAAAAAAATCAAGATAGTGGTATTGCGATTTGAGGAGAATCACAACTTTTGACAAAAGAAGCAAAAAGGAAAATTCCTAATCAATGGAAGTGCAAAACATTAAGAGGCATGTCTGTGTAACACAAGCAACAATAGATTTAACTAGTCAATTTCTAACGCGTTTCCATCGAAATTCACCATCATCTCTAGAGGAGGACCCTTCAGCTCGCATGTTACAATCATACAAATTCCCAATATTCTTTATGGGTCACACAGCCCCATTATATCTCATGCCTAGAAGGCTAGAACTAGACTAGAGTGTTTGTGATCAAATGAATCACTTATCCATCACTTTCATTTCTTGTAGTCCTCTGTTTTCCTGTACCTAATCCTTGATCTGAACAAAACAAATTGAATATGACATTTACGGTGCGTTTGATTCGCTAAACAGTAAGAGATTGGACTGGACAACTCCAGTTGTACTCTGTTTGACTTGAAAACTATTGAGAAATGAGAGAAATGAGAGGCAATGACTAAATTCACACCCAAAACCATAATCAGAATTCACAAAACCACAATACAACTTTCTGTCCCAAAATATTATTTTTATTTCTTATTCAATAGTAATTTCTCTCTCTCTCTCTCTCCTTTATCTTCTCTCTCTCTCTCTCTCTCTCTCTCTCTCTCTCTCCAATCCTATTCTTCTCTATCCATTTCTCTACCTCTGTAATACTTTCTCATCTCATGACTTATCTCTCTTTATCTCTCTTTCTCTCTCCCCTCTCTATACCTCACATCTCTCTTGTATCTTCTCATCTCACGACCTCTCTCTCTCATCTCTCTCTTTCTCTCTCCTTCTCTCTCTCTTCTATCTTTTCCATCATACATTTTTCTTTATAATTTTTTGATTACATTATAATATATGTTACATAAAATCATTATAAACATTAGAAATGCAATTATAGTAAAATCTACGTTTTTTTGCTTGTGCTGTCCATTGTTCGCCAAACAATGTACTAAACAAAAGTTTGTCCAGTGTTGTCTGTCCAGTACAGTCTAGTCCAATCTAGTACTGTCCTATTTGCAAATCAAACGGACCCTTAGTACAACATAATTTTGTGTGTTTTCAAGTTGGATTTGGATCTTTAGTAATGGAAATCAAACATTTACTAGAAAAATTACTTTTTGGGTGAAAACATTATTTCTGTCACACTAGTTTATTTGAAAACATTGAATCTATTGTTGATTGTGTTATAGGCTTGACTGTAGTTTTAGTCTCCCTATCTATAAAATCCACAATTCTATTCTCTCTATTTTATTTTTTGCAAATTTAGTCCCCAAGTTTATCAAATCCGCAATTTTATTATCCCCTTCATTTTTTTCTCACAATTTTGGTCTCCAATTTTATTAAATCCACAATTTTAGTCTCCCGTTAAATTCACATCCAATTTTTTTACAGAAATACTAACGTGACAGACGCTTGTTGTGGTGGCACAATCATTGGGTGTTGACGTGGCAGATATATGTCATCCGGAGACACCCAATGATATACAAAAGGGAAATCTTCATCTCATATACCACCACCAGTTTTTTTATCCAAAATTACCCCAATAATAAATTACGAAACTGAATTATGTTATTAAAAACATAAATCGTTGCTTAAAAATTTTCAAAACGGATTTACGTACTTTTGAGCGAATTTTAGTTTTGGCCAACAAATTTATCTCATAAAAAGATAAATCCGTAGTTGTAATTTAACTAAACGGATTTATCTTTTTATGAGATAAATCCCTTGGCCAAAAAAAGTTACCCCATTTTTTATTACTAATTTTTATACAAAACAGATTTATCTAACAAATAGATAAATTTGTTATCTAAAATTAACACAACGAATTTATCTATTTGTTAGATAAATCCGTTTTGGATATTTTTGAGGTATAAAATTGGAAGAAAACTGTTGGTTGGGGGTATAGGTGGGGTGATTATGGGGGTCCAAAAAAATTACCCTATACAAAATATACACTTAATATACTCATTTTTGTGTGTACAATTTCTAGTTTTTTTTGTACAAACACTTAATATACTCTTGGTTTACTCTAATAATATACCTTGACCAAAAAAAGTCTAATAATATACAAAATATATAAATATGTGAACACCCAATGATTGCGCTAACACGACAAACGTCCGTTGCGTTAGCATTTCCGCCAAAAACTGGATGGCAATACACAGATGGGACTAAAATTAGGAATTGATAAAATTGGGAGATCAAAATTGCAAGAATAAAAATGGAGGGACTAAAATTGCGTGCCCAAAATTGCGAAAAATAAAATGAGGGGACTAAAATTGCAAATTTAATAAAATAGAGGGATCAAAACTGTAGTTATGTCTATACTTTACTATCTTGCTACACATATAGAAAAATAAGTACATAAATACATCTGAATTTAGTTTATATACACTATTGTTCACGACCGCGCCGAGCTCCACTACAACACCTCGGCATCAAAGGCAAAGCGCCGAGGGACTAAGATCCTGGAGAACCACTTATGCTCGGCCCAGTCTGTAGCAGTCGGTCCCCACTCTTGACCTAGGCTTTGTTCCGTAATTGCTCCTTTATTATGTAACTGAATTCTTAATTATGTAACGGTAATCAATTATTAACCATGAATGATTGTAACACTATATATTTTGCCCAGAGAGGCTAATGAAGGGTTGAACAATTTTCCTATCCACGCGAGATTGTTATTTGTGTTTTTAATTATTCTACTCTCAGAAATAGTTGAGAACAACTATCATCGTAAAGTTTTTTTCACCGTCAAAGAATCACAATTTGTCAAGTCAATAAAAATGGTTGAGTCTTCTCTCAACTATTTGAAAAGTCATGTGAATCGTGATTTATGATTGGTTGTTGGTGTAAACACTTTTTTCACCAAAAGTGCATAACAATTAAACTCTATATTTCTAGGTTAGAAGAAAGTTTAGGTGACTGGGCTCCGGAGGTTCACCAGGGTCAGGGCAGATCTCAAGGCTCTTTAAGCGCTTATAGAGGTCCTTACAGATCGCCCACCAAAGAGATATTTACATTGACAACGCGAGTTAAACCCACACCCTTACGAGATATGTGTCAACTCCTTACCAACTGAGTCAATCTTCACTGACACAATTAAACTCCATATAATATAACACGAGGGGATAAAAGTATTAACAGAGGAAAGTATGAAAAGTAGCAGTGAGCAAATATTTTTAAAAAGACTATCTCAAAATTCACAAAAACATTTTTAACCCTAAAAAAAATCTGCACCTAAAGTGTAAACTCAACACTTTGTGCTTCTTTTTCTGCTTTTTTTTGTTACTTTCCATGTATTTTATTAAGTTTTATGAATGAAAAAACCTTGATTACATTGAACACAACCTCCCATCATATTGAGACATATGTTACATCTCCTTCCTCTAAATTGACAAACCTTAGAACCCGTTCGGGGTGGTTCTGAGTTTTTGGTTTTTGGTTTTAAAAGTTAATTTTAAAACAAAAACATGTTCATGTAAAATGAGGCTGAGTTGGTTTTTTTTCTTAATTTCAAAACAGTTTTCCATCAAAACTCAAAACCACAAAAATAGGTTTTATAATTTTTGTTTCTATTTTTGTTTCATCCACCTCTGATCATCAATATATCTGACCACCACCAACCACCACCGACCACCGCCAACCACCACTCCGACCACGCCAACCAATCACCATTTTGACCACTATCAACCACCACTTAGTCTATCGTCAAACACCATCACTTTGGTCACCACGACCACCACTCTGACCACCAATAACCACCACTTTGGCGACCACCAACTATTATTGAGTATTATTAAATAATAAATAGATTATATAGTTGTAATATTTTAATTTTTTCAAACCTAATGTTATATATTGTTTTGATTAAAATAAGTTTATGATGAATTTTTATTTTTATGTTTCTGTTTGAAAGTGTTTTTGATTTTTGAAAAAAATTTAATTGAAAACTGGTTTTAGTTTTGTTTTGAAAATTTTTAAAACTCAAAACAGAAATTGATTTTGATTTTGAAAATTTCAAAACAGAAAACAAAAAACAACCCCAAACGGGCCTTAATTAGTACAAATGAAGTTCAACCCTTGATGCTATCTCATCGTATAATCATTCTAAACACCTAGAAGAGAAACTTCCATTGGGACAGCACAATATACCTCCATTTCAGAAAATCATTGATATAATTTGTAATCAATCTAAACTTTTAAAAACGAGTAATAGAAACAAGGCACTGATACACATCCACTATATGTAAACATAATAATCAATCATCACCGTATAGAATGAAAAAACTACAAGTCAATTAATGGTTATAATTTCACACCCACAAATCTAAAAAAAAAACAGAGAAATTCCACCAAAAATTGGTATTAATCATTCATTCATGGTGTTTTGAGTGAGATGGGTAGGGTGTGGGCTCTAGAAAGTGAATAGTGAAATGTGAAAATAAGCACCTATAAGGGTGCAATCATGGTTCATGGCTCCTTTGAAAGAAGCTTGTGATTCACACCTAGACATAAACAAGGAGTAGTGAAATGGAAGACTTTGGTTTAAATGTTTATTTAATTTGTGTATTCTTATTTTATTTCATGTGCATCAGGTTTGAATTGAATGAGGTTATTTCTCTTCACCAACTACCGTCAACTATATATTAAAATTGCATAAAGTGTAATTGATTAAGAGAGGTTTGGAGTGATTAGCAAATAAAAGTGAGGATAGTTTCGTCTTTTTCATGGAGTGATTAGCAATTAAAAGTGAGGATAGTTTCGTCTTTTTCATGTAATAGTAACTCTCAGCCAACTTTCCACTTGGTTATGCGAGGAATGATTTTTGGTGTGGACCCCACTTATTCTAATCATTCCCTTCACTTTCATCTATGAACCAAACAATGGAAAGCTCGTACTTCGAAAAAATTTCTCTTCCTCCACAATCTTTCCCCTCTCTTTCCCATTAACCAAACACACCATCAGTGTCAAAAGAAGCTGAGATCTTTATACGACCCCATAAGGATTACGTTAAGTCTAACCCGTTTTTCTTTCTCTCCCAAAATTTCTTATCCTATGTTTGAAGGAAACACTCTTAATAGTATTAAGAGTTGTGTTATCTGTACATAAAATATTTGACACCATATGTGACACCGTATACCTGTATCTATCTCTCACTTACTTTTTTATTTTATACAAAATACACAAATTACGAAAATACTCCAAAACACAAAGAACGTCGTATTTGTGTCAAAATTTGTGTATCCACATAACATTATTGTAGTATTAATTATGAAGAGTTCTATCATATGGTTGGGTTTGGGTTCGTTCCTCTTCGGTTTGAGAGAGTTATAGTTCTCTCATTTTTCCAGAGAGTTATCGTTCCTCTTCGATTTGATCGCAACACAGTGATTCCAGCAACTTGTCTTGTTGTTTTCTATTTTTTAAAATATAAAATTATTTTAATTACTTAAATAAACATTTAATAAAATAATTGTAAAGGTTTTTTTTAAAAGAAATGAAGTGGCATGCCAACAATAGTTAGTCAAGTGCTATGTCAATTAAACTATTGAGACATCAGCATTTGAGAGTTGAAATGTTTAGTTTAATCAACATTGCAGAAATTTGTAAAATAGGAGGCCTAAAATTGTACAAAAAAATAGGGGGATCATAATTGCACATTTAGTAAAATAAAGGGACCAAAATTGCATTTAAGCTTAATTCATATTCCTTTTTTTTGTTTTTAATTTTCACACCTTATTGTTTTTCTCCTTTCCAAACATGTTTCTTTGTTTTTTGTTACCATGTCATTAGTGTGTAGTATCCATCGCAGAATCTGGCTGCCACGAGTATCTGACTTTGTCAGTTCGTGTGGTTCTTCTCACTCAATTGAGTTTTTACCACACCCGAAATTTGAATTCGAGACCTTGGGATGAGATATGAACTCAGTTACCACCCAGTCCAACCCTTGTTGGTTTTTAATCTTAGGGAACTCCTATTGAGTACTACCTCCGTCCCATTTTATATGTAGTTTTAGCAAAGTCAATTTGTCCCCAATTATTTATTGTTTTACATTTTAAATGAAACATTTGATTTCTTTTCCACTTTTGTCCTTTTTAATCATGACAACTTTTGGTCAAAAATAAATGATTCACATTTATCAATATAGAGAGATAAATGGTTAAATGATAAATTAGACAACACTTTTTATAAAATTTAGACTATTGACCATTTTTCTTTAGATGTGTGCAAAAACCTTAAACTATTTACAATGTGAGACTGAGATGTACGAAATTGCCGTCAAGAAATGTCAGAATACCGTGTAAAACCTAACAAAAGTGTTATTTTGCCCATTGCTAACCCAAAAGGGTGATGGATAAAAGTAACCGGGTATAACAGGTTTTCTTCAGTTTGGTACGGTAAAGGTTCGCACTACTTATCTTTTTCCTTAATCTTTATTTTTATTTTTTATTTTGGTTCCCATATCATTGGTACGCAGTTTTCACCGACTTTGCCGAAAACTAATCTACGTCGAGAAACCTGACTGGCTACGAGTACCCGATTTTGCCAGTCCGTGTGGTTCTCCTCCTCCAACAGAGTTTTTTGTCACACTCAAAATTCAAATTCGAGACTTTGCAGTAGGATTTAAATCCAATTATCACTCGGACCAAATCTTGTTGGTCCTTAATCTTATATATGTGCGTCCAAATTTTTAAACAACCTTAAAAAAGAAAGTAAACCATTTAATTTAATTTAAATTATACGCATTACATGGGTATAGGTACCCATATTCTTACTAATTTTTAGGCATTTCAAGAATTTACCTTAAACAATTGATATGATAGTCTCTAGAGATAGTTGAGTTGATTGTTTACTTTCCGCCATAGGTCTGAGAGAGGAGAGAAGTTGTTGTTGGGTCCACGAGAGAGGTCTTTATATGGTGGAGTTCAACTATGCAATCTGTCCCATGATTGAAGACCCACAGCCGACCACCACCGTCGTCCTACATGGACTTAACTTGTCTACTTCAGTCGGTGTCTACGGCTTGTTATATACTTTCTCCGGACTCATATATAAGCAACAGACAATATTTTAGATTCGTTACCAACATGGTTGAGATATCTGCATTCCACAGTAATGTCATTGCACTCATGTTGCTTTAAAAAAATAGGAAAAATTTGCATTATCCTAAAGATCACCCATAACATTAGGTGCGCTCCAACAATTTATTGTTTTCTCATTCTTTATTAACTTATTCCATATTTTCATTATCAAACATGTCATCTTTAGGGTGTTGAAGAACATCATCTGCAACGATCATTGACAAGGAAATGTCAAACTTAAATTTGCCATGTGAAACATATTCAATTTTCATAATCACGCCATCGAAAAGCTTGTACAATTTGAATATTTTTATTAGTTTTTAAGTGGTTATTAGCACCAAGATGAACAATAGCTGGGAACACACTACCAGATGATGAAATCTATGATTAAAGACCCTAGGAATAATTAATCTCTAAATTGCATAATACACAATAAAAAAATGTATTAGAAATCCAATACATATAATACTCAAATACATACAATAAATTAAATGAAATGAAATAAATAATTCCTTACATCATTTGGACGAACAACGGATTCAAAACTTTTGATCATCAATTCCTATATATCTTCTTCCTAATTCCTATAAATCATCATCATCTTCCCAATTTATAGCCAACGGTATGAAAAACCTAAATCACACATCCGAAACATATTAAACTGCAATGATTAAATACTGTTGAAGAATTTTTTGTATTTGAATTGATATCAACTAATAATCAAACCACAATGTTACATAAAAGTTTATGCCAATGTAATGAATATATATATCATGTTATTGGTGCTTAGATTCCACCTGGCCATTGATAACTAATCTATATCGGGAAATTTGGTCGACAACGAAGACTAACTTTCACAAATTCGTTCCTCCGAACAGAGTTTTTACTTCACACTTCAGTCTTCTCAAAATTCTCTCAATATCCACTTTGCATCTGAATTTAACAACCATAAATATGATTTAAATAAGGTAAGAATAAACTGATATGACAAATGGTTTGCAATAGCTAGCAACTGATTAACTCTTCAAACTTACATTGATATGTTGCATTTGCCAAACATAATAATAGTTCGAGATGTCATATCTTGTTCGAGATATCTTGGCCCTGTGGTGGAGACCACTTTGAATTGAATAAAATACCTCACTCACTAGCTAGTTCAATATCTTTGTCCAACTCATCACTTTCAGTTAATCTTCTAGAAGGAAATTGTTAGTACAAATTAATTATTTATGCATTAAAAAGGGAAGTAATTATTACTACAAATTAACCCGTCTCTATAGTGTAGTAGTAATTGAGCAAAGACCGAAAGAGGCCTTGATGAAAAAACCTTGTTCTCTTTCACTATTGGCCCAAATGGTCAACTCATGTTTGCAATCTCAAAAAAAGAAGAAAAAAAATTATGATCATATAACCACTCGTGCTTTCACGCCATTGCCGACAGACAATAAACCTAGCTCCTCCATTTGTAAATCTATTATTGTTCATCCAATAATCTTTAGCATAATGATATAAAAACAAAATTTCAGATCCAAACCTCATATATGGCTTCATGCATGTGACACTTTCCTTCAACTGTTAACGTACACTTGATCAATTGCTTCTATAATACCAATTGTTCTCTAGCTAGCTCTAAGCACTGATCAGCCAGTGATAATGTCTTAGATAGGTAGCTCACAATTAATTGAGTGAAAGATGCATTGTTGGTGGAAACGTATGCGTACAGGGTTCGAACTATGCATGCTAGCTCTCCCCTCCTCTCTAAACTAACACACTAATTACTAACCACTTTGCCTATAAAAAAAAGTTGCTCGTAGATGATGTATGTTATTTTAGGTAGAATAGGAAACATCAATAGTTAAAAGAAAATTTAATATGGTTGATATTTCAAAGCATCTATATGTATAGTTTATATATGTGTGTGTGATGCGTGATTAACAACTAATATTTGTCCATGAAATTTATAAAAAAAAAAAATTATCTACAAAAAAGAAGTTATACATGTGCACTTACATTTAACTATAAACTATATACTCGATCGCCAATACTTATGTTGGGTATTGGGCTCCCTCTCTTTGTGGAGAAAAGCCCAAATATTATGACGCATTATTGTGTCTCACTTGTTTAAGTGGAGAAGGGTTAAATTAGGGTGATGAGAAAGAGTATATTTGAAAGGAAAAACACTGAGGAGAGAACACGAGAAAAAATATGTTCCCGTTTTCATCAACATATGTCACCATAAAATCGTCGTTTGGAGATTCGTTCATCATTGTATTAGGTTGGTTTCTCGACAACAGATTCATGATGCGTGGTTCATCATTTTCAACGGTCAAATTGATGAAAAGATCGAGGTCTCGTGCCAAAGATATTTCATTTGCACAAAAGTTGAGAATTCATCAAACTTTTTTTTAGCTTTTTGTTCTCACTATTTGTGCTTTCCGGTTTTGGATAGTTGTTTTTTCTTTCCAATAATAAAGTTTCATTAATTATAATATTCTAGATTGAGCATTACCGTGAAACTATTACCCACATTCTATGAAGGGTTGTAGAGGACCGTGAACACTCTACCCACCTTCTAGTTTGGTTGGTTGTTGATACTCTTTGTGCACCATATTGAGATTAACTCTCTCTTACTTAATTATAGTGAAACTATTTCTTTAAATTGAACGACTTATGATTTTTACTTTTATTTTAAGGAATTTTCCACGTTAAAATCTTAGTGTCGCTTTTAGATTTAAATTCCTCTATTTGCTCTTAGATATATCTTTTGTTGCTATTCAAAAGTTCTTAGATGTAGAATTTCGTTTCTACCCTATAGCTTTTCTATTATGTTCCATCAACTTAATTATAGATAGAGCATCGGTAACACTGGTCACCAGCATGAATGGTATTAGTTAGTTAGTTAGTTAGAATGTGGGAGTTTGAAAGAAATAATATGCATGTTATGTTATTGCAATTCGAAGGTATTATTGATGCTAACAGTTGAAAATAAAATTGTATTTATATAAACTATAATTCCGTTGGAGGACCATAGAAGAGAAAGTGGGGTTACGGGGTAATCAAAGGCATGCTCTTAGAAGGGAATGTTTTGAACTTATTTTTTGTCTTTTCTTTGTTTATCTTCTACGTAAAGTTGAGACACAAATACACCAACCCAAGACTTACACGTAGCACTGTTATTGCTCAACTTACGTTTTCTCTTTATAGTTCCTTCCTCAAAATACTTGTCGAGAAATGATTCGAAGACCGTAATTCGTACCTTAAAATGGACACCGTTTAGATGTGGAAAAAAAAGCCCACCAAAGAAAGGATAATATTGCCCATCTTATTCAAACACAAACTAAAACACGTTCATAGCAATAAATTAAAAAAAATATGTTCATTTCATAAATAATTATATCCCTCAAGTGATATTTGATCACAATGTTTACGTATTCGTTGTGAGCGGCACGGATCTAGGACTTGGGGTTAAAAAAATTTAAAATCACATATCACTAAAAATATAAAAAAATACTTATTCAATTAGAAAATTAAACAACTCAAAAAGGAGGCTTTTCATGTTGTTACGCGTAATGGAGGGATGGTGATTTTGATTGGTTGTGTGCAAAAATGCAAATGGAATGTCGAGGATCCAAGTTTGCAATGAGAGATGTGATTGGAAATCCGATATAATGGAGTTATGTTCTCCTTACGGGAAAAATGATCAGGTTTTGTGGTGAATTTGTGCCTGAAATCAAAGTAAAGGGATCTCTGGAAAATTTGGTGAATGAAGACTCAAGCTTAAATGTAAGAGGGTGGGGGGAAAAGGAAAGCCTAAAGATTGTTAATTAAGGAGATAATTTGAGATGTTTGAAAGATGATTTTGAGGTAGGTATATGGAGGGATGGTGATTTTGATTGGTTTAGGGATTGCAAATGGAATGTTATTTCTAAGATGGAAAGAGATAATGGGTTATGTTTCCTCGAAGATCATTTTTCAAAATCAAAGCTACGTTATTTGGTGAATTTTTGTCCTTTATGGAGAGATATGGAGGTTGTGGATGTTTGAAAGATGATGTTGGGGAAGAAGTTCACATGGATTTCAATGGCTTATTTCTAGAGGAGGGAGGGGGGTGTTCTAGTAGCTTTGACATAGAGCGAGAGAATTTTTGTCCTTTATGGAGGATGGAGGTTAATTACAAAGTGGAATGGTTTCGGGCTCGATGGGAGGGCTGGGTAGGTGATTGTCCGAGAGTTACATATCGTGGAACCATTGGTGGGTAGGTGATGTGACATATGACCATTGCCCTCGGGAATTGGGGACCTAAGCCTTTCAAATTTAACAATTGTTGGCTTGAACATCGAGGACTTCATGAAGTTCATCATCGAGTGTTGGAACTCATTTTAAAGTGAGAGGAAGGCATCATTTGTGTTAAAAGAAAAGTTGAAGATGTTGAAGGAGAAGTTAAAGGTATGGAACCGTGAGGTGTTGGATTTAAAGACTTGCGCATTGAACACATAGTGCGGGATTTGAATGAGGTAGAACGGGTTCTTTGCGGAGGGTGGGGAGTTGATGATGTTCAAAGAAATAAGTTGAGTGAGGAGTTTTGGAAGGAACTATGCCAAGATTGCGAGCGAGTTAAATGGTTATCGGAAGGAGACTCTAATAGTCGGTTTTTTCATGCGTGCATGAAAGGGAATCGGAGAAGAACCCAACTATTGAAACTATTGGTGGATGGGGTGTGGGTTGAGGAGGTGGGAGTCAAAAGAGCGGTCAAGAATCATTTTGAGGAGAAATTCAAGGAAGAAGGATATAGTAGACCAACACTTGATGGAGTAAACTTTACTAAGATTTTCAGGGTGGATAATGAGATGCTAATAGAAAAGTTTACATTGGAAGAAATAAAGGAAGTGGTATGGGAATGTGATGGCAATAAGAGCAGGGTGGGACGGTTACAACTTTAAGTTCATTAAGGAGTGTTGGGACATAATTGGGCGGATATTGTGAGCTTCTTTGAAGAATTCCATAGGTGCGGAACTTTCCCCAAGAGCGGTAGGTGCGTCCCTTTTGCACTCATCCCCAAGACTAGCAATCCTCAAGGTCTCTGGGGAATATAGGCCTATTTCACGATTGGGTGCTTGTATAAAATGCTTGCTAAGGTGTTAGCGGGGAAGATTGAAAAAGGTCTTGAAAGGTGTGATCTCGGAATGTCAAAGTGCTTTTCTAGCCGGAAGAAATATTCTAGGCGGGGTGGTAGTGGTTAACGAGGTAATGGATATGGCGAAGAGAAAAAAGCAGAAATGTGTGGTCATGAAAGCGATTGAAAAGGCGTCACGACTCTGTCAATTGGGCTTACTTGGATTACATGTTGGAAAGACTCGGTTTTGGGGGTATGTGGAGGAAATGGATGCAAACGTGTGTTTCATCTAATTCTATTCAAGATTGGTCAATGGAAGCCCAATGAGAAGAATTCACGGCACAGAAAGGGTTGAAACAAGGGGATCCGCTTGCACCCTTTCTATTTTTGGTCAGGGTGAAGGGTTGGTGGGTTGATAAGAAAAGGAGTTGAATCGGGCAATCTCAAAGGATATAGCATAAGCAGATAGAGGGCGTTTGAGGTCTTGCAATTCGCGGATGACACAATCCTATTTTGTGATGGGGAGATAGGAGTATTGGGTGTTGGAAAGCAATTCTAAGGAGTTTTGAGATGGTTTGGGGTTAAAAGTCAATTTCGCAAAAAGTAGTGTCATTGGGCTGAATATGAGCGAGCGGGCTTTAGAAGGGATATCACATTTCTTAGCATGCAAGGTGGGTTCGGTCCCGTTCAAGTTCTTGGGGGTACCGGTGGGTGCGAACCCAAGGAGGGTGAGCACTTGGCAACCAATCTTAGACTCTATAAAAGCAAGGTTGTCTAGTTGGCGGAGTAAACAATTATCAATTGGAGGACGTGTTGCACTTATAAACTCGGTGCTTGCCTCTCTCCCATTATATCTATTTTCTTTCTACAAAGCACCTAAGAAGGTTATTTCGGAAATTATCAAGCTTCAAAGAAGATTTCTATGGGGTGGTGATGAAGATAATAGGAAGTTGGCATGGGTGAAGTGGGAGACGATTTGTCTACCGAAAGATAAAGGTGGGTTGGGAATTAAAAACTTAGAAGTATTCAACGTAGCTTTATTGGCTAAATGGAGGTGGAGAATTTTGGTGGAGGAGGGCAATCCCATTTGGAAAGTGGTGTTAGTGGAGAGATACGGGTTAGAAGGAAGGTGGCCTGAAATTGTTGAGAGTAGGAGAGGGTGGGAAAAAAAGTCATTATGGTGGAGGGATTTATGCCTCCTTGGTGAGGATATTAATGTACAAGAAGATTGGTTTAGTGGATTGGTGAAATTAAAAGTGGGAAGGGGGAATATCACAAAATTTTGGAAAGATGTGTGGATTGGAAGAGATAAATTAGCGGACTTATTTCCGGAATTATTTGATTGTTGCAGTCCAAGGAAGCTACGGTAGAGAACACGGTTATTGGGCGGACTCGGGCGGCGATGGCATTAGGCTGGACCGAAATTGCAGACTGCGAAGTGCGCTACTACTACTGACCGACTTCTTGAGAATTTGCGGCATTTCTTGCAAATCTGTCTGTTGTCTCGGAAGCAGCGTGGGACGATTGGGTTTTAGTCCCGAATTCGTTAACAGGTTTTACGGTCAAGAAGTGTTATGAAACGCTGTTGAATTTTTCTGCTGGGGGATCGGTTGATCGCTTTGCTGCTGTAAGTGAAGCATGCAAATTGGTTTGGAAATGCGACGTTCCGTCTAAAATTCAAATCTTCGCGTGGAAGGTGTTGTTGCATCGGGTTGCTACTCGGTTTGAGCTACATAAGAGAGGTATAATTCAATCATCAAATGCAATAAATTGTGTTTTATGCAATAGGGAAATGGAGCAACAGAACATTTATTTATGTCTTGTTGGGTTGTTAAATTAATTTGGGAGAGAATTTTTGCTTGGATGGGGGTTGTGGTGGGTGATGTGGAAAATATTGTCAACCACTTTATGGAGTCTGGAAGGTTTGTGAAAGGGAAAAAATGCAACAGGGTCGGACACCTTATTTGGATGGGCGGTTATTTATTTGGTTGCATTTGGTTAAGCGGAGTTATCTTTAAAGGGAGGTGATCTCTGTGGATCGTTATAGTAGCAAGAATTAAGGAAGTGGCGTGGAGAAGTGGTTCAAGGCAAGAGAGGCGGAAGCGCAGGTGAATTGGTCGATGGTATAGCCGCCCAATGGGATGTTTGGATTCGTTGTAATAAGCGTAATGTACGTTTGATGTTTATGTGTTCTTTAGAAGGGAGAAAGCAGTGAGCTAGTCATTTGTGGTGCTTTTTTTTTGCACGGGGTACTCTTTTTCCTCATTTGAGTCTTTTCCCAATGGGTTTTGGCTCGGTGAGGTTTTGAGGAGGCCCTCCCCCTTCCCTTAAGTCTTTTATTGTGAAAATTTGGGCACCCTTGTGCTCCTTCAATGAAAACATTGCTTATCTAAAAAAAAAACGTTCATAGCAATAAATTAAAAAAAATATGTTCATTTCATAAATAATTATATCCCTCAAGTGATATTTGATCACAATGTTTACGTATTCGTTGTGAGCGGCACGGATCTAGGACTTGGGGTTAAAAAAATTTAAAATCACATATCACTAAAAATATAAAAAAATACTTATTCAATTAGAAAATTAAACAACTCTTAATTGTTCGCACATAGGAGAGAGGGGAACTAATGTGAGTGATTATTCGAGTGTGGTGTAGTGTGGACTATGTGCAAAATTAGGAGAATGAGTGCAATTTTTTTTTTATAGAGAGTAAGTGCAAATTTTATTCTTAATTTGAGGGTGTGCAGTTGACTCCCCTGATCAAGTGAGGGTAGGTCCATCCCTGGTTGTGAATCTATATGTTCAAAACATCTCTATATCTTGAAATTTTGGGGGCTTGAGAAATATTATTAAAGAGACATAGTCTCTGTTGGTAAGTCCCATCTACTAGAGAATAGTGAATTTAACTAGCGAATTAATAAAGAGACATAGTTTCTATCCGAAAAAATCCTACTTAAAATGTTATACGCATACACAAAGGCGCGTCGCCCTCGAGGATTTTTTTCAGGTCCGCATGCTTTGAAGTCTGTATTTTAGGAATGACACATATGTGATGGACTCAAACACTACAAAAAACATTGGGTTTAGCGAGGGAAATATCAGTGGCTAAAAGGCCCAATTCTGTCGCTAATTGCCATCAGCGAGAGAATTAGCGAGGGACCAGTTCGGTCGCTAATTAATATCCTCCTCGCTAATTCCCTTTAGCGAGGGAAATTGTGTCCGTCGCTAATTAGCTAGGGACAGTCCCTCGCTAATTCCCTCGCTAATGCTGACAACACGCTTCCCAAATCTGACTGACACGCTTCTCAATCTGAGTTTATTATTATTATTAGTAGTAGTATTATTATTATTATTACTGTTATTATTATTATTATTAGTATTATTATTATAACCAAAATTTCCAAAGAGAGTGAGAGAGGAGTGAGAGTGGTGGTGGTGTGGTGGTGGTGGTGGTGGTGGTGTCGTAGAGAGAGAAGGAGAAGGAGAAGAGTAAGGGAGAAAGAGAGTGAGATGTGGTGGTGGTGGTTGTGTGGTGGTGGTAGTAGAGAGAGAAGGAGAAGAGTAAGGGAGAGAGAGTGGTGTTGTTGTTGGTGGTGGTGGTAGTGTGGTGGTGTGGTGGTGGTGGTCGTGAGATCTATGTGGTGGTGGTAGTGTGGTTGGTGGTGGTGTGGTGGTGGAAGAGAAGAAAAGAGAATGGTGGTGGAAGAGAAGAAAAGAGAAGAAGAGAGTGGAAGAGAATAAGAGAAGAAGAGAGAAGAAGAAGAAGAGAGTAAATGAGAGAGAGTGGAGTGAAAAGAGAAGAGAGTGGTGGTGGTGGTGGTGGTGGGTGGTGGTGGTGGTGTGGTGGTGGAAGAGAAGAAAAGAGAAGAAGAGAGTGGAAGAGAAGAAGAGAGAAGAAGAGAGTAAATGAGAGAGAGTGTGTTTGGTTCGGATTAATAAAAAAATATGATAGTTTGCGAGGGAATTAGCGAGGGACTGTCCCTCGCTAATCCTCGCGTTTCCCAAGCCACCTGCCAATGGTCAGAATCCTACAAAGTGTACTGTCAATGTCAGTCAATTAGCGAGGGACCTGCTATTTCCGTCGCTAAATGCCTTAAAAAACGTGCAGCTCAGTTTGAAATTGGCGCCTTGCATTTAGCGACTGATATTCTGTCGCTAATTGCCACATCTCCGTCGCTAATTGCCACTTTGCGAGAGACATTTTTTCCCTCGCAAAATCCCTCGCTAATTTTTGCTTTTGCGAGGGACTTAATTTTCCCTCGCAATGTCCCTCGCTAATTGCTTGTTTTTTTGTAGTGAAAGGCGATGAAGGAGTCGGTGCTCTGTTTGAGAGTCTTAAAGGCGATGATTTGCATTGTGTTCCAAGTAAAGGCAATGTAGATTAGGGTTTCTCTGCTCATGGTATGTTTATTGTGCCCACAAGGTGTTTGAAGGTGGTGGTTTTTAGGAATTGTTCATTTCGGTAAGAAGGAATGCTTGGACGCCTCCTCTTCTCATTGGTTTTAGATCTTGGAGTTTTTACCTTTGCATCTGCATCAATGAAGCAGATTGGTGTCCATATTCTGGCGTTGTGTCTCCTCCGTCGGTTAGTTTGTTTCCTTTGAGGTGAGCTGGAGGTGTTAATTAGTTTATCCGTTTCGGCATGTGACTTATAGAGTGTGTAGGTTTTCCTTCTCTTCGGTGTTTGGTGTTCTTCCTGCGACACTAGTTGCGGGGCTTGTGTTTTGCGAAGTTTTGGAGAAGTATATGCCGAGGAATTTACAGCCTATGTTGAGGGGTCTAGTTGGGTGCGTATTTGGTGTTGGTATGGTGTTGGCAGGTTTTAGGTGTTTTCTGGTTGTTACTTATTTGGTGTTGGTGTTTGGTAGTTTTGGTTGGTGTTGAGGAGTAGAGCTTTCACAAGTGGTGTTATGCGACTTTTGTGTGGGGTGCTGATTTTCGAGTTGATTATTGATCAAGGCATGGACAAATGCACATGTTATTAAGTGTGGGCCATTTACCCCCACTTGAAAAACTATTTTGGTTAGAAATATGATTAACAAACTTATTTTGCTCCCATAATAAAATAAGGGTTGTCCCTATAAGATAATTTTTTAAATTAGATGTAAAAATTCACAAGAGGTAAATAAAAAAGATGAATCAGTTAGTACTAATTTAGTTTTTAGCTATGTAATTTGAAGAAATTTAAGTATTTTAGAATCTTTCTATACTGAAATTATGTATTTGGTAACAAAAAAATTCAATACTTTTTTGGGAAAATATTAATGTTATAAGCTACTTTTTTGCCCCCACAAGTAAAAATTCCTAGATCGAGGCATGATTTTTAACACTCTGGCAGTTGGGTATGATCCTCGTTGAGCTGAGCATGACTTTTGGGGCGTTCCTCGGCGTGGCTTCTTTTTCTGTTTTTTGTGTTTTTGTGATCTTCCTGGTGTTAGCTTTGGTATTTTGTTTTCTTATTGGGATTATCTTGGTGTAAGTTAATGGTTTCTATGTTTATTGCTTCTTTTTTTTTTCGGTTTTTGGTAGTGGGTGTTGTTTGATGGGGCTGGTGTATCCCGACTTCAACCTTTTGAGTGCTTTGTAGCTAGCTTTGTGGGTATTACTTGGTTATGTTGGTATAAATTAGTCTTGGCTATCTCTTCCTAACCTCACTTGTTGCTTATGCTAAGTTCTATTAATAAAATCATTTAATTATAAAAAAAAAAGGGGTCCTCCCTATTTTAGATTTATTTAATTGTTTTCTTAAGGAACAAATAACTTTTTAGATTAATTGAAAAAGTGATGAATTATTTTTGTTGGAGGGAGTATCTTGTTTTTTGTTGTTCAAAGAGAGCCCTAGGATGGATAGTAGAGCAAAAAGAATGAAAGAATAAGGAATTAGGGAGAATAAGGCAAAAAGAAAGAAATTAAGAAAGGAGGGAAAGGGAAAAGGAAGAAAAAGAAAAGAGAAAAAGGCAATTCTAGTGTTGGGATAGAAGTTAGGCAATGACGTCAGCTACTGGGGGGACAACCATCAACCCATGCGCATTTCATTTCTGCTCTGCGGTCCTTCCTCTTCTCTTCTCTTCTCTTCTTTTTCTATTAATCCCCCCTCACCACTCCTAACAGAATTTTCCTTATACCTCTCTCTCTCTCATCTTCTCTTCTTCTTCTTCAACTCAAACTCTTCATTGCACTTGTCTTTAAACTAGTAAAATTCATCAGGTGAGCTCATAACGCTTAATATTGTATACTATAGATTGTTCTTCTGCATCTAGCTCCAACCTAGATTTCATTAATCTTGCATCTTTTTCTTCTCCAATTCATGATACAAAACAGACACAATAATTATATATCTTCTACTTTTTCATTTTCTACTAATTTAATAATTTCCTATATTTTATCATCACACAACACAAGTACACTGGCATTTTGTTTCATCTTGTGTTTATATATGTCCTCCACTTCATCTGCACCTGCACATTACTGCACATACATAGAATTAGAACTAGAATAGTGTGTCCATAAAAGTACTCCGCATTTTTCTCAAAGTTCGTTAAGGTTAAAGAGTCAGTGTTGTGCCATGAAAATTCTCGACAAAAAAAGACAAGAAAGTCAGATGTTCAGTTACCCCAATGAGACTGAACAAACACTCTCTTCTTTTTATCATCCTTCCTTTTACGGCAGGCTTTCATCCAATACAATGCTACCTCTCTTTTTGTCTCTCCACTTTTTCCCTTTTCACTAACGCGTGCCATAACGTCACTCCCATCTCTTTTTAATTTGTTTCTCATTAACATATATAAGCACGATCCGTTAGTTAATTGTTTCCTTAAAAAGTTACTTTTGTTTGTTTTATCCATGTCATTAGTAACCTACTACTCTATGCATTATTATAATAAATAATAATATAATAATGTGGAATAATGGGAAACCCCGTTCCTTGAAGAATCATTCCTACCATTCACTAAACACACAAGACAACATCATTAGTACAACCCTCTACCTGTCTCTCCGTTTCATTCTTACCCCTTCCACAAACATAAGGGCTACCCTATGCCAAGCTCCATTTCCATTATCCTCATGTTTTTTTCCTTCTCTCTCTCTAGGCAAGAAAATCATTGCTTCTGAAATCATGGGGTTTTGTTTATAACACGCGCTTCTACTCTTGTTCACCACCAAATGACCTTATCATTATCTTTCATAACACTTGTCACCTTTTCACTAATTATAGGCCTTATATTATCTTTTTTACCCTTCATTTATTTTCTTCACTTCTCTCTCATATAGATACATGTATGTATATATTCCACATTGAGTCACTCACTTATATAACATCACATCTTGGGTTGGTTATAATTATTCAAAGATGATGATGATGAAGAAAGTGAAGTGTGGTGGTGGTGGGTATTAATTAATGGTGGTGGTGAATTTGATGCAGTAGCAGTAATTGATGATGGAGTCCATGGAGTCATGTGTCCCACCAGGGTTTCGCTTTCACCCAACTGATGAAGAACTTGTTGGCTACTATCTCAGGAAGAAAGTTGCTTCTCAGAAAATTGACCTTGATGTTATCAGAGAAATCGATCTATATCGTATTGAACCCTGGGATCTCATAGGTACATATATACTTCTTCATTGCATGCTTTATATATACTCTCACTCCTCTCCAAAATAACTCATTATTAGGGTTTACAAGATCTAACTCTTCCTTTAAAAGAAAATAGTAGAACTGTAATATACTACTTTATACTCGTTTATAAGCAAAAATTGGTCAACGAAAGTTTGTGTATTTGGATCGTTGCTAGCTTGGTTTAAGCGAGATCCATGAAGGGTTTTGTTTTTATTGTGTATGATTCATAAAACTGAAAAGTGGACAGACGATTGAGCGGAACGGTGATCCAACTAATTATGGTCTCATCTCAAATACTACTCTGATATCTTTTATAAATAAAAATTAGTCATCGGAAGTTAATGTATTTAGTCCAAAATTTGGACTAAATATATACATCAATTTCTGTTGATCAACTTTTTCTTTTAATTAAGACAGTAGCGAGTATATTTTATTGCTTTTTTTTTTAAGAATTGAGTCATGTTGATACAAGTTTTTTGTTTTGATATGGGTGCAGAGAGATGCAGGATAGGGTATGAAGAGCAGAATGAGTGGTATTTCTTCAGCCACAAAGATAAGAAATATCCAACAGGGACTAGAACTAATAGAGCTACCATGGCTGGGTTTTGGAAGGCTACGGGAAGAGATAAGGCGGTGTATGATAAGATGAAATTGATTGGGATGAGGAAGACTCTTGTTTTCTACAAAGGAAGAGCTCCTAATGGACAGAAAACTGATTGGATCATGCATGAATATAGACTTGAATCTGATGAAAATGGACCTCCACAGGTATCCAACCATATACTATTATACCTAATTACTACATAGTCTCTCTCATTTTATATAATCAGATACATCGATTATTCAATGAACCTAAAACTGCACTTTACGTTCAAACTTGATTAGTGCCTTTAGGTGGCCACATGATAATCATAACCAATATTCCTTACCCATTTCCTCTTTCACACACAAAAACACAAAAATGTGATTAAGCGGAATTTGTTTCCATAATTGGAATCTGTAATCTTCAAGTCATAAGTCAGCAACCTTCAGTATTGCATAACTGATGTCTCTAGTTTATAATTTATAATAAACTAAAATATATTAGTTATCCAATGAATCTAAAAAATGCATTTTCTTTTGTCTATACTAGTTAAGCTCTTTCTTGTGCTTTTGTGTGACCTCATTGCTACTTTAGTTAATGCAAATCATGCACTTAATTGGTTGGTTTCAATAAACTTACTTTTACTTTTTATATCGTATACCACTAAGTTAACATGTAATTATATTCAACAAGGCACGTACACGCTTTATCTCAACATAACTTTCACCAACAACAAAGTCAAAAGTCACTTCTTTCAACAAGAGGAATAATTCTTTCCCTTCCTTTTTAGCTATACACTTTTGTTGCCATTTTGATTGTCAAATCAAAAGTAAACCTCAACCTAATTAACATGTTGACTGTACCTAGTTACTACCTCTCACCAAACACATGGAAAATTATGCAAAAATTAAAGAGAAAAAACACACATGAGAACATACCACTACTAATAGATTATAACTTTTTACTTTTTCCTCTTTTGCAACATATAGCAATTCTGGTCAACTCAAACTCAAATGTATTACTGATCACTCCCTCTCCTTTTTGCAGTTCATCTTAACCTATGTAGTACGACACCTCCAACGTGTCCCGGTGTCTGATACATATTGCGTCGGACACCGATATCGACACTTCAATTACTTATATTTTTCAAAAAAATTCAAAATAAAACTAGTGTTTAGGTGTCCGTGTCCGTGTCGTGTCTGTGTGTTTGTATTCGTGCTTCATAGATCTTAACTCTTAACTTTTCATTCTTAATTATGCTTATGTAGGAGGAAGGATGGGTTGTATGCAGAGCATTCAAGAAAAGAACAACCAATAATAGTCAAACAAAGACTAACATTGAACGATGGGACACAAGCTATTTCTATGAAGAAGCAAGTGGAGTAAGCTCAGTGTCAGTAATGGATCCAATTGAACTCATGTCAAGGCAATCTCAAAGCTTTTTACCTCAAAGTTTCATGTGTAAGCAAGAAACAGAAGCAGAAAATATTAATAACTTAAGCTGCATGCATGCAATGGCAATGACAGATCAATTTGTAGAACTTCCTCAGCTAGAAAGTCCATCTTTACCATTAGTAAAAAGACCAAGCACAATGTCCTTAGTATCAGACAACAATAATATTGAGGATGTTAATGTTAATAACAGTGCTGGAAATAAGGTTACTGATTGGAGAGCACTTGATAAGTTTGTAGCTTCTCAACTGAGTCATGAAGATGGGCTTGAAAATGAAGGAGTATTGTCAGGTTTTGGAACCAATGGTAGCTCAGATATGGCATTGTTGCTACTGCAGAATAGTAGAGATGAAGGGAATAAGTTAAACCCGTTTCTTAATGCAACTTCAGTCGACTGTGATATTGGGATATGCGTATTTGAAAAATGAAGAAACTAACATGCATGGAAGAAAATCAAAAAGAGGCTTTTATTTGTATTACTATATATATAAATGTTCCATTGAGACATATTATATGTTTTTTGTGTGGAAGAATTAAAATCTGTGTGAGTGTGCAAATTGAGATGCATGCGGTAAAAAATGGCTCTAGAATCTAGATATATTATATAGTTTTATTTTAAGATATCACAAAGCAGGTACATTACAATAGTGTGACAGAACACAGAAGATAGTGTGATCCCCACTCCCACACTCTTCTCCTGTAATTTCAAATTTAAATTTCTGTATTCTTCAATATCTGCTTACAATAAGGAACCTTCCTATTATATATGTCTCTTTTATAAGCATGCTATTATGCATAATTGCATATGTTAGAATGTTACAACTTACATAAGTGTTTCTCCATTCATCTTTCTTCCATGTAAGGTGGTGCACACGCAGCTGAATGCACGTGGAATATGTGTGTATCTACAATACAGAATATATAAGAGGTTGATCTCTCCCACTAGGTATTTTTTCATACGCACAGGCCAGGAATCGAACCCTTGACCAGATGGTTAAGGGGTCCAAATATCTACTATTTGTGGTATACCATGTTGGTTATACATGTACTTTTTTATAAGCAAATAATATTCTATTGAATTAACACCCGAGTTCTTTATGGAAAAAAAAACCTCATTATTATTCGTTAAAACAATTTTTAGCATATCTATGTTTATAAGGCGTAGCATAATTGGTAAAGCTGACGTTGTTAGATTGAGCATTTTTCATCGTTTACCCGAATTTGAACTCAAAATCCCCACTTTGCATGTGTAAATCTACGCGCAGTGTTAGAAGACAAAAAAAATTAAGCATGTCTACAAAAACCTGTTTTTTTATTTTTAGATAAACAATGATTCATTGAAAGGACCACAAGGTGTGACCTTTACAAAGGAAAGGGGGAGGGCCTCCTCAAAACCTCCATGAGCCAAAACCCATTGGAAAAAGACTCAAGGAGGAAAAATAGTATATCGCAAGAAGAACCGTACAACAGTGGGGATTACAACATAGAAACTAACCCACTGCTTCTTCCCCGTCTAAAGATAAAGCAATTAGATACACTACATGATTGGATTACAACATAGAAAAACAGCCAGGAAGGGTTGGTTAGCCCCAAGCCTTCTCTTACTGGGACCTCTGATTCGGTCAATAGAAAGACCAGCACAACTGCTAGTGCTAAGGTCTTTCTCGGAACGAAAGCCAGGAAGCACATTAGGACTTTACGGAAAAAGAGACATTATATAGAGGAAAGGGCACTTGCCATCGGACAATTGTACCAATCTGCCCAAGTCGCCGTGCAATTCCTTCCTCGCCTAGCCTTAAACCATATGTCGTGTCCTTAATTCCATCTATAATACCCGGAATGGAAGCCACCTCTATGTTGAAAATTACCTTATTTCGAGCCATCCAGAATTTCCAAATAGCTGTCATCCATATAAGGTGCTTAACTCCTCTTTGTCTCTTTCCCTTCACTAAATTCCCGAATTCCACAAAATGAGTGACAATGTTACCCGTATCACCTACCGAGATTCCTAACCAAGCAAAGACACTCCTCCATATAGCTTTAGCAACTCCACAATCCATGAACAAGTGATCCACCGTTTCTTCATCCCGAAAACACAAGACACAACTTAAATCATTTTGTGATTGAATTATACATCTTCTATGCAACGCAACCCTCGCTTCAAAATGACTCTCCAAGCGAAAATTTGAACTTTGGATGACACATCATTTTTCCAAATCTTCTTGCATGCAGCTGAAGTTTCGGCCTGTGTTATGTCTGTTGTACCTGCAGAAAAATTCGACAGCAAAACATAGCATTGCTTCACCGTGAACCCAACCAGCGAGTCCCACGCTGTGATAAAAAAACATGGCGTAATAGCTGCTGCAGCGCATCAGCCGATGCTGTCATTGCTGCGTTTTGCAACAGCAGTTCAACGCACCAGTCCCACGACCAGCGCCATCCCTCCTCCGTCCAATGCCCGAACTCCTCAACCGTAGCCTCCTTTGACCTGCAACAATTATATATGTCCGGAAATAAATCTGCCAATCGTTCCCTCCCAATCCAAATGTTCTTCCAAAACCTCACCATGTTACCAAAACTAGCTAAGAAGGAGATCTCTACCCTAGTTAATGCCAAAACTAGCTAAGAAGGAAACATTGTTGGTTTCATTTCTCAATATTCTGATGCAGAGCTTAGACCTGCCAAGAATACGAATAAAACAATTGATTTATTCTACCTTTTGAAGGTGTACATGCGAAAATGTTCCACTAGAGTCATCCTTTCAAAAAGTCCCTAGATGTGTATATACATCCACACGCTTGTATGAATATACCGGATGGGATTCAAAAGCAGCTAACCCGTAGTATTAAATGACCCAATCATTACAAAACAAAAGATATGTACTACAAAAAACAGATCAAATAGCGGGAGTTTTTAAAACCGCCGGAGTTTCAAGTGCCGCAATCATTTTGCAGGGGGTTTTTAGAAAACGCTGGTATCGATCGTCTATTTGCAATTGCGGGGGTTTTTAACCCCCACAATTAGTGGAGGTTATTTTTCGGGGGTACTTTTTAACCTCCTCTAAATGTTCTTTATAGAATCATAATACTCTTTTGTTATTATTTATAATTGAGAAAGTTTTCCTTTCACCTCTTTATTAGCTTCTATTACTAGGACCCACATGTTACATATAATATCAAAATTCAATAAATTTACTCAAAATACTCAAAACTTCATTAAAAATATAAGCATGATAATTTAAAGTGCTCAAAACTTTAGTTAAGTAACCAATGTAATACAACTTCATATTTCTCTATAATAGCTTGAATATGTGTAATTCAAATATTCATTGTAATACAACTTAAAATTCTATAACAGCTTCAAACAATCATACTAAAATATCCTAAAAAACATTAACTCCGCCTGCAACTTCATATTTCTCTCTTTCTTGTCTTGCTAATGCTTGGTCTTATTCTTCTTGCCACTTTCACAGAGTCTTTTAATCTCCTCTTGTTTAGTTCATCCAACTGCTCAAAACAATGAGGGATATTACTCCTTTTGACAAAGCCAATCAGTATCAGTAATATCACAAGCACCTTTCAAGCAAAGCACATTGAAATAAGTGTCAATAAACTTATAAGTGGACAACCATGCTTAGATGCTCTATCATCCATTACACATAAGTACACCTAAAATATATGGAGGAAAATGAACGAAAAACCAACATAAAGATAGTCAGAAAAGAATATCTGGTTCCCAATAAAGATGATGTAAACTTCTTAAGATCAAAGTTCATAAACCTTCCAGCCCAAATAAATAAATGTCACCATTATCTATTTATGATGATAAAGATATAATGTGCTTATGGGAATTAATTGCAGCTGAACACAATTGTCAACAGATCACTCCTTCCTTTAACACCTAAAACAAACTACCCATTTAACAATTTATGACATGCAATGCATATTGCCTTCTGAAAAATGTACTAGCTAGCATTATATGCTTGCTCATGAATAGATTACAAAATAGCTAACTAAAAGGTAACTGTGAAACAGAATCATATTGAATCACTAACTGCTCAACAACTAGGCTGGCCAATTTACAGACTAACTAACAGATAAAGATAGAAATAGTTAGCTACATAAATAGCAGTGAACTAAATTAGGTGACCATGTGATAAGAAACAAGCAACACAAGTCTCAGAATATATAAAAACAAAATGCAACAAAAAACAAGTAGGAGATATAAATGAAGACAACCCTGAAAAGAAGCATCCAAAAGCATTATTAATCAGAGGAAAATCTTAGAATGCAGTTTATGGATCAATGAAAATCTTAGAATGCTTCAGATTTGTGTTAAACCACAATCTCTGCAAAATGAGTGACATAGAAAGTAAACATAATATCACAATAAGAGTAAATATCACGAGTAAAGATAATATCTAAATGGATTAACCTCATTCTTTGCTTCTTCAACGGCTTTCAGAGTTGTCTGGTAGAATTCCTGCGTGCTTCACTACGGTAAACAACTAATACATAAGTCATTAAGGTAAATAAATGTTAACAAAACAGACTTGTATTGCATAATTCACATCAAAGCAAGAAAAAAAATGATAAGGGGTGTTCTTACAACTCATTCATCTTGGTATCCTATCGACATGCGTCAAGCTGTAAATCCTCTAGTGCAGCTCCTAACATGACTGCAAGATGAAAAGAAAAAATATTAACATGCAATTACTAAAGCATGTTTGATACAACATTAGCCTAATTAGCCAATTCAAGCAAACATTATTTGCAGCTCAAATTTGCCTCATAATCGAAGCTACCATGTTCCGGAAAGGCAAA